>CM032454.1:92119195-92174195 GCA_019049505.1 Pachyrhynchus sulphureomaculatus | reverse complement strand
CCAGAGATCCATACAAGTTAAATACGATACGCAACAACATAACTACTAAATTTGTTAATTTTGAATTAATTAAATTATGGTAATATCAATAAAACACTCAGATCACTTTCATCAATTCACCAACTTATATTTTACTTTAGTTCTTATAACACATTTCAATAACAAAAGACAATCAGCGGAAAAACTCCCCATCTCTCTCACTTATAGATATTGAATAGCGGCGCAATACTTTTTTAGTGTTCCACATGGAACACTTATGGGGTTACTTCGGTGTCGGTCTGCCTGCCATACCCGATTTTATCTGAAACTATTTGACATAGAAAGTTGAAATTTGGCACAAATATAGGAATTGATGGCCCAGAGTCGTGTAGTTTTGAAAGATAAATTTTGACTTAAGACTCAGTATATATCACCACTACACCAAACACTTTATTTTTGCGCTGGATACGCGTTTCAGCTAACCATGTTAGCTTCATCAGTAGCGCAAGTCCAACTTACACCTAACCAGTTTTTTAAATTACGTAGCTCAGTGAAACAGTTAAGTAATTTAAATAAATGAAACGGCGTATTCTGAATTGAAAATTTTATTTTTGGCCATAATAATAATAATAATAATAATAAAATAAACTAGTAAGTGCAAAATGGTCCTCTTTCCATAAGTGTCATAAATGTTTTCCCACTTTAAAAAATATTCTGCTTTTGGATTAACCTCGACGCTAAGAGTATCATTAATATTCAGATATTGGTAATTGGTTGGAGATACAATTGGCCATGTTATATTTTGAAGAAGCTCACTGGGTTGTGGTGAGGGATTTCTAAAAAGAAGTTGCAAGAAATATTATACTTCGATAGCTAAATTTTAGCAGGTTATATCGCACTTATTTTAAAATTGTGTATTTATGCCGTGATTCAGATTTAATTCGAAGGAGACTAAAAAAAAACTTAAAAGTGTTGATTGTAACATATTAGAATATATTCACACATATTAATAATTTTCAGATTAATTGTAAAAGTAAATGCATTAAACGAATGGTAGTTACTTACGCATCAAGACCAGTAAATGACCTTTTACAAGACGCGTAAGTAAATTCAGTTACCGAGCATGGTGCTTCTAAAATTATCTGTGTATTTATGTAAAATTTATATTGTAACTAATTATTGAATATCCAAAATTTTTATGGCAAGTACAAGTAAGTAAAATTTATTTTTTGGCCCAGATTGCAAGCATAACGTTTTAGGTACTACTTCCCACCTGAATAAAGAAAGGGATGTTTATTAACTATGTATGATTTTATCATAACCTAAATGCCACTTTTGTCTGGGGCTGACCTACGATTCTGTTCTGTTCACCATTTTGCAAAAACGAAAATAAACAGAAATTTATAACCAATAAAGTTCTAATCAGTAGAACTCAATTATTCTGAATTATAGAAAAAACTGGATGAAGAGCTGGAAGCATTAAATTTTACATTTTCTTCACATTTTAGAGTTGCTATATTAACAAAAACATAGGTCCTCATTTCCATGAGTCTGTCTATCTCTCGGACTGTTGGTACGAAAACTATCCAAGGAACTGAGATATCAATTAAAAATTTGATATACATATAATATTTGCAGTAATAATTATTAGCGACCAATAATAAGGCTTTCGTAAGCAAAAATTAACAGGAGATCTTCTAACTTACGTAATACATATTTGGAACAACGCAATTGAACAGTGTGGCAAATCTCGAGCGGTTGCACGTGATATATCCAAGGCATTCGACCGTCTTTGGTATGATAGATTGTTAACTAAGCTACACTGTTATGATATGTCTGAAAAGTTTTGTTTATGGCTCTCGCTTTCTTTACTAGTGGCAGACGGCAGATTTCTTTCTAATACATTTACTATCAACGCTGGCGTGCGCCAAGGGTCTATACTGCCTTTTACTCTCTTTCTCATTTACATTAATGATCCACTGGAAAGGACAATGAATCCAATTAAAAGCTTTGCAGATTACAGTACACGTATTTCTGCATTCCATTTAAAGACGGAACATCGGCTACTCGGTCAAATGTTCACGGACAGCAGGAAATCGTCCAACTTAACAAAGAAGAAGAAGAAATTCTTTCTGGGAGTGACAGTAACCCAGGCAATAGTTTTTCCATAAAAAATTAACGTTGCTGAACCTAATATGAATATGTCGGGACACTTTATTCCTCTAGCATCTTAGCATCTCCATTTGCGGGGTATTAATTTGGAAGAAAATATATTTTGACATGCACTTGTTGCGTGCATAGTAAAGAGGGCTCCTCACAAGTTGGGAATATTATTTCGAGCCAGAAAGCCGGACAGTCTACAATCTTTAATTCTGTACAAAACTCAATATTTGGCGGTGCTACCAGCTGAAAACCTTCTATTATGTGTAAATAAAGATCTCTGAAATTTTGGTCCAAAAATATTAAGGTTTAGAGGGTGCTAAAGTCGATTTTATTGGTAACATCAGTGCGTTGTATATTTAGGAGGATAAAAACATAATTGTACGTTTAAAACATTACTTCTTTGATGTTTCAATTGCATAGGTATGTGGAGCTGGCAATTATATACCAATTTAGAACACGTGCCACTACGAGCGACCACGGGCGATCAAGTAAACCCAAGTTATGAACAATTTAAAATGGACAAATAAGCCAAATTTTAAACTTAATGGTTACTTTACATTGCACACATTATTATTTTTTGAGGAATAAATTGCATAGATACCCAGAACTGATAATTTCAAATAATCTTAGGCCACATGCAACTATGGACGACCAAGTCAACTCAAGTTATGAGTATTTACAAGACGTTTAGCAATAACATAAACATTTTATAGATTTTTGTATATAACTAAACTACTTATTACATAATACTTATTTACGAAAATAATGTATTAATTAGCTTTTTTTCTACAATTTTCTATTGTTAACTCAAATTAATAATTTGATACGAAATTATTTACATTACTCTTTCGAAAAATTAGGGAAGCTTCACGAAACTGTTATTTTAAAAGACCCTTTTTACGAGTAATTCTTTGTGGTCCCATACTTGGTAGCGGTCCTCCATTTCTATACTTTCTTTCAAATTGCTCATAACTTGAATTTACATAGTTTGAAGCTTTATGTTTTACATTGTCCACACATTGAATTATTTTTTTGTCTTTTTGTGGGGAATCAAAATTCGATACTCAGAACTGATAATTTCAAATCCCCTAACGTCCAAATCTTTTCTTAGGCCACATGCAACTATGGACGACCAAGTCAACTCAAGTACCATTATGAGTATTTATAAAGACGTTTAGCAATAACATAAATTGTCTTCTTGAGGGAAAAGAATGGTAGCATTTTTAGATTTTTGTATAAACTAAACTACATTTTGATTTAATAATACTTACTTTTTTACGAAAATAATGTATTAAGCTGATATATACACTATTGATTATTAATTTGATCATTGAATTATTTCACTCTTTCACTGCCGTGCGATGGCCCACGTTCTTTGGATCACCAGCTTAACTCTCAAACCTGCTTTACAAAGTAAATACGAAATTTTACTACTCCCTCTTGAACTGTGCATGTTCAATACTTTCTTTAATTGCTGAAGAACGCACAAACTAAATACTTGGTATTACAGACTGACAATAAAAAACCAGAATAAAAATCCATCATTGGTTTTGATGTTTTTAATTAGAGAAAAAATTTTAAAAGATAAAAAATCAGCTCTAATGGCACCAAAACAAAAAGTCCTGGTACTTGTGCGCAACATAAAGCAACCAATAAATATGTAATTTGACCAATTTGTGCATTTTGTACGTCCTTAGTTGCTCATAACTTGAGCGTACTTAGTCGCCCATGGTCGCACATAGTCTAAGAAAATTCTCAGTCCTGGATATCTATATATTTTGTATCTCAAAAAAATGCTTAACCTAAAGTAACCATTAAATATAAAATTTGGCCTATTTAAGCATTTCATACGTCTTTAAACGGCTTATAACTAAAGTTTATGTGGTCGAGCATGGTCTTATATGGTCTAAGATTATTCAAAATTGTTAGTCCTGATTATCTATGTAACTTATACGTTAAAAAAATAAGGTGCACAGCAAAAAGTAACCATTAAATACAAAATTTGGCATTCTTTTTGAATTTTATACGTCTTTTAATTGCTCATAATTTGACTTTACTTGGTAAATTATGATTGCACGTGATCTAAATTTGTTCATAATTATCAGTCCAGTGTCTGTACTGTACGGATAAGTCAACACTAAGTAGCATCAGTGAAAAATAAATTTATTGAAACTCAAAATTTATTAACTATCCAGGACTTCGCTATCAACTGAAAAAGCAAGATCTGTTTTTAAGGAATAGATTCACTCCGCACAATCAAATTCAGATTGAAAATAGATTACCTGCGAAAGAACTCTAAAATATCTTGGTATTTTTTTGGACTGAAAACTAACATGGAAAGACAATCTACAATCAATTAATAAAAAAAACCGAAATAGTCTGAATGTTTTAAGAGCATTTAAGCATGTGGCGCAGATACTAATATTTCCTTATTATTCTATAAAGCTTTCGTTAGATCAGTATTAGACTATGAATGTTATTTTTAGGATAACTGTCGAATTCCACCTTGAAAAACTGTATCAAATAAAAAACAATGCTCTCCAAATGTGCACTGAACTCTTAAAGAGTATTCCTATAAATGTTCTTGAAACTGAAGCTGTTAAACTACCTCTATTTGTGCGGCGACAATTTTTAACAGACAAATTGCCGTTTGGATTTTTTTTTATGGGTCTAGCACACGTGCTGCAGGGAAGTTCCTAAAGTGCTCCAGGAGCGGCATGTGTGCGGAAAAAGCGATTCACGTTGTTCTTAAATCGCTGTAAATTGTACCCGGTGGGAAACACAGCGCTGGGCAAATTATTCCAAAGGGATGATGTTCTCAATATAAAAGACTGCTTGAAAAGCGTTGTACGCGGAGTAACAAGCTGAACCTCATACGGATGTGAAGCACCAGCGCGACGTGTATTTCTAACATGCACCGCTTTGGGGGGGGAATTAAGCGGGCTACATCCTTCGAACACTTTCCATGAAAATACTAGTAGAACAGACTTAAGTCGCCAACCGTTCTCCGATGTTCCAGCGAATCAAGGCCGCCGGTCAATTCCGGGTCTCCAATCAGACGGACAGCTCTTCTCTGAACAGAATCCAACAAATGCAGTGTATGTTTGGGAGCGGAGCCCCAAACGTGGAAGCAGTATTCCATAGTTGGTCGAATTTGAGCTTTGTAAAGAATTAACAGTTGTTGTGGGGTGTAAAGCTTTCTGGTTCGAAATAATATTCCCAACTTTTGAGAAGCTCTCCTTGCTATGCCTGCAACATGTTCATGCCAGGACATATTTGCTCCCAAACTAACGCCCAACAAATTGAGCGACGATGCTAGGGGAATGGAATGCCCCGACATAACTATGTCGGGTTCAGCAACGTTAACTTTTTTAGAAAAAACTGCCGCCTGGGTTTTTGTAGCGTTTTAAATTCCACTTGGTTACTGTCACCCCAAGATAGAATTTCTTCCAGGTCTTTGTTAAGTTGAACGACTTCCTGCTGTCTGCGGATATTCGCCTGAGTAGCCGATGTCCGAGCGGTCAAAGTGAATGAAGAGATAAGCGTACTGTCATCTGCAAAGCTGTAGATAGGATTCCCGGTCTTTTCCAGCAGACCGTTAATGTAAATGAGAAAGAGAGTAGGAGACAGTATGGAGACCTGGGGCACACCGGCGTTGATAGTGAAGGTGTTAGAAAGGAATCCGTCGACTGCCACTCATAAAGAACGCTCTCTAAGGAAACATGAAAGCCACAAAAAGAACCTTTCAGACATACCATAAGAGCGTAACTTAGCCAACAGACCATCGTGCCAAACACGGTCGAATGCCTTGGATATGTCAAGAGCAACCGCTAGAGATTCTCCAAAGTGTTCAATTGCGTTGTTCCAAACATGTGTTACATAAGTCAGAAGATCTCCTGTTGATCTATGTTTACGAAAACCATATTGGTGATCGCTAATAATATTGAATCGTTCAAGATATTTTAGAAGATGCTCATTGATAACCTTTTCCATGACTTTCGAATTATTGAAAAAAGTGCGACTAGCCTAAAAAAGGCAAGGTCTTCTTGCCTGTTTTAGGTATCGGCTGAACCGTGGCACATTTCCAGCAGGACGGAAATATTCCCTTTCTGTAGGATAGGTTTAAAAGTCTACAGAAAACTGGTGTTAGT
Source organism: Pachyrhynchus sulphureomaculatus (assembly GCA_019049505.1). NCBI lineage: Eukaryota > Metazoa > Arthropoda > Insecta > Coleoptera > Curculionidae > Pachyrhynchus > Pachyrhynchus sulphureomaculatus. Next base: position 92,167,902 of record CM032454.1, on the reverse strand, counting down.
TCCCTTGCACAGTTTTTGAGAACTATGACAGGTATTCCGTCAGCGCCAGAAACCTTTTTGGTATCTAGCTTCATTAAAATACGCTTTATGATGCGCTGTCTGACGATAACATCGGGCATCTTTGACTGCAATATGGGAATAGTAGGTGGTGTTTTTCCTTGGAAATCGACAGTAGAATGTGAAGCAAAGAGTTCAGCCAACAAGTTCCCTCTCTCTACAGGTGTGGTTGCAATGGAATTATCTGGCCGTGTGAGTGGTGGTATGGTGGATTTGGTAAAATTTTGACTAACTGCCATAGCGACTGCCAAAAAGGACCTGGAATTGTTGGGACAAGCGAGAATTTTGTTTCTAATTCGTTGATTGTGCGCCTTCTTGGTATCGTCGATAATTCCCTTGCATCTGTTCCGGGCACGAACAAAGGTGTTACGATTTATGGTGTTAGGATTTTCACGCCACTGTCGGTAGGCAAGATGTTTAGAAGCAACAGCTTCTTTGCATTTTCGGTCAAACCAAGGCTTGCCGTTGGAGGAGCATTTCTTCGGAAAAGGGATGTATGCTTCCATACCAGCCAAAATAACATCGGAGACCTCCCTGGCGCAGTCAGATGGGTTATCGGATCGAAAACAAACGTCCATCCAAGGGAAAGTTCGAAAGTACTCCATGAGATCTTCCCATTTAGCAGATTTGTAGTGCCAAATTTTGCGCGGCCTAGGCGCCTCTCTGTCACTGATTGGCAAGATACTCGATGTCGAAAGCAGTTTATGGTCGGAAGAACCTAACGGCGGATTTATGGTGACCGTGTAAATCTCCAGATTGGTGGTTAAAAACAGATCAAAGATTAATAACAAAGGACAGTATACTGATAAACAAAATCAATAACCTAACCATATTAGTCTACGCTCACTCTTACTGGGGAGTAAAAAAACGCTCACTATTAATATTGAATTACTCTTCGATAACCCAAACAAAAATATATCACTCTTCAGAACAACCATATTAGTAAAATAACTTAGCAGACATCAATGTTAAACCTAATACCTGATCAAGATATAAAGAATCCGAATGTAATAAAATTTGTGGAACCACTAAGATATGCACACATAGTAATCAGTAAGAGAGAAGTTAAGTTGGGCGTGGGGACGTATGAAGACGATAATAGGCAGTGGCACTCTGGTAAAGATGGCAATAACAGCAAAATAGCCATCACATGGTAACGAATAAAAATTGGTTGCTCTATTGGTTGACACTATTTATGAATCTAGTTTAGCAGTTTTCTTCGCCAAGTTATGAATTTCAAAATATAAAAATTTTGAAAAGATCAAAGATGGCGTTTTTGAAAAAGTTAAATACAAGAGTTTTCGAAATTTTTATAAAGTTTTAAAACCAAAAAATAATAAACCTTTAGTGGAAGGGACTCATCATTAACCTTCCATTATGAGATCTGTACAACTATCTTGAACGTTTCTACGATTTTTCAAACAGGTATGATACAACAGCCTAATTGTAACACGATCATTTGATATTGTTATCATGGAATGACAATAAATGTAATCGAAAACAAAAACGTGATAAAACCACACCAGATTAAATTGGAACTACATACTGGTATTTTACAAAATCTATCCACAATTTCATTAACCGGTTATGAGTAAGAGCATCAGCTTCATTGATTTCAGATATGTCTTTGTTGAGAAACAAGTATGGTAATTCTTCAGCATGTCCCACCCTCTCAGCATCTGAAAAAATTGAGATAGAAATATTGTGAAAATAGTGAAGAAGAAAGGAACGTGTTGTCGTAACCAATTAATAATTTCGTATTGCAACGCTCACTCAAGTTAGGCAGATTAAGATGTTTTATCTATCTTTTTAAATTCTTTTAAGCGCAGAAATCTATAAACAATCTATTTAAAATTTGCATCTGTACATCCCGTAACGCCACGCATCGTAACTTTTTCAAATCGTTCTGAGTTGAGAAATCACGGTTCTTGAGATTAGACCTTGCCAAATTAGAACAACTTTCCGTCATTTTGCCTATGATTGCATAAGATATCATTAGGAATATTGATTCTTCAAGATTAAATCACTAAATGAATCAGTGTTCTAATATTGAAGAATAAATGTTCCTAACGATGCTGCGTACAATCTAAAGAGCAACATCAGAAAGTTACTCTTATTGGAATCAGTAAAAACATGTTAGTTTTGAGTTGTTGTCAAATGTATCTTTATAAATTTTTATAGAGTCATTAGAAACAAATAAAAGTATAGGACCTAAATTGGTTATTTTTGCCATTGACCATATATTAATCATACCAAGATGTTTACTCCAGTATAGCAGTTTGTTCCCTCCAAATTTTAACGAAATCTTTTGGTATAGTATGTGTGACGTGAAGTGTTATCGAATGGCGGTGTTTAATAGAAAGATATGGATTGCTGGGTTAAAGTCTTTTCTACCTAGTGAATCAATTTGTCATTCACGGTGGATAGTGTCTATTTTAGCCATTTATCATCAATCTATGCATAAACTTTTTAATTTATTAAATAATTCAGCAATTCTCTTTTGTTTTTTGTTTTTATTATGATCCTGATGCAAATATTATTAAAGGTTACTTAAGAAAATTTGTGACAAAAAATCGGCTTTAAAAGTCTTGGCGATATAAAAATGATTTTCTTAGTCTCCATAACTTTAAAATGTGCTCTTTTTACTATTTTAATGATCTGTTTAATTAGTGTTAAAGCAGAGTTGTTTTAGTCCCTTATGACTGAATATTGGTTTTTTCCTTTCATCTAATTAAGACTATATAAATAAATATATAAAATATACTGGAAAGATACAAATACTGTCTTCTAAATTTGAAAAGTGTACATAATTCTGTTAACCTGTCTATAATGCGCCGTATTTTAATGTTGATAGGACTACGATTTTAGTAGAAATAATAAACTCGTTTTCGATTTGTTTTTTACTTTTTCTTTTGAGTAACAGCCATTAATTCGTTGAATATATGATATTAAAATATCAGTAAAAAATATTTAGGAAGCAAACTTCTGATTTTATAGCCAGATTTACTAAGAAGTCTAAAAGTTCAACCCGGTTTAGTTCCCTTGAAATATAAAGCCTCTAGCTATCTAGTTGACTCTTGTTTTTGTCAGTGCAGTATAGTAGATTGTAAATATCATCTAATAAAGGTTTTTATAAGACATTTTAATATTTACCTTCAACTACTATGTTTCCTCCTCCAAGATCTCCGTCATAGGAAAATTGATAAAAATAAACAGGAGCGTACCAAGACATTAACTCTCCTTGTTTTATCATTGCCCTGGTATATCGTTGGTCGCTACCATGCTAAAAAAGAATTTAAAGTTAAGTTTAGTAATAAAAAAATCTATAGGACTACATTAAAAACATTTAAAAATTGTGCATATTATATTCCTGTGCCTATTCATACGCTTACAAATTTTGGCAACGAAACATACAACTTTCGACAATTTTTTTTATCTCTAAACGCATATATACTTGATATGATCAGTCAAAAAATCTATTTGATGCAGTCAAAAAAAAAAAAATAGCTGCGAATGGCACTTCGTAGAGAACAATACATAAAATTTTTAAACTTTATAAATTAATATTTTATGTTTATTTTACAGAGTGATTACTAATTCTAAAATAATTATTAATATTTCAAACATTTTTTGAAAAAAGGGGTAGTTTTAGGCAGTCTTTGCTTAAACTAGTTACTTATACATACGTTTTCTATATTATCTAGAAGTACGTCACGAGTACTGTCAGAGTATAACATCATTTTCCTATTAGTGTGACGGTTATAAACGTAAATAGAACCTGCTTTCTCGTGTATTTTTCTCAAGTCAACCTAAATTATTATTTTAATGTAATTATGGATGATTCTTGGAAAAAATAAAGGTTCTGAAAATTTAATTATCAGTTGCAGTCTAGTTGGAAAAGAAAAAAGACAAGAATAGTCCCTCCTGCTGGCCATAGAGGGAAGAGGATGGATACTCATTACTATCTTTGTAAGGAGGGTAGTAACGAGGGTCACGGGAAATACTGCAGTCTATAAAAGAATCAATTTTGAAAACATAACCTCAATTTAGTTTTAAAATTTTTACTGGCATATTTTAAAACTAGCAATCTTTATTTATGTATTAACTCTCGCGGTATTAACACACCCCAAGATTATTTAAAGGATCTATTACTTCAAAAAATAGTCAACTAATTTATGTGTATCTATTACAAGTAGGTATTATATCCAAAAAAAATGTGGCAACAATATCTTTAATCAAATTCTTTATATTATAATTATCAAACATAGTTGTTCAATTTGTACATAACTCAGTTAAGTTTTACAAATTTTAGAAGATAAGCAAAATACTATATAAATCACTAGAACTAGAAAGAACTTACAGAAATACTAGAAAGTGATAATAAAAGATCATTATCATCAGGGTAGCGCTCTGGTAAATATCTAGTGTGGACGGCAATATCCGCATTCTCGTTCCTTTGGGCTATCTTAATAAAGAAAGAGTGCCGAATGACACATCAAGTTTAATGCAGTGCATTCAAGGACAAAACAATACTAATGTAAAATTAGTCACTCAACATATCAGTGTGAAGTTTGGAATCAACTACGTAGTTGAAAGTTTCGGTTATTTCTGATACATGAGTAGTACTATCAAATTTGGAATGCACATTCTGGTATCCCCGCCATTCTCCGTCAATTTCTATGTTTGGATAATGTCAAAAAGAAAAGTTGTAAAGGGTGAGTCAACGATAGAGAAAAGTTCATTATCTCATTTGTTTCGAGAATCACGAAAAAATCTTATATACAATAGTTTTAGGGAATGTTAAGGTGCACAGTTTAAAATTATTCTTGAGTATACAGGGTACTTCAAAACAGTGTGGCCGATATAACATATGTTTTTTTTAAATTTGAACATCCTATTTTCTAATTTATTTTTAAATTCTGCGTAAAATTTTATAACTTTTTTATTAATTTTGTTAATATATGTATATATAATAATAATAATGTTATATACCTAAACCTAGTAGTTTTTCTAATATTTAATTTTTTTTTTTAAATACTAGTTTTCCGTTTTGTAAAAAATAGCCAGTAGCGCCATTGTTTCTGAAGGTGGAATATTCATAATTGGTACAAGCGTTCTATAAAAATGAGAAAAAAGATATATGTAAAGAAATTTGAGTTAGATGCTACAGGATGTTCAAAATAAATTTATGCATTTCGACTATTTTAAATTGAAAAATCTCAATTTTTTTAAGCGGCACACCCTGTATATTATTATTTTTTCTGATAGATTTTACAAAACCCTCTAACTTTTATTAAGTATATCATATACCTATTTCTAATGGTTTTGAATTTATTTTGAATTTTTCAATTTTTATCTTTGTTTTTAATACACTTACGCTATAACATCATAGTTGCCAAGACAAAACAAAAATGTAGGCATTGTCAAATTTTGACATGTCTATTAAGCAAGTAAAAATAGTTTAATTTGTTTTAGTAAGTGACGCATAAAGGTGATAGTTATTAATTTTCCTAAAAATGAATTAATTGATATGGTTTATATACTGGACGAGGCGGGAAATAATTGTCTTTTGGCAGGAATGTTTTACGGAGCGAAGTACCCAAATAGACGTATACCATCTAGAAAATCTTTTCAGTGTTTAATGGAACGGTTTGATGGTAGTGGTAGCGTTAAGTATATGAAACAGAACGTAGTAAACCAGATTGCTACGGATGAGAAAAAAGAAATGGAGATTTTACTTCATGTTGAAGATAATCCCCAAGTCAGAAACCGTCAACAAGCTGACTTATCTGACACATCCCAATTTACGGCTAATCGCACCACGAGAAAATACAAGTATCATTTCTTTCATATGGAACTACACCAAGAATTTCAAGACCGTGATTTGAACGATGAGCAACTTTTTGTACCTCCATGAATGGGTAATACAGGCCGATCCAAATTTTTTATCCAAAATAATGTTTTTTGATGAAGCTACTTTTCGCAGTAATGAAGCAGTTAACAGCCATAACATGCATTATTAGTCAACAGTTAATCCATTTTGAGTCTGGGAACTTCAAAACCACTCGTCGCTTAATGTATAGTTTGGAATATTAAATTTTCGAATTATTGGTCCATATTTTTTCCGCGAACCGTTTAACGGGCCTAGATATCTAAATTTTTTGCAAAACGAATTACCCCAGCTTCTTGTAGAAGTTCATAACTTTGAAAGGAAACAAATGTGGATTCAACAAGATGGAGCTCCTGCTCATTACCACCGAGAAGTTCGGGAATTTTTATAAGATCGTTACTCACAAAAATGGATCGGTAGGGATGGATTCATTCAGTGGCCCCCTCGATCGTGTGACTTAACACCTTTAGACTTCTTTTTGTGGGGCTACATTAAAGATCGTGTTTATGTAAATCCCCCTACAACACTAGTAGATATGGAAAATAGGATACGGGATGCGTGCAGGCCAATAACGCCCTTTATGCTAAGGAAAGTGAAGGAAAATATAGTAAAACGACTAAACATGTGTATTCAAGTAGACGGGCATATTTTTGAACTATTGTTATTAAAAAATTCAAAATAAATCGAAAACTATTAGAAATAGGTACATGACATACTTAATAAAAGTTGGAGGGTTTTGTAAAATCTATCAGAAAAAATAATAATACACAGGGTGTGCCGTTTAAAAAATGTGAGATTTTTCAATTTAGAATAGTTGAAATGCATAAATTTATTTTGAACATTTTTAGCATCTAACTCAAATTTCTTTACAAATATCTTTTTTTCATTTCTATAGAAAGCTTGTACCAATTATGAGTATTCCATCTTCAGAAACAATGGCGCTACTGGTAATTTTTTACAAAACTGAAAACTAGTCTTTTTTTTTTAAAAAAATTGAAATTTTAAAAAAACTACTAGGTTTAGGTATATAACATTATTTATATAATTTTACCACGTAAAAATAAATTAGAAAAGGATAATTTTAAAAAAAACTGTGCACATGTAAAAAAATTTTGAACATTCCCTAAAACTATTGTGTTTAACATTGTTTCGTCATTCCCGAAACAAATGAGATAATAAACTTTACTCTGTCGTTGACTCACCTTGTACATGTAACATGGAACCTGAATCACGTAGATGTTACTCTCAGTCAGCTTCTACCTTACTTTTAAATGTGTCACTCGGGAGAGAGAAAGATAGAGAAAGAAAGGTTCGCTTTTATCTTTATACTTGTTTAATAGTTAATGATGATACTAAGGAAAACTTTTTTGATGAATAATTGACAATATTTTTATTGATAGACGAGCACCACTTGTTTCTACTTTTTGCAATATAAAGGTCTGCAACCATCTTTAACTATTGTCAACTTTAATACGCACTTAAGTACTTACTCTGACCACTCTGCCCGTTTTGTTTGCCCATTTATCATTTTCATTCATATAAACCAATTTAATTGCTGCTCCAATAGTATTTTTATCAATTTGCGGATCATGAGGGAAAATATCTGGTACTACTTTGGAAGGATCGTTATCGTAGGAAGCACCCAAACTTACTAAAATATTCTTCGGCTAAACAAAGAAATAAACGCAATATTTTGTGAAAACGATTAGAGCAAAATTAACTGGATGGCAAATATATACAGGGTTATATTTAGCAATAAAATAAACAAAACATTACATGTTGCCAGGCTGATTCTCTCTTCTGAACATATGCCCATCAGAACCGGTACTATAGTAAAATCACCAGAATCAAACATTTCATACATTGGTTTTGTTAAAACTGCAGTAGGACCCTCTGGTTCAATAGCAACAGCCGGTTGAACCTAAAAAGGTTATGTAGTAGCTATTAAAAATTTACAAGTAAATTGTTAGGAAATTAAAAGAATAGTTGCAGATGGTTTCTATTTTAATATGGGTTTCTTTCGGGGGAATCAGGAATAAGAACATTACCGTCGGAAATTACCGAAGAAATCCACTTAGAGACGTCGAAGATTTTAAATCATCCTAAAACACCAAAAAGCAACAAGAGTGGAAATGAAAAACGAGCCATTAAGAACTTGAATGCAGGCACAAGCATCGTAGTCTTGCCAGCTGACAAGGGAAATGCAATAGTGATTTTAAATACAGTAGATTACAATAACAAAATTGAAAATCTCTTAGATCCATCCCTCTGCAGCTGTATGGACTAGCAAAAATCGATAAACACGACGTGCCGCTATGAACAATAGTCACCGCAATTGACTCACCTAGATACGATATCGCAAAATATTTGACAATACTATTGCAACCTTTCATCGGCCAATCGGACACCTATGTAAAGGATTGGACACATTTTCTGAAAAAAATCACAGACATCACACTAAAACCACTTCATATACTAATACGTGGTTTCGCTTTTCACGATGGTACCTGTTGACGAGACTCTACAGCATATCAGCCACCACTTTCTAGAGGATATTAACGCATTGTTCAATCACTGCTTAAGCAACACTTATTTCCATTGGAACCAGAACTTCTACGAGCAGATCGATGGAGTGGCAATGGGAAGCCCACTAAGTCCAGTTGTAGTCAATTTCTTTATGGAAAAATCGAGCAACATGCACTGAAAACTCACTGGTTCCGATATGTTGATGATACATTTGTTATATGGAGCCATAGCGACAAGATCTGGACGAGTTGTTGAGACATCTGAGATCAATTAACAATAGAATCCAATTTACCATGGAGAAGAAAAAGGATAGGATGAATGGACAGCGGAAAATTGGGTCACAGAGTGTATCGTAAACCAACACACACTGACAGATATTTAAACAAGGACTCGAATCATCATCCTAAACAAAAAAGAGGGATAATAAAAACTTTGACAGATCGAGCAATCCGAATATGCCAACCAAGACACCTGCCAAATGAACTAGAACATCTAAGAACAGCCTGACAGAACAACGGTTACTCTCGGCAAGAAATAGAAAGTGTCACTCGTCAGAATAAAACTACAAAAACTGACAACAAAGACAAACAATCCACTGGGTGGCAAAGAGTTGTCATGCCTTTTGTGAAAAATGTAACGGACCGCAGTGGAAAATTGCTACGTCGGCACGATATTAATATCGCATACAAGCCCACACGGACAATAAAAGAAAGTCTAAGTTCAGTCAAAGACTCCATGCAGCTGTAGTTCAGTCTATGTTGGTACAACGAAACGTCACATTAATACACGGCTAGCTGAACACAAAAGGAGTGGCCGGCTAGGACATACAGACAAATCTGCCGTAGCATAGCACACGTTGATCTAGGAAGACCACAAAATACTGTTCGACCAGACTCAATTTCTAACCAACGTATCGAGTTACTATTCGAGGTTATACAGAGAGGCTATTGAAATCCACAAACACAAATGGAATTTCAATAAAAAAGAAGGGCTTAATCTCAGCAAAACTTGGACGCCCGCATTACAACAAACAAAAAGGTTAAGAAACAGAGATGTGTCGCTGGCGCCTGATTGGCCGAGAGTCCAAATGGCCATGCCAACTCCGAAACACACAAAATCAGACAGCGTTGCATCGTCGAGTACAATTAACAGCGAATAGCCAAGAAGAAACCTTCGACCACTGCCACATCGTTTTTAAAAATATTGACCGCAGTGTCAACGAAACGTCAGGAAGTTAATACCTGGAGAACACAGCCTCAAATCCCGAAAGAAACCCCTTACCGGTTACTTTTTTATTCTTTCTTCATTATTATCTTCGCTGCAAACCTTATTTTTTATTTTCGTTTATTTATTTTTATGATTTTTTTGTTTGTGACGTTCTTCAAAAAAAAAAAATTTATTTGTCTAGGTCAGGTTTAAGTACTTCCTAAACATCTTGTATACTATCTGTACAACTATATGAAATTAAATTTCGCTAGATGTAGAAATGTTAACTAGACTGTAAGAAGTGTATCTAAAGGTACGTAGAAAATCATAAGAAAAACTAGCTTGCTCTGATGTTATTAAGAGTTGATTGATAGTAGGGTCTCAGAAGGTTTACATAGACAGAGATAAGTTTTCTATTTCTTGCTGATTATTAATTTAAAAAAAATATTTACGTAGTTATTGATCAGAATAACGATAGTGCTCCACATTTTTATTTCACTAATTATGCTAAATTTTTATCTTTATTCTAGAACATGCAGTAACATTTAAAATGAGATTAAGTTGAGCCTCACGCATTTTTAAAATAAGTAAGGTTTACACAAGTTGATGTATGTCTTTTAATCTTGTATATAACGTGATGTTAATGACCTTACCATTATATGGTTTATTTTAATCTTCCCTTGATCACATAATAAAACATAATTTATACACTTCAATGTAAAATATTCTTGTAAATAATGAACAATAATTATTGGTTTTAACTCAACCCAGGATTATCCATGCAATCATTTTTTACAGTGTATCTTACGTTAAGTAGAGTACAAAAACTACACTTTTCTGGCTAATACAGTGAAACTTGGAACACACATTCTTTATATCAAGCGAAACGATTTTGACTGATGTGCTCTAAAAAATTTCGCTCAGTTGCCACTAGGAAAACTATTTTTGGAAAATATGCTGGAAAAGGTAGTTTTATATTTGTTCTGTAAATTATTTTTTTTATCTGTTGTGTATGATCTGAAAGTCATTACCCGAATCAAAATACTATCAACATAATATGGGTAACCGGAATGCTATAAATGTATTATTTCATATTATAATGCTCTAAAAGAAAAATCATCTTCCATAGCAAGCAGACGTATTGGAGGTTCACATACACTAAAGAGTACAACCTCGTCTTATCAATTCTCTCTATTTATTAACTCGTTGAAAGCTGTTTAGTTATATCTAGGAAACAGGGCATCATTACATTAAGCAGACACTCGTGAATTGTTAGAACAAAAGGCTGTTTGTCTTAAATCGTAATTGATTACCTCATTAACTATATTATTGTATCTTTTATCATTCATTTCGAATCAATGATGTATAAAAATCGAATAGAGATACTCAGAAGAATCAAGTAAGAAAAAATCTAAGAAAGAGAATATTTCCTTCCTGCTGAAAATGCGCTACGGGTCAGCTGATACCTAAAAAAGGCAAGAAGATCTTGCCAAACAACTATCGACCAGTCGCACTGCTTTGAATAATATCAAAACTCATGGAATCATTAATCAGCATCTTTTAAAATATCTTGAAGGATTGAGTATTATTAACGACCATTAATATGACTTTCGTAAGCTAAGATCAACAAGAGATCTTCTAACTTAGATAATTTGAATGACGCAATTGAACACTTCGGAGGATTTTGAGCGGTTGCCCTTGATATATCCAAGGCCGTGTTTGGCTCGAAGGATTGTTGGCTAAGCTGCGCTCTTATGATATATCTGAAAAGTACTCGTATTGACTGAGAGAGCATTCTTACAACTGGCAGTCGACGGACTTCTTTCTAAGACCTTCACTATCAACCCTGGTGTTCCCCAAGAAAGCTTGTAACGTCACTAGCTTCTCTTGTGCTTTTAGGTCAGAAAGAGGGTAATTTAATAGCACTATACTTATCATGTAGGCTATATAGTATTTGTGATTACTTTTATAGACCTAACAATGCTACCAGTCGACTTAGCGCCCTAAAGAACGTCTGGTATCATATTTTGGTCGAAATGCTTTGAGCACTGGTAAAAGTTTTTTTTTAAAACATTAAAATCTAAAATGGAAGAGATGGGTTTTTAGTCACTGATACTGAGTTCATATTACTTCCACTTCACTCTCTTAATAAAATTAAATAAATGTAAAATTTTAAAAATTTGACCGTAATTTTGAGTTGTTGCCAGTGGTACCAGAAAATATGTGTAGAGAATTGTATTACATTAACCAAAAGTCCAGTATTCGAGTCATTTTGAGCATGTACCCTACAGATGATTACTATTGAACTTCACTGTATTAAAAAAAACATGAATGCTCATAATTTTGCGGACCTAAACTAATTTTTATTTTTTAAAATGTTTATTCGATTTTTTTGGCAACTTACAATAGCTGGTGAACTGGAATGGCTGTCAATAGTTTTTGCATCCAGGCTTAACAAAAAATCCCTTATTTGTTCACTACTAGCGTTAGAAGAAATATTTGGATTAATAGCTTGAGCAAGTTGTAAAGCGTACTCTTTGGGATTCTCAAGAAATGAGTACATATTCATTGGTGTGCCACTTTCAGCTATAACTGATCTAAACAAACCTATAAAAATAGAACATTTAAGGTATTTCTTACGGGTAACTATTAAAAGTAGTTTTGCTTGAAATTTTGAGAAATAATAGATTTTAGCATCAATATAAAGATTTGCTTACCACGCTGTATTGCCATAATTAATTGTAAAAGTTTCAGATATGTAACACGTAAAAGATAGGAATCCATACATCTTCTTTGATCAAAAGCGTGCGTTGTTTACAATTTTTGCAATTTTTGTAATGGTACGTGCATTAAAAAGTAAAAAGTCACAAGAAAATATATATATATATATATATATATATATATATATATATATATATATATATATATATATATATATATATATATATATATATATATATATATATATATATATATATATATATATATAGAAAAATTACTTTCCTTTCGTTTGTTAAAATATCAAGGCCGTTTACCTCCTAGTTGTTGCAAAAATATTAGATAAATATCACTTTTTCATGTATGTGAATTTTCGCTGTGGCAACGTAGCTTTGAAGAAGACAGCGCGCGCGGACGTTTTTCAAATTTTGAATCACCTATATGCTTTGAACTGATCGGATTTTCTTTTAAAAGATACTAAAATAAACGCGTGCCTCGCACGTGCATTTATTCAGTTATCAATAATTAATAATTGATATATTTTTAATAAAAAATCCAAATCTATCCTAAGAAAATCTGGAGGTTCATGGAAATATCTAAATATCTCAAAAACCTTAATCGTGACGCGGGTCTTTACCTCTTATCAATTTGGGAACAGATTAACTATCAAACTCCGCCCATCCTCCATCACGGTTCACTACAAAAAGGAAGTCAGTTTTCGGTACAAGCTCTGAAAAAGCCGACAAGATAATCGGCGTCAACATCACTTTGCTAATCAACATAAGAGAAGTCCAGAAGAATAAGACCTATAAGCTCTGTAACCCGTAGAATCTTTCTAATAAAAAGAGGATTTAAAGTGTTCGGTTTAATTATTTGAGCAATATACTCTGTTTTTCAACTTTATTGCTTCTTTAATATGTTTTAGCTTCATTTATTCAAATTGTTATAATATTCATTTGGAAGCTAATAATGGGGCAATCTTGACAGTTTTTTCCCTTGATTTATTAAAATCACAATAAATAAAACTTCGTGAGGTACAAAAGAGAAAAGCAATGATGTACACTTCTGATGAAAGATATTATGATTTATTCCCAGCTCAGTTAGAGATACCACTGTAAACTCATTATACTTTCAACAAACGTTGCTTATTTTGTAAATTATAGTTTAAGAAGTCATCGATTTAGGGCAAACTTATTTCCAGTCGATTTCACAAGAAGCATGCAACCTTTAAAGCAGAAATGCATTTATATTTTTCTTTTTTTTCTACGGAGGGATTATACCATCCATAAGCTACAACGCCAATACTTATTTATTTGATTGTCGTTTGAAACGTTGCAGTGAGCGGACGTTTGCAAGAGAGAGTAATGTATACAAAAAGCGCTTTCAGGCGGTCTTTGGGTGCTCATAACCGAGAAGAAAAAAATTATCTTATGTGACTGACGCTAAAGCGAACATGAAATTATAGAACTGGGTTGTGAAGTGGCTGACAAAGTATACATAGTTAGAAAACGAAAATGGCTTTCTATACATAGGAAAACCAGACAGACGGGAAGCAAATAGGTCAAAACGATCGTGCTAGTTTTGGAAAGAACTCCTCTCTTCAACGGCACGAAACCAAGCGTAACTAGTTGAGAATGGAATTTATATCAACATAAATATGACTAGTCTGCTTTTATATTTGGCAAAATATCTTGCATCCTACTACAAGCTCGTAACCCTTACTCTCAGAAGGACACTTACAGAAATGCATGAGCTGAGCAATCGAAAATATCAAGAGCGATTTCTTGAATATAATTTTTCGTGACTTCTATATGTGGGTTCAGCTAAAGAATGTTGGGTTTGCTCGCGGTACAAATTTTATCCAGATCACTCTTAAACATTCAGTAAAAGTCAATATCTGTATATGATTCTTGGAGCGCAGATTCGGCTTGGAGCAATTCATTGCGAAATCGAACGCAGTCAGGTTTAGAATTTGATTAGTCTAAAAAATTTTAGTACGCAACAAAGAAGACTATAAGAGGGCAGTGATTCAAAACATTACAATAAACTCTGTACAAAGTGGAAGACGGCAAATGACATCCTTATCATGGATTTACCTTTTACTCTCCCGATGCCAATCACAAAGAAAATGTGAGATGCATCATGAAGATCAAACTTGTGGAGAAACCCGTTTACATTTTAAAGTAGTTTTGTAAAGTTATTCGAACATTCTGGTGTTCTCCTTCTACGGATAACGCTGTACAACTGGAAGAAATTTCGGTAGATGCTGTCAATTTATTTTGGACAACGGACAATTCATTTTACGTCAAAAAAAATCAGAAGTATATACTTTATTTTTTGTATCTTTCGGGAAATTGGAGGCTATCTCCTCTAGAATAAACAGTATTTGAAGAATTACAAGCAACGAAGAACAAGAGATACAAAGACAACTTTTTCGGACAGACCAACAATAATAAGCACAGGAAAACACACCGAAACTATTTACCTTCTACTAACAGGCAATCCAATGTCGGGGCACTTTGAGCTTCTGACACCATAAAACACTAAAAACTTTCCAAACAACAGTAGATCAATAAAAGAAGCATCGGGTGAGCGACGTAATGGTCGAGGACGTCGCGCGAAATGGCAGCTCGACCAAAACGATGAAGATCGTTTAACCGAAAATGGACCTGCAAAAGTGTTGTGCTGGCGAGTAAGCCGTCACCCACCAAGGCGGGAAAATCAAAGCAACGCATGAGTTGCACCACAGGAATCAACGAACATGCCATGCGTTGCTGTAATAAAATCACAAAACCTGACAAAGAAACAACTGAGAAGAGAATCACTCGCCGCCTGGATCCACCACCATCAATCAAAAGCGCAACCGACTAAATAATTAATCAAAAACACAAGAAACAACAGCACAAAACCAGGATTCAAATAGCAAATAAGAATATAATACAAAATCAGCAACATAAGAAGAGATCTAGGACACCTTACCCAGTTTATGAACGGGAACGCGTCCAAACGTGTCACACAGGGTGTAGACAAGAACAAATCCAAGTCTCCCAACAGAACACTCTCAGAAATCCTTAATACTTTGAAACAAAAACTGTCCGTATATGCTGCAAAACTCCGTAGATACAAATAATCAAACGAGAGGAAAGACACGAACAACCTCTTCCGAAGAAGCGAAAAACAGCTCTACCGAAAAATTATGTACACCAAACAGACAGCAGTGACCAAACCACCAAACAAACAAGAACCCACAGATTATTGGAAAAGTATCACCCCAGCATCAAAGCCGAAGAAGACAAACATAAACATGTGAGAGAATAAGAAAATTCCACTAACTACTGTGGGACCAACAGTATGATGAGGCACCTGGATACAAAAAATTCCGGAGGTAAAATAGCCCCCCGTTCCGATCTCCGGGTGGGGGCTAGTTCAGGGGCATCGACATGCAGAGATCATAATTTTAAAATAGATTTTTGCAACATACGAGGTTTAAACTCGAACATAAATTCAGTGCACCAACACCTGCAATCAAATAAACCTCATGTACTCGCTCTCTGTGAAACAAAGGTCAGTTCAACGACCAGCACAGTCAACTATCTTTATTCTGGGTAGGACTTCTATTCCCGATTTAAGCGTAACTTTGGAATCTGTCTTTTTGTCAGAAGCGACCTCTTCTTGCCAACAAGAAGAGGTTCTGGAGCCCCCAAACTTTGATGTTATGTGGTTAAAAAAATAACGACTCAACAAACCAAAGGTTCATCTGTATCCTCTATCGACCACCAAGTGATACCAACTTTAGAACACTTTTCGCTACTCTTGCAGACACCGTCAATAATTTACAAAATAACTATCCAAGTGCCGAAATTGCCATCCTAGGCCACTGTAATGTCCACAATATCAACTGGCTTAAATATTCAAATACTACCGATGAACAAGGTCGTGAAGCTGAATCATTCTCAATCAGTTGTGGCTTAACTCAGCTTATTGACGAACCAACATAGATCCCCGATCAAGACGGGGAGTCCGCCAGTCTTCTTGATCTGTTTTTAAACCACCAATCTGGAGATTTACACGGTCACCGTAAATCTGCCGTTAGGTTCTTCTGACCATAAACTGCTTTCGGCATCGAGTATCCTACCAATCAGTGACAGAGAGGCGCCTAGGCCGCGCAAGATTTGGCACCAAAAATCTGCTAAATGGGAAGATCTCATGGAATATTTTCGAACTTCTCCTTGAATAGACATTTTTTTTCGATCCGACAACCCATCTGACTGGGCCAGGGAGGTCTCCGATGTTATTTTGGCTGGTATGGAAGCTTACATACCCTTTTTTGAAGAAATATCCCCTCTAATGGAAAGCCTCGATTTGAACGAAAATGCTAAGAAGCCGTTGCTTCTAATCATCTGCCTACCGACAATGGCATCCAAATCTTAACATCATAAATCGTAATACCTTTGTTCGTGCCCGGAACAGATGCAAAGGAATTATTGACGAAACCAAGGAGGCACACAATCAACGAATTAGAAACAAACTTCTCGCTTGTCCCAAGAATTCCAGGTCCTTTTGGGCAGTCGCTAAGGCAGTCAAAATTTCACCAAATCCACCATACCACCACTCACACGGCCAGTTAATTCTATTCAACGACACCTGTTGAGAAAGCGAACTTGTTGGCTGAACTCTTTGCTTCACATTCTATTGTCGATTTCCGAGGAAAAACACCACCTACTATTTTCATATTGCGGTCAAGGATGCCCGATGTTATTTTCAGACAGCGTATCATAAAGCGTATTTTAATGAAGCTAGACACAAAAAACTTCTGCTTTTAGTGCGGACGGAACCTACCTGCCAAAAACTGTGCGAGGAAACTAACACCAGTTTTCTGTATACTTTTCAACATACCCTACAGAAAGGGAATATTTCCTTCCTGCTGGAAATGTACACAGCTTCAGCCAATACCTAAAAAAGACAAGAAGACCTTGAGAAACAATTACCACCACCAGTCGCACTACTTTCAATAATATCGAAAGTGATAGAAAAGGTTATCAATCAGCTTTTTCTAAAATATCTTGAAGGATTCAATATTATTAGCGTTCACCAATATGACTTTCGTAAACATAGATCAACAGGAGTTCTTCTGATTTATGTAACACATGTTTGGAAACAACGCAATTGAACACTTTGGTAGAATCTCGAGGGTTGCTCTTGACATCTCCTAAGGCATTCGACCGTGTTTGGCACGATGGACTGTTGGCTAAGATACGCTCTTATGGTATGTCTGAAAAGTTCTGTTTATGGCTCGCATGTTTCCTCAGAGAGCGTTCTTTACGAGTGGCGGTCGACGGATTTCTTTCTAACACCTTCACTATCAACGCCGGTGTGCCTCAAGGCTCCATACTGTCTCCTACTCTCTTTCTCATTTACATTAACGATTGGTGAAAAAGACCGATAATCCAATCTACAGCTTTGCGGATTACAGTACGCTTATCTCTTCATTCACTTTGAACGCTCGGACATCGGCTACTCAGGCGAATATCCGCAGACAGAAGGAGGTCGTTCAATTTAACAAAGACCTGAAAGAAATTCTATTTTGGGGTCACAGTAACTAAGTGGAATTTAACGCTACAAAAACCCAGGGTGCAGTTTTTTCTAAAAAAGTTAACGTTGTTGAACCCGACGCATAGTCATGTCGGGGCACTCCATTCCCCTAGCATTCAATTTGTTGGGCGTTAATTTGAAAGCAAATATGTCCGTGGCAAATGTGGCAGGCATAGCAAGGGAAGCTTCTCAAAAGTTGGGAATATTATTTCGAACCAGAAAGCTTTACACTCCACAACAACTGTTAATACTTTACAAAGCTCAGTTTCGACCAACTATGGAATACTGCTCCCATGTTTGGAATTCCGCTCCCAAACACACATTGCATTTGTTGGATTCTATTCAGAGAAGAGCTGTTCGTCTAATTGGAGACCCGGAACTGACCGGCAGCCTTGATTCGCTGGAACATCGAAGAACGGTTGGCGACTTGAGTCTGTTCTACAAGTATTTTCATAGAAAGTGTTCGAAGGATGTAGCCCGCTTAATTCCTCCCAGAGCGGTGCATGTTAGAAATACACGTCGCGCTAATACTTCACATCCGTATGAGGTTCAGCTTGTTACTCCGCGTACGACTCTTTTCAAGCAGGCTTTTATTTGGAGAACATCATCCCTTTAGAATAATTTCTCCATGGCTGTGTTTCCCATCAGAGTACAATTTACAGCGATTCAAGAACAACGTGAATCGCTTTTTCCGCACACATGCCGCTCCTGGAGCGCTTTAAGGACTTCCCTGTAGCACATGTGCTAGACCCATAAAAAAGATAAAAAAAAATCGTAAACTTGCAGAATTTTACTAGCAATTGGGGATTATATTTGTAGTCTATAATTATAACGTATATCGCCAATTGTTAAGGTTTATTTAAACTTTCTTTTCGTAAAAGAAGCTTTGTTTTCTAGTGTTTTTCATGAATACGAAATGTTGTCCTGCCTAGCGTTAGTCAAGTTCCCTAAAGAAACACGTGTAATATGGCTTATTTTTCTTTATATTAATATATCTACTGAATTAAATTTAAAACATTACATTACCTGCAGACTGCTTAATTAAAAGATGGTAACTAGCAGATACAGCTCCAGCACTTTGTCCATGGATTGTAATTTTACTATTATCTCCTCCAAATAAGTGAATGTTTTCATAGGTCCATTTTAGAGCAAGAACTTGATCCTTCAATCCATTATTACCTTTCAACAAACAACAAAAATCGTTGACGTCCATAACATACTCATTTAGATAATTTTAACTGAAATTATTTTGAACGAGCTATTTTTTTTAGCGAATTATAAGCCTTGTAAAATTTACTTACAGAATACTAACCTGGAATTATACTATCACCAGTTGACAAAAATCCAAAAATTCCCACTCTATAATTATGTGTTACATAAATAACTTCTTCATCTATCCAGTAATCCGGTCGATATGTTTCAAATTGCGCAGCACCATCTCTTAAACCACCTCCATATATCCAAAAAACGACTGGGAGTTTAGAATAATTTCTTTCCTGGGCAACAAAATAAACTGTGTGGACGTGAAAATATATTTGATCTAGGTTACAGAAATTTTTTCGAAATTGACAAAAATCAAGACCTTTATATTTGAATCTAAAAATAGCTGTACTAAATTTCTTTCGTCAGAATTATGATGAAAAAATAGTCATGGCGGGGAAGTAAATTGGTGATAATTTAGTGCTACTATATCACATTGGTTATATAATTTAACACTCTATCGTTCTTCGTTTTACTATTTACCTTCTTTAAGATTCCTTATTTTGTTAGTACAGTTACCACTGGCTACTATTTAGCCCCATAAAGCGTTTTCACATCTGCTGACAGGACACCGACACGATAGTGACACGACAACGATGCCGGTGGACTAGAAATAACATCTAGATAAATGTGAGTGGTTTCGCACTCAACGCCATGTCGGTGCCGTGCCGTGTCGTTACAGAGTGCTCTTCAAGCTGGTACCATGGCCTTCAAGTTGGATCTTGCCACGTTAATTGAACGTGTGGAAACTATACACTGTCTTTGGGATAAAACCACCGAAAATAATAAAAATAAAATTCTACTAGAAAGAAGTTGACATGCTTTGACTACATTTTAGGCTTTTACGTCTAAGATGTAACTAATAATGCCAATATAAACCTGTTAACAGCTGCCATGGCACTCAACGGGATCTAGTAAAAAATGTTTTTCCCAGTTTTATATCATTTTGTTGGTGTCGGTGTGACAACCTTTCCCTAGTGTCAAGAACGGGGTCGTGTCGGTGCCGTTGCCGATAGATGTGAAAACGCCCCATTAATTCCTATCTGCATAATTTAAGTAAGGTGTACTCCCAAATAAATATATATATATATATATATATATATATATATATATATATGTATATATAATATATGTATATATATATATATATATATATATATATATATATATATATATATATATATATATGTATATATATATATATATATATATATATATATATATATATATAATATATATATATATATGTATATGAGCAAGATCACGTCAACTGGACAACCCATTTTCCACTTGATTATCAAATTCAGGTATGAGTATTTTTTCATGAAGTATTCACTATAAACAATTAATCCCCAAAACAGTTTTTTAAAAATTTTCGCCGTACCGACAGCACTCACCGCCCGTCATAAATATTTTTTTTTTGTTTAATCGAATCACGAGCAGTCAAATTTTTTTGCGGATTCTGTTACCTTGATGTTTAATGCATAATACCGAGAAAAAAAAAATTCGTTTTTTGAGGGAGAAGTCATTGAAGTTTTCATTTGTTAACTTAAAACTTAATTAACAATATGAAAATAAATAAATAATTTGAACTTCTATACATTTTATTAAAGTACAAGTATTGAACTATGAATCCTGAAAGTTTCATTAGAATATCTCTAATAGCTTTTTAATTATCGATTTTTTAACTAAAAGTCATAAAAATTTTCATTAAAAAAAAATTGTTGTTAAAATGAAAATTTTTAAAAACTGTTTTGGGGATTAATTGTTTATAGTGAATACTTCAAGAAAAAATACTCATACCTGAATTTGATAATCAAGTGGAAAATGGGGGGTCCATCTTGCTCATATATATATATATATATATATATATATATATATATATATATATATATATATATATATAATAAATATATATATATATATATATATATATATATATATATATATATATATATATATATATATATATATATAATTAATTCTTTATTTCTCTCTCAGTAACTTACCTGTAGCCTAAAAGTTTGGTACCTGGCAGTACTTTCCTTTGGAATCAAAAATATTATGCTTATGTTATATCTATTAATTAAATAACTTTTACCAGTTAACATTGTCTTAATTGAAAAGTGTAAATAAGATAATAGTAGCTTACTCCGTCAAGAACAGGTGTAAATATGTTTATATATAAACAATCTTCATTTTCTTTGGGCGAATCATCATTCAGTTTTGGTAGCAATAATCACTATCCTTTGTAGTTTCTTGATGCCGGTCCAATTCTGAGCGGGTAATGGAGCCTACAATATAAAACACGATAAAGTAAGTATTAATTACTCTAATAAAGAACCTCAGAAAGGATAACTTTTTTCAACATAAATTTATAACACAGGTATACAAAATAAAAAAAATTATCTGTCTTTAAAGTGAAAGACTGGTTTTCTTAAGTATTTTTTACGCTGAATTCAAAAAAATCATAAAAACGGATACAAAAATACTCAAATTACTGGAACCGTGTACCAAAACTTCCTATATATATTTAGCAGTAAGTAAAGCATACTTTTTTAAAATGTTCACGATATAAATGCTACATCTGATAAAATCAACATTTATAAGTATTTTTTTTTTGTGTCTTAGATACTTCAATCAGACCAAGAGATGTACCCCAGAATTTTGAGACTTAAGACTTAACTTGTTTATTTTGAATCACACAAACATACATAACATATTCTGTAACATGTCGACACCCGAAATAATGGAACAATCACATCGTCTTCAAACATAGTTAGATAAGTCTGGTCATTAATATTCGCTGGCCGTTTATAAATATTAGAAGTAACAAGAGGCCAAGAATGGACTTCTGGGGTACCCCTATAAAGACTTTCAGTTTGTTCAACCTCAATCTAGCACAATTTACAATTCTGATCTGAACTGATCCCTATCCTCCAGATATTAGTGTATCCATTTACTAACTTTTCTTTCTTTGTAGACCCTAATGTTGAATCTTTGATACTAATCGATCGAATCGATAGTCCTACTTAGGTCAATGAAGAGTACAAAACATTTTCAGCTACTATCTAATTACCTTTAACAAACTGCTAAATTTTAGACGTCATACGTTTGACCCTTCTAAATCCGTGATAATCAGTAATAATATGAAATGCTGAAAGGAAAGTATTTTGTCCCAAAACAACCCTTACAAGTACCTTAGAAATTCAGCTCAACAAGGATAGTGGAAGACAATTTTCACATAACATTAAATAGGATCATTTCTCTAGCAGTATTAAAAACATCTGAAAACATTGCTGGTTTTAGATGCATGTTTACTAGATAGAAAGAAAATGTATCACAAAGTAAAAAAATGGACTTCTATAAGATAGTAGAAAACTCATGAATTCCAAATAAGTTTAATATTTTCAAAGAAATGATTATTCTTCAAAATAAATCATGCTCTAAGATTGATGAGAAATACTTAAAAATTTTATTTATTGGAATATTCAAGTTGTCAGAATTTTGATTGAACATAAATTTTTGAGGCGTATCAACAAATTATTTATTACTGAAATCGTTGGAAATTGGAAGTTCATCATTGGCAAGTTTCTAGTTTAAATTCAAACTAGAAATATTATTTGTATTATCACATGACAACGTATCTGCAATAATATTTCACAAGGTATTCCTTTTAATGGTAGAAGCATTATACATTTTTTTGCCAGATTGCATAATCTTCTACATTCAAATCAACAATTAATTTAATATATATATATATATATATATATATATATATATATATATATATATATATTTATATATATATATATATATATATATATATATATATATATATATATATATATATATATACATATATATATATATATATATATATATATATATATATATATATATATATATATATATATATTTTATATATATATATATATTATATATATATATATATATATATATACAATATATATATATATATATACATATATTAATTTTTAATTTCTTGAAGATGTACGTATCTACGAATATTTTTTTTACAGAATATGCTAGATTTATATAGGTTGACACTACTTCTACACAAACCTACAGTCAGTATTAACTTTTGGTGTCTCATACACTGACAACCAACTCTTTTTATGTAAGTTATATATTTTGTAGTATGGAGGCAACGTTTGTACACAAACCATGCATTATATATGATACTGTATGGTGAGAAATCGGCAGCAGAACTAGAATCTCTATCGAATGACATGTCAGTTATCAAATGTTGCCTAATAATAACGATAATATGTAGCTCAATAATACTTTAATTTTCTTTATAGTCTTTATTTTAGTTTCTAGAAGGAAAGTTCGCATCTACCACTTTCTCTCATATCCCTCGCTCATGGAACTTTTACTTTATTATAGATATTCATACATTTTAAGATAAATTATTTAAAATATAATATGTTGATATTTGTCTTACCTGAAATCTCAGTTCACCTAAGGGGGGTGTAGCAAAGGGTATGCCTTGGTAAGCATAATAGGACTTTTTGGTAAATGATTTTAGTTCGTGTCCTTTTATTTGCCCATTCGGTAAAGTAATAACTAGCTGCCCTAACTAAAACCACAAAATAAAACCATTGTCTTTAGATTGGTAAAATTTACATTGTTTTTTAAAAGGACACTATTTATTTGGAAAATAAATGTTAATTTTTTAAACTTAACCAATATGAAAGTATAAGTAAGATTCAATAACTTGAATCTTTGGTTACTGTAAGGCTAGTTTTTAAGGCATTCTTGTCCTTTGTTAGGAGCTGTATAAGGCCACAGTACGATAAAAAAAATTGTTCGTTCTGCGAGTTGACAACAATTACCGCTAGACATCGCTTGGGTCAGGGTTCTATTCAATGTATTTAATAATTAAATAAACTATAACAAAATCAATACTTTTAGAGTTGTTCACAGTTCTCTCATGTGCTAATCCATCTTGACACGCATTTCGCCATATTATGGCCGCACAGACGAGCTAATGTTGACAGAAAAAGAAAACAAAACTCAAAGTACTGATCACAGTAGTAGCACAAAGAATAAACAAGATATAATAATTAGCATCTTTGGCTGCTGTAAGCCTAGTTTTAAAGGCATACCTGCTCTCTACCGGGGTCTGTTTAGGGCTACAAACCTATACAGAAATTGTTTAGCTAGTCGCTAGCAATCGTTTGTATCAGGGTAGCGCTGTACAATTCCTGGGTAAATATGTGGTGTTAAATAGCCCCAGGCAGAGGACAGCCTTCAAAACTAGGCTTACATATTTAAATCATTTATCCTACTTATTCCTCGCGTTAGTATTGTTTTTCTGTCGATCCTAGCTCGACTGATGGGTCATACGTCCCGAGAATTAACAGATGAAAGAACAGTAAATAACTGCTGAAATATGGACTTTGTGCCATTTTAGTAATTGATATTCATTATAAGTATAAAATTTGTATTATCTTAAATTGGGTACTTGAGCTATATTTTCACCCACTTTACATCTTGCTTAAATGAAAAAAAACATGTGACAACTGAAGCAGATTTTTATCCCAACAGGTTCTGCAATTCCAACTGATATGACTAAAATTGAAAAAATAAAGAACTCCAAACTGTTATTGTAGATTTGAAAAATCATAAAATAAATAAAGATTCTGTTTATTTCTGATCAATGTATAAATAAAATGTGATATAATTTAAAATAACAGATTTTCCCTATATACGAAAATCGATGATATTGCTTTCTATGTAATTGGGTATACCAACGAGAAAAGCATTCGCAAAAGTGTTGATAATTTAAAGCTTATTTGTGCGACAGATCACAATATATTTTTCTATGATGAAAATATTCAAGTTAAAAATGCGTCAATATGCACATTCAGTATATTAATAAAAATTAAGAGCGGTTTGTTGGAACATATTTTTTTTTCGTTTTGCATTTGTTATACCTAGTTAGCATTTCTTGGACATATTTAAACACACAGTATGAAAGATTTAAAAAGTTTCAGAAGGTATATTGACTACGCCAGTTAAAATAATTTCTAAAACCCAGCTTCTGTTCAAAGAGAGTACTCGCTCAGTTTTAACATGTCAGTAAGCTTGTCCTATCTCTTTCAGCTCATCAGATTTTAATAACAATCACTAATTGAAAGTGATTAGTTTTTAAATCATCCTTAGTAACAAAAAAAATACTTACAGCATTTATAACAATAGTCAAAACACAGAGAATTTGAAACAATACAACCATTTTAGAAAAACTGACGTAATTTTACATATTACTTATTAATGTACTTATATTTATTATTTGTCTGTTATCAATTTTCACTATTAACTTTCAAGTGGTGTGTGATTTGTCGTGGAGAAGAGGTATTATCAATTTTTTTTCTTACTATAAAACATAATAAATATTATTTTGTCAAATACATATTTTCTGAGATATGTTTAGTATATATATGAGTATATAAATATATAAATATATATATATATATATATATATATATATATATATATATATATATATATATATATATATATATATATATATATATATATATATATATATATATATATATATATATGTATATATATATATATATATATATATATATATATATATATATATATATATATATATATATATATATGTATATATATATATAGTATATATATATATA
This sequence comes from Pachyrhynchus sulphureomaculatus, assembly GCA_019049505.1. Lineage (NCBI taxonomy): Eukaryota > Metazoa > Arthropoda > Insecta > Coleoptera > Curculionidae > Pachyrhynchus > Pachyrhynchus sulphureomaculatus. The sequence goes on along the minus strand of CM032454.1, from coordinate 92,141,964 downwards.
TATATATATATATATATATATATATGTATATATATATGTATATATATATATATATATATATATATATATATATATATATATATATATATATATATATACACTATATATATATAAATATATATATATATATATATATATATATATATATATATATATATATATACTATATATATATATATATATATATATATATATATATATATATATATATATATATATATATATATATATATATATATCTACATATGTATATATATGTATATATATGTATATATATATATATATATATATATATATATATATATATATATATATATATATATATATATATATACATACACATATATATGCATAGAAGAAGTATTATCAATTTTTTCTTACTACAAAACATATTAAATATTATTTGGTCAAATAATACATATTTCTTAGATATGTTTAGTGTATGTATGAGTATATAAATATATATATATATATATATATATATATATATATATATATATATATATATATATATGTGTATAGGTCGATCTTTTTAAACCGGACCCCACACCAAGCCAAAATTTGGAACCAAGTAGAACGACTTGTGCGGGGACAAATTAAAGCTTAAAAACACTAGTTTTGAAAGCCTTGGGGCGATTTTGAAAATAAAATATTGCGCATGTGCAGAGATCTCCGTAAGGAAAGTGCTTTTCAAAAAAATCATTAAAAGTGAAAGAAAAACAGGTAAAATGGCATTTTTCTTATAACCTCACTATACTGTTATCTTTGTCTTCGAAAAACAAAAAAAACGATCTCCCGTGGATCTTTTTTGGAAGTCCCGAACGTGAGTTACAACAGGTTTTGTTAGTGCAAAAATTCAAAATATGAAAAATCGCTTAAACAAATTTACGTATTCCTCATAGCAAAACAAAACTTTTTTGTTCTATGAACTTGGATTCTAAAGTGCGTTGCCTTCCAGAAAAAAATTCTGAATGCATTTTTTTCATTTTTTTTTTCGAAAGCAGCGTACTCCAGGACCCTGGTTTATAAGAAAAAATGGGTTTGTTATTCAATAAGGATTTTATTTGAATTTTTTTAGAATCGTTCAAATGATTTTTATAATTTATTGCACAAACAAAAAAATCCAAAATTCAAAAATTGGCGCTAAACTTTTCCATGGAAAATTCCTATAGGGAATCTTGGATTTATTATATGCAGATTACGCCTATGAATAAATTATCATCTATAATTATAGTAAAGTGGTCACATTTGACTCAGCTAAACCAGTCACAGGAATTTTTAAAAATCATTCCTTTACATTTTTGACTGATAACACCCTTTTGATGAAAAGATACTCTATCGCCAAAAAAAGGAGTGAAGTTAATAGAAGTACTAGGAAGTGATAGATATACTTACGTAGAGCAATCTGAGCAATAATAATTTTAAGCAGATCTCGATTTTTTTTCAAATTTAATCATTTATAGTGTCTTTTTAATTCCTATTATTATTATATTATTTATTACTGTATTGTTATTTTCTTTTTAATATTTGTTAATAATATTTGTAATATATGTCAGTTTTAATCAAAAGATATTATTAAACATAGTGCCGATTAAATTATACTTGTTGATATATGTCACAGAAATAATTATATATCAAAAGTATAATACATAAATTAAAAAAAACTATTAAACTTTGGTAAGTAAAATAAGATGGTTCATAATTTGATTAATATTTGTTGTTTATATTAAAAATAAGAAACTAACTGCTTTTGTTATTTCTAGATTACAATATTGCCTTATTTTTTTTACATACATTTTATTAATTTTACTTAAAATGAATTTATCTACCTGTTTGGACTAAATTGATGTTAATATATCCTTGGTTGATTCTCAATGCGAGTATAAAGAGAAAGACTTGCAAAAGCACAAGAATACTTATCTTTACATAAACAATTATAAAAAGTATGCTGTTTTGTGGACTCATCAGTAAGAAAAAAATTTCCCGTAAGATAAACAAAAAAAGCATATATACAGCCACATAATATATTGGCTTCCATCACCTTTCTACTGTCTAAGATGGAAAGCATTGTTTCTTACTGATGAGTCCACCATATATTTTATAATTGTTTATGTAAAGCAAAGTAGTCTTGTATTTTTACAAGTCTTTATTTTTATACTTTTGGTTTATACTTTGCACAAACTCTTACTCTTTTTTTAATCTAAGAAAATCCCTTATTATTTTTGTATGAAGTCTAGCATTGAAAAACAAACATGCCTATATTAACATCAATTTGGTCAAACTCATTCCAAGTAAAATTTTATAAAAATTATCGGACGATAGATTCATTTATAAACCTGTTATATTTTATTAAGTTTACAAAATTTTTATAAAATCTTCTGTAATGTTTTCAAATATATATCCCCCGGAAACCTGGGTCATGGAATACGCTGCTTTCGAGAAAAAATGAAAAAAATGCACTCAGAATTTTTTTCTCGAAAGCAACGCACTTTAGAATCCAGATTTAAAGAACAAGAAAGTTTTGTTTTGCCATGAAGAATACGTATGAATTTTTTTAGATTTTTTCGAGCAATTTTTCGAATTTTTGCACCAACGAAACTGTTGTAACACACGTTCCTTCTTCCTTCCACTTCCAAAAAAAAACCGTTTAGTGAGGATATAAATGTATATATATATATATATATATATATATATATATATATATATATATATATATATATATATATATATATATATATCTATATATATGTATATATATATATATATATATATATATATATATATATATATATATATATATATATATGTATATATATATATATATATATATATATATATATATATATATATATATATATATATATATAAATTTTTGGCGGTAAAGGTGGAATGTGATAAACCGATATAACTTTTATGTAGTAGAGAAGGATCGAAGGTGTTGATTCGTTTCGATCTGAGATATGCTTTTAGTTTAAAACTTATTTACATAGCAAATAGTGTAATGAATAAAAGTAGCAGTAGTTGAGTGTGTAGATTTTTTATTTTAATAGCGCATGTGTCAGCCTGCATACGGGGGATAACAGAAAGAAACAATGCATTACAGTTTTCGGAAAATAAAAATAAAAATATAATAATGTAATAGAATGATTGGATGAAAAAAACATTTTGTCTTTGTGTTATTCGTCTGGTGCAGGACGATCTATTAGCGACTGGTATTTTTCTAATTCTAATTTGAGGATGTAACTGTATATGGAACTGAGTCCCTGGGTGTCACTCTTTTTAATCATGGTGTAGGGTTCCCGGTTAATATGGGCCATTTCTAAGAAAATTCGTTTGTAGTAAGAATCAGAGCGATCCAGGACGTCAGTCTCATCCCAGCTCATTCGATGGTCATTGTTAATGACATGTTGTGCTAAAGTACAAGATTGTACATTACGTCTGCAGTCACTTTTGTGTGATGTAATCCTACCCTTCAAATTTCTGGAGGTTTGACCTATGTACACCTTATTACAATTTGAACAAGGTATTATGTAAAGTACGTTCCAATTTTCATTTTTTAGAAGAGCAGTCTTGGTTTTGGTGTACAGTTTAGAAATAGTTTTGATTTGTCTTTTAGCAATTTTGAAATCAAACCCTTTGAAAATATTAATAATTCTATCAGTAAACTTGTCAATATAAGGAAGAGAGAAATAAAAATTTTGATTGTTTAATTGAGTAGAGGAATGACTAATATGAATTTCTTGGTTGTTGCTTTGTATTGAGTGTTGTATAGTAAGTGTTTGAGGTTGTGATTCATGTGTTATTATATTTTCTGGGATGTGTACTAAAAATAAAATTTAATAATTAAATGAACTGGGTAGGAATTGTCAAGTAGAAAGCCCTTAAGTTTTTCTGAGCGACTTAGCTCTGTAATCTGGGTGGGTTAATTTGACTGTTCTAGTTTTCGTACCTAGTATGAGGTTTATTTTGGATCTCATTGGGTGGTATGAGGAAAAACTTATGAATCTGTTTGAGCAGTATGATTTTCTGTACCATTTAGTTCTTAGAACGTTGTCATCCGTACGGATTACCAACATATCCAAGAAGGGAATGCCACCGTTTGATTCTTCTCCTTTGGTGAATTGAATATGCTGGTTATAGGAGTTAAAAATATCCATTGCTACATCAATTCTACCTTTTGCCTCATCAACATACCGTTTAATAAAAGGTATATGAAAAGGCATAAGTTCAAGACAATCGTTAACCAAGTCATCAAGAACAAAATTGACAAGAATACGTGAAATTTTAGATCCCATAAGGGTTCCAAAAATTTGTTTATAGTATTGATCATTGAAAACTAATATGTTGGAGTCAAAAATAAACTGTACTACGGATTTAAACAGGCCTAGGTCCAAGTTGCAGTATTGGGAGATTGTGTCCCATTTATCATTTATTGTGGTTAAAATTACTTGTAGGGGTAAGTTGGTAAAAATTGAGACTACATCAAAACTTAGAATCACATAATTATTTGGTAGTTGAAAATTATTAATAAAAGCGCTAAATGAGAAAGAGTCCTTTACATTAAAATCATTGTCAGCATTATATGCCTCAGTAAGGATTTTGGTAATGAAAGCTGATAGTGCACCGTTAGGGGCATTAATCGAAGACACAATGGGTCTCATTGAGAGGCTGGGCTTATGAATTTTTGGTAAGGTATAAAACCTAGGAGATATAATGTTGTAAGTGGTCATTTGACTGGCCTCGACTTCATCAATAAGACCCTTGTTCTTTAAATTCTTAACTATATTGTTGGCTTTGAGCCGCAATGTGTAAGTGGGGTTGTGATTGAGTTTTAAATAATATTGAGTATCATTCAATAACTCTTGACTTTTCTGGAGATATTCATCCTTACGCATTGCTACCGTAACGTTGCCTTTATCACTACGGACAATGTATAATTCTGGGTGGTCTTTTAAATACAATTTGCATTTTATAAAGGTCTCATTAAGAAATGGATTGTGGTTATGATGTTTATGTATAAAATTAGTTAACACATTAGTGAACAAGCTCTAAGGAAATCTTTTTGCGAGTCTTCGAATTTTACGATTATTCTTTCTAAATCTGATAATATGTGCAAGAAGTTTAGTTCCCTGGTGGGGGGGGGGGGCATAAAGTAAACTTTGGACCCAATGATAGAAACTGTGCAATTTCAGTAGGTATATTTATATCTGAAAGATTCTTAAACCATTTTGAAGATGTTTTGGTCTTAAGTTTGTAATTAAAGTCTTTTAAGTTGTTTAGTTTTTTGAGATTTCTAGATTTAATGCTATTAAAAATCTTATTATATTTAACTTGTTGTCTTCTATCAAATTCTTCAAGAATATGTGAAGAAATGGTGAATTAGAGTTGACTTGTAATTTGTGTAAGTTTATCTTTTAATGACTTAAGTTCGCAATAAGTTGCCTCAATTTCCAAATTAAGAATATTTTTTCCTAACCTGATGTTGAAGTTCTGGATTTTCCGGCCTGTACGTCCTTTGGTGTTATGTAGGAGATGGTCCATGCTTGAGGTACCATTGCTAATGTGATTGGGAATTAGACCGTGCTGTCTGCATTTTAGCAGGAAAATACTCCTGTTACGCAACGTTGCTTGCTTGGTGTAAATTTTGGCCTTGGTTTTCAGTAAACCAACTATGGCAGTTCCATATAGTTGTTTAATAGTGGAAAAAAAAAACCCCATTTCTAGAAGAACAAAAACAGGGGTACTCGCGACTGACTAGTTAAGAAAAATATACTCTCAATTTAGTGGGGTTGCAGTCTTTATTTAAATATTTATGGCCTTGGGTAGTGAAACAACCTATTTTGTTAGTCGAGTTTTCGAAATTATATTTATTTCTTCTTCAGACAATATATATGTATATATATATATATATATATATATATATATATATATATATATATATATATATATATATATAAGTAGTATAACAAACGTGCTTCTGGACCACATTTGACCTTGAAAGTTAACCCGACCTTGCGGAGTACCTGAGAAGTGAATTCAGGAGTTTTCAGTCATTTGGGTGATGTCTTCTGGAAGTTGTTTCAGGCAGGTGTTTCTTCGTCCGCCTAAGTGTAGTTAGTTACGTTTTTGTTGACCTTTGACCTCTATCAGTACAAGAATTCCAAGAATAGCTGAAAATCTGTATACCTGTTTACCTGTATACCTGTACCTGTTTACCTGTATACCTGTACCTGTTTACCTGTAATTTACCTGTAATATCTGAAGAAGTGTTCAATGACGTCACAAGTCCAGTGGATGTAGCTCAGTGCCTTTTAGTCACTTTTGTCGACCTTGAGGACTTAGAATAAATGTGTGTTAAATGTTGTGTATTAAATGAAATAAGTTAAAAAAAGTCATGTCTGTAGTAGGATTTGAACCTACATAAGTTGGTTTCAATACTGCAAAACCTGGGGACTTATCCTACTTAACCAAATAGGATTCGTAATAGAGAATGCAATTGTTGGGATGCCATAAAAAAAGTAATGTTGAAAGCTGTGCAAGAAGTAGTCTTCAATGACGTAAATTGTCCAGTGGATGTTGAATCAGTGCCTTTTTGGTAAAATAAAATTTGTCTAAGAGATGTTTTAATGTTAGATGTGAATATGTGTAAGCTTATTAGTTAAGAAAGTGCAAGAAGTAGTCGTCAATGAGTTAAAATTTGTCAAGTTTAGATGTTTGAAAATGTCTTTCTAGAGGTAGATAGTCTGCAAGAAGTGATCGTCAATGACGTAACAAGTCCAGTAGATGTGGAAACAGGGTATCTTAACTTCATTAAAAACTTTGTAAACTTTCATTTGAGGAGAAGTTGCATTAGTTTAGATGCTTATTGGTGTGGTCTTATCAGAGTAGGCGTAACTAGATAAGAAATGTTGTATTTGGTTGGTTGAATGTGTAAAATTAGATAAGAATCTGTGTATTTGGATAGGTGAGCTGTGAAAATGGGTGTTGTCTATTGGAAAAGGCATGTATTTGATAGGTTGTTGTGTAAAAGTTGCTAATAAGAGTATAAATTTGATTGGTTGAAGGGTAAAAAATGTGTGTTATCTATTCGAAATTGTGTCTGATAGGTTGAATTGTAAAGGCAAAGAAGTAAATGTATTAAAATTAGCAATGATACAATGTAAAATCTTGTAATTTGAGCGAAAACAGTAAATAACTGGCGCCGTAAAGTCGGTAAAAATGTCGAAGATAAGGCAAAATGTAAACAAAAAGTATGACTTATGCTAATTTCCTTGAATTGAAACCAAGTAAACACTTTGGCGAATTATTCTAAAAATAGAAATGACGTGATAGCTAGAATGTTCTAAATGGTCTGATAGGTCACAAAATAGATAAGAAAGGTCAAAAATAGTTGATAATGATATGTTTTGAATGCATACAAGTGTATTAAAATTGATGAAATTTGTTAGCAAGTAAAATAAGTATGAAATGAGCTTATTGTGAGCTCGTTGAAATGTTGTGAACTCGTTGGATTTTGCTATAATATGTTATATGAGATGAAAGCAAGTTAAATAAGTAATATTTGTCAAGAATCGTAAAATAAGTACGAAATGAGCTTAAATGAATCTCAAATGAGTTTTTGATTTGTAATAATAACAATAATAGTAAAATATTAAATGAGCCTAGCCTTTTACCGTATAAGAGTAAAAGTTGTTGTTTGTTTTTCACAAAGAGTTAGTTTTGTTGAGCTTAGTTTGGTCTCGTTGTATTGTAAATTTTAGTAAAATATATATGTAGAGAGAGATGATCCTAGCCTAGTCTGTACTCGTATTATGAGAGGAGAATAAAATACAAGTATGAGCAGATATTTAAGACAATATATTAATAAATTCTACAAATTGTTACTAAAATAAAGTAGATACAAGAAACTATAAAATAATTCATTCGAGTCATCTGTTACTAGTTTTGTAAAAGGTTTTGTTGAGCCTAACAAAAGTATAATTTGGTCTCGTTGTATTGTAAATCTTAGTAAAAATATTTGTTAAAAATGAGCTGAGCCTTTGACTCGTTGTGTGGGAACGAGAGGAGAATAAAACATACAAGTATGAGAACACAGATTTAATAAATATATTAATACCAATGAACAAAAGAGCCTCGTCTAATTTGTTTAAAAATCTTTACAACTATTCTTCTATACCTTGGAGAAAATTTGAAAAACTACTTACTTAAATACTTAAAATATAAAATCTCTATAAAACAATAAAACTAACTAAAATCTTAAGATGTAAATGTAGAGCCTGGTACGAAATGATACAAAAACCTAAATTAAATGAGAGAGTTCAACAAATTTGATAAGAAAGATCAAATATTTGTCGATAAGAGGATGTAAAATGTATTGGATAAAATATAAATTGCAATGTTATGTTTTACTAATAACTATATATTTGATTAGGAATATTAAATAAATGCGAGAGAGAGTTCAACAAAAACAGATAAGAAAGGTTAAAATTAGTTGATAAGAGGATGTAAAATGTATTGGATAAATTAATATTTTAGATTCTTACTTAAATACTTAAAAGTACAAAAATATACAATAAAACTAACTAAAATGTTAAGATGTAAATAATATGTTGCCTGGTACGAAATGATACCAACAAAAACCAGTTGTTAAGAGAGTTCAACAAATTTGATAAGAAAGATCAAATTTTTGTCGATAAGAGGATGTAAAATGTATTGGATAAAGTACAAATTGCAATATTATATGCTTTACTAATAACTATTTGACTAAAAATTATGAAATGCTTATTAGTATGTATAAATGAGAGAGTTCAACAAAAACAGATAAGAAATGTTAAAATTAGTTGATAAAAAGTAGATTCGAAAGCATTAAAAATAATTGAAAGACCAATAAATTTGTCATAAATTTAAATGTGTAAAATATTTTGTTTCCAAGTTACTACTATCACTAATTAGTTGATATTTGTATAAATCAAAATTTGTTTCCAAAAGAACAAAAGATTTGACTAATAATAAACTAAGAAATAGGTTGTGCTGTTTTGTTTGTTTTAAAGTTACTATCACTAATTAGTTTTATATTTGTATAAAATCAAAATTTGTTTCCAAAAGAACAAAGATTTGAATAATAAACTAAGAAATAGGTTGTAAATATAATATCAATATTATTTGTCTACTAAAAAGCAAATTGGTTTAAATTATTGACTTACTTAAATACTTAAAAAATATAAAATCTCTATATAAAATTAACTAAAATCTTAATACAAAAATTATTATAATACATTAATCATCCTGGTGGGAACGTTTACGTATAGTGGAGGCTGCCATCTTCAGTTTAGCTGAATACGGGCCGCTTATTCCTGCTATTACATTAATTCTATCCGTATATCGAAGACATTTGCGACCCATATGAAGTAGTGTGTCCCTGAGCCATTCATATTCTTTCTTGCCTATGAACAGATTTTCGTGTACTGGTCTGACCAATGCACAAGGCTTGTTTTTATAATAAGTTTGCATAATTAAAGGTTGTAGACAATTTTTACACTTTGATTTACTTAATTGAGTTAACATCAGGGACCAGCTCTTCAGTTGTACCATTTCAGCACTCCAACAAAATTTTAACGTTGCACCACTTCGTGAACATTTTAGTACTAGCTTATATGAATATTGAGAACTTGTCATCGTGTATGATTTGACAATTTTCTGTTTTAACTCGATGAATTAGGAATTATGTAGGTGTAGATCTGAAGTGGAAAATTATTTTTTAAAATTTCCAAAGAGATTAAATCAGTTATATGTCACTATGTTGATAACTTGTAATTGATTCGACATAAGACATGTATGTGTTTATATAATAATAAATACAAATCATCCGATATGCATTTTTTAGAAACATATACTAATTATACACGTTTATCAGTATAAATTCAACAAAATAGTTTAATTTGGAAAATTACCACTTATCTAAATAATGATGTATGGAGTCGACTAGTCGCTATAGACAAAAATAACAAAAACAAATGAATTAATTTAAAGAGATAAATGTCGAAAACATGTTTATAATAACAAAGTGATTGGAAAATTTGCTATTACTGAAAAACAAACTGCAATATATAAAAATAATAATAACAAAATCTGGTGATTGGAAAAACAGTAAAAGTATCAGAGAAATTTTATATTAGATGGCAATTTTATTTAACATTGTATTAAAATTTATTTTTTAAAACAGCTCGATAGATTTACAACTAGTTTAGATAATTGTTCAATTAACTTATTATTCTTATTATGATTGCAATAAATACTACATTGGATGCATTTGTTTGAATTCGACAACTCTGACAATTCTTCATTGGCACGTCTTAGTACCATATTAACATGGAAACATTCACATGTATCGGGTCCTTCTCAAACTCCAGGATGTGACCATACACATGATACGTAATGTGTTTCTAAATTATTCGTAACTTGTTTGCGATCGATAAAAGGTGTTAAATATTCTCGATAAGATATTAGTCGAATCCTTGTTTCACAACAACATGCTAATTTCTTGACAAAATCATCAATTTTTCTACAAGTTTTATATACTAAATCATCTTGACTGAATAAATTCATTTTGCAAATAAGATGAAGTCTTTGATAATTTAATGTGTTATACTGAGATTCTCCTATAATTCTTGATGATAAGGTTTTAAAAAAACAACGATTGAGAAGGGATAGGTATATTTAAATGGATATGTTTGGTTAGTAGTCAGTATTTGATAAACATAAAATCAAATAAACAATGAGTGAAGATCGTCAACAATTATATGTAGTAACAAAAAGAAATGGACTTTGGATTAATCGTAATGCTGTCGAATTAACACCTGGTAAATTGTTAAGTGGAGTCGGTTTATATCAAAATGGAGGATGTATAGCATGTGGGTGTTCGTGATAACGACCTATTTTCAGGGGGACAACAAGGAATGCATTCGAAATGTCAGGATATCTGGAAGACTGGTACACATGATCTTATAGATAAACATGTACAATCAATAATTCCAAGACCGATTGGGGAACGAGAATACCAACAACGACAACGAGAACAAAGAGGCAACCATTAGAAACTCCTTGTTAATTCTTATTACCTTTTATTTATTTTTTAAGTAATAGATATATGTATATTTGTCTTAATAAAGTCCTTATATCCTTAAATATTTAATGTTTTGTTTTTCTAGTATAAAGTCCTTATATTCTTAATACTTTTAGTATTTAGGAAATAATAAAACACACATGTTTGAAATTGAAAATATTTATTAAACTCGCTCTTTCAATAATTTTTCTACAAATTATTCAGTTAACATTTGGAAAAAAAATTCCTTAAAAAATTTATTAAATACATATGATGTTGATATTATGGGATGAATATCGAAAGCCATGCCAATAGTGTCGTACAATTTGTAGTACTACATTGAACTTTAGCATTGTATATTAGATTATGATCTAAACAGGAAGGTTTTATAGGATTAAATGTTGGCATGTTCCATACATTTAAAGTATCTATATCAATCATCTTGAAATTGGGATTAGTATGCAAATTAGTAGTAGAAGCAGCAATGTTGTCTTGAACGAATCGAAAAACATGTTTTCCTTTTACATACAATACATCAATATTGTCCAGTACTCTATCTAAAATTTCTCCAACTTGCTTGTAATCTACATAGCCGGAAGAATATCGTAAACCAAGTTCCTTTTCAGTCTTACAAACAGCTCTTTTATTGAGTCGAGATAATTGAGCAAAGGGTATTTTGGGTTTCAATACATAATGACTTGTCTGTAAACCATTTGATATCGTAATTTCTTTAGCATGAAATTCTTCCACATACACATCATGATTATTATCATCGGCAGCAAATAAAAAGTTAAATCCTTGAATATCGAGAACAGCCAACTTCATCGTGTCACAGTTACTTTACAACTAAGAAAACTTTTTACAAAGCAAAACATATATAATATGACCTCTCCACAAAAATTGTTTACCTGAATTGATTTCAATATTATTCTTATTTTTGTATTTTTAGGGAATGGAATAAAAAATAGTTAGGTCTCTAGAAAAGTTTAAATTATTAAAACAAAAGTTTTATACGAGAGAAATATCTATTTTCTTCTTAAAGGTATTTTATAAAATCTCTAACATCTAAACTATAATAATATCTATTTTCTTCTTAAAGGTATTTATAAAATATCTAACATCTAAACTATAATATCTGGTATCCTAATTTAATTATATCCTCCCAACTTAAATATTCATCATCATCATCATCATCATCATCATCATCATCATCCACATCCATTTCACTCTCTGTTTGTTCAATCATCTCTTCATCCTCATCCATTTTCTCCTTTAACCATCTTTCTTTTAATTTACTAAGTGGGATTTCATCATCGTTGTCATCATCATCATTTTCATCAACTTGAACTTTTTGTTGTAGTAAATTTTTCTCTTAATAAATTTAAGGGTAAATGTTCTTCCTCTTCTTCGGCAATTTCCATTTGCCTTAATTCCAGTAGTCTTAGTAACTCTATATTTCTTTTAATAACGTTGTTGGCATTTACTTCTTCTTCATTAAAAAGCGGCATTATTAAGTATTGGAGCAAGTAACTATTAGACGAATGAATTTTGTATTGATTTTAATACCTTTCTATACACCTATTATATATAGGGGATTTAATCACATCATACATAGTCGTCATGAGAGTCAATTAGTCTATTATAAATAAGCAAATATGTAAACTAGTGGAGTCGTTTTGTCTGTAAAAATGTTGTCTGATAAGGTTTTTAAGTAAACAAGATATCATTAATTTATTGCTCTAGTCATATAAATTTTCCAAATATCAACTGACGTGATTTATTTTTTTCCTGTATTTACTATATAAGCATTAAAATTTCTTACTCAGAGTCAAATTTATTTGTTGTGTAGTGAAACAAATATTTGCTTTTAAAAATGTTGGTAATTTTTGAATCTGAAGACATTAAAGTGTTACCTATCAAAACGTTATATATATTAATAAAAAACTTATTCGTGTGAGTATTGTTTCATATAATTTACTACTTATATATTTAGCTTTGATTTTAATGATTGACTTAATTAATATATAGATTATTATATCTTTTATTTCTTTCACAGACGTGGTGTGCATAAAATTGAAATTGTAAATAATACTAATCAAATTAATGTATTCTTGGACGGGGATGAAGTACCAACTACCAAATTGGAAGAAATTACCTGGATATTACCGATAAAGTATCTACACGTAGAGGCAGAAAGTGCAGAGGATGAAAAAGACATTTTTGGATGCAATCCAAAAGTATCCAGGGATAAAATCCTATATATTAAATAATAAATATACCTTATAGTTTGTAAACGTAAAAGTTTTTGTTTTCAAGTTACTAATAAACTGTAAAACATTTACCTTTGTTTTATTTACGAATAATAGTTAGATATAAGATATATGAAAGTATTTAGTTATTCATTTTAATATTGGTTTCAACTGAAAATGACTTGGGTAGTAGGAGTAAAATAAGATTTGTCTTGATTAGTTATATCAAAAAGTTATATCAAAAAAGGTTTAAATGAAATAATTTTAATAATAATAAAGTTTAATAGAAAACGAGATAGAAATCGATAAAGAATGAATTCCTCAACAAGTTGTCCTTCATGTCAAAGTAAAATAACATATTTGGGTCATAAATCTTATAATCAGAATACTTATTGTTCCAATTGTACTCGATATTACAAAGAGGCTTCATGGCAAACTGTACGTAGTCTAGGCTATATACCAAAAGATACTTTGGAAAGACAAAAGAACAAATTGGAAAATGAAACCAAGAATGTAAGAGACCGAAATGAATCATCATAAAATGTGATAGATGTGTTTTATTTATTTGTACTATTTAGTAAACTTAATAAAAAACATGTTATTACTTAAACATATCGTCTATTTTATAACTGAATACAATTTTGCATGTATTAACTAATTACATACTATGTGATTTCATAAATCTGAGATTATTCTTCGATAAGATACCAAATAGTCGTTCGTTCGCATTTGTAACAATAATCTCGTAATCTGAGTCGAGGTCGAAGTTGTCGAACAGAATTATTACGTCTAATGATTAAATTTACTTGAGCTATATGTGGTTGAAAAGGTATACTTTTCGATTCTCTCCAACAACCACTACATAAATAAGTAAAGTTCATGGTAGCAGCTTGTTATTTCTATGACTATTTATAAGATACTGATTTGTTATTCCTCCAAAAGATACCACATAGTTATACGAGCACATTGATTACAATAAATCCGTATTCGAGTTCGAGGTCTTTGATAATTTGCATATGGAACTGTGTGTTTCTCTCCAACAACTACTACATAAATAAGTAAAAAATTCCATGCAGATAATGTCAAGAGTAGCACATACAATGATAAATTATATTACTATGCAATGAGTAGTTCAAATGCACCAAATTAAATTTTAACTTTCTCCTTCTCGCAATTTTCTATTTTGTCTTCTACACGTCGACAGTCGAATAATATATTTGTCTTTCGAGTCCAAAAGTACTTTTTCTCGTTCTAAACAGTCTTTTAGATTTACGAAAATTTTCGTTTCGTCTTTCCTCTGTTGTTTTAAATCCTTTTGACATTTGGATAAATCGTTATCTAACTGATAGATTTCACGAGTCAGATCGGTCAAATTACTTTTAAAATTTTCAATTTCCTCCTTTAAATCGGCAATTACGACATATGCTACTTTGTATTTTTCTTGACAAATTTGCAATGTTTCCGTTAGATTGGTTCTCAATAAATACAAATCCGATTCCAATTTGATATTTTCCTTGAGCAGTGCAATATGTTTCGTATAATTTAACGACATTGTTAAATTCGCAGCCAGGTATTCGTATTCTAGAATTTTTCCCATACAAATATCATTAACAGCTTGTTCATTATCGTATAAATCCATATAATTGTCCAGTGATTTAATACATTCCTGATACAAATTTAAACTGGTATTATAAAGTGAATGATAATCCTCTAATAAATATTCGTAATTTTGATTACAAGAATTATTGACATCAGCATCGTAGTTGTTTGTACTTTGAACAACAACAATAACGAGAACAAACAATAGACAGGTAGATAACATTAGTGTGGTCAATAGGAGCGAATGATAAATGAATCAAAAACTTATTTAGCGTCTGTTTTTATAGAGATCGTGTTCTCCTCCCGAGAACCTCTTGAAGTCTCTAAAAAAATATGGAAAATGTAAAATTTAACTGTTTAAAATGTGGATGTAAAGTTAACAAAAATATAAATAGTTACTATCGAGATCGAGTTAGAATACGTAAATATTGTACATATTGTTTAATTAATTTTGTATATAGGAAAAATAGCCTAATTTCCATGCTTCTATCAATTACAACTATAAATAGTAGGGAGAGATAACTTGTATAAAACATTTCAGTAATACACACATCATATCATTCATTCAAAAATGCCAGTTATTGTACGAGTAAAATGTCCACAATGTAAAGGTGAAAGTGAAATACGAAATCAAAAATGTTTGTCATGTGTGGTCAAAGATCGAATCAAACAGAACGATGGAGCAAAGAACGTACCTGCTTACTTTCTTTCCTTTGGCAAAGAAGAACGAGGAATCGAGAGAGAGGCTGCTGCAAGACAAGGAAACAGATAGCATCCATTTCCTGTTAATTATATATAAAAACATACATCAAATACAATCATATTATTTGTATACTTGCTATTGACACATACATTATAAAATAATGGCTTGTCTAAGAGCTTGGTGGAATGAAATATCCAATTTTCCCGATTTACCTGCGAAATTTATCATTTATTTTCAAGATTTTGTCAATTGGAACATCATATCACGAAAACAACATTTAGACGAAGATCTAATACGAACTTGTATCAATAAAGTCAATTGGCAACTTATCTCCCAATATCAGCAATTAAACGAACGATTTATGGAGGAATTTGCCGGAATGTTGGATTGGAATGCCATCAGTATCCATCAAAACTTGACTGAAGATTTTATCCGTCGACATAGAGAACGAGTTAATTGGAAATTTATTCAAAAATTTCAACGAGGAATCAGTCCCACCTTTTTACAAGAAATGAAACCCTACATTGATCAAATTGAAAAATTGTTGTTGTTAAATCATTATAGTTTTCTCTTTTTTACTTAATAAAACCTTTTTCAGTACAAATTGTTTTTTGTTATTTTTAACTACATACTGCTAATACTTTTATCATTGCATAAAACACGAGTTATATTAAATTATATTGTACATTCAATGTATTTGAATTTATTCCTTATCTGCTAAATTTTAACCTTCTTATCTGTTTTGAACTCTCTTTTTATTGTGATTTTGTTGTTATATAAAGATTGAATTGGTAAATACAAGCAATTGTCTGCGTTTTCCTCTCTCACAACATATATTTTGTTTTGTGTGTGTAATTACTTAAACAGGTGAGTTTAACAGGTTTTATATTTATACATCATATCTAATTTGAATTGTTGTTGTTTGCAGTATGTCCTCTTTAAAACGTTGAATCTACCATGCCTACAACATCTTCATCTAATCTAATAATTGATATGGATACAACAATTCCTACTACTACTACTACTACTCCTAAGGAAAAATTTCCACTTGCTAAAAATATATTTTTGGATGGTCTTACACATATGGGACTACTCAATATTTCTCAAGAGATTTGAAAACGTACACCTTTATAATGATGTTAAACATGAAAATAGTAGGGAATCATTAAAGACTTTTAGACAAAACCTGCACACATTAACAATTGTGAATAAAATGCAACAACAACACAAAATTATAGACTATTTGAACGTTCACCACTATCTCAATTGTATTTTTCATTAATATTTGACTCGATTGAAAATTTTGATGAAAAGAATATCATCGACTGTTTAAAGGAAATTCCAACAGAAATATTTGAACAATTTCCATCGGTAATTGTTATCCCTAATAAGTACAATCTTAAGGACATTATTTGGAAAAGTATGCAAATACAAGAGATAGATTTAATTTCAGCCGTAAAATATGTAAAGACTCAATTTAAATTTTTCACCTTATTATCCAAATACAACCTTTTCAACCAATATGTCTTTTTACCTTATTATCCACAAATGTATGATAAAACTTACTTTTCCGACTTGTATGTACGTATAGAAAGAGCAATTCAAATAATTAATGACGACGATGACGACAAAATCGAAAAAATAATTATTCCGGGAAATAATTCTTGTTGGAAAGCATACAAATCAGATGCGGGTTTCGATCTTTGTATTAAACACGACACATTTTGTCCCGCAGGGAAAGCTACAAAGATTGAACTGATTGAAAAAGTAAATATTCCTATAGGATTCTATGGACAAATTATTGCGAGATCCTCTATAAACTCTATAGGAACTATACGAACAGGCATCGTAGATGCAACCTACAACGGACCTCTAATTATTTATTTTATATCGGATGAAAAATATCTTATTGGAAAAGTATCGAAAAATTGCTCAATTACTTATATGTCCTTTGGTAAATGCATCGATCGAAAGAAATATTACGACTCTAAAGAGAAGTGTTATCAGAAAATCAAACAATTTTGGTTCTTCGGGAAAATATAAGATTCCCGCTGCTCAATTCTTGGGTGCACGACAATATTGTGCACAACCGCAAACAGATATTGACATTGCCGAATTTAATCAATGTTTTAAAAATTTAGTCTATTCAGATTCTTCCGATTCTGAATAATTTTACGTTTGTTGTACCTCTAAGAGTCTTTTTTACCTATTATAGTACAAACTGTATTAGATTTATCTATTATTAGTTTTTTTATCTATTAGTATATAAAGTTTAACCTAGGAATAATTTGGTTATAAAATAAAACAATATTTATAAGGTATTTTGGATTTTATTAAAGACTACATCTTTTTCATACAAAAAACTTTTTTAACAGGAAGCCTCGCAATTTCATCCCATACTTTTTGTGTCGGTTCCTTCTCCAAACGCACATGAATACGTCTTCTTTCCCTTTTTATTTCCAACAAAATATCTCTGAAAATAAATATATTGCTAGTAAGATGATTTAGGAATTTTTACTATTCATACTCACTTGAATAACTCTTGGAGTAATAATATATTTGTCGATAAGGCATTCAAATCTTCAGATTCAAATATTAAAATCATATTTTTGCTTTCAAAACTAACTAGAATCTTTACACACAACAAACAAAAGGTTCTTTTTCTCGAAAAACTGCTACTTTGATCAGACTTTCCTCTTCTGCTTTTTGCGTTATAATGTGTTAATATAAAAATTGAAAAGGTATAATTTTATCTCTTGAACAATTCTTGAGAATCAATAACAACTTGCCTTTCTTCTTCTCTATTTGTAATTGACTTGTGTGTTTAAATATATTAAATACAGGATATTAATCATCTGATAATCATTTGATTTTTTAGAAACTTATATTTATCTATTATTAGTTTTTTAAGATTTATCTATTAGTATATATTCATAAGTTTAAGCTCTAGTAATTTGTTAATTTGTTTATAAAATAAAGCAATGTTTATAAGATATTTGTATTTTATTTAAAGACTAACTAAGAATTTCAGCATAAAAAAAAAATTTCACAGGTAACTTGTCAAATTCCTCCCATTTTTTCTCGTGTCGGTTCCTCCTTCAAACACACATGAATCATGTACTGTCCTCTTCTTATTTCAAACAAAATATCTCTGAAAATCAATAATAATAATATGTTAGACAAGAAACAAGTAAAAGTTTAGAAAGGTGAATTTTACTATTCATACTCACTTGAATAACTCTTTTAATAACACATATATCATATCTAATGATATATCATCATCTATTAATTCGACTGCGGAAAAAGAGCATTTTTTTAATTCAAACTAGTGAGTATTACACAAACAAACAAAATTGTAATTGAATCGTTATAAGATGGGTGTTTATATATTAAATACAGGATATTAATCATCCGATATGCATTTTTTAGAAATATATACTAATTATACACGTTTATCAGTATAAATTCAACAAAATTACCACTTGTATCATGCAAAATTTCCATTTGTTATTAAAAAACATGTATTTTTTTTTTTTCGATATTTATCTCGTATCATTATATTTTTATAGACTAATTGACTTGTTTTTGTTTTTACATAAATCAAAAACTAATTAAGTAAGACAACAAAATATAAGATTGCTACATGCAAAATATTTGTTATTATAAACATGTTTTTCGAGATTTATTCGTATCATTATATTTTTTATAGACAACAAATCTATAAGTTTAAAATATAAAATAGAACGGAATTATTTATTAATATGTAGTCATCAGTTTTTAAACGTTTAACTTGAACAAAAAATATTATTATTCAGTTAGTCAGTCATTCGATATCAATATGATTGAATCAGATGTGTTTATTGACATTCAGGATATAATTGTTCTTTTGGATATGTAATCAAAGAGTTGGCAATTTATGATGGTCATCGTTGTGCAAATTATTTATTTAAACCACCATTCTCGAGAACTATGATATCTAATGCTAAAGATCAAAAATTGATTGATTGGTCAGACAAATATCACGGACTATGTTGTTGGGAAAATGGATTTGTTGAAAATAAACGATATCGAACCCATTTTACAAGATGTATTGAAAATTTATCAAACTCCATATCGAATTTACGTCAAGGGAAATGCAAAAGTGAATATTTTAAAGAAATTCTTAAATGAGGGACTATATACACAACATTCCCATTGAACAAGAACCTAAATTAAGTGAATTTAAAATGATTCCAGAATGTTATTTTCATAAGGATATTAATCCATGGCATTGTGCATTATCCAATGTAAAACTACTATATAAATTATCGAAATTGTTGGAAATAAAGAAATCTCTCTCTATTTTAACTAAATGTCTTCTGCCAATAACAGTAACAACAACACCAGTTCCAAAGTTTTTGACAAATCTTTGTTCTTTTGGAAACAAATTTTGATTTATACAAATATCAACTAATTAGTGATAGTAGTAACTTGGAAACAAAATATTTTACACATTTAAATTTATGACAAATTTATTGGTCTTTCAATTATTTTTAATGCTTTCGAATCTACTTTTTATCAACTAATTTTAACATTTCTTATCTGTTTTTGTTGAACTCTCTCATTTATACATACTAATAAGCATTTCATAATTTTTAGTCAAATAGTTATTAGTAAAGCATATAATATTGCAATTTGTACTTTATCCAATACATTTTACATCCTCTTATCGACAAAAATTTGATCTTTCTTATCAAATTTGTTGAACTCTCTTAACAACTGGTTTTTGTTGGTATCATTTCGTACCAGGCAACATATTATTTACATCTTAACATTTTTTAGTTAGTTTTATTGTATATTTTTGTACTTTTAAGTATTTAAGTAAGAATCTAAAATATTAATTTATCCAATACATTTTACATCCTCTTATCGACAAATATTTGATCTTTTCTTATCAAATTTGTTGAACTCTCTCATTTAATTTAGGTTTTTGTATCATTTCGTACCAGGCTCTACATTTACATCTTAAGATTTTAGTTAGTTTTATTGTTTTATAGAGATTTTATATTTTAAGTATTTAAGTAAGTAGTTTTTCAAATTTTCTCCAAGGTATAGAAGAATAGTTGTAAAGATTTTTAAAACAAATTAGACGAGGCTCTTTTGTTCATTGGTATTATATATTTATTAAATCTGTGTTCTCATACTTGTATGTTTTATTCTCCTCTCGTTCCCACACAACGAGTCAAAGGCTCAGCTCATTTTTAACAAATATTTTACTAAGATTTACAATACAACGAGACCAAATTATACTTTTGTTAGGCTCAACAAAACCTTTTACAAAACTAGTAACAGATGACTCGAATGAATTATTTTATAGTTTCTTGTATCTACTTTATTTTAGTAACAATTTGTAGAATTTATTAATATATTGTCTTAAATATCTGCTCATACTTGTATTTTATTCTCCTCTCATAATACGAGTACAGACTAGGCTAGGATCATCTCTCTCTACATATATATTTTACTAAAATTTACAATACAACGAGACCAAACTAAGCTCAACAAAACTAACTCTTTGTGAAAAACAAACAACAACTTTTACTCTTATACGGTAAAAGGCTAGGCTCATTTATATATTTTACTATTATTGTTATTATTACAAATCAAAAACTCATTTGAGATTCATTTAAGCTCATTTCGTACTTATTTTACGATTCTTGACAAATATTACTTATTTAACTTGCTTTCATCTCATATAACATATATAGCAAAATCCAACGAGTTCACAACATTTCAACGAGCTCACAATAAGCTCATTTCATTACTTATTTTACTTGCTAACAAATTTCATCAATTTTAATACACTTGTATGCATTCAAAACATATCATTATCAACTATTTTTGACCTTTCTTATCTATTTGTGACCTATCAGACCATTTAGAACATTCTAGCTATCACGTCATTTCTATTTTTAGAATAATTCGCCAAAGTGTTTTACTTGGTTTCAATTCAAGGAAATTAGCATAAGTCATACTTTTTGTTTACATTTTGCCTTATCTTCGACATTTTTACCGACTTTACGGCGCGCCAGTTATTTACTGTTTTCGCTCAAATTACAAGATTTTACATTGTATCATTGCTAATTTAATACATTTACTTCTTTGCCTTTACAATTCAACCTATCAGACACAATTTCGAATAGATAAACACACATTTTTTACCCTTCAACCAATCAAATTTATACTCTTATTAGCAACTTTTACACAACAACCTATCAAATACATGCCTTTTCCAATAGACAACACCCATTTTCACAGCTCACCTATCCAAATACACAGATTCTTATCTAATTTTTACACATTCAACCAACCAAATACAACATTTCTTATCTAGTTACGCCTACTCTGATAAGACCACACCAATAAGCATCTAAACTAATGCAACTTCTCCTCAAATGAAAGTTTACAAAGTTTTTAATGAAGTTAAGATACCCTGTTTCCACATCTACTGGACTTGTTACGTCATTGACGATCACTTCTTGCAGACTATCTACCTCTAGAAAGACATTTTCAAACATCTAAACTTGACAAATTTTAATCATTGACGACTACTTCTTGCACTTTCTTAACTAATAAGCTTACACATATTCACATCTAACATTAAAACATCTCTTAGACAAATTTTATTTTACCAAAAAGGCACTGATTCAAACATCCACTGGACAATTTACGTCATTGAAGACTACTTCTTGCACAGCTTTCAACATTACTTTTTTTATGGCATCCCAACAATTGCATTCTCTATTACGAATCCTATTTGGTTAAGTAGGATAAGTCCCCAGGTTTTGCAGTATTGAAACCAACTTATGTAGGTTCAAATCCTACTACAGACATGACTTTTTTTAACTTATTTCATTTAATACACAACATTTAACACACATTTATTCTAAGTCCTCAAGGTCGACAAAAGTGACTAAAAGGCACTGAGCTACATCCACTGGACTTGTGACGTCATTGAACACTTCTTCAGATATTACAGGTAAATTACAGGTAAACAGGTACAGGTATACAGGTAAACAGGTACAGGTATACAGGTAAACAGGTATACAGATTTTCAGCTATTCTTGGAATTCTTGTA
>CM032454.1:91918000-92119095 GCA_019049505.1 Pachyrhynchus sulphureomaculatus | reverse complement strand
CACCATTTCCGTATTTTATTGTCTCCACCTTTCAGTATATCGTGGTGAGGTGTTTGTCTCCTGTTATGTGGGATGGATTGAATGTTTTTCGTTGTTGTTCCAGGGCGAGACCAGTACACGAGGGTTCTTCATGCAACTTGAAGAGGCGCAATGCTGGTTAAGTTTTATATCTCTGTATAGCCACCCTGAAGAATGACGGAGGGCGTTTTTTTCGGCTCATGTTTCTAGTCAGATTTGTCACTTTGGTGCGATGTGCCGAAGATTTGATTAGCTTTTGCTAAGAGCTTTCACCAAGCTCAGTATGGAGTTATCATAACAAAGAGTTTGGGATTTGAACTCCTGTATATATTTCTGTATATATTTCTGTATATATTTCGGTGTATGTTGGTTGCCTGAGGGCATGTGCTCAAAATGCGTGATTTTGAGTCGTTTTGCTTATGGACTCCTATATATAGGATTATGACTTTAGGGAGGTCCTATTTCGAGACTTGCTGTCTCATACAGTTATATTGGGAATGTTTCCTAGAATGTTAGTTGTGCGCAGACTAATCATTCTGTTCTTTTGTTGGCGATGAGCTGACGTGTTTTCTGGCGATCAACCAGAGCGTTTTCCCTGGCGACTTTAGCATGTCTGGATGTCTTAGGACGTCGACATTGCGTTATAGAGTGCGATTATCTGGCGATCAACCAGAGCGTTTTCCCTGGCGATTTTAGCATGTCTAGATGTCTTAGGACGTCGACATTGCGCGATAGAGTGCGATTATTTTCCGAGTGCGACTAGTAGTGATACTAGATTTAGAGTGTTCTCTTAGCGGTGAGCTAGAGCATTGATAGCGATTTTTCCCGAGCGTTTGTCTGGATATTTATCCAGATATTTTTTTTTGGCCTTGTGCTAAATGATCTGACAAGACTTTTTCTTTTTAGTGTAAGTGTTTGCACTAGAATCAGTTTTTTATTTTTCTTTATTTAAGAATTTTTCTAAATTTCTTTTGCTGAAATAGAAAATTTTCTGACAATCCTTAAACTATTCTAAGGGGGGTGTTCATATTTTGTTTCAGTTCACTTTTTTTGATTTAGACAAGAGTCTAGACAAGGTTATATTTTTTTGTTTTGGTAACAATAACAGAGCTGATTCTTTTATATAAGAAGACCGCGATTGTTACTTTAGAAAGGTATTTCTTATGTTCATGCAAGGATTTTTATTTACTTTTGATGTACTTAACCTTAGTGCTTAATTAAGTTAAGTCTAGTTATAAGATTCTTGTGTACATGCAAAGATTTTCATTTGGTTTTCATTGTACTTAATATTAGTGCTTAATTAAATTAAGTCTAGTAGTAAGGTCCGAAGTTTGTAATTTTGTTTTTAAGTTCTGACCTTAGTAGTAAGTGATAGTGTACCACTTTGTACCTTTTCATAAGTAGCCTTAGTTTAATAGACTAGTGTAGTCTATTTCCTTTTGGAAGGGGGTAAATGTAACATTCATTTTTTCTTAGATTTTAAGACCATGTAATGTTACTGATTTTTCACTTTAAATTGTACTTCTTTTCATTTTTGTATCGAGCGGTATATTAATCAGAAATTCCAAGCCGTTCGGTATATTAATGTGCAGTGCGGGTTTGCGACCGAATCTCTCGATACGCCGGGATTGGTTAAATATTTGTATCCGCAGTTTTGGTTCCGGCGTAGCCATATTGCCGAGAGAGTGCCCACGGTTTATTTAAGAGTCCGGCGGACAGGAAGAGGGGCTAATTTCCACCGAGCCGCCAAGTAGGTTGTTTCGACCAAGCCGCCAAGTAGGCTAATTTTCCATCGAGCCGCAGCGAGGCTTACGTCGACCGAGCCGCAGTAGAGGCTCATAGCAACAATTATGAGAGCTAAGTAAAGCACAAGTTTTTTTTCTAACGTAAAGCCGTAGTGGGCTCTAAGTGTTTCCTACAAAGTGTGAAATCGGTTGTGTTCCATCGAAGGCCTAGAAGCCGAAATAAAAACCGTAAGTTACCAGAACATTCATCAATAGACCTATTCCCGAAGTAGTGCCTTAATAGCAATTTGAACTGACAAAAAGTGAAGTGAACATCACGATTCTTCGCTTTCGGGGGTAGTCAGGTTTTAGAATTTAAATGTCTGATTTAGGGACTCTAATAATAATAACTACCTGTTAGGCTAGAATCTTTTGTAATCCTTAAAGACACAGAGGTTAGAACTTTTATTTTAAAATCATGAATAAATTTTCTTTTTGCTGATTAAAGCTAGTGTCTCACTGAATACCTATCTTACTTTTCAGGATAATGACGGCTGTACCAAACTGTTTTTTATTTTCAACAACGGTACACCCTTTCAGTATTTTTTCATTTTTTTAGCTGAAGCTAGATCCTTTCTATTTTAAAATGAATGGTGCCCAAAAATTTGTACAGCTAAAGCTTTTTTAAAAAATAGAAAATAATTCCAAAAAGACGTACAAAAATTATCTCTTACCCATATCTCTCTACCAAGGAAAACTGAGCTAGTGTGTGTTTAATTTCTTTAGTTCTTTTAAAATCAGGATTCACTCAATTCATTATCAGAAATTAAAAAGAGGTTGCAAGAAAATTGCGCCCAAGCGTGGGAAAAACAATTTTCACAGGGTACAAAAAGACGCCGCAAAAAGCGGGCGAGTTAACACCGTACAAAAAGACGCAGTCTACGTGGGGCGCAATTAAACACCTTTACATAGGCTACAACTTTTCAAACAGTCTTTGGAATAATTTCCCCAGGACTGTGTGTCCGACCAAGTATAATTTACAGCGAATCAAGACCAACGTGAATCGCTTTTTCCTCACATGTGTCGCTCCTGTAGTGCCTCAGGGATTTCCCTGCAGCACGTGTGCTAGGCCCATATAAAAAAAAACCGGATTTATTTTCCATTCATTTAAAACGAAGATTATTTTAAAATGATGCTGAAAATTGAACGGTTAAGCGTGCTGAAATAATAATTTAATGTGATTTTTTGTAATTTAGTTTGACAGCTGCAAAACTGTCTAAATATTTTTTTGGCGTCAGAATCGCATTCGGCGACCTCGAAAACATAACGGCCAATATTTGAATAGCGTTTTAGTGTAATGAAATAATGAGTAAATGACATTTTTATTAAATTCATAGCTCGTTTGACAGTTGTCAACTATTAAAATATTTTTTTGCATCAGGATCGTATTCAGCGACCACGAAAACATAAGGACCAATGTTTGAATAGTGTTTTAATGTGATGAAAAAATGATTAAATAACATTTGAATAAATTAACAGCTCGTTTGATAGCTGTCAACTACTAAAATATTTTTTTGTCTCAGAATCGTATTTAGCAACCTCGAAAGCATAAGGGCCAATGCTTGAATAGTGCTTTAATGTGACGAAATAATGGTTAAATGGCATTTTGATTAAATTGGCAGCTCGTTTGATAGCTGTCAACTACTAAAATATTTTTTTTGGCATCAGAATCGTATTCAGCGACCTCGAAAACATAAGTGACAATGTTTGAATAGTGTTTTAATATGATGAAATAATGATTAAATAGCATTTGGAGTAAATTGACAGATCGTTTGACAGCTATCAATTGCTAATTTTTTTTTTTGTTTTAGGATTGTATTCAGCAACCTAAAACCTCCACTGACGTGTTTAGAAGCACTTTTCAATTAATATGGTCTTAAAATTAAAAAATACTTTTAAAATTTTTCGAGCTTCACTTGACACTGCCACTGTCAAAGAATTGAAAATTTCAAAAAGTGCCACACGGCATTCGATTCTGCATAAAAAAAAAGCTAAAATTTGAGCTCCTATGCATTCTGAAATTATTTAACCAGTTCTGACGGCAGTCATTTCTACGTGCGAAGCGTTCTTCAATAAATAATGAGGTGATAACATCCGTAGGTGGGTATTTTGAAGGTCTTCCGAAAATCCACTTCAGAAATACGGTAAATGAATTGGAAAATCGATGGAAAAAAATGTATTGAGCTTAAGGGAGATTATACTGAAGAATAATTGTATTTCGACTCATTAATTCATCTTGTTTCATTTCCGCTTTTAAAACTTATTGACTGACCAGTATATATATATATATATTATATATATATATATATATATATATATATATATATATATATATATATATATATATATATATATATATATATATATATATATATATATATATATATATATATATATATATATATATATATATATATATATATATATATATATATATATATATACTTATATATATATATATATATATATATATATATATATATATATATATATTATATACATATATATATATATATATATATATATATATACATATATATATATATATATATATATATATATATATATATATATATATATATATATGTATATATTGAAAAACGCTTCGCATGTAGAAATGTCTGCCGTCAGAACTGGTTAAATAATTTCAGAATGCATAGGGGCTCAACTTTTAGCTTTTTTTTATGCAGAATCGAATGCCGTGTGGTACTTTTTGAAATTCTCAATTCTTTGACAGTGACAGTGTCAACTGAAGCTCGAAAAATTTTAAAAGTATTTTTTAATTTTAAGACTATATTAATTGAAAAGTGCTTCTAAATACGTCAGTGGGGGTTTTAGGTTGCTGAATACAATCCTAGTACAAAAAAAAATTAGCAATTGATAGCTGTCAAACGATCTGTCAATTTACTCCAAATACTATTTAAACATTATTTCATCATATTAAACCACTATTCAAACATTGGTCCTTATGTTTTTGAGGTCGCTGAATACGATCCTGATACCAAAAAGAATATTTTAGTAGTTGACAGCTATCAAACGAGCTGCCAATTTAATCAAAATGCCATTTAACCATTATTTCGTCACATTAAAGCACTATTCAAACATTGGCCCTTATGCTTTCGAGGTTGCTAAATACGATCCTGAGACAAAAAAAATATTTTAGTAGTTGACAGCTGTCAAACGGGCTGTCAATTTACTCAAATGCCATTTAATCATTTTTTCATCACACTAAAACACTATTCAAACATTGGTCCTTATGTTTTCGTGGTCACTGAATACGATCCTGATGCAAAAAAAAAAATATTTTAATAGTTGACAACTGTCAAACGAGCTATCAATTTACTCCAAATGCTATTTAATAATTATTTCATCATATTAAAACACTATTCAAACATTGGCCCTTATGTTTTCGAGGTCGTTGAATACGATACTGATGCCAAAAAAAAATATTTTAGTAGTTGACAGCTATCAAACGAGCTGCCAATTTAATCAAAATGCCATTTAACCATTATTTCGTCACATTAAAGCACTATTCAAGCATTGGCCCTTATGCTTTCTAGGTTGCTAAATATGATCCTGAGACAAAAAAAATATTTTAGTAGTTGACAGCTGTCAAACGGGCTGTCAATTTACTCAAATGCCATTTAATCATTTTTTCATCACATTAAAACACTATTCAAACATTGGTCCTTATGTTTTCGTGGTCACTGAATACGATCCTGATGCAAAAAAATATTTTAATAGTTGACAACTGTCAAACGAGCTGTCAATTTAATAAAAATGTCATTTACTCATTATTTCATTACACTAAAACGCTGTTCAAACATTGGCCTTTATGTTTTCGAGGTCGCCGAATGCGATTCTGACACCAAAAAAATATTTAGACAGTTTTGCAGCTGTCAAACTAAATTACAAAAAATCACATTAAATTATTATTTCAGCACGCTTAACCGTTTAATTTTCAGCGTCATTTTAAAATGATCTTCGTTTTAAATGAATGGAAAATATTTCCGATTTTTTTTATATGGGCCTAGCACACGTGCTGCAGGGAAATTCCTGAAGCACTACAGGAGCGACACGTGTGAGGAAAAAGCGATTCACGTTGGTCTTGATTCGCTGTAAATTATACTCCGTTGGATACACAGTCCTGGGGAAATTATTCCAAAGACTGTTTGAAAAGTGTTGTACGAGGAGTAACAAGCTGAACTTCATACGGATGTGAAGTAGTAGGGCGACGTGTATTTCTAGCATACACCGTTTTGGGAGAAATTAAGCGGGCAACACCCATCGAATACCTTCCATGAAAATACTTGTAGATTAGGCTAAAGTCGCCAACCGTTCTTCGATGTTCCAATGAATTAAGGTTGTTAGCCAGTTTCTGGTCTCCAGTCAGGCGAACAGCTCTCTTTTGAATAGAATGTAACAAATGCAGTGTATGTTTGGGAGTAGAGCAACAAATATGGGAGCAGTATTCCACCGTTACACGCAAAATAAAATTAAGTAAGTTATATTATTATATAGCATATCCGTAGACATTCGTTCCACTTTGAGTTTGATAAAAATACTTAAGCCTTTAAAATTGAAATTTTTATAATTTTTTGGTCATAATTTAGACATTGGTGAAAAAAACTCATTTTAATTCTTGAAAAAATTCATATTATCAGCCTAATTTTAACTTAAAACATTTTTTTTTAGTTGCGTGTTTTCCCGTTTAACAACAATTTTTAATGTTTGGAAGAAAAATCACTAAAGGGAAAAATATTTTTTCTTTTCAACATAACCTAACTCTTTCAATAAGCTTATACGGAATAAAAATAACTGCAGAATTTAGATACAAATATAGGCAATATTTTATAGAAAGAATTTTGGACAGTTTTATTTGCATTTTCAAGCATCGTCTTTATCTAAAACTAGCTGGACTATAAAGGTATTATTAAAATTAAAAAAGTCGTTGTTCCTATTACAACTTGGCCTGGAACTATTTCCTCCTTTTTTAGGCTATCGCAAGAAAATTTGAGGGTTTACGAAATTTTTTAATGAAAGATTCCTATTCAGCGCGCAATTTTACATAAGAATATCATAGTCGTATTAACGGATCAGAATAATTTTTTTTTGTGGTCGGAGTGAAATCGAAAACATCATTTAAAGTTAAAAGATTCATGCAATGAAAAAAATATTTTGAAAAATTTATATGCCTAGTAGTAATAGCTAGCAACTGCTATAGATTTAAATCTTATTTTGATCAATTGAATTCACGTTTAGCAACTGTCAAATTTCAATTCTCATATTACATTTGTAGCCAGCGATACCAAATCCAGTAAATATATGAATGATTTACATCAAAAAGACAAAATTAAGAATATTTTTTTTATTGTTTAACACCTTAATTTCGTTGTTTTGACAGCTAATTATTCAGTTGGCAGTTATAACATTTAAAATTTGATATTATATTTGACGATTGAACACAGAAAAACTATGTATGATTTGAAAATATCTACAAGAAAAATTTGTTATTTCGACGAAAATGATCCAATTAGCAGCTGTCGAAATGTCTTTTTGACATCAGATTCGTATTGAGCGACCTCGAAAACATAAGGACCAATGTTTGAATAGTATTTTAATGTTATGAAATAATGATTAAATGGCATTTTGTGTAAATTGACAGTTCATTGGAAGCCGTCAGTTACTAAGATATAATTTTTTTGTATCAGGATCGTATTCAGCAACCTCAAAACCCCTACTTAGGTATTTAGAAGCATTTTTTCATTTAATATGGTCTTAAAATTGAAAAATATTTTAAAAATAAAGTCTCACATGTTTTTGACACTTTCACTGTTAAAGAATTGAGAATTTCAAGAAGTACCACACGGCATTCGATTCTGCATAAAAAAGCTAAAATTTGAGCTATTTTGCATTCCGAAATTATTTAACCAATTCTGACGGCAACCATTTGCGTTTTCGTATGGAAATGGATATATACATATATATATATATATATATATATATATATATATATATATATATATATATATATATATATATATATATATATATATATATATTATATATATATATATATATATATATATATATATATTTATATATATGTATATATGTTATATATATATATATATATATATATATATATATATATATATATATATATATATGTATATATGTATATATATATATATATATATATATATATATATATATATATATATATATATGTATATGTATATAGATATAGGTTGATATGGAAATCAATATATGAAAACGGTTGACTCGTAGAAGCACATTCAATACTTTTTATTTCAAATTGAAAACTGAAATTAAAAAACAGGACAAAACTGGATTTTACCTCCAAACCAACCCGCACCTGACAGACTGTGTTGCCTACCAGATGATTTTCAAAAAAAAAAATTATAGATTTTTTAAATTTAAAATAGAATTAATCTCATAAAAATCAAAATAATAACAGATAATACACCCACATCTAGTAAAAATAATATTTAACCATAATTACGAACATTTTTTATCTATTATTTCAAAAGAGATCCCTTGATAACACGCGACAGTAAGTATGGTAATAGTCTGGATCAATGCCACTTAAGAACTGACAATTTCATAATAAACTTTATCTATTTAGGCAAAATAAAAACAGAATTTCCAAAACTAATAATATTTTCAAGATTAATTCCGAAATGGTAAAAGATTTTCTTGTTACGAATCTAATGCTTTTTGGTGCTAAAATAATAAACAAAGTAGGATCAAAAACGTATTTATTTATTATCAGTTTGGAGTCTTTAAACCACAAAAATTTAAATAAAATGTATAAAAATGTTTTTCTTAATATTGTATATTCTTTGTGCAGTAAAACACGCCGTTGTATTTTATTGCGCGATATGTTTACTGGTTTTAATATCTCATTCAATTTACACATATATTTATTTTCAAACCTTTATAGACTTAAAAATATGTGTATGCAGTATATTTTTTCGAAACTTGTCAGAAACCTTTCATGTTTGACGACGACAATGTACATAAAGTAAATTATTCCAAAATAGTAATTGCAATAAACTATGTTTATTTTTAATGTTTTCTACTTCATAAATATTCCTTCCCAGTTTAGGTTTTATAAATATTAAATTTTAAAGATATTGTTTTCATTCCTTTTTAAAGTTCCATTGTTTTACTGTAGATGAGAAATGATCCAATAAAATTATTAAGACGGCTTATATTTTTTCTGGATTTATTGTTTTATGGTAAAAAGGAAAAAAATTGAAACATAAAATTTTTAAAAATTTTTCTGTCACTGGAGTTGGATAAAAAAGTAATTGAATCAAAGATAATATCTGTTTATTATATATATATATATATATATATATATATATATATATATATATATATATATATATATATATATATATATATATATACATATATATATATATATATATATATATATATATATATATATATATATATATATATATATATATATATATATATATATATATATATATATATATATATATATATATATATATATATATATATATATATATATATATATATATATATATATGTATATATATATATATATATATATATATATATATATATATATATATATATATGGCATGAGTGTTTTTGTAAGTTCGTCGGCATTTTTTACCTGTTTCCAATAAAATACACATAATAAAGTGAAGATAAAGTTTTCTGTTAAGAGACTAGTATCATCAAGGTTGTGTAGTCCTGAAGAAATGAAATTTTAGTGTACTCGCTTAGGTTTTAGATGGATTATATTGGCATAATAGTATAATTATTCTTAGAATAATGAACTATTCGGTGATAAATGTATTAAAATTTTTAGTAAGTGATTTAATAATAATTTTACATTGCTCCTTCGGTAATTTGAATATTGAAATATAAAACTTGAAGCTTAATTAATTGTAGCGCAACAATAACTAATTATTTTAATAAGTAACAATTTTTTTTTGTGAAATTTGTTGTGAAAGTCCTATTTATACCACAGCAAACTTTATATGTCACTTGCGTGTTAAAAATCAGCCATATTGTTCGATTCGGTTTTTTTACTAGTGGCAGAGCATAAATAATATTGTCATTTCATTAATTTTATCATTTCTTTAAGATTGATTTTTTACTTTATTATTAAGTTGCGGTATTTAAGATGAATTTTATACAATCAGTCTTGCTACAAGAATTTACAAGTTTCAATATATTAAGTGATTTCCATAATGCCCTGAATATATATATATATATATATATATATATATATATATATATATATATATATATATATATATATATATATATATATATATATTTTATATATATATATAGATATATATATATATATATATATATATATATATATATATATATATATATAGATATATATATATATATATATATATATATATATATATATATATATATATATATATATGTATATATATATATATATATATATATATATATATATATATATATATATGTATATATATATATATATATATATATATATATATATATATATATATATATATACATATATATATATATATATATATATATATATATATATATATATATATATATATATATACACAGCTCGCGATTTGGTTTACGTATTTTAAAACACGCAAATAGCTCAAATCTAAAAGAACTAGGAACCTAAATGACGGTGAAACAGAGGTATACCTAAATTAAGGAAGATTGGTAAAATAATATTTGTTGTCTAAATGAATCTCACACGATTAAGTACTTATTGATCAAAAATACTCTAATAACAATACGAAAATGTAAATAAACATTTTTATTGTTCTTTAGCTCCTATTGACACCAACAAAGTATCTATAATGTGCCTTCAAAAAGAATGAAAGATCTTAAAATTTTGAATAACAAAAACTATAATAACCATCTACTTAAAAAACCTTTTCATCAGCCATATTGTTCGATTCGGTTTTTTTACTAGTGGCAGAGCGTAAATAATATTGTCATTTCATTAGTTTTATCATTTCTTTAAGATTGATTTTTTACTTTATTATTAAGTTGCGGTATTTAAGATGAATTTTATACAATCAGTCTCGCTACAAGAATTTACAAGTTTCAATATATTAAGTGATTTCCATAATGCCCTGAATATATATATATATATATCTATATATATATATATATATATATATATATATATATATATATATATATATATATATATATATTTATATATATATATATATATATATATATATATATATATATATATATTTATATATATATATATATATATATATATATATATATATATATATATATATACATATAAAATATATATATATATATATATATATATATATATATATATATATATATATATATATATATATGTATATATATATATATATATATATATATATATATATATATATATATATATATACACAGCTCGCGATTTGGTTTACGTATTTTAAAACACGCAAATAGCTCAAATCTAAAAGAACTAGGAACCTAAATGACGGTGAAACAGAGGTATACCTAAATTAAGGAAGATTGGTAAAATAATATTTGTTGTCTAAATGAATCTCACACGATTAAGTACTTATTGATCAAAAATACTCTAATAACAATACGAAAATGTAAATAAACATTTTTGTTGTTCTTTAGGTCCTATTGACACCAACAAAGTATGTATAATGTGCCTTCAAAAAGAATGAAAGATCTTAAAATTTTGAATAACAAAAACTATAATAACCATCTACTTAAAAAACCTTTTCATGTTCAAAAACATAATATCTAGGAATGCAAAACGAAACAATAATTATTTACAAACCAAATATAGTGTACCAAATCAACAAATTATATCTCGTTCTTGTCACGTAGGAGCCTGTTGTACCGGGTATCGTGTGTGCCCCGTATTAAACTTCCCATACGAAGAGTTAACTCAAAACGAAACAATCAAATGATAGATCGCAGGACAAAATTGAACAATAACACAACAGATGATGGGATACGTTGCCTTCGCGCGAGCGCATTGGCTGGTCTGGAGATCACGTCTAGAAACTGCTCCACATAAACCGAAAACATGGCTACGATACGTAGATGACACTTTTGTGGTAAGGCAACACGGTGAAGACAACTTAAACAACTTCCTGGAACACCTTAACAATATACATCCAACCATCAAATTTACAATGGAAAGAGAAGTAGCAGAGCAACTACCATTCCTAGATGTCTTGCTTCAAAGAAAATTAGATGGTTCTTTGTCTCACTCAGTATATCGAAAACCGACACATACAAACAGATACTTAAATGCCAGCTCACATCATCACCCAGCCCAACTTTTCTCCGTTGCTAAATCCTTAGCTCACCGATCAGAAACCCTAATAGACAAAGAACATTTGCAACAAGAAACCAAGCTCCTTCGAAACGTTTTACTTTCAAATGCATACAGTCAAAACACGATCCGGCGGGCCCTAAATAAACAACACAAACAGGAAAGAAAGACATATACTACAAAAACTTTTCTCCCATATATAAAAGGCATCACAGACAAAATAGGGAGACTTCTAAGAAAACACCAAATTGAGACCATTTACACAACGAATCAAAAAATTAAAGATATTCTACCTACACCAAAAGACATTATAGCCTTAGAAGACCAAGGTGTATATGAAATTCCGTATCAGGACTGCGGTCTTTCATATATATAATATATATATATATATATATATATATATATATATATATATATATATATATATATATATATATATATATGTATATATATATATATATATATATATATATATATATATATATATATATGTATATCAAGGATTTTCTACAGCTAACGCTGTCTTCCTTCTCTCAGCCTTTGATTCCATCCGTTTCTATCTTCCCAGTCTCCATCTGTTAGACCCCTGTCCTCCATAGCCTCGTCCACATCGTCTTTCCACGATCGTTTGGGTCTTCCTCTTTTTCTTCTCCCTATAGGGCTCCACTCCGTTATTTTCTTTATCCACCTATTATCTTCGCTCCGTCTTATGTGTCCATACCATTTTAATCGTTTTTCTGCGTTCGTGTTTATTGCGTTCTCTTTGATGTTCATTCTGCTTCTTATTTCTTCATTTGTTGTTCTCTCCATACGTGTCACTCTACAACACCTTCTCCAATACTCCATCTCTACCGCGTTAATTTTAGATTTATTTCTTTTGTTGATCGTCCATGTTTCTGACCCGTATGTCATTATGCTTTGTATTATTGATTTGTATATACGGGTTTTGTTTCTCTTTGTAATGTGCTTGTCCCACAGGATCGAATTTAATTGTCTTATGCATGTCCGCATTTGTCCTAATCTAGCTTTAATCTCTTCTTCTGATGTTGCGTTTTTTGAAATGATTGTTCCTAAATATTTAAATCTATCTGTTTCTTTGATTATTGTTTCGTTATCAACTTCTAGATTCTCCACGGTTCCCTCCTTTGTTGTTAGATATTCCGTTTTATCAAAGTTTATGGCTAATCCTGCTTTAGTGTATTCTTCTTTCAGTTTTCTTACCATATAACTAAGGTCTTCCTCATCTTGCGCTATGATTACGATGCGAAGCTTAAAGTATATAAGTAATCTTCTCGTATTGGGACTCCCATTCTACTACATTTTTGGTTCCATTTTTTTAATGTTTTGTTGAGGTATATTTTTGAATAGTGTTAGGGATGTAGAGCATCCTTGTAATAGGCCTTTTGATATTTTGAGTCTCTTCCCTATTTTTATGTCCTATTTTTATGTTCACTGTGTTGTTTTCGTAGAGAGCTTTTACTGCGTATATTAGTTCTTTCATTGTGTTCCATAATCTTTGTCTTGGTACTGAGTCATAGGCCTTTCTTATGTCTATGAAGGCTAAATGAACTTCTCTATTCTTTGCCAGTTTTTTTTTTTTCCATTGTTTGTTTTATAGTGTATATGTGGTCTATACATGATTTTCCGGCCGTAAAGCCTTTTGTCATATGAAATCTGTGTTATTTGGTTTCTTTCAACGTTAATTTGGAAGGGGTGACATTGTGTGATGTTTTTCTCATATCTTAGAAGTTAAACGGTACAGGGTAGTTCTTCGTTAGTGGCTTGACCATTATTTTCTTCACAAATATATTCATTAAGCTGGATTTCATCGCGTCTTGTATCTTGATATCGGTATTTATTAGTATTCAAAGCAAGGTAGGGTTTTAAGGGTATGTTAATCATATAAGTATTATTGGTTGGGATTGGTATGGGACACAAGTGAAAGTATTGATATACTTCGTTATCGACCAGCGGTATTTCGTGTAAAAATATTATTTTATTTTTGTTAGCATAACTTTTTATTTTTATTACTTTTTCGAAAAGTAGAATATTTTGGATAGTATTATCAAAGGGTAATTTATCAGTTATTAATTGAGTTTTCAGTTTATTTATCTCTATTAGTAGTTCATTAGGATCTACTATTGAGTTGTGCAAAATATTTAATTTTGAAAAAGTAATGGCAATCTCTATTTTATTGAGAGTATCATAAATTATTTGAAATAGTGTAAACAAGTGATTTAAGCAAATATATATTCTGTTATGTTGCCGATCATTTATTTTTTCTAATGACATCTCTTAACGTTTGTTCCACCTGCATAATTCTTGATTTTAATATTAAGTGATTGTGTGTCAAATTTGATAATATTTTTTGAAAATTGTCGATTGTTTTATCTAAGATAGATATTCGATTTATTGTATCTGTTTTTGATACATTTCCTTGTACCTGTAACGCTACAGTTTTTTTGATTTATTAGTTCCGCGTCATGTTGATTCATGTTTCCGGTTATACTTTTTATAAATGTACCGAGAGGGTTAAAAATTACTCGTTTAACATTTTGAACTCTTTTATGGGGTATTATTTGAGTTAAAATTTTTTTTATTTAGTTTTCAATAACGTTTACGGTGATTAGGGAGTTATGGTACTCTTTTTAATATTCACTTCG
This sequence comes from Pachyrhynchus sulphureomaculatus, assembly GCA_019049505.1. NCBI lineage: Eukaryota > Metazoa > Arthropoda > Insecta > Coleoptera > Curculionidae > Pachyrhynchus > Pachyrhynchus sulphureomaculatus. The sequence goes on along the minus strand of CM032454.1, from coordinate 92,104,270 downwards.
ATTTTTTAGCGTTGTCAACATATAATTGGATTGATCCTGAAGAGATTCGAATTCTAGTCTTAAAGGTTGTATATCGTAGTCTTGTACAAATGTCCAGTGGTTTATTAATATTTCGGCTGTTCCCTTTTTAAATGGTAATATTCCTGGGTAATTATTTAATTCATGAGACTTTACATCGCTTGCTTGGATGTAGAGGGTTGTAAAGATGTTCCAACAACTGCAACGATAGGGACTATTTTAGTTTCATTGATGTGTACAATTTCTTTTGTTTTTGATTTTGGATTCTCTATTTCAATTTTATTCCTTTCTAGTATTTCGGTTATTTCACTTTTATTATCATTTCGACGTGTAATTACTTTTTCTTTCTTCTCCTGTAACTCTTTTTTTATTTTATCAATGTATGTATGGTTTTCATGATTATGTAGATATTCTGTATATACATGCGAATGTATCAGATTCTTTGGATCTCTGGAATTCGTATCTCCTAATACAAGTTCTTCAGGGGTGAAGTCAGTGTCTGAATGGATTGTATTATTATATGCCACTATAGCGTAAGGCATTAAGTTTGTTATATCCGTTTGAGTGTCTTTTTCTCTTAATATTCTGATATGTTCAATTAAAGTGCTGTGTAATCGTTCTATGGGCGAATTGGATTCGTGATGATAGGGGGTTGTGAAGTGTATATCGATGTCATGTGTTTTCAGTAAATTTTGTACCACTTCATTCTTAAATTCGGTCCCATTATCTGATATTATTTTCTTAGGTGTTCCCATAAATGAGAAGAATCTTATCAGTTGATCGCTACATGATATTGCGTCTCATAAATATGGTAAAGTCTGTCCGTATTTCGAAAATTTGTCAATTATTGTCAAAAATTTGTCTTTTCCGATTTTCAAAGTGTCAATATGAATTATTTCAAATGGTTTGCTTGGCGTTTCCATGATTATTAAGGGTTGGTTTATTGGCCTTTTATTGTATTTTGTTCTTTGACAAGTTTCACATTTATTAATATATTCGATTACGTCCGCTTTTAGTGATTTCCAATAATAATTGCTCTTTAGGAACTTTATGGTTTCATCTATTCCTCGATGGTTAGTTTTTCCTTCATGTTTGTACTGTATAAGTAGTCTTCTTTCATCTTCTTTTACATTGTTAACAAGTTTTGTGCACTCTATTAATTTATAGTTTTGGAATTTGTTTATTATAGCTTTGTTGCATAAAGGCCTTAGCTCCTTTGACTGGAAATATATATAAGTTGTTTTTTCATTTAGATATTCTGTGAAAAATTGAATTATTTTTCCTAAGGACAATGGTAAAGTTGCTTTTATAATTTTGTTGCCGTCGAAAGTTTTTCTTTCAATTTTACTATAGTCTGCATAAGGGGATTTTTTACGATCAATTGGTTTTCCCTATTACTAATTATTTCATCCAAAATTGTTAATCCGCTGTCTTTGTTTTCAGCATTTGTTGTATGAATCGTATCAGTTGGTTTTTGGTCTTTGTATGGTGGTAAAATCTGTATGTCCGAAATTATTTTTATTTTTCCCTTTTTTGGTTCTGCGTCAGTTAAAATCTTTTTTTCTTTTGGTTTTTCAATTTCTGCAATTATTTTCTGTACTTCTTCTTCCGAAATTTTGATTGGATCATAATTGTCAGGCATTCTGAGATCTCCTGGTCTATATTGCCTGGATAGTTAATTAAAGATTCGGTTTCTATAGCGTTTACTTGAATTCTAGATAATGCGTCAGCATTGGTGTTTTGTTTTCCTTTTTTGTGGATTATCTCATAATCGTAATCTTCTAACTTCAATCGCCATCTCATTAATTTGCTATTAGGTTCTTTCAGATTGAATAGCCACACTAGAGGACGATAATCTGTATAGATTTTAAATTTTCTTCCATATAAGTATGGTCTGAAGTACTTGCATGCCTATACTATGCCTAAGAGTTCTTTCTCAATCGTTGAATACTTTTGTTCGGTATCGTTTAAGGTTCTAGATGCATATGCTATAAGGTTGTCATTTGGGGGGTTTCCTTGAGATAATACAGCTCCAAATCTATATTCGATGCGTCTGTTGTTAGTACGAAGGATTTTTCAAAACCTGGATATTTTAGTATTAGGGTATTTGTTAGTAATCTTTTTAAATGTTCAAATGCTTGTACGAATTCGTGTGAATGATTCACTTTAGCTCCTTTTTTAAGACATTTTGTGAAGGGTTATGTGATCTTTGCGAAATTTTTTTATAATTTTCCAGAAATAGCCTGTTAAGCCTAGGAAAGATTTTATTTCCTTTTGAGTTCTTGGAAGGAGGAATTTTTTTGTGGCCTCTATTTTGTCTGGGTTAGGTTTTATTCCTTCACTTGTGACCTGGTATTTCTCTGTGCAAAAATTCACTTTTGTCCAATTGTACTTTTAAATTCGCTTCTCTCAATCTTTCGAAAACTTTCTTAAGTCTGTCCGTGTGTTCTTGTAATGATGTAGAGAATATTATAATATCGTCAAGATATACAAAGCATATCTCGTTTTGTAAGCCTCGTAATACATTGTTCATTATTTTTTGGAATGTCGCTGGGGCATTCTTGAGTTCGAATGGCATACGTTTGAATTCGTAGTGCCCTATGTCTGTGGAAAATGCTGTCATTAGGATCCATCTCGACTTGGTGGTATCCATTTGCTAAGTCTAGAGTACTGAAGTATTGGGCTTTTCCTAGCTTATCCAATATGTCGGTTATTTGTGGAATGGGCAATTGTTGATCTATCGTTTTTTCATTGAGTTTCCTGTAATCTATTACAATTCTCCATTTGCGTTGACCTGATGCGTCCATCTTTTTTGGTACTATTCATATTGGACTACTCCATGGTGAAGTTGACTCTTTAATGATTCCATTGCGTAACATTTCTATGACTTGCTTCTTTACTTCCGCTTTATGTATATGAGGCTATCTGTATGTTTTGGTGAAAAGAGGTGTTCATCCTTTAATTTAATTTGGTGTTTCAGTTGATTGGTAAATGTCAAGGGTGTATTTTTTACAGTAAAATATGTCTCTGTATCCATAATATAGTTTTCTCATTGCGTCATACTCTTCTTGATTACAGTGATCTAGTATTAAATTTTTCAAATTTTGTTTTCTCAGGTTATCAATGTTTCGATTTTCTTCATAATTTCCGTGTTCTACAAAATTTAATTAAGTTTCCTCAAATTTTTCTACCAAAAATGGTTCAAATCTTGTAATTTTCATCGGATTTTCGCTAGAGTTTATTATTGTTGTTAGGGCATGATGGTTTTCTATTCTCACAATGGCTTCTGGTATTTCTGCTTTTCCAAATTTTTCATAATTTAAAATTCCTATTTCATTTTCTTTATTTACTGGAACTTTTACTACTTGCTGCGTTCTCGGAGGGATAATGATTTCACAAGGTTTTTCTTTTTTTACATTTTTATTGTAATACAAGGGTAAATTTGCATTTATCGATTCTAATCGAGATTCTTTTAGATTTATTCGCGCATTTATGTGTGTTAAAAAGTCTATTCCTAATAATCCGCCGTAATTAGGAGAAAAATCAAATAAATAGAATTTATGGTTATCTGAACAATTAAAAGAGGGAAATATTGGGATTTTCATATTGAATTCTCCAATCTATATCGTTTTGTTGGTTCTTGGGGTAGTAAGCATTATTATACTCATTTGGGTCAAAATTGATGGGTTCCGTATTATTTTCGATATTTATTTCTGGATTATTTTCGCGTTCAATTATTTGATTATATAATTCCTCTGCAAGGAATCTCCTTTGGGGTTGATTTCGATGCAAGAAATGTATTCCCGGACGATGTATCCATAGGTTGGGGGTGATTTGTCCTTACTACAGAAGATGTAGCCTGTCTTTTTATTCCGCGCTATGGTTGTTGGAAATTGTTATTTTGTCTCTGCGAGAAATTATTTATATTTTGTCTTGACGGGTATAAGGGGTAATTTGGTCTATTCATGCGTTTTGGGGTGTTTTGAAAGTTTTGCGGTCTCTGAATGTTTCTTTGTGGATTATATCGGAACTGACCGAATCCTAAAAATTGATAAGGGTTGTTACTGGGTTTATTCGCGTGTGAAATATTCTGGTTTCTTGGATTTTGATTTATCGGGGTATTATGACTTGTTGGGGTATTTTGGTTTATTTTATTTATTAAATTTCCGTGATCTTTGTATTGAATAAAATTCTCTAGTTCTTGAGCAAAGCTCATTGCTTGTTCTAGAGATATGGGGTTCTTTAGTCTGACTACTAATTGCATGTTATAGGGTAGATTATTAATATAGGCTTTTAAAATTAAATTACTATATTCCTGAATTTTGATATTACGCGCCACGTTTTCCATATTGATTTTTGCAAATAATAGACTACGAGCGTCTTGTAACCTAATTCCGAACTGTTGAATGGTTTCGTTTTTCTCTATTTTAAACGTTATGATATCCTGTACTAGACAATCAGTCGAACGTCCAGCTGCAAAGATGTTGATCGGTGCATTTGGATCTTCGCGATTTATATGGTTGGTTAGAAAATTATCGCACGCATTAATGAATCTAGAACTTAATTTAGTATTTCCATCAAATTGAGGAATACTATCGGCTTGGTACCGTATTATATTGTAATTTGGATTTGCCATTTTTTAAAATAAAGTTTTAAAAAGGATTTAAAAAAATGAAAAATGGGAAATATGCAATAATATATAAAATAAAAGTTATGCCTTAAAATTAAAAATGTCTTAAAACTAAAATTGTCTTTAAACTAAAATTGCGTGAATTTTTGAATTTCCACTGCGTCAACTTTCAAAATTTCTTGCCTTTGTTTGAAAGAAAAAATCGTTTTATTTTGAAATTCTCACTGCATGAGTTTTTGAAGTCTGCTTTGTTTGACTCACTACGTGAGTGTTTCTGAAAAAGAAATTGTTTTTGCTTTTCTCACTGCGTGAGAGGAGAGAGAAAAAAAAATTGTTTTCCACTGCGTGGATCTCACTGGTTGTCCATTGAACTTTCACTTACAGTAAGGGGAATTGCGGTTTCATCTCTTGCTGCTTGTGGGTTTCTTCTTTGTTCTGTTTCTTCTTGTTTCTGTTGCTTCTGTTTCTTTGTTTCCTCTTCCAAAATGATGAACGATTTTGATTCTTCCCTGGATTTTTCTATGGCTTTTGAGCGATTTTTGTCTCGTCGAGCCGCACTACTAGGAACTTTGTTACCCTGGCCTGGAAAGCTGAGATCTGTCTAAATTTTGGGTTTTTTCGTTCACTTTTCGCGAATCGTTGAAACGAACCGGAGTCTTTGCACAATGCAACACCCCTTGAAAAGATTGCACCAGTTAAAACTTTCGTTTGGATTTTTAGGCTCGATGCACTTTCCGTTGGAAAATTATGACCGGATTGCGTTGAATTTTCGTTGGGGCTCCATCGAAAAGATCCTTCCGCACTACACCAGTTAAATTCTTTGTTGGGAAATTTAACTTTTTAAAAAAACAACTTTTGTTTTTTAAAAAAATTGTTTTGTTCTTTTAAACAGAAAAAACTTTATTTAAACAATGATCTAACAACACTCTCGTCCCGCACTGGTTCGTACATATATTTATAAACTTCATTATGTTTACTATGCAGAACGATATCTCAGATAGAGGAAACCTTAATAAGTATTTTTTATGTAATTAAGCACATTGCAAGAATGTAACTCCCTAATCAAATTTATTAAAAAAAAAATATATATAAAAATTGTTATCTTTTAAAATAATTCCTCAAATTTATATTTTATTATTTTTTATTAGGAAAAATTTTAACACATTTTTATCTGCCTTATTTTAAAGAGAGGTAAACTAATACATAAATTATTCAGCTCCGTTTATAAAGTCATTCCTGGTTGCCTTGCACAGTTGGATGAAGTAGTACTGACTTGGACAAATTTAGATCTACCCTTTAAGTTTCTTCGTTTTATAATAATTTTTTTTAAATCCTCATAATAATTATTATATAACAATATATATACATATATATATATATATATATATATATATATATATATATATATAGTAAGGCAAAACATGGCCAAAACTGATAATTATTTGAAAATCTTCCATATTTAAAAAAACGGCTACTTTTATCGTAATCTGCTACCCGAAAACATATTATAACGTTAGAAAATTTCATGTTCACATCATTGTACAGGATCCGTAACTAACCAGATATCTATTTCACTAAAAATTTATAATTTTTTCATAAAAAAACCGAATCTCCTCGATGTCTATCGCGACGAGTCTCATCAGTCATGAAAACCAAATCGGTTTTTGCACCCAGTGAGATGCCTTCCCTCACCATGACAGATCCTCCTCCATAGGGAACCGTTTCAGTAATGCAGCACTACGCATAGCGCTCCCCAGGCCTCCTATAGACTCGTCTTCTTCCATCAATGCCATGTAGGCATATTCAGGACTCGTCGGGGAAAAAAACAGGTCCAGTCAATATTTCTCGGGCAAATCTGAGTCGCGCTTGTAAATTGACTGCTGTCAATTTGGGTCCATTAACTGGTCTCTTCGGAATTAGGTTACCTTCTTTAAATCTTCTGCTGACTGTCCAATGACTGACAGCCTCACCACGAACTGTCGTAGCTTACGGGCCTTACCACGTACAGAATGCGGATGACGACAGTTCCGTTGATCCTGGCGAGTAGCGATTTATTTTGAAGCGGTTAGCAGCATTGCAATTTGTTCAGTTGGCAGCGGTAATAAAAAAATCTGATTCGCACTCTTCGATCTATGGAAAGCTCCTTTAGACTGTCAACTAATGGGTTTGATTCTTCTCCGATCCAACGTCAGTACGTTATACACCGTGTTTTCGGTGTGCGTGCACAGCTAATTATGTTTCAAACTCGATACGATTGTGGTTCTGTCTACCTGAACTTACCTGTCGATGCGTCAGAGTCAGTTTATACACCACAAGAAGAATCAAACTGGTAGCGCGGGTCTGCAGTATTCCTCGGGATATGTGCCAGACAAAGACGCTGGTCAAAACTGGTCTTCGGCAATCCGCCTTACCGATGGAATGGTCGGTTCGCAGAAAGGCGCATATTGGTCACATGGTTCCTTTGTTTTCCCCTTAGGTGTGTGTCAGACAGAGACCGGCCACAGACAGTCGGCCCTATCTACTAATGTAATTGTATGTGTGTATGTTGCTCTAGGTCTAGTGACTTCCACAGCGAGGAGAATACTAGTTAAAATTAGTCCGCATAGATTTCCTCATTATACAATAACGAGAGACGGATTTCTCGTCAAAAATGGATCCGCAGACAGTCCCCCCTCTCGGCGCCGGGGTCTGTATCATAAAAAGAAAGGAAGTATCTTTCTCTTTTGGTTTGTCAGTTAACCTTATACCTACAAGCGTATACTTTGAATAGAAAAAGATAAAAAAAAAATGATATACGGATCGGCAGCGTTGGACCTGATTGACTGCTTAGCTGGATTGCTTGCCTGTTCACTTCTTAAGTTGTTGGTCTGCTATGGCTGTATGGTTAATCGGTGCTCAACAGCTACTGCCTATTCAGGCATACGTATAGCCATGGCACAGCATATGCGTAATCTGGGCTACTCGACGCGTGCAGGCAGTACCAGTATGTTATAAACAGCTCCAGGCGATCTCACGGTATTGGAACGTTTGTGAAGCGAGATGCTGCTAAAAATTTAAAAAAAAAACTGATTTTCCGTGTTTCTGCTGACGTATTGGCTGGTAAGTTCTTAGTTGAATAGCAAAGGAAATATGAACATTTTCTGGGGTCTAAGACGGAAGATAGATTCGTCATATATGGTTTAGAAAATGGCATTTTTTGATAAATATATTTTTCTTTTATTTGGGAAAAATATTTTTAAGCCTCATTGTATTTTTTGAGAAAATTCTTTGATTTTTGAATTGAGTAATTTCCACTATATGCCACTTTTTGAGAAAAATCAGCACCTTCACTACTTGTCCCCAATATTTCAATTGAATGAGAGTTTTTAAAATCTAACTAAATGGGATGGTTCTTTTCTGTAAAATTCTCTCTCACCTAGTTATCGAATTTTCGTTTACAGTGTCAAGAAAAGTTTAATTAGGATTTTATAATCCCAGTCCACTGCAGAAGTGCTTTCGATATCGAATATCCTATCGATCGGTGATAGAGTGACGCCTAAACCGCGCACGATTTGGCATTACAAATCTGCTAAATGGGGAGCACTCACAAAATATTTTTAAACTTTCTCTTGGTTAGACATTTGTTTTAGATCTAACGATCCATCTAACTGCACTAGAGAGGTTTCCGTTGTCATTTTGGCTGGCATGGAACATCTCTTTTTGGAAGAAATGCCATTCCAATGATCGAGACCGCAACGAAGCTGTTGCTTACAAATAATAACGTAAAAATTTTAACGTCATAAATCATAACATCTTCATTCGTACCCGTAACAGATGCCAAGAAGTTATCGATGAAACCAAGGAAGCATACATTAAAGAAGTAAAAACACCCTTTTTACCTGCCCCAACAAAACCAGGTCCTTTTGAACGGTTGCTAAATCCATTAGTCAAAATTTCACTAAATTCACTATACCATCACTAACATGGCTAGAAAATAATACTGGAACAATGCCTGAAGAGAAAGCCAGCTTGTAGTTACACTCTTGTGCCGGTGCGGAGTCAAGGATTTTCGATATTATCTTCAAAGAGCGTGTCATAGAAAGAAAGGAAGCCAGACACCAAAAAAGCTGCTGGCGCTAATGGTCTAACTGCCACAGTACTCAAAAAATGGACGGACGATCTAACACCAGTTTTCTGTAGACTTTTTAACTTATCTATAGAAAGGAAATATTTCATTTTTACTAGATATGCGCTACATTATACCGATACCTAAGAAAGCGACAAAATCTTGCCAAATAACGACTGACCAGTTGCACTGGTTTCAATAAGTTATGGAAATCAGCATTTTCTAAAATGTCTAGAAGGATTCAATATTACCAGCAAACATTAACACAGTTTTAGTACACCCATATCCAAGGCATTCGACCATGTTTGGTATGACGGATTGTTGGCTAAGCTACACTGTTATAGTATGTCTGAAGAGTTTTGCTTGTGGCCCTCGTGTTTCCCCAAAGAGCGTTCTTCGACGGATTTCTTTCTAACGTCTTTACTATCAATACCGGTGTGCCCGAAGACTCCATACTTTCTCGTAGTCTCTCTCTCATTTACATCTGCTGGAAATGACCAAGAATCCAATCAATAGCTTTGCAGATAACAGTACGCTTATTTCTTCATTTACTCTGAATGCTCGAACATCGGTTACTCAAACAGATATCTGCAGACAGCAGGAAATCGTTCCACTTAACAAAAATTTGGAAGAAATTCTATCCTGGAGTGACAGCAACCAATTAGAATTTAACCCTGACAAAACCCAATAGGAAATTTTATAAAAAAAGGTTAGCGTTGCAGAATCCAACATAGTGATGTCGAGACATCCCATTCCATTAGAATTATCACTCTATTTGTTAGACATTTAGTTGGGAGCAAATGTGTCTTGATAATGTTGCATGCATAGAAAATGTGGGAATTTTATTTCGATCGAAAGACCTTACAGTCCACATCAACTGTTAATTCTATACAAATTCGACCAACGACGGATTACTGCTACAAGATTTGGAGTTCTCCTCCCAAACGTACACTGCGTTTGTTGGATTCTATTCAACAGAGGGATGTTTGCCTGATCGAAGACCCAAAATTCACAAGCAACCTTAATTCCTGGAAATCTTTTTATGGGTATAGCACATGCACTGCAAAGAAATCTCTAAAGCACTACAGCGACGCGTGTGGGGAAAACTCGATTCACGTTGGTCTTGAATCGCTGTAAATTGTACTCGGTGGGAAATACAGTCCTGGGCAACTTGTAACTACTCTTTTCGAAGTCAATACTATTTCTTGTAACATTACATTGTGGAAGCTATAATGTTAGTAGGATATCGGTGTATCAACTGTTAAAGTTAAAAAAACGTTGGTGTCCGAGTTTTGGACGATTGAATGCTCAAAGAGGTTGCAATTAAAGCAAGTACTGTCAATTTGCTATGTAGAATAAAAATGGAAGAATTCACACACTTACTACCCCAAATAAAAATAATATGACTTCGTTACAGATTTTCTGCCCTATAAATGGTAACACGAGCGTAACATTAGCAAAAAAAAAAAAATGCTATAACTTCAATAATAAATACTAGTTGTGAAGAATGTACTTAAAGATAACGAAAAAATACACTTGAGTAGCATTATTGTTTCGTTTAAGATATGATGATATATTTGTTTTTCCAAATAAATTTTATCAAAACACTTTGTGTGTGACACTTATTTATCTTATAAGTGCTTCTTACCTTTTTGAAACTTTCCTAATTTAAATATTTTTCCAGAATTCCGCTTATTTGCGTCAAATTCGACAAATCATGTATCAATGAGCACTTCAAGATATATCATATGTTGTTAAAAAAATTTACGTAATAAAATAACAGTTACTGATAAATTATCCTTAATAAGTATAAAATAATTCATGTTACTGCAGCAAATATATTAGTGACATCAAAAATGAAAACCTTAGTTAAAACTATATTTTTTATTTCTTGGGTCGCTAGTGCTGTAAGTATTTTTTGTTATTATATAATAGATAAAAATGTATTAGAAGTCGGTACAAGTCTTAAATACTTAAATAAACAGCTGACCCAGAAAATTCTTTCATAAATCTCAAACTATATTTCGTCTTAACGTAGTTTATAACAGTCCCTGGACTAAAATAATGTTTACGAGTATATTAAAATAATTACAGTAGAACACCGATTAACCGAGTCGCGATTATCCGAGCTCCGGATTAACCGAGCCAATCTAAGAACCTGATTATCCGAGGTACGCGCGTCTATGCTGCGTATTAACCGAGCTTCTAAGATATGTATGTACATATTCCGATTTAAAATCGTCGGAGCCTTCGGGGAATCCCCCTGGCCCGTGTGAGGTGTTCCCCCATTTATGTTTTTAGACTCTTTCATCATGTAAATTTGCGTGAATGCAGTGCGTTATAGCGTTTACTACGGAGAAGTACGTGTATACTCACATAATTTATTTGGTTGGAGTTCTGGTAGTTAAGTGTAATTAATATGATCTGCTTTGTTTAAATTTTTGTTCGCCGTATTATAATGGAGCAAAACAAGCGTAAAAGAATCGTCGTTCCTATTGAAGAAAAATTAAAAGCCATCAGAAGAATTGAAGCAGGAGAGACAATTAAAGTTATCGCACGAGATTATGGAGTAGGTGAGTAACAGTTGGAGGTTGGAAAAGAAACCTCACAAAAATAGAAGAGTGGTGTATAAATCAAGCCTCCTTGTCCTCAGGAAGAAAATCAATGAAAACCGGCGACTATAAAAAGGTTAACGAAGCTTTATTCATGTGGTTTAATCAACAGAGATCAAAAGGTGTGCCTCTGTCAGGTCCAATTTTACAACAGAAAGCAATAATGATTAGTAGGCAATTCCCAGAGATAGATCAGTTTACCGCCAGTTCTGGATGGCTTGACCGCTGGAAAAAACGGTACGGTGTACGACAACTGACTGTATGTGGTGAAAAACTTTCTGCTGATGTGTGTGTGTGTTAGTAGTTTTGAGGCCTTAAAAAAAACGGTGAAGTGTAAGCTGGACTTGCTCAATTAGCGTTCCGCACTGCAACTGCCTTTAAAATAATAAAAAAAATATTCCTATGGAATATGATTTTTGATCAGCACTTTTCGAGATAAAGGGAGGGGGACGTCAATTTTTCACAATTTATACAAAGAAAAGCGTGCACAAGTATTACCTCATATATATTTTTGAACTGAATGCACTTTTTTGCTCAATCTACACTGTCTCAAGGATATTCGAGAATTTTTCAAAATTTTCTGATCAGTATTTTTCGAGGGAGGACAGGGGTTTTTGACCATTTTTTTTTAAATAATACAAAAAAAACAGTGTGAGTCATTATTACATCATATACATTTTTGAACTCGTGTTTTCACAAACCTTCATTTGACACCCCACTCGATGACCTGATAATTTTTTTTTCACTTTCAATTTCACCCCCCATGTATCAGATAAATTATCAAACGAAATGTACTCGTAATAATTTTCGCTCAATCTGCACTATATAAAGAATATTCCAGAATTTTTTCAACATTTTCTAATTAGTACTTTCCGAGATAGGGTGGGGGGAGAGAGGTTTTCGGTCTTTTTTTTAAATGATACAAAGAAGAGTGTAGGCCAGTATTACATGATATATATATTTTTGAACTCATATTCTCACAAGATTTCATTTGATATTCCACTCGATGACCTGGTAATTTTTTTTTCACTTTTAATTTCACCCCCCATATGTCAGATAAATTATTCAAACGAAATGCATTCGTAATAATTTTTGCTCAATCTACACTCTACGAAGAATATTCCAGAATTTTTTCAGCATTTCTTGATCAGTACTTTCCGAGATAGGGTGGGGGACAGAGGTTTTTGGCCGTTTTTTCTTTAAATAATACAAAGAAGAATGAGCGTAAATATTACATCATATATATTGGTGAGTTCGTGTTTCCACAAGCTTCCATTTGATACCCCACTCGATGACCTTAGAAAAAAAAATACAGTCACCCCTACCAGCCATCACCTTAAGTCAAAATTCAACTTTTAAAACTACACGGCTCATTTCAACTCTTTATGTCAAATAGTTTCTGAGAAAATCGGTTGTGACAGACACCGAACTGTTCCGTACGGAACACTAATAAATGTTGCTTTATGAATACCTCTTAGCAGATCTCAATTTACCATAATTTTGTTGTTAGGGTTAAAAATCTACTAATTTGTTTTATTATTGAATTATAAGTAGCCAAGCCAGAGTTTAGGAATTTGTATGTAGACCTGTTGAAGTTGCACAATTTTTCCAATGAAATTCTTTAAGAATATGCTTTTTAGAAACTGGCAGGAGCCTTAACAAGCGGTAGATATTACACCAATGGTATTAGATAACGTTTTAAAAATTAAGTTCTCAGACAAGATAGTTAATAGAATCGTCCGATAGATTGTGAAGTGGCAGTGCAGCGTGACACACAGAGGACACTACAGATGGAGCTTATAAATCGATAGACGGGTGACATCAAATGATAATACGAAGGCGAAGCTACTTAATGAAAAATAAGCCTCTTGCTCCGGAACTTTAAAAAACTTAATTCCATTTCAAAACAGCAAACCTAAAATCGATAGGCAGGGAGTTAAAGTTTTCACCCTTTCCATATAGTGAAACTATAAAAACTTAAACCATTTTAAAATCTGTAACTAGGGGATGAAACCTTTTGATAAATAAAATCTTCAATAGAAAAAAGCATATTTCTATGGAAGTACTATTTTCTGTATCTAACTGGATACAGAAGGATATATGCTTCCCTACTACTTTCACAGCATATACGGTACTACATTCAAAATAATTAAATTACTTAAAAGATTTAACATTTACCCAATTTTTATTATCTATGTTCAAGAAAATTGAGAAATGCTCTGCAAAATAAATGTGTTTATAAAATTTCTTGTTTATGGGGTATGGTGTATGTGGGGGAAACAATAGCCATTAGAATTTGGGACATGAAAGACGTATTAAAAGAAGAAAATTGCTTAGGCAGATGTAGCTGAATATAAGAGTAATTAAAGTAAGGAAACAATCGAAATTTATAAGTATTTTAATAATACTAAAACAATTATAGGTTACAGTTTTGCATCATAGTTAAAAATCAATTTTTACCTGGGACCGCGGTTCGGTAGACACTAATCAGTGTATAATTAATTTGTGTCTCCCAATGAGTAAAATATCCTATAGATGCTTCTTGTAATGGTAGGCGAAACTTTGAAAAATCATTCCATATTGGACACGATCTTATCTATACGCATAAGTACTTCAAAATTCATCTAGATCCCTAATTAGATTGAATTATCTCTAAAAATACCAAATTTTATTATAAAAACGGAAACTATATTTAACCTTAAACATCCTTTATTTTGGAGACTAACCATATTTTAACGTCATAAATCGTAACATCTTCGTTCGTACCCGGAACAGATGCCAAGAAGTTATCGATAAAAACAAGGAGGCACACATTAAAAGAAGTAAAAACACCCTTCTTACCTACCCCAACAAAACCAGGTCCTTTTGGACGGTTGCTAAATCCATTAGTCAAAATTTCACTAAATTCACTATAACATCACTCACATGGCTAGATAATAATACTGGAACAATGCCTGAAGAGAAAACCAGCTTGATAGTTACACTCTTGTGCCAGTGCGGAGTCAAGAATTTTCGATATTATCTTCAAAGAGCGTGTTATAGAAAGAAAGGAAGCTGCTGGCGCTAATGGACTAACTGCGATAGTACTCAAAAAATGGACGGACGATCTAACACCAGTTTCCTGTAGACTTTTTAACTTATCTATAGAAAGGAAATATTTCATTTTTACTAGATATACGCTACATTATACCGATACCTAAGAAGGCAAGAGAATCTGCCAAGACTGACCAGTTGCACTGGTTTCAATAAGTTATGGAAATCAGCATTTTCTAAAATGTCAGTTTTAGTACACCCATATCCAAGGCATGTTTGGTATGACGGATTGTTGGCTAAGCTACACTGTTATAGTATGTTTGAAGAGTTTTGCTTGTGGCCCTCGTATTTCCCCAAAGAGCGTTCTTCGACGGATTTCTTTCTAACGTCTTCACTATCAATACCGGTGTGCCCGAAGACTCCATACTTTCTCGTAGTCTCCCTCTCATTTAGATCTGCTGGAAATTACCAAGAATCCAATCAACGCTTATTTCTTCATTTACTCTGAATGCTCGAACATCGCTAACTCAAACAAATATCTGCAGACAGCAGGAACTCGTTCAACTTAACAAAAATTTGGAAGAAATTGTATCTTGGAGTGATAGCAACCAACCAGAATTTAACCCTGACAAAACCCAGGAGGAAATTTTATCTAAAAAAGTTAGCGTTGCAGAATCCAACATAGTGATGTCGGGACATCCCATTTCATTAGAATTATCACTCTATTTGTTAGGCATTTAGTTGGGAGCAAATGTGTCTTGATAATGTTGCATGCATAGAAAATGTGGGAATCTAAAAACCTTACAGTCCACATCAACTGTTAATTCTATACAAATTCGACCAACGATGGATTACTGCTACAAGATTTGGAGTACTGCTTCCAAACATACACTGCATTTGTTGGATTCTATTCAACAGAGGGATGTTCGCCTGATCGAAGACTCAAAATTCACAGCAACCTTAATTCCTGAAATTTTTTTTGTGTATAGCACATGCATTGCAAAGAAATCTCTAAAGCGCTACAGGAGCGACGCGTGTGGGGAAAACTCGATTCACGTTGGTCTTGAATCGCTGTAGATTGTACTCGGTGGGAAATACAGTCCTGGGCAACTTGTAAGTGCTCTTTTCGAAGTCAATACGATTTCTTGTAACATTACAACACCTATAACGCTGTTTCGAAATTAATAAACAGGGGGCATAAAGATATTATATTGTGGAATCTATACTGTTAGTAGGATATCGGTGTATCAACTGTTAAAGTTAATAAACTTTGGTGTCCGAGTTTTGGACGATTGAATGCTCAAAGAGGTTGCAATTAAAGCAAGAACGGTCATTTTGCTATGTAGAATAAAAATGAAAGAATTCACACACTTACTACCCCAAATAAAAATAATGTGACTTTGTTACAGATTTTCTGCGTAACATTAGCAAAACAAAAAAATGCTATAACATCAATAATAAATACTAGTTGTGAATAATATACTTAAAGATAACGAAAAAAATACACTTGAGAAATATTATTGTTTCGTTTAAGATATGATGATATATTTGTTTTTCCAAATAAATTTTATCAAGACACTTTGTGTGTGGCACTTATTTATCTTATAAGTGCTTCTTACCTTTTTGAAACTTTCCTAATTTAAATATTTTTCCAGAATTCCGCTTATTTGCGTCAAATTCGACAAATTATGTATCAATGAGCACTTCAAAGTATATCATATGTTGTTATAAAAATTTACGTAATAAAATAACAATTACTGATAAATTATCCTTAATAAGTATAAAATAATTCATGTTATTGCAGCAAATATATTAGTGACATCAAAAATGAAAACCTTAGTTAAAACTATATTTTTTATTTCTTGGGTCGCTAGTGCTGTAAGTATTTTTTGTTAATATATAATAGATAAAAATGTATTAGAAGTCGGTACAATTCTTAAATACTTAAATAAACAGCTGACCCAGAAAATTCTTTCATAAATCTCAAACTATATTTCGTCTTAACATAGTTTATAACAGTCCCTGGACTAAAATAATGTTTATATTAAAATAATTACAGTAGAACCCCGATTAACCGAGTCGCGATTATCCGAGCTACGGATTAACCGAGCCAATATAAGAACCTGATTATCCGAGGTACGCGCGTCTATGCTGCGTATTAACCGAGCTTCTAAAATATGTATGTACATATTTCGATTTAAAATCGTCGAGACCTTTTGGGAATCCCCCTGGCCCGTGTGAGAGGTTCCCCTATTTATGTTTTTGGACTCTTTCAGCATGTAAATTTGCGTGAATGCAGTGTGTTATAGCGTTTTACTACGGAGAAGTACGAGTATACTCACATAATTTATTTGGTTGGAGTTCTGGTAGTTAAGTGTAATTAATACGAACTGCTTTGTTTGAATTTTTGTTTGTCATATTATAATGGAGCAAAACAAGCGTAAGAGTCGTTCCTATTGAAGAAAAAATAAAAGCCATCAGAAGAATTGAAGCAGGAGAGACAATTAAAGTTGTTGCACGAGATTATGGACTAGGTGAGGTAACACACAAAAATAGAAGGGTGGTGTATAAATCAAGCCTCCTCGTCCTCAGGAAGAAAATCGATGAAAACCGGCGACTATGAAAAGGTTAACGAAGCTTTTATTCATGTGGTTTAACCAACAGAGATCAAAAGGTGTGCCTCTGTCAGGTCCAATTTTACAACAGAAAGCAATAATCATTAGTAGGCAATTCCCAGAGATAGATCAGTTTACCGCCAGTTCTGGATGGCTTGACCGCTGGAAAAAAACGGTACGGTGTACGACAACTGACTGTATGTGATGAAAAACTTTCTGCTGATGTGTCATCAATTGAGAAGTTTAAGCAGAACTTTAAAAAGCAAATCGAAGATTGTGGATACACATGTGAACAAATTTACAACTGTGACGAAACTGGTCTGAATTATAAAATGCTTCCATCAAAAACATTGGCATCTGGACAGGAAAAATCAGCTCCTGGGCACAAACGAAGTAAGGAAAGATTAACTATATGGTATGTTCCAATGGATCTAGCAAGCACAAAATCCCACTGATGGTGGTCTGCACGTCCAAGAGCTTTAAAAAACATCTCACCCAAAGCCCTACCAGTCTATTACAAAAGTCAGAAGAGCGCATGGTTGGATGCGACCTTATTTACTAACTGGTTTGAAGAAGAGTCCGTGCCATCTGTGACTAAATTTTTGAACAGAAACGGTCTTCCTATTAAAGCAATTTTGTTAATGGATAATGCCCCCTCTCACCCTGGGGAACGACTTCATGTTGGCGAAATTAATGTAAAATTTTTTCCTCCAAATGTAACCAGCATAATGCAGCAATGGATTAAGGCATCCTCGAAAACATTAAAAAAAATTATAGGCGTTTATATCTTGAACATCTGTTAGAATACACAGAAAAGGAGGATATTATCAATGGGATGAGAAAGGTTACACTGAAAAATGATATTTACTGGGTAAATCAAGCTTGGGATTCTGCTCGTACTACCACTATTCAAAAGGTTAAAAGTTATTGATTTTGAGGACTATAATGACAGTGAAGATGATACTCCATTAAATGAATTAGCTTTGAAATTGAGAAGCCATGGAGAAATGTCCTGTTCAAATTTTGACAGCGAGATAGAAGAAAAAGAAAAAAGTATATTTGAATTAATGCAAAAATTAAAAGGTTGCGAAAATGTGACAAGAGAAGATGTTGTTGAATGGATTACAGCAGATGATTTAGAAGAAGGAATGAGTATTGAAGAAATAACGAATGCCTTTCAGGAAACCGAAAAAAAATCAGATGACGATGACGATGACGAAGCGGCGGTGGATGAACAGTCTCCCATTAAGATCTCTCATCAAGAGGGTTTTGCTTCTTTGGAAAAAGCTTTGAGGTATATGAAACAACAACCAGAGGCAACCCCAGCGGCTTTGCTTCTTCTTAATAGATGGAGAAACATTGCAGCGAGAAAAAGAAGATGCAATATGAAACCGAAGCGCATAGATACCTATTTCACTGTTTTATAATGTATGTACCTATTTATATGTTAAAAACGTTAATACATCGGTTTAAAGTATTGGTGTTTATTTTTTGAATGAATAAAAAAACAAATCCGGATTATCCGAGTTTTCAGTTATCCGAGGAGGGTGCCCCCCCACGTTACCTTGGATAACCGGGGTTCTACTGTATTTACTTGTCAAGATCAAAAGGTGATAGTAGAACGGTTCAATGGTGCCTTACCGTTCCATCAAATTATAGTAGAGTTCTACAAACTTTGTATTAAAACACTCTAATAATAACTTATAAAATGGTAGTGTTATAATTATATTAAGTCCAAGAACATAATTTTAGAAGAACAAAAAGTAAATATCCATACTCTTATTTATAAACTCACTGGTAACTTGGACTTTAAAATCTAAATATATTTTTCTGCATCTTTATAAAAATTTTACAACTGGAAATAAATTTTAGTTTATAAACCGAGAACGCCATTATTGTTCTATTTCAGTGCTGAGATATTAAGAATTTACGAGCAAATAAGCTTTCGAATATACTGTTTCTAATCGTCACAGCTAAAGTTTTAAAGTAATAATTAAAATGTGATTATCGAGAGTTAAGATATCACGAAAGAATTAAACGGAGATACTTTGTTATAATTTAATTATTTCTAAAAAAATACGATTTTCCATATAGATTAGTCAGCTAATAGTCAGTCTACCAAATGGACAAATACGAGGTCATGAATTAAAATCTTTTACCAATAAGCCGTATAATGCATATCAATCGATTCCATTTGCTGAACCCCCTCTAGGAAACCTACGATTTCAGGTAAGTCATTGAACTTTTAAAATTGTTTTCACAAGATTTACCTCCCTCAAGTTATAAATTCATAATTATTGTAAACAATTCTAATATGTGAATTGCTCGATTTTCTTCATTTAATAGCGCAGATTAAGGACATATTTAAGAACGATATTACAATTATTCTGAAGAGGAAAATAGAACAAATCAGTGCGTCCATCTAGTCTTTGGCTATGGAACTGAGACGTGTAAACTTACTATAGAATCCGTACACAAACTGAGGATTGCGCAAAGGCTCAAAGAGAGGTCAGTGCTTGGTGTGACTCTTAATAACAGAACACGCAACGAGGATCTGCGTAGACGCGCTGGAGTCACAGATGTCATCACGCGCATAGCTACTTTAAAATGGAAATGGGCAGAATACATTGCCAGACTTAGAGACATAAGATGGACGCGCAAAATATTGGATGTGTAGACCAACAGTAGATAAGCGCAGCAGATGGAGACTACCAACACGTTGATGACGACGAAAAAAAAAAAAAAATATATATATATATATATATATATATATATATATATATATATATATATATATATATATATATATATATATATATATATATATATATATCGCATGGGTGTTGTTGTTACGTTACTGTTTAACTCTGTTATAATTTAGTGTAAACAAAAATATCATGCCAGTTTTAATCGTCGGGCCGATTATAACGTTTTAAAAAAACAATTTTTGATTGAATTTAAAAACTTTTTGTTTTTGTTGGTTCTGAACAGAAACTTTATTAGTTTAGATTTTTCAACACACTCGTCCTGCACTGGCTCGGTTACATATATTTATAAACTATTTTATGATTACCATGCAGAACGGTATCAGATAAAGGAAATCTGTATTAAGTGCTTTTTGCACTGCATACATTTCAGCATATTGTTAGAATATAACTTCTCCCGACCTAGATAAAAAGATAGCCTTTGGGGTTAGTTTTTTATAAAATCTAATTCAATTTCATCGGAATTAATATTATTATTTCTAATTATTTTTTTAGATTTCCTCAATCTTCTTACAATAGATTTTGGAAATGATTATAATTAAAATCAATACAATTGATATATAGGTAATGGTTATCCATACACTATTATATCTTATAGCTACATCAGAAGATATATTTTCTAAATTCTAATTTTTTGGTTCATCAATTCTTCCTTGATTTCGTCATTCACTTTTAGGTTTATATATTATTCAAGTCTATATCGTGGGGGTTAAAATAGGGTTGATGTGTCGCTTCTTGGTTCCATTGGATCTTCGGTAGTGCGATCTCTTCATAATTTAGTTTTATTTCATTATAGGATTTTAAAATTATATTATTTATTTGAATTTGACAGTTTATAGGTAATTCAATTAAATAAGAACCGTTTATTGGTTTATTCTTTTCTAGTTTTTGACAATTTATTCTTATAAGTTCTTCTTTAGCAGTAGTTACCAACTATTTGTTATTTGAAATTTGAGTTATTTGATTTTTAATTATTTTAATTTGAAAGGGGTGACACTGCGTTATGTTGTCTTTATATCTTAAAAGTTGTACGGTACAGGGTAGCTCTTCATTGGGGGCTTGACTTTCGCTTTTTTCACAAAGGATTCATTTGGCTGCATTTCTTCACATTTTCTTTTTTGATATTGATAATTGTTAGTGTTCAAAGCAAGGTAGGGTTTTAGAGGGATGTTAATCATATAAGTATGGTTGATAGGGATTGGTACTGGATATAAATGAAAATATTGATACATTTCATCATCTACCAGTGGTATCTCAAATAAAAATATTATTTTGTTTTTATTTGCGTAACTCTTTATTTTTATGATTTTTTCTAAAAATAAAATATTTTGGAGAGAGTTTTCGAAAGGTAATTTCTCAGTTGTTAATTGAGTTTTTAAATTATTTATCTCTATTAGTAACTCATTGGGGTCTACTATAGAGTTATGTAAGGTATTCAATTTTGAAAACGTTATGGCAATCTCTATCTTATTGAGAATGTCGTAAATCACTTGAAAGAGTGTGAATAATTGATTTAAACAAATAATTATTCTGTTATACTGTCGATCATTAATTTTCTCAAGTGACATTTCCTTTAATGTTTGCTCTACCTGTATTATGCGTGATTTCAATATTAATTGATTATGCGTTAGATTTGATATCATTTTTTGAAAGTTATCGATCGCTTTATCTAAAATAGATATTCGATTTATCGCGTGCGTTTTAAGTCCATTACCTTGTAGGGTTTCAATTTTTTTATTTATTAATTCGGCATCATACTGATCCATGTTACCAGTTATGCTTTTTATAAATGTATCGAGGGGGCTGAATATTCCTCGTTTGACTTTTTGAACTCTGCTGTAGGGTAATATTTGAGTTATTAATTTTCTAATTTGGTTCTCAATAACATTTACTGTAACTAGGGAATTATGATATTCCTTTTGATATTCACTTCTGTTCTTCAGTGTTGTCAGCATATATTTAGATTGTTCTTGAAGAGATTCAAACTCCGTAATCAAGGGTTGTATGTTGTATTCCTGTACAAAGGTCCAATAATTTGTCATTATTCTTGCTGTTCCCATTTTATATGGTAGGATTCCTGGGTAGTTGTTTAATTCGTAAAGTTTTACATCGTTGGCTCTGGTGTAGAGGGTTGTGAGGGTGTACCAATATCTACAACAATGGATTTCATTTTAGTTTCATTGATGTGAATGGTTTCCTTCATTTTCGTCTTTGGATTTTCTATTTCAAGTTTATTCCTTTCTAAAATTTTGGTTATTATATATGGTCCTGAAAATTTGTTTTTTTACTTTACTAGACCGTTGGTCTGTCTTTTTGTAAATTTGCATTCCAGTTTTTGGTTTTATCTCAGTTTTCTTATCGTTCTGCTTTGTAATTGCGTTCTCTTTCTTTGATTGAGATTTTTCTTTTATTTTTTCGAATAATATTTGGGTGTTATTTTTATGATTGTTCAAATATTCCGTATAGACGTGAGAGTGTATTAAATTCATAGGGTCTCTCGAATTTGTATGTCCTAATACCAATTCTTGCGGGGTAAAGTTCGTAGCTGAATGGATGGTATTGTTAAACGTTACTATAGCATATGGCATTAAATTTGTAATGTCCGTTTGAGCATCTTTCTCTCTTAAGATTCTAATATGTTCGATTATAGTGCTATGCAAGCGTTCTATGGGTGAATTGGATTCGTGGTGATAGGGGGTTGTAAAATGTATCTCGATGTCATGCGTCTTAAGTAAGTTTTCTACGACTTCGTTTTTAAATTCAGTCCCGTTGTCTGCTATTATTTTTTTAGGAATTCCCATAAATGAAAAGAATCGTACTAATTGGTCACTGCACGATATTGCGTCTCCTAAATAGGGTCAAGCTTGTCCAAATTTTGAAAATTTGTCAATGATTGTTAAAAATTTGTCTTTTCCAATCTTCAAAGTATCAATGTGAACAATTCCAAATGGTTTGCTCAGTGTTTCCGTTAGTATAAGAGGTTGTTTGATTAGTCTCCTATTATATTTTGTTCGTTGACAGGTTTCGCAATTATTAATGTATTCGGTGACGTCTGTTTTTAATGATTTCCAATAATAATTGGTTTTTAGGAATTTCATAGTTTCTTCTATACCTCGATGATTTTTTTTCCTTCGTGCTTATATTGGATGAGTAGTTTTCTTTCATTTTCTTCTACATTATTAATGAGTTTTGTGCACTCTATCAGTTTGTAGTTTTGAAAGTTGTTAATCATAGCTTTATTAATTAAGGGTCTTAACTCTTTTGATAAGGAATATATATAAGTTGTTTTGTCGCTTAGATACTCTTTTAAAAATTGAATTATTTTTTCCAGAGACATCGGTAAGATTGCTCTTATGATTTTATTTCCATCAAATGTTTCTCTGTCAATTTTACTATAGTCTATATATGGTGATTTTTTCAAAATTATTTGATTTTTCTTGTTATTAATTATTTCGTCTAAGAGTGTTAAACCTGAGTCGTTATTTTCCGCATTTGTAGTATGAACTGTATTAATAGATTTTCGATCTTTATACGGGGGGTAAAATTTGTATATCCGAAATTATATTTATTTTTTCTTTTTCCTTTTGTTTTTGCGTCAGTTATAATTTTAACTTCTTTTGGGTTCTCAAGTTCTGCGATTACTTTTTGCACTTCTTCTTCAGAAATTTTAGTTGGGTCGTAATTGTCTGATAAGAATTCTGAAATCTCCTGGTCTATATTTCCTGAATAATTGATTAAAGATTCGTTTTCTATGGCATTTACTGGAATTCTTGACAATGCGTCGGCGTTAGTATTTTGTTTTCCTTTCCTATAAATAATCTCATAGTCATACTCTTCTAGTTTTAATCTCCATCTCACTAACTTGCTGTTCGGCTCTTTCAAATTGAATAACCACACTAAGGGTCTATGATCTGTGTAAATCTTAAATTTCCTTCCGTATAGGTATGGCCTAAAATATTTACATGCCCATACTATACTTAGTAGTTCTTTCTCTATGGTTGAATATTTTTGTTCTGTGTCATTTAATGTTCTAGAAGCATAAGCTATAGGATTATTATTTGGAGGGGTACCTTGTGATAAAACTGCTCGAAGGGCTATATTTGATGCGTCTGTTGTTAATACCAATGGCTTTTCGAAATCGGGGTGTTTTAATATTGGTGAGTTTATTAATAACTTTTTCAAATATTCGAATGCTTTAATGAATTCTGGAGAGTGGTTTACTTTAGATCCTTTCTTTAAACATTTCGTAAGGGGTTTAGAAATTTTAGCAAAATCTTTGATAAATTTTCTGTAGTAGCCTGCTAAGCCTAAAAATGATTTTATCTCTTTTTGAGTTCTTGGAATTGGGAATTTTTTAACTGTCTCTATTTTTTCTAGATTCGGTTTTATGCCTTTATTCGTAACCTGATGTCCTAAATATGCCATCTCTCTGTGTAGAAATTCACTCTTATCTAGTTGTACCTTTAAATTTGCTTCTCTTAGTCTCTCAAATATTTTTTTTAATCTGTCTGTGTGTTCTTGCAATGATGTCGAAAATATAATTATATCGTCAAGATAAAAAAAAAAAAAATCGAAGGAGGGGGTCCCACCTCCCACTACCACCGCCGGTTCCTGAAGGGAACTCGACGGTGCCCCTTCTTGAACGAAAAATTTAAATCAAAATCAAAATTATATCCTCATTCGATTTTAGTTGTTCTCTGTAGTTTCCATATTCATGTATCTCTTTAGTATGTGGTGAGGTGTCCTTCCTCAACGTGGGACTTTGTCCCGGGGTACCTACAACCCCCAATCTACTACTTTTGAAATCATTATGATCATTTGTGAAAAATTTGCTTTGCTTTGCGCGCGCGCTAAATAGTACTCTGAATATGCAGACTATAGATGTGTATATATATTATAACTTTATTTATAAAATCATTCATATAGTATAAATGTTCGTTGTATAAGGAATACTTAGACTACCTTAACCTAACTTAATCTCTATTTGGCTCAACGAAGAAAATATGACTATTTACACATTCTCGGCTACAGACGGAGCACCCCAGTTGGAACGAAGTCCTCTAAGGTTTCGATCTTCTCTCTTCTAATGAGTTCTTCTAATAATGTGCTCGGTGCTATGTCGTTTATATCATCGACATCATCTAGTATCTCTTTTAGTTTGTTTCTAGCATCTCTGAAAAAGTCGCAGTAATAAAGCCTATGTAGCGGTCCGTCATCGTCAAGATAAATAAAACATATTTCATTCTGCAATCCTCGTAAAACATTGTTCATAATTTTTTGGAATGTTGCGGGGGCATTTTTCAGTCCAAAGGGCATTCGCTTGAACTCGTAATGACTTATATCAGTAGAAAATGCTGTTTTTGGTGTATCATTAGGACCCATTTCTACTTGATGATATCCGTTGGCTAAGTCCAATGTACTGAAATATTATGCTTTTCCAAGTTTATCCAATATGTCATTGATCTGGGGAATGGGAAATTGTGATTTATGGTCTTGTCGTTTAATTTTCTGTAATCTATCACAATTCTCCACTTACGTTATCCTAATGCATCCATTTTCTTCGGCACTATCCATATTGGGCTACTCCAAGGTGAAGTTGACTCTTGGATGATTCCATTTCTTAGCATTTCAGAGATTTGTCTTTTTACTTCTGCTTTATGTATATGGGGATATCTGTATGTCTTGGTGAAAAGAGGTGTTTCGTCTTTCAACTTGATTTGATGTTTATCTTTGTTGGTAAAGGTTAAGGGTGTATTTTTGCAATAAAATATGTCTCTATACTCGTAACCTAATTTTCTCATTGCGTCGTACTCTTCCCGATTGCAATGATCCAATATTAAATTTTTCAAATTTTGTTTTCTCAAAATATCAATTTTTTGATCTTCCTCGTAGTTTTCTTCTACAAAATTTAATTCTGTTTCCTCAAATTTTTCTATCTCAAAGGGTTCGAATATTGTGATCTTCATAGGGTTTTCGCTAGAGTTAATAATTGTTGTTAGAGCATGGTGGTTCTATTTTTACAATAGCTTCAGGTATTTCTGCTTTTCCTAATCTTTCGTAATTTAAAATTCCTATTCCATTCTTTTTATTTACTGGAATTTTTATAATTTGTTGCGTTTTCGGGGGAATAATAAATTCACATGGTTTCGTTCTTTTTGGATTTTTATTAAAATACAAGGGTAGATTTGCATTTATAGATTCTAATCTGGATTCTCTCAAATTTATTTGTGCAGTTATATGGGTTAAAAAGTCTATGCTTAATAATCCATCATAATTTGGGGAAAAATGGAATAAGTAAAATTTGTGATAATCTGGACAATTAAAAGAGGGAAATATTGGAATATTCATGATTTCGTTATGGCTAGAAATTGCGTGGGTTGTCTTTACAGTAAAAAATTCATTTTCAATAAAATCGGGAAATATTTCGTAAGCTAATTCGGGTTTAATGAAACTTTTGCCACTACCGGTATCTATTAAAAAGTATGCATTCATGTCGGGTAAATACATCACTGGTAATTGGTTATCCGAGTTTGTATTTAGTATTATTAGCTCGTCTGTATTGATTCCTGGCTTAAATGAAAATTTTCATCAGATTGGGCATTAAGAAATTCGTTCTCATACCGAGTTCTCCAATTTATATCATTTTGTTGCATTTCTGAGTAATAATCGACATTATATTCGTTCGGGTCGAAATTGATAGGTTCCGTGTTATTTGTACATTCAATCATTTGATTGTACAATTCCTCTGCAAGGAATTTTCTTTAGGGTTGATTTCGATGTAAGACTGCGTTTTCCTGATGACATATCCATAGATTGGGGTTGATTTGATCTAACTATGGAAGATGTTGCTTGTCTTTTTATTCCACGGTAGGATGGTTGTGGAAAATTGTTATTTCTCTGCGAGAAATTATTTTGTATCGGCGGATATAAAGGTAAATTCGGCCTTATCATGCGATTTTATAGATTTTGGAAATTTTGTGGTCTTTGAATGTTTGGGTTTTGGACATTTCTCTGTGGATTTTATCGGAATTGACCGTATCCTAAAAATTGGTAAAGGTTATTTGATCTGTTCATATGTGGAATGTTCTGGGGTCTTAAATTTTGATTTGTCAGTGGATTAACCCTTTGGGTATTTTGACTCGTTGAAGTATTTTGATTGATTTTAGTTATTAAATTACCTCGATTCTTATATTGTATGAAGTTTCCT
This sequence comes from Pachyrhynchus sulphureomaculatus, assembly GCA_019049505.1. Taxonomy (NCBI): domain Eukaryota; kingdom Metazoa; phylum Arthropoda; class Insecta; order Coleoptera; family Curculionidae; genus Pachyrhynchus; species Pachyrhynchus sulphureomaculatus. The sequence goes on along the minus strand of CM032454.1, from coordinate 92,077,285 downwards.
TCTTCTTGAGCAAAGCTCATTGCTTGTTCAAGTGATAAGGGATTTTTTAATCTTACTACTAGCTGCATATTATATGGTAGGTTATTTATGCTTTTAAAATTAAATTGGTGTATTCTTGAATTTTTAGAATTTTTATATTACGGGCTATATTTTCCATATTGATTTTTGCAAATAGTAAGCTAACTGCATCTTGTACACATATTCCAAACTGCTTAATGGATTCATTTTTTTTCGATTTTAAACGTTATGATATCCTGTATTAGACAATCTATCGAACGTCTATCCGAGAATATTTCTATTATCGCGTTCTTTACTAAGTCCCAGTTATTTAATTCGACACGGGAAGCAATCAAATCTGCTGCTCTTCCGCTTAATTTTGACAAAATGGTATCAAATAGACACACATTTATTGGGGCATTTGGATCTTCTCTGTTTATATGGTTGTTTAAGAAATTGTCACAGGCATTAATGAATCTCGTAATTAATTTGGCATTTCCATCGAATGAGGGGATTATGTCGGCTTGATAACGGATTAAATTGTAGTTAGGGTTTGCCATTATTTTCAAAATAAAATTTCAAAAATTTCAAAAAAATTCAAAAATATGGGAAAATATGTAAAAATATATATAAGATATGTATATATGAATATATATAAAAATATGTAAAATAAAAGTTACACCTTAAAATTAAATTGCCTTAAAACTAAAATTTGCGTGAATTTTTTGAATTTCACTGCGTGATTTTCAAAAATTTCCTGCCTTCAGCCTCGAAATTCTCTGCTCTTTTTTTGAAGCTCTCACTGCGTGAGTTTGTATAAGTTTGTCTCACTGCGTGAGTGTTTCTGAAAAGAAAAGAAAATTTGGTTCTGCTGTTCTCACTGCGTGAGCTTGTAAAGGAACTCACTGCGTGAGCAAAATTGCTTGAAAAGAGAAAAATTTGCTTTTTTCCACTGCGTGGATTCACTGGTTGATTTCTGAAAAATATCAATTGAATTTTCACTTACAGAAGGAGACTCTGCGGGTTCATGCCTTGCTGTTGTGATTTCTTCTTGTTTCTTGATTTCTTCTTTGTTTCTTTGTGACTTCTTTGTTTCTTTGTGGCTTCTTGTTTCTTCTTCCAAAAAGACGAACTTCTTTGTTCTTCCCTGGATACCGAGTATGACTCTTGAGCGATGCTTGTCTCGTTGAGCCGCACCAACAGGAGTTTTGTTACCCTGGTTGAAAGTTTCTTGAGCGATTTTTGTCTCGCGAAACGAACCAATAGGAACGCGTTTTCCCTGGCCCGGAGGGCTGAGATCTATCTAATTTTTTGTTTCCGTTCTCTGTTTTCGTTGATCGTTGAAACGAATCAGAGTCTTTGAATCCGTTGAAAATAGTCCTTCCGCACTTTTGCGACAGTTGTATTTTCGTGGAAACTTTGTTTTTTATGCGCGATGCACTTTTCGAAAATTTGACCGGACTGCTCTGTTGACTCTGTCGAAAACTTTACTTCCGCACTGCGCCTGTTATAATCGTCGGGCCGATTATAACAATTTTAAAAAAAAATTTTGGACTGAATTTAAAAACTTTTTGTTTTTGTTGGTTCTGAACAGAAACTTTATTAGACAAGATTTTTCAACACACTCGTCCTGCACTGGCTCGGTTACATATATTTATAAACTATTTTATTATTACCATGCAGAACGGTACCAGATAAAGGAAATCTGTATTAAGTGCTTTTTTATGCATTTCAGCATATTGTTAGAATATAACTTGCCTAAAATATTTTTTGAGGATAGTTTAAAATATTTCTTTATATACCACATTAAGTGTCTTTTGCCTGGGTGCTAGAACAAACAGATTATGTTTGGATGTTACACGCGACAGGACTTCGTATAACGGACCATGACCGAAAAACATTGAACGCTAAAGCCTAAATCTATGTTTAATGTTTGTCCCTGAGCTTTATTGAACGTTATCGAGAAACAAAATTTTATCGGAAACTGGAGCAGTTTAAATTGAAACGGTAAGTTGGTTGATTAGCTCTACAGCCTGTCAGAATTGTGCATTCAATCAAATAATTATTAAGGGTCTTTATTTATAATCTAGTGCGGTTGCATAATTTTAAAGGATTTAAATTACGCAGCAATATTAAAGGAGTCCCTACTTGTCGAATCAGTTCGTGGGCGACACGAATTCAGAAATACTCTTGTAAAATGTAAACTATTCATCCAAATGTTACAATTTGAAGATAGTTTTTATTTTCGTTGAACGCACAAAACAAAGAACGCATTTAATTTGATACGGATTTATGTTTTCCTACCTAAATTACTCTCTTTAGTTGAAGTATTTTAACACGTCTATTTTTAATATCTTTACTCCGATAATCTGGATAGGTAGCCATATGCTGTCGCGGACTTTTTTATAAACCTATTTGAGGTGAACAATATTGCCATTCATTGTTTTCACGTATCTTTAAATATTTACGCAGCGCACGCCAAGATACCTCTCCGAAGAGTGATTTTTTTACTACTTCATCAACATTTATTATACGTCATAGGTCCGCCAAATTACACAAAAAATTCACAAATTATACACCTATACTTTTTTTGTGAAACATTTTATCCATCATTGAAACCCGAAATAAAATCCGTTCAGTAGTTACTGAGGAAATCGTGCACAGACAGATAGGACAAACAGATGCGGCGGGGGACTTTGTTTTATACTATGTATTGACACTTAATGCCATCCAAAAATGCCGTCATAAAAAAGTATTTTTAGCATACCTCTCATCGTCTTTTTGGTCAGCCGACCCCTCATTGCCAAAATAAGGACTTTTTTGGTCTCATCTGGCCTAGTCCTAGTCATCATCACCATAATAGTAAGGACTTCTTGCCTTACCCTTTTCTAACCTCATATAATTCCTTTTTTCAACAAAAAAAAAATACATAAGAACTTTTTGGTCAGACGACCGTTACCCTGTTCTACCTTCATGTTCTCGGCTACTTTTTAACAAAACACAACCAATATTAGGCCTTTTTGACAAACTTTTTAACAAAAAACACCACATATTAGTCCTTTTCATCCACTTTTTATCAAAAAAAACCAAACCACTAACTTCATTAACGCCCTTTTCACATCTCCATACGCACAAGTCGACCCTCTTCTAATGCCCTTTTAACAACAACCTTTTTATCAAAAAATAACCACTAACCACCTATTAATACCTTTTTGACAAACTTTTTATCAAAAGAAAACTACTAACTTCATTAACGCCTTTTTCACATCTGACCTACCTCCGTCACACGCTAAAAATATCTAAGGCAATTCTAACAATAAACGTCATTATAAAGACTTTTTAACCATGTCTGGTACACTCCTTATCACCATAACAAGGACCTTTCGGTCAACCAGTCCCTCATCGCTATTTTCATTAACGCTTATTTGATCTACAATCACCACAAACACATATACACCTGGACGACGACGAACATCTTCAGCCGTAAAAATACTACTTCACACTTTTGACATACTGAATTTTTTTCCGGCTTCATCGACATTCATCTTTATAGATTTGCTAATTTACACAAAATATGAACAAATTATACATCTAAACCTTCTGCGTGAAACACTATCCACTAGCGAAAACTGGAATAAAATCCGTTAAGTAGTTACTGAGAAAATCGTGCACAGACAGACGCAACGGAGGACTTTATATTATGTAGTACACCACTACACACCCCGGGCGCCAGAACAAACAGATTATATTTGGACATAATTTTGGCGAATTTAAATTACACAATAATATTATAGGTGCCCTAATTTTAAAATCAATTTTTGCAGCGAAGTTCCGAGATGATATTGCAGCGATGCGAGTTCAGAAACACCACCAAAATCTTAACTAGTCATCTAAATATTACGATTTAAGGACAGCTTTTATCCTCGTTAAATGCACAAAACAAAGAACGCATTTAATTTGATAAAGAATTGCATTTTCCTGCCTAAATTACTCTCTTTATTTGAAGAATTTTAACACGTTTATTTTTAATATCTTTATTTAGATAATTTCGGTTAACTTTTGTAGTTAGACATATGCAGTCGTTTGTAGAATTATTTGAGGCGAACATATTGCCTTACATTATTTTTCACGTATCTCTAACTATTTATGTATCTTACGCGAAGATACCTCTCCGACGATTGTTTTTTTTGCCACTTTATCGTCATAGAGCGGCTAATTTAGACAAAATATCCACCAATTACACACCCAAACCTTCCTTCTGAAACATTCCATTCACTAGTGAAAATCAGAATAAAATCCATTAAGTGTATATTTATGTGTATATATATATATATATATATATATATATATATATATATATATATATATATATATATATATATATATATATATATATATGTGCGGAAAAAGCGATTAACGTTGTTCTTGAATTGCTGTAAATTGTACTCGGTGGGAAACACAGCCCTGGGCAAATTATTCCATAGGGATGATGTTCTCCATATAAAAGTCTGCTTGAAAAGCGTTGACGCCGAGTAAACAAGCTGAACCTCATACGGATGTGAAGTATTAGCCCGACGTGTATTTCTAACATGCACCGCTCTGGGAGGAATTAAGCGGCCTTCGAACATTTTCCATGAAAATACTTGTAAAACAGACTCAAGTCGCCAACCGTTCTTCGATGTTCCAGCGAATCAAGGCCGTCGGTCAGTTTCGGGTCTCCAATCAGACGAACAGCTCTTCTCTGAACAGAATCCAACAAATGCAGTATGTGTTTGGGAGCGGAGCCCAAACATGGGAGCAGTGTTCCATAGTTGGTCGAATTTGCGCTTTGTAAATAATTAAGAGTTGTTGTGGAGTGTAAAGCTTTCTGGTTCGAAATAATATTTCCAACTTTTGAGAAGCTTTCCTTGCTATGCCTGCAACATATTTGCTCCCAAAATTAACGCCCAATAAATTGGCCAAAAACGCCAAACATATATGTATATAATATATATATATATATATATATATATATATATATATATATATATATATATATATATATATGTTGCAGGCATAGCAAGGAAAGCTTCTCAAAAGTTGGGAATATTATTTCGAACCAGAAAGCTTTACACTCCACAACAACTCTTAATTATTTACAAAGCGCAAATTCGACCAACTATGGAACACTGCTCCCATGTTTGGGGCTCCGCTCCCAAACACACACTGCATTTGTTGGATTCTGTTTAGAGAAGAGCTGTTCGTCTGATTGGAGACTCGAAACTGACCGACGGCCTTGATTCGCTGGAACATCGAAGAACGGTTGGCGACTTGAGTCTGTTTTACAAGTATTTTCATGGAAAATGTTCGAAGGCCGCTTAATTCCTCCCAGAGCGGTGCATGTTAGAAATACACGTCGGGCTCATACATCCGTATGAGGTTCAGCTTGTTACTCGGCGTCAACGCTTTTCAAGCAGACTTTTATATGGAGAACATCATCCCTTTGGAATAATATATATAATGTTTATATATATATATATATATATATATATATATATATATAAACATTATCGTAGATAGTGAAACTGTCAAAAAAAGAAATCATACCATGCACTTGTAAGGGATAATTTCTGGGGAAACTCGAGAACCGCGAACAAAATCTTTCATACTATGAGCTGTTGTGCACAAAAATCTACAATTATGTTACAGAATTTTAAATTTTTTAACTTTAATTCTGTCCTTACTTAAGTCAGATTCCACCTTTTAAGCTGTCACTTTGATTGCTACCAATAAAAGGATATTTTTTTGGTTTTTCTCTCAAATCAATGTTAAGTGTGATGTAAAACATTACTTTTAGAAAAGCATGTTTTAAATGGCGAGCAAACAAGTGTCTTGCTAAAAAAACACTCTATATGAAGTCCTGAAAGCCTTTCATTCCTACAATACTACCTGAATAAAATATGCACGCAATTTTTTAGGCATTCATATTATTTAATCTTTAAACAATTTTACTTGTATTATGAACGATTATTTTTGTGTCAAATTTTGTATTAAAGGTACGAAATGGAAAGTTACGTATGGTTAACATTCAGGCGACAATACATCAATTTAGTTTGCGGCTTAGGCTTTTTAACCTTCATTTATACATAGAAAATTAAATCAAAACTATTTTGACAACAATTTTTTTATCTTAGGCACCGGAACCTGCTAAAAATTGGAGTGGTATTTTAAATGCCACCGAAGACGTCCCCGTATGCTTTCAACTAACGACAGACTCCGATGATGAAACTGAAGATTGTCTATATATAAATGTATTTACGCCTGTACTAAATGCAGTAAGTAAGAAACAAAGACCTGGTCCTTTTTTTGGTGTTAAAGAAAAGTTCCATTCGAGAGAAATTTCTCCCAAAAAATTAAATTAATATAAGCAATTATAGAGAGAGAGAGAGACTGGTTTACGGGATAAGCAGAGAGAACCAGAGCCAGCCATTTTTGGCCTTATTGTGTTTTTCGTTTTTAACTAAAATATTGTGTAGGGAATGTCCCTTTATGTCAATGATTGCTTGTTTCTTTGTTATAAAAAAAAACCACTTTGATGTCCTGAAGAAGAAATAAATATAATTTTGAAAGCTCGACTAACAAGAAAGGTTGTTTTACTACCCAATTAAATAAAGACTGCAGCCCCACTAAATTCAGAGCATATTTTTTCTTAACCAGTCAGTCCCTGTCTTTAATTATATATTTATATATATAGTGTGGCAATTTAAGTCCGCATTATAAGGGATTTTTTTTAAATAATCACTTTAGCCCAGATCTGGTTATGGCATCCATTTGTGCTTTAAATAATATCAGAAATAAAGTATAGTAAGTCATTTTTAAGCATGACGTCACCGGTCAAAAATGAAATTTTGGTAAAAATTTTTGATAAAAACGTATAATTTGGCCAAATTTTAAAAAAAGTTTTTGGACAAAATGGTTTATTTTGTGATTCTAGATCTGTTTGTCAAATTTCAACGGCCTACTACGATTTTGAATTTCTGGCAGTTTTTTTTGACATTTCGGCAATCATGAATCATATTTGATGCAAAGTTCGATTAGCTTTTATTTTTAAATAGAAAAATGTTTCTCGCTTACGTATTTTGATAGTGAACACACTTAAATGCATTTAAATTTTTAACAATGTAATGTTTCTTACTATAAACACCAAATTAACAACTTGCTGCTTTATCCTATTTGTTTTTTTTTATACTTCAGCTAAAACCACTTTTTAGATCAATAATACATTTTAGATTCTAATTAGCAACCTTAATAAAAATATTACACCTATTCTAGTTATTAATTTGGCAGTTACGCCTTAATAATACCACCGAAAAATTACATTAAAATGCTTTCGGTGTCATTGTTGAAACATTACATTGTTGAAACTTTAAATACATTACTAAAAAGATCAAAATGTAATATTTGTGTTAATTTACAAACGTTCAAGTGTGTTCACTATCTAACTACTTAAGCGAGAAATATTTTTCTATTTAAAAACAAAAGTTAATCGAACTTTGCATCAAATATGATTCATCATAATGTGTGAATTTTAATATTCTATAAAAAAAATTATGGACACGACTTCATTTTGTTCTTAAATAGATTATAGGTGCCTAGTTTTTGACAAATTAAACGATTTAATTAAAGTTGCAATAAATCAAGATGAAAAACAATTGCCGAAATGTCAAAAAACTGCCAAAAAATTCAAAATTGTAGTAGGCCGTTGAAATTTGACAAACAGATCTAGATCACAAAATAAACCATTTTGTCTAATAACTTTTTTTATAATTTGGCCAAATTATACGTTTTTTAGAAAAAACTTTAAGAAAATGTCATTTTTGACAGGTGACGTCATGCGTAAAAAATGACTTACTATACTTTATTTCTCATATTATTTGGAGCACAAATGGATGGCCATAATCAGACCTGGGTTAAAGTGATTATTTAAAAAAATCCCATAAGATGCGGACTTAAATTGTCACACTGTATATATATATATATATATATATATATATATATATATATATATATATATATATATATATATATATATATACATTCATACATATATATATATATATATATATATATATATTATATATATATATATATATATATATATATATATATATATATATATGTATATATATATATATATATATATATATATATATATATATATATAATCACCACCATTACCATCGTCAGCCACTTCTCGTCCAGTTCCCGACATAGGCCTCTCCCAAGCTCCTTCACTTGTGCTTATTCTAAGCCCTCTTTACACCAATATTTTCCACCTATTCTGCGCACGTCGTCTGCCCATCTCGTTCCTCGTCCTCGTATTGTTTACCTAGGCTGCCAAAAAATTCTTCTTGATGTCCATTTATCACCATTATCCCTGCAGTCTGTCCTGCACAATTTCATTTCATTCTTGTAATTCATTTGAAAATATCTTTTGTACCCGTCCTGCGTCTTATCTCTTCGTTTCTGGTCTTATATGTGAGAGAAACTCCCAGCATTGTTTTCTCCATGACTTTTTACATTAGTCTCAACCTATTTGCACTTTTCTATGTCAGAACCATAGTTTCGAGACGGTAGATGACCATAGGCAAAATATTAGAATCAAACACTTATCTTTTTGGATTTATGGGAATTTCTGCATCCTTTAAAAAATAGTTCAATCTACCTAAAGCAGTCCAAGATAGTCCAATTCTGCGGGAAATTTCTAATGTTTGATTTTCTTTCTCGATTGTAATATTATGTCCCAGGTATGTATATTCGTTTACGATTTCTATATTGTTACCATCTATCTTGATCTGGGGACTATCCTTGCTCAGTGTTTTTGTCTTATTAAAGTTCATCCGAAGACCAACCTTCTGTGCCACTGAGTTTAATTTTATTAGCATTTATTCTACTTTCTTGATGTTCGCAGATGGTTCAAGTAAATTCAATCAATATTTATGCCCTTACCTTCCCACGAGAGTTTCTTAAAAACATCTTCCATAGCCAAAGTGAAGAGTTTTGCCGAGATCGTGTCCCCTGTCGGATTCCTCTTTCTACTCAAATTTTATCGCTTTTTAGTTGGTCATTAATGTTTACGTGAAAAGTAGCATTTTTATAGGTATTTTCAATAATTTCAGTGTATCTAGAGTGTATTCTGGCACTTTGGAGTGATTTGAATGTTGCTCATATTTCGATACTGTCAAATGCCTTTTGAAAACCAACAAATGAAAATAGCTAGGGATGTTGTATTCATTTGCCTTTTCAATTATTTCTCTCACAGCACTGATATAGTCGATTGTGCTGTATCCCTTTCGGATTCCGACCTGTTCCACGGGTTGGTAGAAACTGAGTTTCTTTTTTAGCCGGTTAATTAATATCCTCGTAAATAATTTGTAAAGAGGGGATAACAAGCTGATGGGCCTATAGTTCTCTATATTTGTTATGTCCCTTTTTTTAAATATCTGCACCACCTCTGCATTATTCCAAGCTGTGTGTGTTTTGCCTTCTTCTAGACATCAGTTCATAAGTAGTCTTATAGATTTTATGACGGTGTTCCCATCTAGTTCAAGCATTGTCGACTTTATTAGGTTTTCTGCAAGGCATCTTCCATTCTTCATTTGCTTTAAGGCTTTTATTTTAGAGTTTATTATTTCAGGTAGTTCTTCTGATCACGTATTTGTCACGACATTTTTTGTGTAGTCGGCTTGTTTTGACATATGTAAAGTAAAGAGTTGACTGTAGAAAGTATGCACTATTTAAGTAATTTCGTCCATGTTTGCAATTATCATTCCCTTGGCATTTTTCATCTTGGCAATCCCGACAATCTTGATCTCAAGTCTCTCATATTGGAATTGTTCTCTGTAGTTTTTCTTATAAAGTTAGTTCTGTGTGTTCTTATATCTATTCTAATTTCTCTTTTATGACTTTATTTAGATTTCTGTATTCTAGCATTTCTCCTTGTATATTCCGTCTTTTCCTCATAAGGTCAGTTGTGTTTGTATTTAGTCTAGACGTAACGGTTCTTTTATTTGATCTTGAACATATTTTCTTGGCTACAACGTGTATGCCATCCTTTATTGTTTCAGCTAGTTGGTCGATACTCGGGTGATTTAGGTTTTCTATTGATGTTAATTTCTTTTCGAGTTCCTTTTGTTATTGTTACGTGTTTTTTTTCTAATTCTATATGTGTAGAAAATCTGGATGTTATTAATCTTTTGGCTCGTTCTTTTTGTATGCTTATTAGAAATCCTCTAACCATGCCGTGATCACTTCCTGTGTAAAACTGTAGTGAGACGTCCTTACATATTTGTTTATTGTCCGATATTGTGTAATCTATTTCATTTTTCGTTTTATGATCTGGGCTTATCCATGTCCGTTTACGTTGTTCTGATCTTGTATAAAACATGTTTAGACAACAGAGCTTTTCACTTCTTAGGAAATCCCTCTGTTATTTTTGTCTCCCAAGTTGTTTTCGTTTGCCGATCTTAGCAATGAAATCGCCTGTTATTATTACATGCCAAGCTTTTTCTAGTGATTTTGCTGTTCTAATATCTTCATATATCTGCTCTACCTCTTCACCTTCAAAAAGGAATGTTGGGAAGTATGCATAAATTATTTGAAATTCATATTTTTGTCTTAGTTTCAATTTTATATAGATGACTCTATCTGATATTGCATAGTATTTTGTAATTAGGTGTTTCCATGTTTTATTTATTATAAGAGCAACTCCCCCAACGTGGTCTTGAGAATCAGCGTTTCTTTGAAAAGTATATATCCCGATCTAAATTCAGTAACTCTGTCACCTGGTAGACGCTTCTCGCAAAGTCCAATCACATCCCATTATATAAAGCCCAGCTCGTGTTCCAGATCTGTATGGTGTATTTCATTTCTCATTTTTTGTATCTTGTAGGTAGATATGTGTATTAGTTTCAGTTTTTCGTTTGGATTTGGTTTCATCGAAATTTTGCTCCCCTCACAATCCTTGGAGCAGACTGTCCAGACAGTGTGAGATTCTAAGCGTATAGCTCTAATTTGCTACTATTGCTTTACTTTTAAGATTCGACATGGATTCGTTTGGAGGTTTTGGTAATTTAAAACGCCTCGCTTGCCCTGCATGTTGGCGAGTGGCTTTGGGATAGGGTAAGGATGTAAGATTGAGTTTGGTGTAATAAGGTCAAGTGGGCATGGTTTCTCTCGGATAGGGATTGAGGGAAAAACCATGGATCGTGGGGCAGTACCTACCTGCTATATATATATATATATATATATATATAATATATATTATATATATATATATATATATATAGTCGCAGTCACCATTGCAAGTGCCAAATGACACGAGATATCTGCACAATACCGCCTGGAATCTTCTTCTTTTTCTTCGCAACCCACGTTTGTCCACTTTTGGATGTAAACCTCTTCTAATCTCTTCCATAGTTCCCTGTCTCTTGCTACCTCTATTCACTGCTTTCCCGCTACTACTCTTATATCAACGACTCATTATTTCTGTGGACACCCCACGCCTCTTTCTGTTTCTTTGAGTCTCCATTCTGTGATCTTGTATACCAATCTGTCTCCAGATAATCTAGCCACATGACTCACCTATCGCTGCTTCATCCTTGCTGCCTCCAGAGTTATGTTATTGACTTTGGTTCGCCTTCTGATCTGCTCATTATAAATTCTATCCCTAAGGGAAATACCAAGCATACTTCTGTCCATAACTCTCTGTGAAGTAGTGAGCGTTTTAACAAGTACTTTAGGAAGGCACATCATTTCCAGTCCATATGTACTGATGCTTCTTATGGGTATTGTGGTACTTTTTATGATACGTTCTAATTTCCCAAAAGCTGCCCATATCAGCCCTAGTTGCCTGGTAATTTGTACATGCCGGTTCATTCCGATCTCAATAGTGTTACCTAGGTGGATATATCCGCCAACTCGTTCAATGAAGGACCCGGAATGCCACAAACAAATTAGTATATTACCAGATTAACACTTCTCCTCACTTTTTCGCTATTGTTTCACTTTAGAAAAAAAAACTGGTGACTTAACCGTTGAAAAATTTATGATTTATTATTATTTATCTCGTAATAGTGGTGAAAATCTGCACTTTATGCTGGCAATAATCACCATTATATTTGTCAAGTTATTAAAGACTATGATTTTAGCTATCGTATTATAATAAGATATGTAAGACACATTTTTAAAACGCAAGCAGTAAGTCTAAACTCGTCACACGATGTTTCGATTTTGAGTTTCGCCTGTTTCCTTTTTAAAACGCCTTTTTCATCCCCCACCGCTTAAACTTGCCCACGCCGCTGCTCACACTCTACCTAAATTAGAAATATTACCCAAATATAATCTGAAGTGTGGTATAATTGACAAACTACGTTGGCTAAAATCGGTGATAAGTTTTAAGTTATAGTTATAGATAAGTCAAATTACATAAGCTTTTTTTCATTTGACTTAGATATAGATTTTTTAAAATTCAGTATAATTATAGTTGTTAAAAAATATTTTTAAGAATTGTTTCAAAAATTTTAAACAAATTCCTTAATTTATTATTGTAACATGTCAATTGGTCAAACTTTGACAAAAAAATAAATACCTGCAACATTAATATAATCTACTTATGAGTTTCATAGCTTAGACTGGATCTTACATGGACGACAGTTGCGAATGACATGGGGAGACACAACTGAAGCGACAAAATCAAAAAAAAAACAAACCTTAAAATATGTGGTTTCGACCTAGTCGCTGCTACTAAAATTGGTTAGAGTCGACTAAAACGACAAGATTTAAGAAAAAGTACATTTTAATGGATTTTTCTGATTTTGTCGCCTAGTCAAGTTGATCGTAGCAATCGTTCGAGGAGAATACAGCATAAATAATTTTATAGGACAAAAATAAAACCGAATTGCCCGTTGTTTTTTGGATATTTAGTGGAGGTTTGCGAGATGGTGCCGCACGTTTCAACTATACCAATCCAGGATACTGGATGGATGAAGATGTTATCTTTGTAACATTCAATTATAGAGTCGGAATTTTCGGATTTTTATCCACTGGTGACAGCATAATCCCTGGTAAGTAAGTGGTGATTAATTTATGAGGAAAAATACTATATATACTGAGATGACGCTAGCTGTTACGCAAATTATGGACTGATTTATAAATTTTATAACGTAAATATTTCGTATCATCAGATAAAGGTATATTGTTCAATAGATATTTGTAAATTTATCGATTTAATTCAGGTATCTAAAAATTAAGATAATTTGTCCAATGATTTCTCGTATGTATTACTTGGATTTTTTGAAGTTGGACTTTTGTGTAGCATTTGGCGAAGCGAAACAATAATAGATATCAATTTTAGGAAATAATGGGTTAAAGGATCAACTTCTTGCATTACAATGGACGTATGAAAATATTCACTTGTTCGGAGGAGACAGAGACAAGATGACAATTTACGGCGTAAGTGCCGGCGCTGTATCTGTAGGCTATCACCTTCTTATAAAACAATCAGCAGGTGAGGATTAAAATATATATTACTTTCCTGAAGCTACCAATTTTTCGTGGATACTGAATTGCAATGAAGGAAACAAGTAATGGGTTAATTCTAATCAGCGCAACTAAGAATACTTGTGTTGACAGTTTTTCATATTCTCTTGAGAATAATATAATGAATGTTACAACATCGAAAATCATATAAAATCAATATTTCATTTGCAATTTAATTAATACTTTTACAGTTTTTTTTATGGATCTAGTCTACGTGCTGCAGGAAAATCTCTAAACGCTACAGGAGCGACACGTGTGCGGAAAAAGCGATTCACCTTGGTCTTGAATTGCTATAAATTGTACTGGTAGGAAACACAGTCCTGGGCAAATTATACCAAAGGGATGAGATTCTCCATATAAAAGACTCCTTGAAAAGCGTTGTACAATAAGTAACCAGCTGAACCTCATATGGATGTGAAGTATTAGCGCAACGTGTATTTCTAGCATGCACCGCCCTGCGAATTAAGCGGGCTACATCCTTCGAACACTTTCCATGGAAATACTTGTAGAATACATTCAAATCGCCAACCGTTCTTCGGCGTTCCAACGATTCAATGCTGTCGGCCACTTGTAGAATAGGCTCAAGTCGCCAACCGTTCTTCGATGTTCCAATGAATTAAGGTTGTTAGCCAGTTTCTGGTCTCCAGTCAGGCAAACGGCTCTCCTTTGAATAGAATCCAACAAATGCAGTGTATATTTTGGAGTGCAGCCCCAAACATGGGAGCAGTATTCCACAGTTGGTCGAATTTGAGCTTTGCACAGGATTAACAGTTGTTGTGGAGAGTAAAGTTTTCTAGTTCGAAATAATATTCCCAGTTTTCGAGAAGCTTTCTTTGCTATACTTGCAACATGTTCATACCAAGATATATTTGCTCCCAAATTAACGCCGAATATATTGACAGACGATGCTAGAGGAATAGAGTGCCCCGACGTAACTATGTCCGGTTCAGCAACATTAACTTTTTTAAGAAAGAACTGCCGCCTGAGTTTTTGTAGCATTAAATTCCACTTGATTACTATCACCTCAAGATAGAATTGCTTCTAGGTGTTTGCTAAGCTGCGATGTTCGAGCGTTCAAAGTGAATGTACTGCCATGCACTGCAAAGCTGTAGATTGGATTCCTGGTCTTTTCCAGCAAATCGTTAATGTAAATGAGAAAGAGAGTAGGAGACAGTATGGAGTCCTGTGGCATACCGGCGTTGATAGTGAAGGTGTTAGAAAGAAATCCGTCGATTACCACTCGTAAAGAACGTTCTTTAAGGAAACCTGAGAGCCACACACAGAACTTTTCAAACATACCAGAAGGGCGTAGCTTACCCAAAAATCCATCGTGCCAAACACGGTCGAATGCCTTGGATATATCATGAGCAACCGCTCGAAATTCTCCACAGTGTTCAATTGCGTTGTTCTAGACATGTGTTACATAAGCTAGAAGATCTCCTGTTGATCTGTGTTTACGAAAGTCATATTGATGGTCGCTAATAATGTTGAATCTTTCAAGATATTTTAGAAAATACTGATTGACTTTTCCATCACTTTCGATATTATTGAATGCAGTGCGACTGGTCGGTAGTTTATTGGCAAGGTCTTTTTGCCTTTTTAGCTGAATTGTGGTGAATTTCAAGCAGGAAGGAAATATTCCCTTCTGTAGGATTGGTTGAAAAATCTATAGAAAATTGGTGTTAGTTCTCTCGCAAAGTTTTTGACTACTATAGTAGATATTCTGTCAGCGCCAGCTTTTTTGGTGTATAGCTTCATTAAAATACATTTTATGATACGCTGTCTGAAGATAATATCGGGCATCCTTGATTGCACTATGGGAATAATAGGTGGTGTTTTTCCTTGGAAATCGACAGTAGAATGTAAAGCAAAGAGTTCAGCCAATAACTTCACTTTCTTAACAGGTGTTATTGCAATAGAATTATCTGGCCGTGTGAGTGGTGGTATGGTGGATTTGGTGAAATTTTGACTAACTGCCTTAGCGACTGACCAAAAGGACCTGGAATTGTTGGGACAAGCGAGAAATTTGTTTTTAATTTGTTCATTGTGTGCTTCCTTGCTTTCATGGATAATTTTCTTGCATCTGTTCCGGGCACGGACAAAGATGTTACGATTTATGACGTTAGGATTTTCATGCCATTGTTGGTAGGCAAGATGTTTATAAACAATAGCTTCTTTACATTTTCGGTCAAGCCAAGGCTTGCCGTTGGAAAGGCATTTCTTCGAAAAAGGGATGTAAACTTCTATACTAGCCAAAATAACATCGTAAACCAGCAGTCAGATAGGTCGTCGGATCGAAAACAAACGGCTAACCAAGAGAATATTCGAAAATATTGCATAAATTTTTCCCGTTTAGCAAATTTGTAGTGCCATATCTTGCGCGGTTTAGGCGCTTTTCTGTCACTAATTGATAGGATACTTGATGTCGAAAGCAGTTTATGGTCGGAAAAACCTAACGGCGGATTTACGATGACAGTGTAAATCTCTAGATTGGTGGTTAAAAACAGATCAAGAAGACTGGCGAAGTCCCTGTCTCGATCAGGTATCCGTGTTGGTTCATCAATAAGCTAAGTTAAGCCACAGCTGACTGAAAATGATTCGGCTTCACGACCCTGTTTATCGGTAGTATTTGAGTGCTTAAACCAGTTGATGTTGTGGAGATTAAAGTCGCCCAGGATGGCAATTTCGGCATTTAGATAGTTAATTTGTAAATGATCGATGGTGTCTGCAAGAGAAGCGAAAAAATGCTCTAAAGTTTAATATCACTTTGGTGGTGGTCGATAGAGGATGCAGATAAACCTTGAGGTTTGTTGAGTCGTTATTTTTAACGACATAACATCAACGTTTCGGGGCTCCAGAGCCTCCTCTCGTGAGCAAGAGAGGTCGTTTCTGACAAAAAGACAGACTCCAAAGTTACGCCTAAATCGGGATTTTTTTTTATGGGTCTAGCACACGTGCTGCAGGGAAGTCCCTAAAGCGCTCCAGGAGCGGCACGAGTGCGGAAAAAGCGATTCACGTTGTTCTTGAATCGCTGTAAATTGTACTCGGTGGGAAACACAGCGCTGGGCAAATTATTCCAAAGGGATGACGTTCTCCATATAAAAGATTGCTTGAAAAGCGTTGTACGTGGAGTAACAAGCTGAACCTCATACGGATGCGAAGCACCAGCGCGACGTGTATTTCTAACATGCACCGCTTTGGGAGGAATTAAGCGGGCTACATTCTTCGAACACTTTCCATGAGAAAATACTTGTAGAACAGACTCAAGTCGCCAACCATTCTTCGATGTTCCAACGAATCAAGGCCGCCGGTCAATTCCGGGTCCCCAATCAGACGGACCGCTCTTCTCTGAACAGAATCCAACAAATGCAGTGTATGTTTGGGAGCGGAGCCCCAAACGTGGGAGCAGTATTCCATAGTTGGTCGAATTTGGGCTTTGTAAAGAATTAACAGTTGCTGTGGGGTGTAAAGCTTTCTGGTTCTAAATAATATTCTCAACTTTTGAGAAGCTCTCCTTGCTATGCCTGCAACATGTTCATGCCAAGACATATTTGCTCCCAAACTAACGCCCAACAAATTGAGCGACGATGCTAGGGGAATGGAGTGCTCCGACATAACTATGTCGGGTTCAACAACGTTAATTTTTTTAGAAAAAAACTGCCGCTTGGGTTTTTGTAGCGTTAAATTCCACTTGGTTACTGTCACCCCAAGATAGAATTTCTTCCAGGTCTTTGTTAAGTTGAACGATCTCCTGCTGTCTGCGGATATTCGCCTGAGCAGCCGATGTCCGAGCGTTCAAGGTGAATGAAGAGACAAGCGTACTGTCATCTGCAAAGCTATAGATTGGATTCCCGGTCTTTTCCAGCAGATCGTTAATGTAAATGAGAAAGAGAGTAGGAGACAGTATGGAGCCCTGGGGCACACCGGCGTTGATAGTGAGGGTGTTAGAAAGAAATCCGTCGACCGCCACTCGTAAAGAACGCTCTCTGAGGAAACATGAGAGCCACAAACAGAACCTTTCAGATATACCATAAGAGCGTAACTTAGCCAACAGTCCATCATGCCAAACACGGTCGAATGCCTTGGATATGTCAAGAGCAACCACTCGAGATTCTCCAAAGTGTTCAATTGCGTTGTTCCAAACATGTGTTACATAAGTCAGAAGATCTCCTGTTGATCTATGTTTACGAAAACCATATTGGTGATCGCTAATAATATTGAATCGTTCAAGATATTTTAGAAGATGCTCATTGATAACCTTTTCCATGACTTTCGATATTATTGAAAGCAGTGCAACTGGTCGGTAGTTATTTGGCAAGGTCTTCTTACCTTTTTTAGGTATCGGCTGAACCGTGGCACATTTCCAGCAGGACGGAAATATTCCCTTTCTGTAGGATGGGTTAAAAAGTCTACAGAAAACTAGTGTTAGTTCCCTTGCACAGTTTTTTGAGAACTATGGCAGGTATTCCGTCAGCGCCAGAAGCCTTCTTGGTGTCTAGCTTCATTAAAATACGCTTTATGATGCGCTGTCTGAAGACAACATCGGGCATCCTTGACTGCAATATGGGAATAGTAGGTGGTGTTTTTCCTTGGAAATGGACAGTAGAATGTGAAGCAAAGAGTTCAGCCAACAAGTTCGCTCTCTCAACGGGTGTGGTTGCAATGGAATTATCTGGCCGTGTGAGTGGTGGTATGGTGGATTTGGTAAAATTTTGACTAACTGCCTTAGCGACTGCCCAAAAGGACCTGGAATTGTTGGGACAAGCGAGAAGTTTGTTTCTAATTCGTTGATTGTGTGCCTCCTTGGTTTCGTCGATAATTCCCTTGCATCTGTTCCGGGCATGAACAAACATGTTACGATTTACGGTGTTAGGATTTTCACGCCATTGTCGATAGGCAATATGTTTAGAAGCAACAGCTTCTTTGCATTTTCGGTCGAACCAAGGCTTGCCGTTGGAGGAGCATTTCTTCGAAAAAGGGATGTAAGCTTCCATACCAGCCAAAATAACATCGGAGACCTCCCTGGCGCAGTCAGATGGGTTATCGGATCGAAAACAAATGTCCATCCAAGGGAAAGTTCGAAAGTATTCCATGAGATCTTCCCATTTAGCAGATTTGTAGTGCCAAATCTGGCGCGGCCTAGGCGCCTCTCTGTCACTGATTGGCAGGATACTCGATGTCGAAAGCAGTTTATGGTCGGAAGAACCTAACGGCGGATTTACGGTGACCGTGTAAATCTCCGGATTGGTGGTTAAAAACAGATCAAGAAGACTGGCGAACTCCCCGTCTCGATCAGGGATCCGTGTTGGTTCGTCAATAAGCTGAGTTAAGCCATAACTGATTGAGAATGATTCAGCTTCACGACCTTGTTCGTCGGTAGTATTTGAATATTTAAGCCAGTTGATATTGTGGACATTAAAGTCGCCCAGGATGACAATTTCGGCACTTGGATAGTTACTTTGTAAATGATCGATAGTGTCTGCAAGAGAAGCGAAAAGTGTTCGAAAATTGGTATCACTTGGTGGTCGATACAGGATACAGATGAACCTTGTGGTTTGTTGAGTCGTTATTTTTAACCACATAACATCAAAGTTTGGGGGCTCCAGAGCTTCTTCTCGTTGACAAGAGAGGTCGCTTCTGACAAAAAGACAGATTCCAAAGTTACGCCTAAATCGGGAATAGAAGTCGTACCCAGGATAAAGATAGTTGACCCTGCTGGTCGATGGACTGACCTTGGTTTCACATAGAGCCAGTACATGAGGTTTATTTGATTGCAGGTGTTGATGCACTCGGGAATAGAAGTCGTACCCAGGATAGAGATAGTTGACTGTGCTGGTCGCTGAACTGACCATGGCTTCACAGAGAGCAAGTATATGAAGTTTATTTGATTGCAGGTGTTAGGGCACTAAATTAATGTTCGAGTTTAAACCTGTATGTTGCAAAAACCTATTTTAAAATTATGATCTCTGCGTGTCGACGCCCCTGAACCAGCCTTAACTCGGAGATCCAAATGGGGGGCTATTTTACCGTCGGAATTTTTTGTATCCAGGTGCCTCATCATGCTATTTGGTTCCACAGTCCGGGGACATCGGCACAACCACGAAACGTTAAGCAACTGCACGCAGCCTAAGCCGATGCGATGATATCACACCGGGAGATGCCTGGTGGGATCTGTGCATCTACCATCTATGGCAGAACGTACTGCGGGAGATATTCTAACCCACTCCTTCATGGGGTTTACAAACAAATATTACCTATAGTAGATGGATATATGCTTTGGAAATTTAAATTTTTATTAAAATTGTCGAAATAACTTTTCTTCGAATTTCTTTTCTATGTTTTTTAAGGAACAATACTATTTTAGCATTGGACGTCTCGGCCGCTTTTTTTGTTTTTTTCAAATGGTTATCGGCTAATAACATTTCAAATACAGCTCTTTGACCAGGTGGACTATTAACTTATTGTACATATCATCTCGTCCTTTACTAATCAACGTAAGGTTATAGTTAGTTCAAGTAAGGAAATAACAAACCCTTACGCAAACTTAAAAAAATATATAGATAATTTCACCAATTCTAATATGGGCGAATTAGATTCCAAATAAAATACACAAAAATATGTAGTATACCTACGCTTAATATCACGTCGCTAACGCTGAAAAAAGGATATTGTACACAGTGAATTTTCAACCAACCAAAGTACTTAGCGCTTAATAAATTAAACATTTTTTTATAAGTTAAAAGTTTATATAATAATTATATATTATTAATTATAAGAGCTTTCATAGGTAATCTGTATAGTTATCACACCTAGGTAACATCCATGACCTTTTTTTTTACAAAAATCAACTATAACACCTAAAAGCTTGTGATATAATTTTAAAGATTACATTGTCAATATATTTTGCAAATTTAAAAAAAAAATTATTATCGTATTCAAGGGGCCATAAAAAATTACAGGGAAGATACTTGAGTTAACTTTTATAATTTCTAGGTATGTTTAGGGCTGCCATTGCTGAAAGTGGATCGCCATTAAATATATACGCTTTTCTTGAAGATCCGAAAAGATATGCTATAGAACTTGTACAAGGTATTAATTCGAATATTTCATCAAATGCAAGTAGTGAAGAAATACGTGATTTCTTACTCAGCTTAGATGGAAGAACTATTGATAATCATTCTAAAGATCCTACAATTGTAAGTTTTACTAATAAACGAACGTTAAAACAAAAAAAAAGTAATTAGTAGTCTCTAATTTTTTTTTTAATTTTGTTTATCGACACAAATTATTTTGATAATTGTAAAATCCAACAAGCTGTGTTACTATAAATGTATTACTTTTTGAAGGAGTGGCTCGTAGGCATTATTAAATGTTTGGGCCAAAATAACCATTTATAAACTTTTTGTCGCTTTCTATGTCTGTTTGCTTGTCTGTTCTGGCTATATTTTATCTCATATTATGATACACGAGATTTCTTCACCAACAAAAACAAACAAAATATTGGTGCAAAATGTGTACAACAATAGGTTGCTGTTACCGAAATTTTTTTATAAGCGGGCAGTCCATATCGGAAGGAGAAAAAAAAATTGACAAATTTTTAAGAAAAAAGTAATGGGGCTAAACTGTTGAGCATAACATTACAGATATTTTCTTTCCTTATCAAAAAAGGAATGTCTAAAAAATTATCACTGCGATCCTTATTATTGAGAAGTAAAAAATAGAACATATAATGCTGTAAAATACACTAATATGCTAAACTTTCGTAGACAACAATATACCATGTACATCTTATCACAGGTGAATCTGTGGATACAGAATAGGTGTCTCGATGTTGGTACCTTAAACATCAGATTTTTATTGCTAGGCTGAGTTTCGGTTATATTATTCAACTGCTAAATTTAAGGTATCAACCTTTAGATTTGCATGGTAACAAACTTACCGACCTGGGGTAACTAGGTTCGGTGAAGAAACATTAAACCAGGAATCAATGCGCATGTCAGCTACTAGCTGTCACATGTTTATAATATTAACTATTCCCTGAAAAGTAAACGGAGCATGGTAAGAAAATAAAAAAAATACGACTTAACAGCAGTAAAGGTGAAATTAACAGAAATAACATTTATTTGGAAACATAAGGGTGACGAGGGAGGTAATATGCATATAATTACGAACCAAATAAATATTCGCACTACAGATGGTGAAGTGAATAATATCGTTAAAAAAAAATTATACACTGAACGTTTCCGGTAATCACTGTGAGTGAGTGCGAGTGCCAATTAACGATGATAATGCTAACGGCTATAAACGTTAACTGAAACTAACAACGGTAATAATAAATAGGTAGTGCTAAGTCACGACGGTCAGTAACTGACGACGGTGCACACCTACAACTACTGCTAACGGTACATGGGAATGTAATTGATGACAGCAAAGGATAACTATAACTGAAGACTGTTAACATAAAACACTACACGACTACCAGATTCGCAGAAGGCTCCAAAGAACAGACACAATTTAATCCAGTTCCAGCAGCGTATACTGTCCAAAACAATGCAAATGGTGAATTCAGCTCGGGTACGAGACAAGAGGTATGAGGTAGAGTAAAAGATTGAGCAGCTTCCAATCCTATTTAATATGTTTATTCTGCAGACATTAGGCAGATGAACCAATCCCGCAAGACATAGTTTCGAGAATTTTTAAGTGTAGCAATTGATAGGAAAGCGATAGCGGGGCATATTAGCTTTTGCCAGTATTGGGGATGCACCAGCCGTATAACATTTATAGAAATTTAGAACCAACATACCGCTTCAAAAAAAATTTATATTATATTGTATTTAGAAAATCTTACAAAAGTACTCCTCTGTAAATATATACTCGCTTATTTCAATCCATTATATAGACGTAAAGTCAGAATTACAGGCTACCATAAATAGCTAGCAAAGTAATGATAACACTCAGGTCTTAATGCTAATGTTCCCCCTTTTTCATACCCTCTTTATATTTTGAAAATTTCTCGCTATGTGTCTCATTTATTTATGTCTTGAATTGAATACGTACTGATCGAGTCCATGAACATACGAACAAACAATCTGCCTATCTAAGTGGACTGTTTAGAATTTTAATTGTACGCATTGCGGGCATGTGCAAGCTACAAGATATATAGATCACTACTTTAGACTATATATAAAATTTCATATCATTTCATTCGCAATTACGAATAGTCTGGATCAAATTAACTATATTCGCCATTTTACAAGTAAACCATTTTGAACTGACAATTCCCTATTAATTTAAAAAATAATAATAATTATTTTTGACAGTTAATACGCTTAATACAATTATAAAATTTAACCTGAAAAAATATTTACAAGGGTGATTGGCAAAATGAAACCTTTTTAACAATTGTCTTAGATGGGAAGCTAATTGCTAGAACCATATGGCCGATATGTTAATATACTATAATAGTCAATTAGTGTGTATTGCTTTAAGGACCAACATTTAATGTGGCTCTACGATACGACTAGCTATATGAAACTTAGCTGAATGCTCCCTCTGAAATAGTTGTTATAAATCTATAGCATATATACTCTTTTATATCATATTTATGATGTCACTATGTCAGCTTGTTTTTATGGATATCTAGCATAGAAGATATTTATTATACGCAAATTTTATTTTATGTTATTTTTAGGCTCAACCAGGTGTTGTATTGGAACCCGAAAGTTCAACTGCAGTTATCACTAAAGAAATGTATGAAATGTTATATTCTGGCGACTTTTATAAAGTACCAGTTTTAATGGGAATTAATTCGGAAGAATCAATTTACATTGCTAAGTGTAAGTAATATTCAAACTAGAAGAACTAATAAATATTTCAAAATAATAATGATCATGCATAAAATAATATCAACCTAAGTTCACAAACTGACGTGCTACGCCTTTTTACATCAACTATATATTTTAAACGACACACTGTGTTATTTACTGTGCTTGAACGATTCCCACACTCAGGTATGCAGTGACGATTAAGTTCCATGTGATTGTATAATAATATTAACTCTTTTCTTTTTTCTAAAAGTCATCTATTAAATATCTAGGTTAATTAAGTACGGCAGGCATATAAAATACAATCATTAAAACCTTCGATTATCTCAAACAAATTACCAGTTTAAAAAGAGTCGTGTGTTGAGAATCTTCAAACACATAGACTGCACTGTTAAATATTACTAAAGAAAATTTTGAACCTGCCTGGAATCTTAAAAACAGAGCAAGAAGATTGAAAATAAAAAAAAACTTGTGCACTTTAATACAAAAAATTAATAATGGTCTTCAGCAATAAAAAAAATGTTGTCATTATGTTGAGAAAACACTTGGTTAATTTGCATATGTCATTCACGATCTCTCCTTCCTTTACACTTGAAAAAGTATAGGATTATATATTAGCACTATTATAAAGTGTTAAAATTTACTCATAAGTCTTGCTCTCGTAGGGCAAAGAACACCAGACAACCCACTCGTGCCTTCTATCAATCATCAAACTACGACATAGAATGTTTCATTGTACTTTAAAGCTCGTCAGCTAGCCTAGATAAAGATGAAAATCTCTAACATCTCGCAATTCAATTCCGGCAGTAGCAAAAGTTTTGAAACTATCACTCCCAAAATTTAGATTGATAGCCAACAAAATTTGGCGCCATCTGATGTAAAATCGCCTCGACCTTCAATCTAAGAGCGAGAAAGATTGTATTGTTTTCATCATATGTAGTGATAGATACCGCTATTAACATTTTATCGGTAACTGTAAAAATTAAAAGGTCAATTGAAACGGAAACACTGCTGACCCCGGTATATTACTAATTTACTAATAATTTCTGAAACCTTAGTTAATTTTGATATTTTAATTTTAATAAACTGCAGCGATACAGATTTTAATCTTACACACATGTTTCTTCCAGGAACACACTATCTTGCCTTTATCAATACGACCCAACAACATACAAACACGTTCGTCACAAATTCTACAGGCCACCAAACTACATTAAAGAAGGAATAACTCGTATATTATATGTCCTAATTAATTGCGTTACTTTTTACTTTAACAAATTATTTACTTATTTACGAACAGCATACGACACCGCGACGAAAACTATAATTCTCCACAGATTTTTCAGGCCGCTGATGGATTCCTTCTCTGAAAAAAGACGTCAGTTATGAGTAGGTAAATTCGGTTATGATTTTTTGACGTTTAAAAGATGATGTTGCAGTGACCGAAATAAACAGTAATCAGGAAGGACCATGTATGAAGAAGAATATGTTACGTTGCGTGGAAAACTTCCCATCTCAGAGAAAAAATAAAATTCGACTTCGCGTCGTTTCAAACTTAGTCAGTCTATGGTAGTTTGCATGTTTTGTGCATCACAGCACCTTCTTCCGAATCTTTTGCTTAGCTTCAGGCGCATTTATTTGCATTTGATATACTATTTTTTGAACGATATCGCTTTTTGAGACTCAATTTTGATATTATATTAATAGTAGCATCTCATAGAGTGGTGATTTTTCTTCTTTAGGATTGGTGCTTTTATATTTCAAAATGGTGGGAAGTAGTTTGAATTTGAAATACTTATTTCCCAATTAATTTGTATATCTAATAGAATCAACGTCATAAAGATCTCCTCCGGCAACTTTCAAACCACGGATTAGAACCATTCGAAAAAACCAAAGGTTTGATTATAAACTTTATCAAGTTAACTGACTGCATGCGAAGGAATGCAATTTCAAAAATACTCATAGCAGTACCGGCAATACGCGTAATATAACGTTATTGCAATTAACTCTACCTAGCCAACTTCAGCTATACGCTAGTATCTATATAAATTTATAACATATGACCTTTGTCATACTAAGGATATCTTTTGCGTGATAAAATCTGTTGCAAACATATAATATATAGAGACACTTTAGTAAAGTATGACTGTGACAATTTAGGAAACTTACAAAATAGTCTTTTAGCTTACGGCACGTTAGTCAAGCTTGGACGTACATATGATGCAGATCCGTCCCTAGTAGTACCAGGTAATTTTCACCATGACCCATCTATTGATAAGAAGACCATTGGTGAAGCAGTAAAATTAGTGTATATGGAAGCAAATGACACATGGGCCAATCGACCAGGTAGAGTGGTCCGGGTAAGTAAAACCATTCATTATGTTTCAAAATATGTTGTATTTATCTAATACCAACAGAAGAAGTTGAAGATTTTCGATTGTTGAACACTTTTCTTATTTTTATTATAGCTAAACTTGTGTAAACTATTTTTTGAATAAATCCCATTACATTGTAACTTTTCACTTCAAATTGTACTTATTTTCATTTTTGTATCGAACGGTATATTAAACAGAGATTCCAAGACGTTCGGTATATACTGTGCAGTGCGGGTTCCTGACCGAATCTACCGCTACGCCGCGATTGGTGAAATGTGTGTATCCGCAGTTTTGGTTCCGGCGTCGCCATATTACCGGCAGAGTTTGCACGGTTTATTTAAGGGTCCGAGAAACGACTGTCTTGGCTTATTTCCATCTAGCCGCCGGCTGAGTACCATCAAGCCGCAGCCAGGCTAATTTTCATCGGAGCCGCCAAGTAGGCTTCCTTCGAGTGAGCTGCAGTAAAGGCTCTTAACAACAATCATGAGAGCTAAATAAAGCACAAGTTTTTTAACGAAAAGCCGTAGTGGGCTCTCTAAGTGTTTTCTAGAAAAAGTGTGAAATCGGTCGTATTCCATCAAAGCCGGAATAAGAACAGTAAGTTACCAAAACATCCTTCAATAGACCTATCCCTGAGTAGTGCCTTAACAGCAATTTAAAACTGACTAA
The DNA here is from genome assembly GCA_019049505.1 of Pachyrhynchus sulphureomaculatus. NCBI lineage: Eukaryota > Metazoa > Arthropoda > Insecta > Coleoptera > Curculionidae > Pachyrhynchus > Pachyrhynchus sulphureomaculatus. Next base: position 92,050,842 of record CM032454.1, on the reverse strand, counting down.
AAAGTGAAGTGAAAAGCACTATTTTTCCTCTTCGGGGGTAGTCATAGTTCAGAATTTAAATGTAATAACTACTAGTTAGGTTAGAATTTTTTTGTAGAACTGCAAAGGTTAGAACTTTTTATTTTTAAAAACATGAATAAATTTTCTTTTTGTTGATTAAAGCTAGTGTCTCACTGAATACCTATTTTTCTTTTCGGGATAAGTTGTACTAGACTAATTCTTTTTAGTAATACCCATAAAAGGTAAAAAGAGAGATGCTGGCCAGTTGGTTATGCCAGAGCCATAAAACTTACACACACACACACACAATACCCATAAAACCCTTCAGTATTTTTTCATTTTTTTAACTGAAGTTAGATCCTTTCTATTTTAAAATGAATGGTGCCCAAAAAACTTGTACAACTGAAGCTTTTTAAAAATAGAAAAAAATTCCAAAAAGACGTACAAAAATTATCTCTTACCCATATCTCTCTACCAAGGAAAACTGAGCTAGTGTGTGTTTAATTTCTTTAGTTCTTTTAAAATCAGGATTCACTCGATTCATTATCAGAAATTAAAGCGGGGCTGTAAGAAAATTGTGCTCAAGCTTGGGGCTTCCAATATTCAAACGGTACAAAATGACGCAGTGTACGTGGGGCGCAATTAAACACTTTTTCATAGGCAACTAAATTGCGCTCAAGCGTGGGACAAACAACTTCTCACAGGGTACAAAAAAAAGATGCCTCAAACTGAGGACAGTTTTGCAGGTTACAAAATGACACACCACAACGTGCGGGCAAGTTCCAATGTTACAAAATAGCGCTGTCAACGCGGGGCTTTTGGAATTTTATTTTTTAAAGGGTTCAGTGTACTAGCTTTCGAACAAAGTAAAAGCTCTAACTTTGCAGATATTTTTATTTCATAATATTTATTAAACGAAACTACACTATAGCAGTAAGACAAAAGCAGGAAATTTGTAGAATTTTTTTATTTCAATTTATCTGATGGTGGTATAGATATTTGAATTTTGTTAATTGACTCTAAGATAAGCGATTCCTACTTTTTTCTTAAAAGCTAGCTTTATAGTTCAGATTAGCAGATGTGTTGGTCGACTTTAATTTTGCAGTGTTTATTTTGCGGATAGCCGAAGAAAAAATGGTACGTTTTTTCTCACCTATATTTTGCATGAATATTAAAAATACTTTGCTGATACGAAACGGTATTTGGAGATTTTTTTGTTGAGAAATTCTTAACATATTTGGTAAAAGAATTTTAATACAAGGCGATACTTAGAAATTTTTTTGAAATTGTGGAAGATTTTTTAAATGTTTAGTAAAGAAGTTTACATATTTTAAGTGCCTTTACATATTTTTTATTTTGACTATTGGGAGCACAGGAGAAATATTTTCACGACTTTTTAAACAATTCTTTTAAATTTTATTCATTTATCATGGAAGCCTTCAATTTTAAAGTCAATCACCTACTGGAAAATGAATTAGACTATGAACTGAAAATCCGTCGTACTTTCTCAGAACGTCCGGTCGCGGATAAAAGAAAGATTCTAACGAGGATCTTAAGTAAAGAAATATTCCAATAGATCAGATTGGACTAAATAGTTACAAAAAGTTTCTGATTTTTTTTAAGTCTAATAAAAATTCTCCTTTTCAAGTTAAAACTCCTGCTTCTCCAAATGGTCACATGTCTCCTTTATTCGTGCATAAATATTTAGATAACAGACCGCATATCAAGATAAATCTATTAGGTGTCAATTTCTCGGCTTTATTTGACTCTCGTGCAAATGCCTCCGTTGTAGGTCAGAATGGTATTAAAATTTTAAGTCGTTTAAGTATAAAAATATGCCATGTCAAAAATAGAAGTGTTACCACTGCAGATGGCAGCCGTCTAAAAGTTTTAGGTACGGTTGAGTTGCCGCTAGTCTGCAATGGTCATTGTTTAGTAATCTCTGCTCTAGTAGTACCTTCTCTATCACATACTTTGGTTTTAGGATGTGATTTTGCACAAAAATTCGGAATTCTAGTAAATTTTAAAAATAATTCGTGGTATCCACAGTCCCTAGAAGTCAACTCTCAAACAAGTTTTAGAGATTGTTATTCAGAAAGTTCTTTAGAAAACCTTTTCTCGCGTCTATGTACCCTAGATGATCTCTCGCGGACGGAACGCTTAAAAGCAGAAAAAGTAATAAGCTCTTTCAATGAAATAAGTAGTAAAGATAGGTTAGGCCGAACGAATAAAATCAACATGTCTATAGATACGGCTGATGCCAGTCCTGTAAAGACAAGGCCCTTCGCCATGTCTCCTTATATGTCAAAAGTATTAAATAAAGAGTTAGACGAAATGCTGAAACTCGGAGTGATTGAAGAATCAAACAGTCCCTGGTGTTCTCCAATCTTATTGGTGAAAAAGGCCGATGGACAGTATCGTCTGTGCTTTGACGGAAGAAAGCTCAACGAGGTCAGCAAATTTGATAACTACCCATTACCGAACATCGACAGAATTTTGACATCACTCAGGAATGCTGAGTATGTATCTTCGATAGATCTTAGAAAGGCTTTCTGGCAAATTCCTTTGGACAAATCCTCTAAGGAAAAGACCGCTTTTGCAGTAGTAGGCCGAGGTCTATTTCAGTTCGTCACTATGCCGTTTGGTCTAAAGAACGCTGCTCAAACTCAGCAACGTTTAGTAGACGCTATATTTGGTCCGAAATATGAGCCACATATTTTTACCTATCTCGATGATTTTTTAGTAACATCGAAAGACTTCGAATCGCATATTCGCTTACTTAAGGAAGTAAAAGATAAATTGAGAGAGGCCGGACTGACGATAAATTTGAGCAAATGTGATTTTTTCAAAACTTCTCTAAAGTTTTTAGGCTATATAGTAGGCTCAAATTCCTTGCGTACCGACCCGGATAAAGTAGCAAGCATGGTTAATTATGCGAGACCTACAAATACTACAGAAGTTAAGCGCTTCGTAGGAATGTGTTCATGGTACAGACGTTTTATTGAGAATTTTTCTACCTTGTTGTCGCCTATTAATGATCTTTTGAAAGGACGAAAAAAAAGGACAATCGATAGATTGGACAAACGCAGCAGAAAGATCTTTTATAAAGATTAAAGAGCTATTGGTTTCAGCTCCAATTTTATCCCAACCAGATTTTTCCCAACAGTTTTTATATTTCTAGTGATGCTTCTAATACCGGTTTAGGGGCGTCCTAACACAGAAAATCAATGGTGAGGAAAGAGTGATAGCGTATGCCAGTAGAACTTTATCAAAGGCTGAACGTAACTATTCGGTTGTTGAAAAAGAATGTTTAGCAGTACTCTTTAACATCGAAAAGTTTCGACCTTACATAGAAGGTGTTCCTTTCACGGTCATAACAGATCATTATAGTTTATTGTGGCTTAATTCAATTAAAAACCCTAGTAGCAAACTAGCGCGTTGGGCGATTAGGCTGAGACAACATACATTTAATTTAATTCATAGAAAAGGAGTCCACAATGTTATTCCTGACGCTTTGTCAAGAATCCCAGATCATACAGCGGACGAAAACAGTCTTAATGCACAGATTGGCGTAAGAATTGATACAGTTGATGTAGATCGCATTGATCCATGGTACGATAATTTGCGGCAGCAAATTAAAGAATTTCCTCAAAATTTTCCGCAGTGGAAGGTGGAAAATGATTTCGTGTACAAGTTTATCCCAAACCAGTTGCCTTTAAAAGTAAATGTACCCGAGTGGAAAATACTAGTTCCTAAACCACAAAGAGAGGAAATTATAGACATGTGTCACACTCCTCCTACTTCTGGTCATTTTGGTTTTTATAAAACTCTTCACAGGGTTCAGGAACAGTATTATTGGCCAAAAATGCGTTTTGTTATCTTAAAGTTTGTGAGGACTTGTGAAGTATGTGGAGCGCAGAAATCTCCAAATACACTACCTATGGGACTGATGGGGGAAAAGAGAAAACGGTTAGTTACCCTTTCCAAGTCATAGCAGCTGATCTAGTAGGTCTATTTCCACGTTCAAAACAAGGAAATAAATGACTTTTCGTAATTTCTTGCTGGTTAACAAAGTATACCGTGTTATTTCCTTTGAAAAGCTCTAAAGCCGAATGCTTTTTGAAAATTTTAGAAAACGATATTTTTCTAATCCACGGTGTTCCATCGCTCTTGATATGCGATAACGGTACTCAGTTTACCTCTAAAAGTTTTAAGAGCTTAAGTGAAACTTATGGTTTTAACATCCGTTTTAATCCCGTGTACACCGCAAGACACGAAGTAACAGGGTTTACACCGTCTTTCTTAGTTTACGGCAGACAGATACCTCTATCTGAATCGTATTATAAAAATTTAGATTTGGATGTCAATGTTGACAGCGAAATAATTCCGGGTTACAGGGGTGCGTACGCCGAAAACTTAAAGGGTTTAAAAGATATTTTCACCGACGTGCGTAGTAGGATACATACGGCTTATGAACGGAACAGTAAGTCTTACAACCTTAGGAAAAGGGATTTTGCCTTTAATATAGGTGATCACGTTTGGCGAAAAAATAAAATTCTTTCCAGTGCAGCAGATAAATTCACATCTAAGTTGGTACCTAAGTATGTGCATTGCGTGAGTAGAGAAAAGATTTCAGATTTAGTTTATGGTTTAGTTAATTTAGATGGGACTAAAATAGGACGATGGCATATTAAAGACTTAAAACCATTCAATGAACCTAACCCTAGTGAAAGTTTGTCAGAAGAAGAATAATTTATATTTACATTATCTTAATTGCTTAAATTTTTTTTGATGTTGCTCTGTAGAGGTGACGACCTCGTTTTTTTGACTGTTATAAAAGTTGAGCAGAGAATAGCTTACTTTTATTGTTTAATGCTAAGGTTTTGGGTATTGGCCATATTCCAAACTTAGGTTGATTGTAGTTGATGTTTAGCATCGACTCAGCTGTTGCGAGCTTGCGAAAGAGTCACACTCAGGATATATCATAAGACTGGTATGTCGGTGGTCGCGGGATTTGATTTGCTTATGACCCCAAATAATATCCAGTTCTTGACACTTGGAAGCGAAATTTTGATTAGAGGCAATCCAAGGTGATCTTGAGTTAGGACAAGCGCAAGATGTAGCTCGTGTAGTGTGATGTAGAGTCAAAATTTGTAAGAGCAATTTCAAAGTTTGTTACCCGAGTGGGTGTATTTTTATTACCTTAGTGGTATATGTTGGGTGCAATTAAGAGTAAATGGGTTTTGGTTTATCCAGTAAGTCTAAGACTTGGATTATTTTGATTTAGATCTTCTTCTGAATTGACAAACTGAGGATATTTTCTATTTTTTTTCAGAGCCGTTTAAACGTTACCTTTGAGTCACTAATTTTTTTAAAAATTTTTTGCATGGACTCATAGGCGTATGTTGAGTTTTTTTCGGTTTACTATCAGATTGATAGAAAATTGAAGTTCTGCAGGAGAACTAAAGGCTGATCATTTACAGGAGATGAGAGCAGAGTAAGACAGTCGTTTCACAAAGAAATGATCAAAATCTGATACCGAGATGAGAACCTTGTCAAGAGAGGCTAAGCGCAGTGAAGGAAGATTCCTAACCGAATTTTTAGATTTCCAAGAGGTAATCTAGAAGTTTGGGCTGACAGAAAACGGTTATGCCTGATACCTGTAGCAGTTTCTTCTAGAGGCTATTGTCTAGGGGAGACGATTAACACCATGATCGAATATTTTAGCTGTCGACGATGTTTTCTTCTTGTTTCTGATTAAGCTGGAAAAGCTCTTGTCGTCTTCAAAAGTTTTGTTGCGTTGCCACCAAAAATTTGAGAAATTTTTGCTTCATGTAGCTTTTTAAGCTCATTTTCGTTTTTTTTAAATTTCGTTAGAAGCTTGGTTAAGTCAACCTTGTAAACCTTTTAGGTTGTATCCCATGAGTTATCTGTTTTTACAGGCTGTGATGCACCGGGTGCTAACAGATGCCGTTACGACGTTTGGCAGGGAGTTAGTCTTCCTGAGGAACAGACTGATTGGAAGGGTAGTCTATGGGGGGTGAACGTTTGACCTTTGGGACCTTTAGGGGTTTTGTTGCCCAATGGTTATTTCTATTTGAACCAAAGGAGAGCCTAGCTACTGTAGTCGACCTCAGCTCCAATTAGCCTATTAGTGGTGACAGGCTGTTGGCAGTAGTGTGTTTCGGAACACCCTATTGATTAAATTTTTTTTGACTTATGGTGGTGTGGTAGACACCGTTTCAGTTTAGTGGATGCTATAATCTACTCTCTTTTGTTGGTGGACACCAGTGTCACCAATTCTGTATTTTATTGTCTCCACCATTCAGTATATCGTGGTGAGGTGTTTGTCTCCTGTTATGTGGGATGGATTGAATGTTTTTCGTTGTTGTTCTAGGGCGAGACCAGTACACGAGGGTTCTTCATGCAACTTGAAGAAGCGCAATGCTGGTTAAGTTTTATATCTCTGTGTAGCCACCCTGAAGAATGACGGAGGGCGTTTTTTTTCCGGCTCATGTTTCTAGGCAGATTTGTCACTTTGGTGCGATGTGCCGAAGATTTGATTAGCTTTTGCTAAGAGCTTTCACCAAGCTCAGTATGGAGTTATCATAACCAAGAGTTTGGGATTTGAACTCCTGTATGTATTTCTGTATATATTTCTGTATATATTTCGGTGTATGTTGGTTGCCTGAGGGCATGTGCTCAAAATGCGAGATTTTGAGTCGTTTTGCTTATGGACTCCTATATTTAGGATTATGACTTTAGGGAGGTCCTATTTCGAGACTTGCTGTCTCATATAGTTATGTTGGGAATGTTTCCTTGAATGTTAGTTGTGCGCAGACTAATCATTCTGTTCTTAGTGAACATTGCTTTTTGAAGCAGGATCATTCAGTTTGGTGAATTTTAGCTTTTATAGCTATTCACTGTGTTTAGAGTGAATTTTAGCTTTTATAGCTATTCACTGTGCCTATAGTGGTATTGTTAGCTTTTATAGCTGCTCACTATGTTAATGGCGAGATTGTTCTTTTAGAACGCAGGCTTTGTGTAGTCGAGGACTATTTACCGAGTGTTTTCTTGGCGAGGAGCCGAGGTTTTTTTCTGGCGATATACCAGAGTGTTTTCTTGGCGAGGAGCCGAGTTTTTTCTGGCGATATACCAGAGTGTTTTGTTGGCGATAAGCTGACGTGTTTTCTGGCGATCAACCAGAGCGTTTTCCCTAGCGATTTTAACATGTCTAGATGTCTTAGGACGTCGACATTGCGCGATAGAGTGCGATTATTTTCTGATGCGACTAGTAGAGATACTAGATTTAGAATGTTCTCTTAGCGATGAGCTAGAGCATTGATAGCGATTTTTCCCGAGCGTTTGTCTGGATATTTATCCAGATATATTTTTTTTGGCTTTGTGCGAAATGGTCTGACAAGACTTTTTCTTTTTAGTGTAAGTGTTTGCACTAGAATCAGTTTTTTTTTTTTTTTTCTTTATTTAAGAATTTTTATAAATTTCTTTTGCTGAAATAGAAAATTTTCAGACAATCCTTAAAATATTTTAAGGGGGGTGTTCATATTTTGTTTCAGTTCACCTTTTTTTGATTTAGACAAGAGTCTAGACAAAGATATAATTTTTTGTTTTGGTAACAATAATAGAGCTGATTCTTTTATATAAGAAGACCGCGATTGTTATTTTGAACAGGTATTTCTTATGTTCATGCAAGGATTTTTATTTGCTTTTTGATGTACTTAACCTTAGTGTCTAATTAAGTTAAGTCTAGTTATAAGATTCTTGTGATCATGCAAAGATTTTCATTTGGTTTTCATTGTACTTAATATTAGTGCTTAATTGAATTAAGTCTAGTAGTAAGGTCCGAAGTCTGTACTTTTGTTTTAAGTTCTGACCTTAGTATTAAGTGATAGTGTACCACTTTGTACCTTTTCATAAGTAGCCTAAGTTTAATAGACTAGTGTAGTCTATTTCTTTTTGGAAGGGGGTAAATGTAACATTCATTTTTTTCTAGATTTTAAGACCATGTAATGTTACTGATTTTTCACTTCAAATTGTACTTATTTTCATTTTTGTATCGAACGGTATATTAAACAGAGATTCCAAGACGTTCGGTATATACTGTGCAGTGCGGGTTCCTGACCGAATCTACCGCTACGCCGCGATTGGTGAAATGTGTGTATCCGCAGTTTTGGTTCCGGCGTCGCCATATTACCGGCAGAGTTTGCACGGTTTATTTAAGGGTCCGAGAAACGACTGTCTTGGCTTATTTCCATCTAGCCGCCGGCTGAGTACCATCAAGCCGCAGCCAGGCTAATTTTCATCGGAGCCGCCAAGTAGGCTTCCTTCGAGTGAGCTGCAGTAAAGGCTCTTAACAACAATCATGAGAGCTAAATAAAGCACAAGTTTTTTAACGAAAAGCCGTAGTGGGCTCTCTAAGTGTTTGCTAGAAAAGTGTGAAATCGGTCGTATTCCATCAAAGCCGAAATAAGAACAGTAAGTTACCAAAACATCCTTCAATAGACCTATCCCTGAGTGCCTTAACAGCAATTTAAAACTGACTAAAAAGTGAAGTGAAAAGCACTATTTTTCGTCTTCGGGGGTAGTCATAGTTCAGAATTTAAATGTAATAACTACTAGTTAGGCTAGAATTTTTTTGTAGAACTGCAAAGGTTAGAACTTTTTATTTTTAAAAACATGAATAAATTTTCTTTTTGTTGATTAAAGCTAGTGTCTCACTGAATACCTATTTTTCTTTTCGGGATAAGTTGTACTAGACTAATTCTTTTTAGTAATACCCATAAAACCCTTCAGTATTTTTTCATTTTTTTAACTGAAGTTAGATCCTTTCTATTTTAAAATGAATGGTGCCCAAAAAACTTGTACAACTGAAGCTTTTTAAAAATAGAAAAAAAATTCCAAAAAGACGTACAAAAATTATCTCTTACCCATATCTCTCTACCAAGGAAAACTGAGCTAGTGTGTGTTTAATTTCTTTAGTTCTTTTAAAATCAGGATTCACTCGATTCATTATCAGAAATTAAAGCGGGGCTGTAAGAAAATTGTGCTCAAGCTTGGGGCGTCCAATATTCAAACGGTACAAAATGACGCAGTGTACGTGGGGCGCAATTAAACACTTTTTCATAGGCAACTAAATTGCGCTCAAGCGTGGGACAAACAACTTCTCACAGGGTACAAAAAAAAGATGCCTCAAACTGAGGACAGTTTTGCAGGTTACAAAATGACACCACAACGTGCGGGCAAGTTCCAATGTTACAACATTCTGATTTATTTTCTAACAGATCTAATTTTAAAAATACTAGATAAAGTTTTTTGATTTTAATTATAAGAGATAACTGATATATTTCTTTGGTCTTATGGTCAAACATGTCTTAAAGTTAACCTTTAATGAACATAATTAAATAAAAGACCCCAAGAATAATTTCCTGAAAAAAATTAATTTAATAAAATTGTGCTGAAGTTAGTTAATTTTCTCATGTTTTCCTTGGTTTGCCAAATTTGATAGTGGTCTATTGCAGTATCTCACCGAAAATATAATTATCACAACAGAAATACAAACATGTGGAACAAAATGTCACCTAAAACTCGGCGCAAGTAGATGTATGATATATAACATTAATAGGGGTAATTATACGAGACATCTCTAAACAAACTCGACAGACACACGCCAGTCAGCTTTATTTTGCGTGTACGAGACGAGTGTGTTTTTCCGTAGCGATAGCTATATCTTTAGTAAGCATACTAAAATAGTATATTTATAAAAAAACACCACTTTACCTAATATCTTTAAAAATTAGATTGATATACAAAGTTAAAATTTGACACAAATATAGGAATTCATGACTTAATCAGAATCGTGTAGTTTTGAACGTTAAATTTTGACCTAAACATAGTTTTGGACAGTGACATCGGAAATGAAAAAAAAAATTTTTGCAAGGTGATAGAATGGAATGTCAAATAAAAGCATGTGAAAACATGGGTTCAAAAATATATATGATGTAATACTCGCGCGAACTTTTCTTTATATTATTTTTTAAAAATGGCCAAAAATTGCTATACTACCACCCTATCTCCAAGAGTACTGATCTAAAAATTTCCAAGATAGAATTTCTTCCAGGTCTTTGTTAAGTTGAATGACTTCCTACTGTCTGCGGATATTCGTCTGAGTAGACGATGTCCGAGCGTTCAAAGTGAATGAAGCGATAAGCGTACTGTCATCTGCAAAGCTGATTGGATTCCCGGTCTTTTCCGGCAGATCGTTAATGTAAATGACAAAGAGAGTAGGAGACAGTATGGGGCCTTGAGGTACATCAGCGTTGATAGTGAAGGTGTTAGAAAGAAATCCGTCGTCTGCCACTCGTAAAGAACGCTCTCTGAGGAAACATGAGAGCCACAAACAAAACTTTTCAGATATACCATAAGAGCGTAGTTTAGCCAACAGCCCATCGTGCCAGACACGGCGAATGCCTTGGATATGTCAAGAGCAACCGCTCGAGATTCTCCAAAGTGTTCAATTGCGTTGTTCTAAACGTGTATTACATAAGTCAGAAGATCTCCTGTTGATCTATTTTTTACGAAAGTCATATTGGTGATCGCTAATAATGTTGAATCCTTCAAGATATTTTAGAAGATGCTGATTGATAGCCTTTTCCATGACTTTCGATATTATTGAAAGTAGTGCGATTGGTCGGTAGTTATTTGGCAAGGTCTTCTTGCCTTTTTTAGGTATCGGCTGAACTGTGGCACATTTCCAGCAGGAAGGAAATATTCCCTTTCTGTAGGATAGGTTGAAAAGTCTACAGAAACTGGTGTTAGTTCCCTCGCACAGTTTTTGAGAACTATGGCAGGTATTCCGTCAGCGCCAGAAACTTTTTTGGTGTCTAGCTTCATTAAAATACGTTTTATGATACGCTGTGTGAAGACAATATCGGGCATCCTTGACTACACTATGGGAATAGTAAGTGGTGTTTTTCCTTGGAAATCGACAGTAGAATGTGAAGCAAAGAGTTCAGCCAACAAGTTCGCTTTCTCAACAGGTGTCGTTGCAATAGAATTATCTGCCGTGTGAGTGGTGGTATGGTGAATTTGGTGAAATTTTGACCAACTGCCTTAGCGACTGACCAAAAGGACCTGGAATTATTGGGACAAGCGAGAAGTTTATTTCTAATTCGTTGATTGTGTGCCCCCTTGGTTTCGTCGATAATTTCTATGCATCTGTTCCTGGCACGAGCAAAGGTGTTACGGTTTATGGGGTTAGGATTTTCACGCCATTGTCGGTAGGCAAGATGTTTAGAAGCAACAGCTTCTTTGCATTTTCGGTCAAACCAAGGCTTGCCGTTAGAAGGGTATTTCTTCAAAAAAGGGATTTAAGCCTCCATACCGGCCAAAATAACATCGAAAACCTCCCTGGCGCAGTCAGATGGGTCGTCGGATCGAAAACGAACGTCTAACCAAGGGAAAGTTCGAAAATATTCCATGAGATCTTCCCATTAAGCAGATTTGTAGTGCCAAATCTTGCGCGGTTTAGGCACCTCTCTGTCACTGATTGGTAGGAAACTCGATGACGAAAGTAGTTTATGGTCAGAAGAACCTAACGGCGGATTTACGCTGACCGTGTAAATCTTCGGATTGGTGGTTAAAAACAGATCAAGAAGACTGGCGAACTCTCCGTCTCGAACAGGGATGTTGGTTCATGAATAAGCTGAGTTAAAACACAACTGATTGAAAATGATTCAGCTTCACGACCTTGCTCGTCGGTAGTATTTGAATATTTAAGCCAGTTGATGTTGTGGACATTACAGTCACCCAGGATGGCAATTTCGGCATTTGGATAGTTAATTTGTAAATGATCGAAGGTGTCTGCAAGAGAAGCGAAAATTGTTCTAAAGTTAGTATCACTTGGTGATCGATAGAGGATACAGATGAACTTTATGGTTGGTTGAGTCGTTATTTTTAACCACATAACATCAAAGTTTGGGGGCTCCAGAGCCTCTTCGCGTTGGCAAAAGAGGTCGCTTCTGACAAAAAGACAGATTCCAAAGTTACGCCTAAATCGGGAATAGAAGTCGTGCCCAGGATAAAGATAGTTGACTGTGCTGGTCGATGAACTGACCTTGGTTTCACAGAAAGCGAGTACATGTGGCGTATTTGATTGCAGGTGTTGGTGCACTGAATTTATGTTCGAGTTTAAACCTCGTATGTTGCAAATATATATATATATATATATATATATATATATATATATATATATATATATATATATATATATATATATATATATATATATATCAATCGGTTTTATAACGTCTTCCGTCTTCCGATGCCTAATTTCCACTCCTCCCGGTTTCTCCATCCCTCCTCCTCCAGATCTCTCTCTAGTACTTCCTTGTTGATTCCTGCTCTCCAGCTTTGGCGTGGTTTTCCTCGCTTTCTTTTTCCATGAGGATTCCAATTTAAAATCTTTTTAGGCAGTCGGTCTTGTGACATTCTCTGTACATGTCCGTACCATACCAACTGTTGGGTTCTGATTTCGTCCACTATATCGTGCTTTATTTCTAAAGCTCGCCTTATCGTGTCATTTGGTATGCGGTCTTTTCTGGATTTTCTGGCTGCCCGTCTCCAGAAATCCATTTCTGTAGCTCTTAGTATTTTTTCTGTTCTTTCCTTTAATGACCACACCTGGGAGCTGTAAGTTATTATACTTTTCACTATTGAGTTGTAAATTCTCTTCTTATTTTCAATGGTTATGTTTTTGTCCCATAGTATACTATTAAGCATTGCAATCGCTTTTCTTCCTTGGATATTCCTCTCGAATATTGCTTCTTCCAGTGTTCCGTCCCTAGATATTCTCGTTCCCAAATACTTATAACTGGCACAGTGTTTGATGGTGTGTCCTGTGGCCAGTTTCAAGTCCTGCTGTTTTCCTCCAACGCACATGTACTCGGTCTTTTTAATATTGACTTCTAGGCCCCATTTTTCATATTCATCCATAAATTTTCGTGTTATGTATTCCATATCATCGATGTCCTGAGCGACTACTACCTGGTCATCTGCGAATGATAGCGTGTACAATGTAGTATCGTCATGCAGTGGTAATCCCATACTGCTGCATTTCCTTTTCCAGTTCTTCAGTGCACTCTCCAAATAGATTTTAAATAGCGTTGGGGATATACAGCAGCCCTGTTTGAGACCCTTTGTGACCGGGAACCCTGTTGTTATACCATATTTGGTTTTCACACTACTTCTTGCGTCTTGGTATAAGGATTTTACGGCTTTAATTATTTCGGTGCTTACATTACTCTGTTGTAGTGTTTCTCACAATCTCATTAGGGGCACGCTGTCGTAGGCCTTTTTTAGATCAACAAACAAGACATGGACTTCCTGATCAAATGCGGTTTTTCTTTTCTAGGTTTTGTGTCAGTGGGAAGAGATGGTCTATTGTGGATCTTCTTGCTCTAAAGCCTGCCTGTTCTTCAGCTTCTACGTCCGCGTATTCCGTTTCTATTCTATTTTTAAGTATTTTTCCGTATATTCTGCTAATAGATCCTGTAACCGTTATTCCCCTACAGTTATCGCAATTATTTTTGTCTCCTTTTTTATGAATTGTTGATATGTATGATATTTTCCATTCCTCGGGTACTTCTGATGTGTTAATGCATCTTTGGAATAAGTTCCTCAAAGCGCTAAATAGCTTTTTCAGTTCCGTATTTTACTATCTCTCCTGGGATGTTTCCTGGTCCTGGAGCTCTACCATTTTTTAGCGTTTTTACATACTTCTTTAACTTCTGATGTTGTTATCCTTATTGGGGATCCTCGTATAACTATATTTGGGTTTCCATGTTGGGTACTTTTGAACTCTGGTCTATCTTCTGTTAGCATATTTGTAAAATATTGGTTCCATTTTTCTGGTGTTATTGGTGAGAAGATTTCTCTTTTCCGTTCTGCTCTCATATTTTTAAGAAGTCTCCAGCTTTCTGTGCTTTTTCTTCCTCCTATGTAAGTGTTGAGTCTTGAGCATGTTTTTTCCCATTGGTTGTTCTTTTTGTCACTAATCATTTTGCGTACTCTAGCTTGGGATTCTTTGTATTTTACTTTGTCGTTTGTGCTCTTTGAACTTTGTGATAGCTTTTCCGTTTTTCTTCAATTTCGTATTTAATTTCTTCATCCCACCAATATGGTTTTTGCTGTTTTTCCCTTTTCTCTTGGTACCCTAATGCTTCCAGTGCGGCTGCGTGTAGACATTCCTTTATATACTTATATTCTTCTTCTATATTAACAAATCCCGTCCGTTGTATCTTTTGGTCCAGTCTACTCTTGTATAGATTTCTGATACGTTCATTTTGTAAGCTGTCTGTATTATATCTTATTGTTGTTTCCAATTTTGAATGTCGAGGTTTCAAAACGAAATTTAATAGATCCTCGCTAGTGGAACTGGTAATCGGACAAAAACCAAAGAAATATTCGCATATCTCTGCTTTTTTAATTGTATTATTTAAATAGACATGTCTAAGTATACTGTTATTTGTTCCATGTGACTTACATCCAGTGTAGAGTCCAATATGATGGAGAAATATTTCGATTCTCTGACTTTGTTCAAAATATAATTTCTCATCGTCGTTCCGAGTAAATCAATAATTTCGTTTTGAATATGATCTCCTAAATAGTGAGCCGTACGACTTGAATCAGATTTCGAGGACTCAATTCTGTGAATATGATCCTACATAATAGAATCAAAAGATACTATTATTTCGACTGCTTTTAGAAAATTACCAGTATTCTGCTCAAATAATGACGAACTCTAAAAAGCCAGACACTGACGTGAAAAGAACTCGATAACAGCAATATTTCTGTCTATTACATCACACCAAGGCTTTTTTTTGCGATTCTAATAGTCTCAGTTGCATTTAATTTACAGTTGCCTTAGTTTGTAACATATTATTTAATTATACCAATGATTTCACATTTTCGTTGTAGGAAACGCTTGTTTTATGTCTTTTTATAATTAATGATAAACGCTGTCAATCTCAAAAATCGCTTAAATCAAATAGACTACCAAAAATTTTACAATAAAAACAATAAATTGAATCTTTTGAAACGGAAAAAACAAGCTAATCTCTATTAATTTTTACGCCATTAGAAAGATTTCTATAATATTAATTGTCAGTAAATTTTCTTCTATAGTTAAAAATGAGAAAACTGCAGTTACGCACCTATACAGGACCACGTCTAACTAAAATATTAACAAGATCACTATTAATACTAGCAGACAACAAACCCGAGTCATCACCACATCTTAAACTGCTATAACCCGCTGATGACGATATGCCGCTTGTAGATTTTTCAGCAGTACCTTCTCTTGTATCACTAGAATCACCATCTGAAGGACTGCAAATTATTTTTTTCTCTTCAGATACTTCCATAGGTCCGGGATCTCTGCTCGTCGACGTGCCAGAGTCAAGATTTTCCAGACATTCCTTATTTTCAGGGTTGGTTATAAATTTCATAATAGAATCTGCCAGTTTTTCTTTCTGTATCTCCTTTTCTCATTTTTGGGATCGAAATTGACCCACAGAAAATTTTTCTCGTCTGTGGTTCCTGAAACAATTTTTTCATGTGTTGTGCGTGACTGCGGCCGTAAAAAGAATTTCTACAGCCGTACAGTCTAT
This sequence comes from Pachyrhynchus sulphureomaculatus, assembly GCA_019049505.1. Classification (NCBI taxonomy): domain Eukaryota; kingdom Metazoa; phylum Arthropoda; class Insecta; order Coleoptera; family Curculionidae; genus Pachyrhynchus; species Pachyrhynchus sulphureomaculatus. The sequence goes on along the minus strand of CM032454.1, from coordinate 92,035,156 downwards.
ACCCAACAAGATCAGTTATGTAGTAGGTATAGCCGTGAAGAAATAGCAAACAGATAGACAGACAGACAAACAGACTCTATTTTATTTACTAAAGTATTGCTGAAGTGTTAAAAACATGACAATTATTAGGAACAAATTATTATTAGTAAAATAATTAAAAAAAAACGTACTTACCATGTTTACGGTTTTTCCCACTAATACTTTATATAATAGTCACTGATAATATATTATGTGACATTAACCAGCATTAAATATTAAGTCAAAAAAACTTGTTACAATTACTTGAATAACTCACACAACCGAGAACAATCAACGTACGTTACGTACGAACAAGTGAAGAAAGCTATAGTCTGGCCATCCAGAGAATGCTGATTTGACAGATCTAGAATGGCTTGCTGAGATAACTTGGGACCTTCGGACAAATTACAACAAAAATATTCTGTACTTGAAATACACACTGTCTACACAAATTTTCTAAACAACAAATTATTATAATTTTACTATACAAAAGATTGTTTAACGCAATAAATATCATTTTAATAATGAAAATCACAATACATTTTCAGCCAATATTACGCCGTGTGACACTTTTTGTTTTTAAATATTACGGGGATTCCACTGCACGCGAAACTGATGGCCTTCACTCATTCTACATTGGAATACAGGGAAGTCCCTGCAGGTACCTTTTGTTGAGGTGATTCGAACCTGTAGAAGTTTCGCATCTTATCCTGTAGACGTTTCTATACATGCTAATAGATGGCGTTATTATGAAAAAATATATAATTGAAAAATAATTGCGAACTGTGTCGCAATAAGTATAATGACATTATTAATGCGGATTAGAAAGAGTTTGCAGATGACGACATCTCTGTATTTGCCGCCCTTCTAGATGTGCAGCCCGCGTGCGGTACACGCCCTGTACATCCGCTTACGGTAGCTCTGCTGCTGTTGAGGTGTCAATCACAGACAAAGTTTATTTTTATATATTCTTTGCCATGTTTTCCTAATACAAGTAATATTATTCTTATATTTCTAATTTCTATTTTGGAAAATGTTTTCAAATTTTGATGTTAACTAAAAAAAACCGGTCAAGGGCAAGTTGAACTTGCACAATTAGTGTTCCGTACGTTGTTTGTTTTTAAAATAAAAATTTTTGTTAGGATGGTATAAAATGATCAGTGACTTCACAAAACACACCCCAAATGAGTTTTTTAACAAAGTTTGTTTCCAATCTTTACTGAAAACTGGTGACCTTGAAATTTTGTTTTTTTTTTATATACCAAATAAATTATTAAAGGTAATGCACTCGTGATAATTTTCGTTCAATCTATAGCCCGTGGAGAATATTTGAGAATTCTTTCAAAATTTTTTGGTCAGTACTTTTCGAGATAAGGCCCGGGACAGCGATTTTTCGCGAATTTTTAAAAATAAAACAAAGAAAAGTGCGCGCAAGTATAATATTATATATATATTTTTTACTCGTGTTTTCACAAGCTTTCATTTGACACCACACTCGATGACCTAGTAAAAAATTTTTTTTTTTTACTTCCGACTTCACCCCCCAAAACTAACCCCTTAAGTCAAAATTTAATTCTCGAAACTACATGGCTCTGATGAGGCCATCAATTCCTATATTATTACCAAATTTCACCTTTCTATGTCAAATAGTTTCGGAGAAAATCGGGTGTGACAGACAGACAGACAGACAGACAGACAGAAAGACAGACACCGAAGTGATCTTATAAGTGTTCCGTACGGAACACTAATTATGTCAGATAAAAAATAGAAAAATAGGAATAAAAATAAGCAATAACCCATAATCATGGACTTAAGAAGATACTAGTAATAATGTATTTTACTTACGTTTTCGCGTTGAAGCAAATTTCTAGCAAACGCTTAAGTTTTTACTTGCAGAATGTTTACCTCAAATTTATGATTAATTTTAGTTATAGATTGCTTCTAGCTTCACAAAATACTATTTATCTTATGTTGTCTCTGTAATCTTCTTTTTCACAATATCTTCTATGTTTATTGAATATAAACTCTTAAAAAAATTTTGTAATGAAATGACATAATGAGACTGCTAAAATGAATTTTATTGTGTACCAGTCCAAAAGTTTTAATAGACTTGCCAGGCTAGGTATGCGTCCCCCTAAAAATTTGACCCTAACTTGCAAATTAAAAAAAAACCGACTTTACGTTCGTAATTCTTAAAAAAATATAATATAACGTACAGGATAAGTTAAATCTATTTAGAAAGTTAAATTGACGTCTAAATAATATTGTTAAAATTAATCCAACATCAAATCTAAGTCAATAATTTAATAAATAATACTAGATAATTCTCATTGTACGGAAAGTAATGTAATTATTTTATTTTTATAGCTTACTACTCTAACGATACACATTAATATATATATATATATATATATATATATATATATATATATATATATATATATATATATATATATACATATATATATATATATATATATATATATATATATATATATATATATATATATATATATATATATATATATATATATATATATATATATATATATATATATATATATATATATATATATATATATATATATATATATATATATATATATATATATATATATATATATGTATATATATATATATATATATATATATATATATATATATATATATATATATATATATATATATATATATATACATATCAACCATAATCTACACATAAGAAAAAATACATTTTTGCTTTAAAGTCTTACTAAGTATCAAGATACAAGGTTAATTTGGCCTATACTTCCCGGGAAGACTTTCCTGATGGTAGTTCTGCTTTTAAAAAATACGTCTACCTTTTTGTTTGTTAAATTTTTTTTTCTCATAAAGTCCAAAAAAGTACTATAGGAATGTGTCTTCATTTATTAATCTTTTCGTTTAATGAAAAAGTACATATATAAAAAAAATCATAAATGCAATTTCTGTCGCTATGAAAATGGTAATCATAGTTAAAATCCTTACATTTGTAAAAAAAAAGTATGTTTAAAACAAACATGTTACGTTAAAAATTACATTGTGTCCTGCTTATGGTAAAAGTAACGGTCTTAGGACATAATGCAACTGGACGCAAGTAATCGCACAAACCACTTTCTACATATAAGTCATTACGTACTCCAACATATAAATTACGTAAAAACTAATATGCTGCGAGAGTAAACGCAAACGTATGAATAATCCTAACCAGCTAAATATTCAGCTCATTATTCAAAGATTGACGTTCAGAGGTAAGAACTTCGAATTGAAATCATTTTCACCATACAGAAGTTGCATTGAAACAGCCAGCTCTATCTCTTACATATTAGTTGTTAAATAAAAAACTTTATTTGAACTTAAAATATTTTTTTATTTTTAGCAATTTAGTGACACCCGATTTACTAGAGCAAACATAATGGCCGGCAAGCTGATTGCAAAATATGCTCCAGTTTACTTTTATCAATTTTCTTACGATGGCGATTTGGGAGGATTTTCGACAATCATAGAAGGTAATAGTAGGAGAAACTAGTGTAGCAAAATTATTAGAATTATAAAATTAGACAACTAAGATAAAAGGTATATCAGTAAAGGCAAAAAAGGGAAGCAGATGTTTATAATGTGCATGTAAATACAAAAACAATAAAAACTGATTTTGGCCTAATTTGACTCGTCAAATCCTTGTTAAAAAGTAAAAGAGTTTGACGAAATCCTTAAAGTTGTATTTTGTTAGAACAGCAATATTTAGCGCACAAACTCATATATCAGATAAGAAAGTAACGAGTTGTGAGATCAAAATTTTGCCCCCTATTAGTTATTTGCATAGTTCACTGAATAAACTAAATTTTCATTAGTAACTACAAGTATAAATCTGGTTAACTATACTATTTGATATTCAGTATGCTCCTGATAAATACTTGTACAGTATTTAAAACATGCCATTTCATAATTTACAATTATAACTTTTTAGTACTAGTTAAATAAAATAATAAAAGCTAAAAGTATTACTTAGTATATATCACCACTACACCAAACACTTTATTTTTGCACTCGACGCGGGTCACTAACCATGTTAGCTTCACCAGGAACGATGATTGAGTCAATTATTGCTCCTGGTGAAGCTAACATGGTTAGCGAAACGCACGTCGAGTGCAAAAATAAAGTGTTTGGTGTAGTGGTGATATATACTGAGTAGTATCATTGTGCCAAAAATTCCACATTCCCAACTTAGCTAAAAGTATTTTTAAAATTGGCATTTTTTTATTTCATACTTTTTAGTCCCTTCTTTTTGCAATAACATATAGATGGTTACACTCAAATAATTAGATCTGTTAATTTAACCTTATAGAAATAGACCTTATTACTCTATTTCTAACCTACGAGCTCAACTTTATATAAAATTGAAAATTAATAAATATTTGTTCATACAAGTTGAATTCATTACTTTGAATTTATAAAAATAAATAATAAGTTTGCAGTTTACGCCCCAGAACTCTCCTATCATATTCAGTCCACCATGCTAGATCAGCCGTTCTTAGGTTATAAAAGAAAACCATAGATCAGTAAATAATATGCGACATCAAAACCACTTCGGTACCAAAATTGGTTACAATCGGATAAAATTGGGGATTATAAATTTTTAGCGCTCTCTATTAAATTCGTCGTTTCGAGTTTATAAAAATAAATCATATAATCATAATCCATAACCTCGAGATCGCACAATATACAATATTTTTTTTGTGAAAATCAATTAAAATTGGAAATTATTAAATTTTAAATCCATTTTGACTCAACCATTTTGAATTTTTAGTAACATCTTCTACATTAAAATCATTACTGTGAGAACTGGTTCGAAATTTATTGAGAAATTTCAGAAAACATAACGGTTTGGATATTTTTCACTATCTCAGATGCTTCTATATATTTTAGACGCTGAAAGAGTACAGCATGGCGAAGAATGCAATTACCTTTTCCTTAAACAACAATTAGACGAGATTGATGAATCTGATGCACTAACGCACAAAAGACTACTAAGAATGTGGATTGATTTTATTAAGTACCTGTACGTATATATAGGTTTAACCTTATTACAATCACTCTGAAAAGTGGAGTCACTTGTAAAATTTATTATCTGGTACCATACTGGAATGCTTAAACCTAGTTACTTAACTTAGTAGAATACTTTCAACTGCAGACTTACACTTAGAGGTGTGAGTTTTAATGTGCAGCATGCATTTACTTTGTATATTTGAAAAAAATTTATATTATCAGCTTTTAACATAACCACACCTTTATATTTTACTACTTTGGTTTCAGCAATCCCACACCAAAACCAAATGAGCTTTTACAAAATGTTACCTGCCTGTAGCAACACCTACCGATTATAAATACCTAAATATTAATGACACATTAAGGGTAGAGACAACTCCAAAAGCGGAATTTTTCCCAAAATGGGAGAAAGTGTTTGATACTTATGCTAAGAGACCATACTCAACTTACTAATTTATTTGTATTTTTTACCCTATAATAAAGCATTTGAACAGATTATTTTTCTTGTTTAATTTTTATTTATTCATATACTCAGTATTTTCTGATAGATCATAATGTTCAGTAAAATAAGTCACTTTGTCAAATATAGCCTATATAAAAGGAGATAGCGCTTCTTAAAATAATTAAGATTTGGTGTACTGTCCGATGCAACCTCATTCATTACCATCTCACCCACTGGCAATTTTAGTTACTCACTACCAATGTTCCCTATATTTCCAAAACTTAATACTTTATTGGCATTGAAAGATGAGTACTTTATGTGAGAATATTGTTAATGGTAAGTTTATGGATCCATTTGCGTGACCTGTCCAAATAATTAATTTTTAGATGCCAGATATGTGATTATTTCAATATCGAATTTACTAATCAAGGTAGACCTAAATGGATCAGTTTCTTACCCACTTAAATCGTCAGATTAAATTGAAAACCATGTCATTTTTACTTCTACTCTTAAATTTTAAATCTAAATTTATACCTGAATTAAGACCAAGATTGCTATAATGATATTAAATGTGCTGAGAAGTTTATTTTTTATCAAAAATGTTGTGAAGAACAGTGTAAATAAATTATAATATATGAATAAATATTGTTGCTTTGTTTATATAGAAGAAGAGTAGAAAATTTCATATTGAAGGAAAGAAATTCAGTATATAATAATAAATTTAAGTTTTGATAAGAAAAAGAATTAGTTTTATAATTACGGCTCCTTATTATTCACCTAGAACACAACATCAGCTCGAAAAGGAATAGTGGCACTCAAAGCAAAAAAAAAACGTTCTTAAAGTACGCGTTCTGTACTCTCAAAGCCAGAATAATCTATCCAGTCCAGTATATCCGATAAAATATTAAATCTAAAAAAAAGTCATAAATAAAGAAAGGAATAATTAAATATTACATCTCAAATATTTTAATCGAGCCAGTTGGCATACCAGACTTTAATGTTTCAATTGTATTTAAAAAGTGTTGAATATCTCTAATGAATATCATAAACTTAACTTTAATAATTTTTGAAACAATAACTTCAGTGCAACAGACCTGTTCAACTTTCCAAGATTGCATCATTTAAACTGCCCAATGTAGAAAAGAAAACCTATTCATTCTGATACTCGTACTTATTATTCCTTTTTTAAAAATGTCGAGTTACAGTTTAGTAGAATTTAAAATATTTATTCTCCTTACTATTCACTCCATCTAGAATACTATTGGTTTCAATATTCGTCGCAATAGTAATCATTTTCTGAAAGATTATCATGAAATTAGAATATCCATTTCTAATTTTACCCTTTCCAAAAGAAAGGAAGCGATAAAATGCACCAAACATGCTGGTCTAAAAGATCAGAATTATCTACTCACTAATAGAATGTACAGATTACATTTTGCCTAATCTCTCTACATATGTAACCAGCAACTCATTGTGGCGTTTCTAACTTTTAACTATATTTGGTAATAGGTAGAAAACAGTGACCAATCTGATATTGATATTTTTTCCAAATTATACCCAAATATACTCTTCAAGATAATGAAACAGACTTTTCAATAAAATTTATTTTACTTATTGAAACAAAACTAAACTTTCTTTTATGATAATATATCAATCACTTATATTCAAACTGTTTTCTCAAAATAATTACGAACACAATTTCAAACACAAGATCATTTCACATGTTACAATAATCAAAAAGGAACTAACACTTTTCGAAATTAAAAATCAGTTAGTAAACATGCAATAAAATCTGTATTAAAATTTGACAATAACAAGAATGAACATGATAATAGTTAAATTTTTTCTTTCTGCACTCGTAGAAAATAGCAATTATTTGCGGATTGATATCACTGTAAAAAGTCACTCTTTTTGTTGGCAATATTTTTTATGTACTGACTATCACGCCAGTTCGCAAATTATTTTGTACACGCTGCCAAAATTAATACATTGTAATAAATATATTTTACATATATTAAATAGTACATTTAGATAATTGATTTTTAAATTTTGGTATTTTTAAACTCATAAATATTGAATAAGGAACCAACGAATATAATGAAAAGTATAATAACTTACAGCTCCCAGGTGTGGCCATTGAAGGAAAGAACAGAAAAAATACTAAAAGCTACAGAAATGGATTTCTGGAGACGAGCAGCCAGAAAATCCAGAAAAGACCGCATACCAAATGACACGATAAGACGAGCTTTAGAAATAAAGCACGATATAGTGGACGAAATCAGAACCCAACAGTTGATATGGTACGGACATGTACAGAGAATGTCACAAGATCGACTACCTAAAAAGATTTTAAATTGGAACCCTCAGGGAAAAAGAAAGCGAGGAAGACCACGCCAAAGCTGGAGAGCAGGAATCAACAAGGTACTAGAGAGAGATCTGGAGGAGGAGGGATGGAGAGAAACCGGGAGGAGTGGAAATTAGGCATCGGAAGACGGAAGACGTTATAAAACCGATTGATATATATATATATATATATATATATATATATATATATATATATATATATATATATATACCAACGAATATATACAAAATAAACAGATATTTTTTATTGTTATTTACAATATTAACAATAACTATAAAGTTACTACATAAGCCAACATATATTCTTGAATTCATACAACTGGAAATCTAGAAGTTAAGTAGTTCTCTATTTTGAAAGAAGATGGGATAACACCTGAAATTCAAATTTTACAGTATAGAGTTTTCCTTGAAATTTTAATTTTATTACTAATTTAATCCTCCACATATCTTGCAGCAACAGTGGAGAATTTTAGTCTTCCATAGTGCTTTAAATCAGATACATCGCTTCTTTTAGTGGCGACACGTAGAGCCGACATTCTCCGAAAGCAAAATATCTAATATGGACTACTACAAAAATACGTTGTATCAGGCACGTTTAAGGTGAAGACAGAGATACGGTTAAGACAGAGATTTTGTCATCAACAGGAATTTAAGTCCGATCTTCACGGTGACAAGCATTTGAATTATAAGCCAATTAATTTTCTCTTGTGTTTTAATCTTAAACTTCTTAACACAGTATTATTCTGACATTATTTCAAATATGGAACCGGTTTAGTAAACTATCTAATATTTATATTTTTTATTAAGATCGAGTATTTATTTTAGCATAGAATATACTCACTATAATGTAGAAGTAAATTTGCTAATGTACCACTAAACTCATCATTACTCTCAACAATTTGCATTATTTTATAATAAAAAAATCCAACGTTAAAATCAGAAACTGAAATATATTTCATTTCTTCTCAAACTACATAATTAAACTTTATTGTTTCCATAATTACAATTATCAATTGCTTGTTTTAGATCAAAAATTGCAGAAAAATATATTTTCAAATAGGGATCGAAATTTTTTGGTGGTCTCAAAAGAATTCATTACTGACAACCAACGTAGTACATCGCGCATTGGAAGCAGAATCAACTATTTTATCTTAATTTAACCATAAAACAACGAAAATATCTTCGTATATAAAATATTACAATAACTACGGATGATAGTTGTAGTTCCAACAATGTGTTATTAAATGTAGTTAAGCACATGCTATTTATCGTTTTTAAGTTTTTTAAAATTTTTGAATCAGTACTTTTCGAGATAGAGGGAAGGGGGACAGCGATTTTTCGCGATTTTTTAAAAATAATACAAAGAAAAGTGTGCGTATGTAAGACATTATATATATTTTTGAACTCGTGTTTTTACAAGCTTTGTTCCGATCTTTACTGAAAACTGATGACCTAGAATTTTATATATATATATATATATATATATATATATATATATATATATATATATATATATATACATATTATATACATATATATATATATATATATATATATATATATATATATATATATATACATATATATATATATATACCAGATGAATTTTTAAAGGTAATGCACTCGTGATAATTTTCGTTCCATTTACACCCCGTGGAGAATATACCAGGATTTTTTCAAAATTTTTAGATCAATACTTTTCGAGATAGAGGGGGGGGGACAGCGATTTTTCGCGATTTTTTCAAAATAATACAAGGAGGAGTATGTGCATGTAAGACATTATATATGTTTTTACAAGCTTTCATTTGACACCCCACTCGATGATCTAGTAAATTTTTTTTTTTTCATTTCCGATTTCACCCCCTCAAAATGTAACTTTCAAAACTACACGGCTCTGATAAAGCCATCAATTTGTATATTAGTACCAAATTTCAACTTTCTACGTCAAATAGTTTCGGAGAAAATGAGGTGTGACAGACGGACAGACAGACAGACAGACAGACACCGAAGTGATCTTATAAGTGTTCCATACGGAACACTAAAAAATTATTTTAAAGACCAATGATGAAAAACTAAAATACAGTTATTTTACTTCCTTCAAAAGTGGATAATTGCTATTCAAAATCCTTTATTTTGTGACAAAGATACGAAGAGTATTCATAAAACGTCAAAAATGTTTCATAAATCATTTTGTCTCAAAGTATCTCATGAAAGAAAAATGCACGTCTAAATTTGAATGTTGTCCCAGATTTACGTGTCCCTAGCCAATCCCAAGGTAAATAAGATAACCGGCCCAGTGCAAATCGGACTTGCGCAATTAGTACGTTGATTGCTTTTAATTTAAAAATTTTTGTTACGGAGGTATAAAATGACCAATAACTACACAACACACCCCAAATGAGTTTTCAACAAAGTTTTTTTCCTCTCTTTACTGAAAACTGATGACCTCGAATAAATACCAGATAAATTATTAAAGGTAATGTGTTCGTGATAATTTTCGTTCAATCTACACCCTGTAGAGAATATTCCAGAATTTTTTCAAAATTTTTTGATCAGGACTTTTCGAGATAAGAGGGGGCAGCAATATTTCGCAATTTTTTGAAAATAATACAAAGAAAAGTGTGCGCAAGTATTAGATTACATGTATTTTTATACTTGTGTTTTTACAAGCTTTCATTTGACACCCCACTCGATAACCTGGTTATTTTTTTTTCACTTCCGATTTCACCCCTCAAAAGTAAAAATTTAACTTTCGAAACTACACGGCTCTGATGAGGCCATCAAATTCTATATTAGTGCCAAATTTCAACTTTTTTTGTCAAATAATTTCGGAGTAAGTCGGGTGTAACAGACATCGAGGTGATCTTATAAGTGTTCCGTACGGAACACTAAAAACTATAAATTAAATACTTATTTTACTGGTTATATTTAACATATGTACATATTAAACAAGAAAGGGGGCCTAGTGATATAACATAAGACATGAACCCAAGTAATTATTTTTTCAGCTGTTTTAAAGGCTTTAAAATCCTCTTGAGCCAAATTTAAAATCATGATGGAGTATAAACGTGATCTGTTAGAACTATTCTCTAGGAACAACAGGGGTGAACTACTGTGGGTTTCGGGATATTCCGGGATAAAAGGTAATAAAAAACGGACGAATTAGGAAAATCCAGAGTTAGAAAATCATATAGGGGTTCAGAAATATCCTTGGATATACCAAGACAGGTAGTAAAAATGACAATCAGCAGGCATATCAGCAACATCTAGACCGTTGGTTCGCAATATCTAAGCAAGAACAAGCGAGGGACATACCTAGCGGCCCCTCACAGAAATTAACAACTGACGAGATATAAACTGTTCAAAGACCTACACCCTAGTAATAAATTACCACATAGAGGGCTTGGAAGAAAGCTTATAAATCCTCTTAAAGGGACGACGCTTATGCAACCATGAGGGGGAAGCAAAATAAGACAAGATGCTACAGTGCACAAACAGGCACAAGCGCCTACCCTGCCTCTAACTAACCAACTACGTTATCATTTAAAATGTCAATTAATATATTTTATGAAAAGCACTCATTTAATGTTTCGGCAAAATTTCAATGATTTTACCAATATTTTTTTTTAAGGGTCTAGCACACGTGCTGCAGGAAAGTCCCTAAAGCGCTCCAAGAGCGGCATGTGTGCAAAAAAGCGATTTACGTTGTTCTTGAATCGCAGTAAGTTGTACTCGGTGGGAAACACAGCCCTGGACAAGTTATTCCAAAGGGATGATGTTTTCCATATGCACTTTGCTCCATTGCACTTAACGATTGACTAAAATACGTTTTTATTTTCCATACAAGAATTGTTACGATAATATAATATATAATCTTACAGATTGAGATACGTGACATTATATACAATATATTATATGACACTTGTCGAAATCTGAGAGTATCTCCATTAAAGCAGTGAAATCTTAAAAATGAAATTAACCTTACATACAAAATTTATTTTAGGCTCTACGTGAAATTTTGTTTATTATTCAATATTAATAATATTACATTTCGTCCATTACCAACCTCAAATTTTGAGATACATACAAGTTCTAGAGTGGGCAAGTACAGTGTAGATTTTTACCATTTCCTATATTTTGTGTTTTTACTATTAGTTTTAATTGTAAAAATGCTTCTGCTCAGACTTAATGTCAGTAATTTGTTTCAGTATCTACAGATGAAAGTTTTTGAGTGTCTGCAACTAGAATCTAAAAGAAAAATGCCTACAACATCTCGAGGAACTAAGTACACTTTGACAATAAATATTGAAACCTAAACAGAGTTGTATCTAAATGTTATCAGGAAAATAGGTTGCAGGAATCTCCAAATCTAGTTAGAATTTTTAATAATGTAACTATTCTCACTCAGTTCTACTTTTGTACTAATATTTCCTTAGCATTTTTTTTTTGAACTGTGTTTATGCATATATTAAAAAAAAGGTAAAAAACGTTATATAAGTTATCTAAAAGTGTCTTTTTATACATTCATTAGCAGAAATATTGGCATTAATTATCCTTACAATAATTTTGCACTTGGAGCTGCTAAAGAAATTAACAAACCTTCATATTTTTTATAACGAGCATTTTTGTTAAATCGTTCATCACAGCTCATAATAAGTTTCAACACGTAAACAACATTCAAGTTTCACTTAAGAAATGTAACTGTCTTCCACTATTGGCTACAAGTTACACAAACTACAGCGCTTCTTTTTTTAGATGGTCAAAACCCTTTTCAGAAGACAAACTTGTCTTATACTATATCCGTATGTTAAGCGATCTATTATAGATAGATAGATTTTTAACAGTAATATATTTTTAAAAGGTTAAAGAAGGATTGAAAGTTTTTCTGTTTTATGTATATTTATAGTTTGTAAATAATAAAAGACATTAAAAATTGCCTTTTATGTTTTTTCTTTTTAAGATTGCGGCTTTTTTTAAACAAAGAAATTCAGATAAAAAAAAAACATGAATACATATTTAATTATTAAACTTGTAATCCAGTATAGTGCTAAAAACTTTCAAATATGAAAGCTACTTAAGAATTAAAAGATACATAGTATAAAATTACACTACTGTCCAAAACCGAGGTACCGTTTTCTTGATAATTACTAAAAGTTAAATTTGATTATTAAACATTATTTTTTACGTAAACTTAGGGTTAAAGAGTGATTACTAAAGCTACTTATAACGCTGATTTAAATGCGAACAGTTAATATTTCTGTCTTAATAACAAAAGAATTTTAAGGATTTATAAAATTTTACTGGCCTCAAAAAATTCTTTCATCGGTGTTGATGAAACAGCTCTTCTGCTTAGGCTGATGATTTTGGCTTCCCAAAAGATCTGAAAGAGAAATTGGAAAGACAAGAAACTATAGTATGATCCCAGACTTTCCAAATAACTTTACCTTATTTTCTCTAAAACACCAGGTTAACGGTTCGGGGACTGAGGAATGAGGTACTGTAAAAAAAGTGGCCTCTTTTGGTAGAATACAACGAATTGCACGCATACCTATTACTCCATCGAAAGCTGACATAGCAGCTTTTGAGCCGACAGAATGGTTGACACAGTCATCGCTTAAAAGCAGGTAGCGCTTTTCGAGAGATTCTCCTCAGGCATATATAGTAAATGTAAAACAACTGAAAACGAACGAAGTCCATATTTCAGAGGCAAAAATTTTGTCTCTCGGAGGTAAAATTTTTGCCTCTCGGAGGTAAATTTTTGCCTCCGAAAAGGCAAAATTTTGCCTCCTCCTTCGCCTCCTTGCTGCCTTCTCACAAATACACTACTCCCGCCTGTCTGTCGAAGGCAAAAAATTTGCCTCTCGGAGTTAAAATTTTTGCCTCCTCCCTGCAAACCCACAATTACACTACTACTATGACAACCACTCTGTCGGCTCGACAGCTGCTGTGTTAGCTTTCGATGGAGTAATAGGTATGCGTACTTAGTATAATCCGTTGTATCCTACCAACCTATTTCGGAACTTCTGCGATAAGTACTAGTAAATTCTGTTTTCTTGTCAATCCTAGCCTAACTGATGAGCCGTGATACCGCGAAAACGCGTCTCGTAATGGATTTGACAAATACGAGAACGGTGGGTAAACTGCTGAAATATGGACTTCGTCCGTTTTCAGTTCTTTTACATTAACTATATGTGGTCTCTTTTATTGAGAATTAGATAGCGAATCAAAAAAGAAACGAAATAGTCAAAAAAGGAAAGACGAGCTTTTCCATAGATGAGTTATATAACGAAAATGACAGAAACAATTCGTTTTTGGGATGCAGCGTCTTAAGAAACAGGTGAATAAAGGATAAAACACTCATCATCACTCGACGCTCTTTATGAAAACGGATCCACGCTGCCGTCAACTTGACAAAAGTCCGTCGTGCTGGTAACAACCCAATACGTTTTCAAGAGTACATCCTACAGAAAACCAGAAAAGGTAAATATTGTTAACTGAACAGATGTTATGACCAGAAAAAATGTTATGCCGGTTTACATAATATCGTTATTACAAGGAAACTCTAAAAAAAAATAACCAAGGTAGCAAAAATGAGTTATTTTAATGTGGAAGCACTTCTTATCAAATGAGAGGTGGCTAAGCTAGTACTAAACTTTAGTCCTGTTCAAATAAAATCCCCATAGCGTAATGCAAAAAATAGGCAGACTGTAAAAATTAAAGCTTCTTTTTATCGTTCACTTCGCCGCCTGAGTAGGGATTTTACCCTTTTTCATATCCTAAAAATATCGGCGGCGATGTTGTCTATAAGATTTTTATATCCATTTTTTGTTTACACACAAAAATTTTATAATCCCAAAAATTCCTGTAAATTACTTATATAGTTCGTTACTTAAATATTTGGTCAAAAAATATATCAAATGATAAATATTTAAAGTATTACAAAGATAATTGTGAAGATTGGAATGCTAACAACTGGAATAAATATGTTAAAATTGCTTTCTTGCACTTTTCTTATTTTTATAGGGTTGCAATTATCTTGGGACCGGCCCTGGATAGAAGATGATTAGCTGCGCTAGTCCGTAGTGTATATTTTAGTCTTTATGTTTATATATTACATTTGAGTTTTAAGTAGTAATAATGGGGAAAGGACTATCAAAAAAAACAAAATGAAAACTAAAAATTTTAATTTTTAGCTTATTATTGCAATAATTAACAAACGGAAAAATACTCTTAAAATTAATTCCAGTTATAAGAAATTTCCAATATTAATTAAATAAAAGAACGAAACATCAATTATTATATTAATCCTAGACTTAAGTTCTATTTATTTATATAATCAATCACTTAATATACAGTACAAGTACGTAGATAAGTTATACAGACATATTATTAAAAATTTTATTTAAAAAAATAAATCCAAGGATATCAGGTAAACAGATAGTTAATACTTAATTAGTAATATAAATAAAAGATCATTCATTATGACTTTAAGAATCATAAAAAAAAATCAATATTGCCTTAGATGAGTGAAAGCCGAGAAACGTCACATGTTCCTGATATTTTCATATTCGATTCAAAACTTTGATTTAAAAATTCTAATGTGATGGATACGTCAAGAAATTTCTTTTTTCAACATTAGCGTACATTTTAACCAAAACGCAATAGATATTAATAGTTTAGTACCTAACAAGCTTTTTTCAACATAATATTAAAATATTAGACCTACCAAAAATCTACCAACTTTAAGGTTATAGATGAATTTATATAATATAATTACACAGGCGGACAAAATTTGGCCAAACCTTTTACCCAGAAACCAGAATATACTTTTCCGAAGGTTTTTAACGCGCTGAATTCGAATCCGAGGTCAGAATTTCTCTGATGACTCCGGTTTTCGAGATATTTCTAACCTAAAAGTACGAAAATCACCTTTTTTGACATATTTTAGATTATGTTACATCATAAGGTATTTTTTTTTATCGAATCATTATTGAAGTCCGAAAGAACTACTCTTTTTCATCAAAACGCATTTAGATTTGTCTTTATATTTTTTTTTCATCTCTGAGAAATCGTATGTTGAAATTAAGTATTGCAACTTTTTTTTTCTCGATTTTTGGTAAATAAAAGGCATCGAATAAATACAATTCTTCGAAGCTTTAACTTTTATAACGAGTGTAATAAACAAATAGAAAAGCTAATGCGTCGAAGAATTGTATTTACTCGATGCCTTTCATTTTCCAAAAATCGAGAAATAAGTCTAACTACTTAAATTCAACATACGATTTCAGACAAATTCTGACCTCGGATTCGAATTTAGCGTGTCAAAAACCTTCGGAAAAGTATATTCTGGTTTCTGGGGAAAAGGTTTGGCCAAATTTTGTCGGCCTGTGTAATTATATATATATATATATATATATATATATATATATATATATATATATATATATATATATATATATATATAATTACACAGGCCGACAAAATTTGGCCATACCTTTTCCCCAGAAACCAGAATATACTTTTCCGAAGGTTTTTGACACGCTAAATTCGAATCCGAGGTCAGAATTTCTCTGATAGCTCCAATTTTCGAGATATTTAAGATATTTAATATATATATATATATATATATATATATATATATATATATATACATATATATATATATATATATATATATATATATATATATATATATATATATATATATATATATATATATATATATATATATATATATATATATATATATATATATATATATATATTTTTTATATATATATATATATATATTATATATATATATATATATATATATATATTATTATAACAAAACTATAAAAATATTCTAATCAAAAATTAGGCCAAACGATGCTTGCTTTAGTTCTAATTTACATAATGTATTTTTTCTTTCAAAATGCAAAAAAAAAAAATAAACAATTGCTTGGAAATGCACGGAAGTAGCGATTCACGTTGTTTTTGAATTACTACAGGTTGTAATCGGTGCGAAATACAATGCTGGACATTTAATTTTAAGGGTATGAGGTTCTCCATACAAAATAATTCGCAAAGAAAATGGTACAAGGACTGATAAGCTGATATCATACAGATGCAATGGATTTCCCTAACGTGTATTCTTAGCATGCACAAATCTGGGAAGAATCAAGCTGGTTACATCCATCGAATACAATTCACGAAAGATTTAAAGAATAGACTTAAATCCCCAACTTTTCTACGATGATCCAATGAATACATATTTCCGTTCCAACCAGGTGACTGGCCCCTGGCTCTCTTCTATAGAATTTAATAAAAGAAGGATATATTTTTGAATGCATTCCCAAGCATGAGAGCAACATTATATCAATGGTGGCATTTGAGCTTTGTACAAAACTAGAAGTTGTGTTGGAGTATACAGCTTTGTAGTATAAACTAATATTTTCAGTTTTTGAGAAAGTTTTATTAATACACATGCCACATAATTTAACCGAATAGAATCGAATGCACGGGCATAAGACTGATAAGTTCAATAACGTTACCTTTAAAAAAAAAATGCTGTCACTGTCTTTGTAGCGTTAAATTATACTCGGTTATCATCATAAGACACGATTTCTTTCAGGCCTTCGTCAAATCGTTTAACGTCTTGCTGTCTAAGGATATTTACATGGGTAGCTGGTATTCGAGTGTTAAGGGTTAATGAAGAAACAAGGGTGATGTCATAAGCAAAGCTATGACTGATTGATAGCCTTCTCTATAACTTACGATACTAGTGAAAGCAATGATACTGGTCAGCAATTATCTGAGATGGCGAAATAAATTCCCATACGAATGTCCTCTACTAACAAAATTTTCCTAAAAGTACTGGAATTCATATTTTTATATTTTTAAATAATCCTGGAATCAAATTTATCCTCATGCAAAAATACGCTCTAGTTGCAGTATGCTGAATCGCAATCAAATATATGTACTAACAGAGCGACTACAATTTGCCTATAAAAAAATTATTTCTATTTCCTATCTTAGCTTAAAAAATTGATAACTTTGCATTATTTTTCTTTTCAAATAAATCTTTCTAGTTTTCTTATTTTCGGGTTGATTCTCTTCATTTGCCTCAATAAAAGCTGCATTATAATTTTTTTAAAGAGACATGGTGAAATAGTAACCCACCGTTTTACTGACTCTTAGCTTGCACCACAAAAAGTATTATAGCAAATATCATAATATAAGCCAGTTGAATAGAAATGAAAGCCAATAAACAGCTAAAATAAATATCCCTGTACCATAAGATTTTACACGATACATGTTATCTTACCTACTTTTCCTTTTTTATTTAATTCTCATCTCCTAGCTGGAGAGTTGAGACTTCTATTCCTGATTTATATGTAACTTTGGAATCTGTCTTTTTGTCAGAAGCGACTTCTCTTGCCAACGAGAAGAGGCTTTGGAGCCCCCAAACTTTGATGTTATGTGGTTTAAAATAACGGCTCAACAAACTACAAGGTTCATCTGTATCCTCTATCGACCACCAAGTGATACCAACTTTAGAACACTTTTCGCTTCTCTTGCAGACACCATCGATCATTTACAAACTAACTAGCCGAAATTGCCATCCTGGGAGACTTTAAAGTCCCCAATATCAACTGGCTTAAATATTGAAATACTACCGACGAACAAGGTCGTGAAGCTGAATCATTATCAGTCAGTTATGGCTTAACTCAGCTTATTGACGAACCAACACGGATCCCTGATGGGGACGGGGAGTTCGCCAATCTTCTTGATCTGTTTTTAACCACCAATCCAAAGATTTACATGGTCACCGTAAATCCGCCGTTAGGTTCTTCTGACCATAAACTGCTTTCGACATCGAGTATCCTACCAATCAGTGACTGAGAGGCGCCTAAGCAGCGCAAGATTTGGCACTACAAATCTGCTAAATGGGAAGATCTCATGGAATATTTTTGAACTTTTCCTTGAATAGAAACATGTTTTCGATCCGACAACCCATCTGACTGCGCCAGGGAGGTCTCCGCTGTTGTTTTGACTGGAAGCTTACATCCCTTTTTCGAAGAAATGCCCCTCCAACAGCAAGCCTTGATTTGACCGAAAATACAAAGAAGCTGTTGCTTCTAAACATCTTGTTTGCTGAACTCTTCGCTTCACATTCTACTGTCGATTTCCAAGGAAAAACACCACCTACTATTCCCATATTGCAGTCAAGGATGCCGATGTTGTCTTCAGACAGCGAATCATAAAGCGTATTTTAATGAAGCTAGACACCAAAAAGGCTTCTGGCGCTGACGGAATACCTGCCATAGTTCTCAAAAACTGTGCGAGGGAACTAACACTAGTTTTCTCTAGACTTTTCAACCTATCCTACAGAAAGGGAATATTTTCTTCCTGCTGGAAATGTGCCACAGTTCAGCCGATACTAAAAACGGTAAGAAGACCTTGCCAAATAACTACCGAGCAGACCGAAAGTCATGAAAAAGGTTATCAATCAGCATCTTATAAAAATATCTTGAAGGAGTCAACATTATTAGTGATCACCAATATGGCTTTCGTAAACATAGATCAACAGGAGATCTTCTGACTTATATAACACATGTTTGTAACAATGCAATTGAACACTTTGGAGAATCTCAAGCGGTTGCTGATATATCCAAGGCATTCGACCGTGTTTGGCACGATGGACTGTTGGCTAAGCTACGCTCTTATGGTATGTCTGAAAAATTCTGTTTGTTTCTCTCATGTTTCCTCAGAAAGCGTTCTTGCGAGTAACAGTACGCTTATATCTTCATTCACTTTGAACGCTCGGACATCGGCTACTCAGGCGAATATCCGCAGACAGCAGGAGGTCATTCAACTTAACAAAGACCTGGAAGAAATTCTATCTTGGGGTGACAGTAACCAAGTGGAATTTAACGCTACAAAAACCCAGGCGGCAGTTTTTTCTAAAAAAGTTAACGTTGCTGAGCCCGACATAGTCATATCGGGGCACTCCATTCCCCTAGCATCGTTACTCAATTTGTTGGGCGTTAATTTGGGAGCAAATATATCCTGGCATAAACATGTTGCAGGCATAGCAAGGAGAGCTTCTCAAAAGTTAGGAATATTACTTCGAAACAACTATTAATTCTTTACAAAGCTCAAATTCGACCAACTATGGAATACTGCTACCATGTTTGGGGTTCCGCTCCCAAACACACACTGCATTTGTTGGATTCTGTTCAGAGAAGAGCTGTTCGTTTGTTTGGAGACCCGGAACTGACCGGCTACCCTGATTCGCTGGAACATCGAAGAACGGTTGGCGACTTGAGTCTGTTCTACAAGTATTTTTATGGAAAGTGCTTGAAGGATGTAGCCCGCTTAATTCCTCCCAGAGCGGTGCATGTTAGAAATACACGTCCCGCTAATACTTCACATCCGTACGAGGTTCAGCTTGTTAGTCCGCGCACAACGCTTTTCAGGCAGTCTTTTATATGGAGAACATCATTCCTTTGAAATATTTTGGCCAGGGCTATGTTTCCCACCGAGTACAACTTTCAGCGACTCAAGAACAACGTGAATCGCTTTTTCCGCTGACATGCCGCTCCTGGAGCACTTTAGGGACTTCCATGCGGCACGTGTGCTAGACCCATACAAAAAAAAGTCGTTTATATGGAGTTAATAAATTTAATAAGTTTCTAGTTAAATATTATCTCTTAAGTATTCAAAAGGATTCAAAAGGTCTTTCTATTTGTGTTCTAAATTTTCTTGTCTGTTCTAATCTGGGATTTACAATCCCTTCAATGTAAAAGTAAAGCGTCCTTATTATTATTAATCTGAATTCAATTACTAAAACACACTAAAAAAAATTTATATATCGACTAAAAATACATATTGAATCATTTCTCTACATTTCGTGCACTAAAAAATAGCAATTTTAGATAAAATCTGATAACCTTTATATTTGAATTACAGTTCCAGCAAGTAAAAAATTAAGGCACTTACACTGTTAGGAAATTGAAGACAAGTTCATAGTAACATAGAAAGTTAAAAATGATACTACCGATTGGTTGATTGGACTTATTATATTTTACAGTTTAACCAGTAGACCATTGACTAGGAAAACTCAGGTTCTCAATCTATTTATTCTAAAAATATATTTTTTCTTATTTTAGAAAATTCGTCTGAATGAATATACTTATCAAAAATCCGCGCCTCAAAATATAACATAAAGTGAAAAATTTATTTAAAAAATTTACATAACTGTAACCTGAATGCAGTCCTAGTTGCCAAGCAACATATCTTAACGTACTTCCGGTAAAAATATATTTTGTAATGAACTATTAATCTCTACTTATCTGAATCTTTTAAGATTGCAAAAATTGAGTTACCATTGTTTTTAGGTAAGGAAAAACCAATAATTATCAATATGATAATTAAAAAAATAATCATTAAATAGACTATAAAAGTTTTGTACTGCGCATTTTAAATCTAGTGAGCAGGTGTTTCTCTGTGTGTGTTTTTACCTTGCACATTCAACATGAAGTTGGCTTTACTTCTTTTTTTAACTTTAGTTGGTCTTAATAAACAAGCAAGCGGCGACGCATCTGAATGTGATGCATCGCAATGTAAGATTGAGGATAACTGCCGTTGTTCCCAGACTACTGGACCTTTAGCATTAGCAGAGACACCTCAGGTAATATTTAGAAAGATAACAATATTGATGAGGGTAGTAAAGTATTTAGCTTAACATAGAATTAAAAACTCTAAAACAACAAATATTTAAATTGTTTTAATAGTTATTATCAACTGTACAATTTTATACCGTCGATAATATCACTAACAAAACAGTAATATGACCAAAGAAACTCTTCGTTTTTTGTTTGGTCTTCATATTTTGTTGATTACTTTTTAACCTCCTCCGGGGAATTTCTAAAAAACAGATCTTTACAATTGTGAATTGCGGACAAGTACGAGCTAGTGCGATAATAAAACTGATTATGGCATATTTCCAAAGCTATCAAACATAAACCAAAAAATATTATAGAAGAAAAGTCAAGTCTAGGCATGTTATTTGTATTCGATTATTGAAAAGCCAAATAAACTGTACTAGGCTCAACATATTTACCCAGCAACGCTCAATTGTTTAATAAATGGTTCTAAAATATTTTTAGCTTATTGTATTAGCATTTGTTGACGCAGCTAGACAAGACTTATACTTGGATCGATGGTCTCCATTAGTTGAACCCAGAACGAATCCCGATGAAGAATACATCGGCGCTACTTTCTATGTTCCGCACGAGTATAGTGACTACCAAATTGTTCATGATCTGGCCGCCACTGGATTTGAAATTGGTGTTCATTCCGTGACGTAAGTATATGTAGTGTTAATTGGGTCAAGTAAGTAAATAAAAACTAAACCTTAAGCGTTCAAAAGTTAGAAACAAAATGGGAGCATGATATATGGTTAGTCAATTCTATCCGTTCACTCTACATAGTGACTCTCCCTTACAATAGATATGATGATATTTGCTACACAGTTAAAAATAAAATTGTAGCACTTAGGAAAGCAACACTATTTATACTGTTTTCGTAAATATTACTAGGCTATTAATAGTGTTTAGAAAAAGATAGCTTTTTTTCTAAAATTTAATTCTATTTAAAATTTCATTCAATTTTTTTGGAATTTCAAGTACATTAGCAATTTTTTTACATCTGACGTAATAAGTGCACCAACTGAAAACATAATAACAAGAATAACAAAAGGAAATAAAATAATACATATTGTTTTTTCAACTGGATGACGTAACAGATATACAAAAGTAACGTTTGAAAAATTTTTTTAGTGTTCCATACGGAGCACTTACAAGATCACCTCGTTGTCCGCCTCTCTGTCTGTGGGTCACACCTGATTTTCTCCGAAACTATTTGATATAGAAAGTCAAAATTTGGCAGTAACATAGGAATTGATGGCCTCATCGGAGCCGTGTAGTTTTGAAAGTTAAATTTTGACTTAAGGGGTTAGTTTTGGGGGTGAAATCGGAAGTGAAATTTTTTTTTTTACCAGGTCATCGAGTGGGGTGTCAAATGAAAGCTTCTAAAAAGACAAGTTCAAAAATATATATAATGTAATACTTGCCCACAATTCTCTTTGTATTATTTTTAAAAAAGTGAGAAAAATCGCTGTCACCTTATCTCGAAAAGTACCGATAAAAATTTTGAAAAATTCTGGAATATTTTCTACAGGATGTAAATTGAACGAAAATTGTGACGAGTGCAGTACAATTTATCTGGTATATAAAAAAAAACAAAAATTTCAAGGTCATCAGTTTTCACTGAACATCGGAAAAAAACTTTGTTGAAAACTCATTTGATGAGTTTTGTCAAATCGCTGATAATTTTATAATTGCGTAACGAAAATTTTTACTTTTAAAAAGCAATCAACGTACGGAACATTTTGCACAAATCCAACTTGCACTTGATCGGTTATTTTAAATTTAAATAGGAAAAACTTTCTGATCCGTGTAATTATTAAGCCATGGTTTCACAT
This sequence comes from Pachyrhynchus sulphureomaculatus, assembly GCA_019049505.1. Taxonomy (NCBI): domain Eukaryota; kingdom Metazoa; phylum Arthropoda; class Insecta; order Coleoptera; family Curculionidae; genus Pachyrhynchus; species Pachyrhynchus sulphureomaculatus. The sequence continues at coordinate 92,011,739 of CM032454.1, read as the reverse complement.
GAGCAAAATAACAATTAGTGTTATATATAATAAGTTGTTATTTTGCACAAAGTTTAAGATTTATAGTAATCTTAAATCTTTTGGAGTTTTCCATTTTTAAACAACTGTCATTGGTAAGTAATATTATATAGCTCCCTGTATTTAGTAAAAGATTGTGCGTTATTACTGGTACATTATTACTTACTGACTTTTTTTAATTGACATAATGAATATAAGTTTAATTAGTTATTTTAAAAGGAATAGGTAGAGGTTCAATTCAATTTTTAACATTTTTGAGTTTAATGCATATGCAATGGATTTCTTATTGTATTAGTAGTTAATTATTATAATTTTAATAATTGTTTAAGAGATCTAAGATTGGCATATATTGTGTCTTTGTAGCTTTAAATTCTACTTGATTATCACCATAAGACAGGATTTCTCTCAGACCTTTGCCAAATCCTCTAACGTCTTGAGGTCTGTAGATATTTACATGGGTAGCTGGTATTCGAGTATTAAGGATTAATAAAGAAATAAGTGTGATTTCATAAGCAAAGCTATAGAATATTATATTCTTCAGGATATTTTAAAAGATCCTGATTGATTGCCTTCTCCATAACTTACGATATTACTGAAAGTAATGATACTGATCAGCAATGTCTGAAACCTTTTTTATGTACCGACTGACGACATAAATTCCCATACGAATGTCTTCTATCAAAATTTTCCTAAAAGTACCGGGATTCATATTATTATATTTTTAAATAATTCTGGAATCAAATTTATCTTAATGGAAAAATACACTTGCAATCAAATATGTGTACCGACAAATACACTAAAATTTGACTATGAAAAAATTATTCTTGTTTCCTATAAATTCCTAATAAATTATTTTGGGTCTATTAAAGCTAGAGTTTTTTAATCAGGACAAAAGTGCGCAGTAAGTACACCAACTGGAAACATAATAACAAAAAATAACAAAAGGAAATAAATAGATTTTCAACTGGATGACGGGGCAGATACATAAAAGTAAGATTTGAGAAATTTTTTGTTAATTTAAATAGCAAAAACTTTCTGATTCATGTAATTATTAAGACATTATTTCACATGAGCAAAATAATAATTGATGCTATATATAATATGTTGCTATGTTACACAAAGTCTAAGATTTATAACAATCTTGAATATTTTAGAGTTTTCCATTTTTTAATAAATGTCGGTGGTAGATAATGTTACATAGTCTGCTGTATTTAGTAACAGATTGTGCATTATTATTTACTGATTTTCTTTAATTGACATAATGAGAATAAGTTTAATTAGTTGTTTTAAAAGCCTGACATTGGTACAGGTTCAGTTCAATTTTTAATATTTTTGAGTTTAGTACATATTAAGATATAAAAAAGTGAAACTAACAGAGAATTTCGTATTGGTTTTAGTTTAGTTAGTATTATAATTTAATAATTGTTCAAAGGACCTAAAACTGGTATGTATCGGTTATTAAAATTTTGTTATCTCCCCTTTAATTTTTGCCTCAGCGTTTTTATTCACATATCTACCCCATAAGAACTACTGGTAAAAATGATCAATAATAGTGATTTCTTTTTAAATATCCTACTAAAGGGAAGTATTGCTTTAAAGAAAAAATTGCACTCCGAGATTTTTGTATTGTTTTTCGTTTCAGAAAGATCACAAAAAATCACATTTCCGTGTGTCTCTCGGTCTGGCCGTCGATTTTATAGCTTTTTAGAGATATTGATAGAGAAAGTGTGCGAACAATATGAGAGATAAACTTTGCTGTGAGAAAAACAAATTTAGTATCTACTTAAAAACCTCTTGTTGCAAGGGAAGTTTTGGGTTAATCATTTTACCGATTTTTACAACTATTCTAACGTTTTTGTGTAGTCCTATTTAATTTGGATTTCCTTTTTGATCTTTAAGAAATTAATTTCGATGGCTAGTAATTTTTATCCCGTTTTTGCTCAAACTGCCAAAAAATCGTTTTTTGCAAGATGGAGATTTCAACAAAAGTGTTATTTTCATTTATTTCTTTCATATTTTAGCTACTTTTTTCGGAAAGCAAATAAGGACAAACAAAAAGATCATTGTCCTGATCAGTGATCATATTTACTCTTATCGTGAATAGACAGTTGTATTAATGAAGTCCTTAATTTTTTCAATTCCACTTATGTTGCTTAAGACTACTAAGCAAATTATCACATCTTTGATGTATTTTACCATATCCTTTTATACGTTGAAGATTATCTGTTTTGAGTATTCATGTGCTTTTTCCGTTGTTTGTGTTACTGCTGTGAATTCGAATTCTATGCCTGGTATTCTGAGCAGCTAATTTTTTTCTAGGTACTAGATTACTAAAACTGTAATACTTCTAACATAGACAACCAGATAATATGCTTCGGGGATCTCCTCATATTCCTAGTATTATTTCCAAAGTTATATTATTATTTTTTAGATGTTATATTCAAATAAAACCTGACACCACTTTTGCAATAATCATTTCTTGTTCATAACTTACCACTCTAAAATAATTTACCGTATTTGTTTTTTTTTTAAATGTAGGAAAAAAGACTCAACTATGAAGACTTAGTGAAATCTTATATGAGGAATTGTGGTTCTGGTCAGATAGTTTCAACGTTGCTTCTATGCATTCTATATTGCACGTAATATCTATAATAATCTTCCAGTTTTTTAACATATGTTACACCCTTCCATACGAACAGCAAATTCTATAAACATTCTCCATTTGTTATCCTACAAGTATCCAAAAGTGCGCGCCTCTTGGATCTCTGAAATAATTTAGCTATTTTGTTTACAGTACTATGTATGTATGTATGGTAAAACTGCATTATCTGCTCGTACATCCCTATGATTATATTAGAGAAATGTGTGTGAACGTTTAAAAGGTGTTCATATGTCGATGAAATTTCGAAACACCCCAACAACGTTTACAGAAATTCGGGTTACGGCTTTTACACTGGGTCATGGTCACTTTTTCTACAGCTCAAGGTCATTTATTGTTCTAGTCTCGAAGTGTAACAAACTCTAAAAACGTGAAGTATAATCGTAGGCAAGACATGAGAAAATAGCACCAATTTCAGACAGTTTAGTGCCAAGATCCACGATTTCGCACCTAACCGGAGCCGTCAAAGCTTCCATTCCTCTGTATTGTTCAAATTGATAAGGTTATATATTTAAAAAAACATGTTACATCTTTTCAAACAACAACAAGGTATGGACTGTATTGGCCCCAATTTCTAGCTACCTGTGAGAATGAAATATAGTAAGCAATAGAAGTGCCCACGAGAATAACCAGTAAGAACCGTTTAATAAAGCGTAAAATGATAGCTATTTTAATATGATTTTCAAAAAGTCCCAAAAACCAATATATCATCAGTATTTATTTAATTCTTTAATCACTTTATCTAACATATTAATCTGTATATAAATATTAAATAACTATATCTAATACCAATACTCGCCCTTTTTAACCCTGTTATTAATCACAATTCCAACATTTATTAAAACCAGACGAGTTATTCACGATAAAAAAATAATCTCGAAAGTCAAAATATTTCTACAAATTTTTTTTTTAACTATCTATAGCCTCTCAAATAGCGTATTGAATCCACAGCAAAATTCAAAGAGAACCTGTTCACATTTATCATTATAATTTCCATATTACCAATAATTTCTAGTGTAAATTATTTTAAAGATAAAAATTATTTTTTATTTGGATTTTGCCCTTGATAAATTTACAAAGTTGCATATATTCTTAATTTTTATAAGAGTTTTATTTATTGATTATCGATTTATCAATAATATTAAATATACGAGTACTTTAAGATTTTGTTTATGCTCTACAGGAATTTCTAGAAATTTCATTAGTAAAAAAACCGGCCAAGTGCAAGTCGGACTTGCGCAATTAGTGTTCCGTACGTTGATTGCTTTTAAAATAATACAAAGAAAAGTGTGCGCCAGTATTACATTATATGTATTTTTGAACTCGTATTTTTACAAGCTTTCATTTGCCACCCCACTCGATGACCTGGTAATTTTTTTTTTCACTTCCGATTTCACCCACCAAAAGTAACCCCTTAAGTCAAAATGTAACTTTCAAAACTACAGGGCTCTCATGAGGCCATGAATTCTTATATTAGTGGGAAATTTCAACTTTCTATATCAAGTGGTGCGGCGGCCCGTGGTTCCGTAGCGTAGTACCTTGCTTTTTTATTATGGGTCTAGCACACGTGCTACAGGGAAGTCCTTAAAGCGCTCCAGGAGCGGCGTGTGTGCTTACGGTGCAGAAGGTCGAGGGTTCAATCCTGCAGGTCAGTATACTTATTTATTAATTTATTTAAGTATATTTGGGTTGAGCAAGTACATAGGTAGTAGTTGTTCGCAGAAATGCAATAACGTCCGTGGCAGCACTACCGCGTTGTCTAAAACGTACTACGAAATACAAAAATGTATGTTTCGGCACTTAAACAACGTTGACTTGTACTACGACATACTCGCCGATATCCTTAGGAAATGAAAAACGATAAAAAATAAATAAAAAAAAATAATTTCGGAGAAAATCGGGTGTGACAAACGGACAGACACCGAAGTTATCTTATAAGTGTTCCGTACGAAACATTATAAGAAAATGAACTACATAATTTATAAATATAGTGCACAATAAACTGATGAGCGAGATTGGTCCTCTAGTACATTAGAATGTTTTTAATAAATAACCGGTCAAGATGGACTTGCGATATTAGTGTTCCGTACATTGATTGGTTTTAAAATAAAAATTTTCGTGACTGAAGTATAAAATGATCAGTGACTTCACAAAAAACATATCCCAAATGAGTTTTCAACAAAGTTTTTTTTTTTCCGATCTTTAGTGAAAACTGATAACCTTGAAATTTTTGTTTTTTTATATACCAGATAAATTATTAAAGGTAATACACTCGTAATAATTTTCACTCAAGCTGTAGAGAATATTCTAGAATTTTTTCAAAATTTTTTAATCAGTACTTTTCGAGATAAGATGGGGGACAGCGATTTTTCGCACTTTTTAAAAAATAATACAGAGAGAATTGTGCACAAGTATTACATTATATATTTTTTTGAACTCGTCTTGTTACAAGCTTTCATTTAACACCCCACTCGACGACTTGGTAAAAAAAATGTTACTTCCAATTTTACCCCCCAAAACTAACCCCTTAAGCCAAAATTTAACTTTCAAAACTGCATGGCTCTGATGAGGCCATCAATTCCTATATTAGTGCCAAATTTCAACTTTCTATGTTAAATAGTTCCGGAGAAAATAGGGTCTGACAGACAGACATACAGGCGGACTCCGAAATGATCTTATAAGTGTTCCATACGGAACACTAAAATCATAAATTACATAATTTATAAGTAGCGTGTGCAACAAAATGATTCTTTGTTTATTTTATAAGTGCCTTAGGATTAGTCTGTAATTTTTACCCAGTCATTTTAATTTTTTTTCCACCTACTACTTGAGTTTCTTCAAAAATAATTTTTTAAATTTGCTTAAAACACTACAAATACCGCAAAATCGAAAAAGTGCAACCGTGAAATATTATATGGTTCAATTTGTAACTAATAATTTAGACGAAAATATAATCATTTGCTACAAAGTTGATGTAGACTCTTTTTTGGCATTGCGTAGGAATTTCGCTTATTCAGTCTATGGAAAAAGGGTTTCTAATGTTCTAATATGTTTACGGAAGGAGAATCTAAAATCTAAAACACACCATAAGAGAAAACGTTCGAATTCATGGAGAACAACTTTTCTGTTACCCAATATCTACAGAGTTTATAGAATCTAACCCGAAAACTACAGATTAACCAAGTTACAATCACCCTGCAACCCTGATATGCAAATTTTTTTTATTTAAATATCTATAGGAAAACTCAGGGGCAGAAGTTTTTCCTAAGATAATAAGTTGAAAGCCGGTAGTATCGTTTGTACAGGCTCAGAAAAACTTTTTTTAGGTGGAATGAAACCACTCGAGGAACACTGGACTATGTACATTAATGTAAAGAGTAATTATACATATAATTATATTTTTTTAAGTTCTAAGGCTTTCTCTTCATTGCTATAAATGTTACTTAAAAAAAACATCATTTTATGTTTATTTTAAAACATTGCTTTTATCTTCAGGAAAAAATAAAGTATTTCGAAACGTCAAAAAATTAAAAAAGAATTGAATCATTTTTAATCCTGCCTTAAAAAGAAACTTGCGAACTAATCAAATTGAATCGTAATAGAAATTAACAACTACGAAATCTATTTAAAGACTGATAATTAGTTTAGGATGATCGGAAGAATAATTGGCACTGACAAGCTATCAGCTTTACCTTTACCATTGTCGAAATACAAGTGGGTTCAAGCAAAACTACCATTTTAACGTGGAAAAAATGCCTTGAAATACAGAAATTATGTTTAAGAGACACTATGAACTTGATAGAATTCGATCTGACCGCATATACATTTTTTCCAATAAATTTCCAAATATAATACGTTAGCGTAAAATCTCTAGTAGTAATATGTTAAAAATAGTAATAAAATACAAAATAAATGAATATTCCGGTGGAGAAAATAAGTCTTAAAATATTTCCGTGGAGAAATTTTAAATCCTCTGATTAACAAATAAGATATCTTTCAATTTTTATTTATTATTATTTAAAAATGATTCTTAAATAATCTAGTGTACTAACTATGCATTTTGATTTTGCAGAAATGATGCCCATCAGGAATACTGGAGAGACGCCTCCGAATCTCTATTGGAAAAAGAATTTGGTTCCCAAAGAAAAATTATTTCGAAATTTGCGAACATACCTATAGATTCCATTACTGGTTCTTGTACCCCACAATTACAACTTGCGGGAGATAATTCAATTAACGCTTTTGTATCTCAAGGTTTTGTATATGACAGTTCATGGCCGTCTAACGTTGAATTGTATCCATATACGTTAGATTACCACTCCATTCAAGTTTGTGATACTGGAGCTAACTGTCCAAAACAATCTCATCCTGGATTCTGGATAACACCTATTAATGATTTGCGCAATGATGAAGGGCAGCTTTGTGCTACTCTTGCTGGTTGCTTTGGTTCCAGAAATAAGTAAGTCTCGACATAATGTTTTAGCTAAATATATTTCTACCACATCCAGATGATATATAGTATTCACCTGACAAAGACCAAAGATAGCTAAAAGTTGCTAATCGAAAGTTTGACCTTTGAAAAAGAAGGAGATAGAGCCCATAATGCCCAAATTATTTCTTACTTACTGACACACTTTTATAAATTTACTCTTGCAATCTAATCTTCACTCTAACAAGACAGTTTAAAATAGGAAAGTCCCCTAATTTCCAGTTGTTACAAATATATTCAAGTCCAGTACTAGTTACAAACATACACACACACACACACACACACACACACACACACACACACACACACACACACACACACACACACACACACACACACTACATACAATGTAAAGGCAACATCAAAACAACTTATTTAATATAGCTTTAAAACTTACTAGGGCTAGGATAACACCTAAACCTCGTCGACATCAGACGAAAAATAATTATATATATATATATATATATATATATATATATATATATATATATATATATATATATATATATATATATTCTTTATTTTAGCCAAACTGCAAAAGAAATTTCTGACTGGTTAGTTGATCAGATCTATCAAGTCAAGAATAAAAACAGATCGCCAATTACTTTAGTCATTGAGGAAAAACTATTCATGAGCGTAAATGAATCGTGGACTGGTTTAAACGATGCCCTCGACAGATTAGCAACTGATAAAGAGATTTACTTCGTCTCGCATGCAAGAGTAAGTGAATTTTTTTAAGTTTTTTAAATTTTAGCAGGTGAGTAAAACTACCATACAGTGTCATAAAAATTTGATAAATTCTTCCGCGGATGTGTTATCACTTAAGTTTATATTACTACTAAATCTTTCATAAAATGTTTCATTTAACTACAGATCTTTCAGAGGGCCCTAGCTATACCCAGTCCTGGATATTCCAATACAGTTCTACAAATTATATTGGCATAAAATTTGGTCATGTCAATACGATATTAACAAGTGAATTATTATCAGCAATATTATATACAAACAAACAACTTAGAAAGTAAAGATATAGGTATAAGTTATCTACGTGAAAATTTTGAGAAGTGATATTTTGTAAAATAAGCAAGCTCCAAAGAAGTCTGAAAAATTATAAGTCTTTTTACAAGAACAATACAATACACAAAAATTTTCTGTATATTAGTCTAAACTAATACTATAATACATAAAATAATACTCAATTCAAGAGTCTATCTGAATGATACCGAAATAAAGTGACCTTCTTAATATTGTGAATTCTTAGGCAAACACGAAAAATTCTAGTAAATTTACATATTTATCGACTCTCACCCCTTTGATCTCCGTTTCTTGTTATGTATTTTATGCATATAAAATTTAAAATCGATATCTCATTTCGTTCAGAAATTATCGTACTAACAGTCAGACAGACGGATGGAATGGGGGACTATGTTTTTAAGAATACCATACTTCCCTTTAGCAAGGGAAATATTACTAGACATATTCTCTTAAATTACATCTGGTATTAATTCCCTTGTTTGTATCGTATTCATAAAAAATTACACTTCATGGCTCTTGCATTTATTCGCATTTCAGAGTTTCTAAATTCCAAAAAACATAGTCCCCATTTCTGTTTGTCTGTCTGTCTGTCTGTTAGCACGATAAGTCTCGAATGAAATAAGATAACGATTTCAAATTTTGTACACATACTTGGCATAGGAATAAAACTTGTTAGGTGTTTGGATATATCACTTCAAGGAACGAATGTGAAAGGGAGTCTGACTTAGATATTGAACAACTTTAAACTTAATTAATGTAGTCAAACACGTAGGGAGTTAAAAGAGTGGGTAAAGGTGTTAGAGGGTTTACGGTATATATCGTGTTATATATGATTTTCAAGATTATTTTTTTCATTAATCTTACAGATTCATGATCAAACATAATGTAGTAGGGGAGGGGGGTCAAGAAAGTTCGTCTTACATATCGTGATACATGTCTTTTTTCGGATTTTTAGAGTCAAAGAATAACAAAATTAAATTAATTTTTCCATTATATTAAAATGTTTATGGTCAAACATATAAAAAGATATTAAGTTAGGAATGAATGTAAGACGGAATGGTCAGTATATGTCGTGTAATAGGGTCTTTTTAATGTTCTTTGAAACAGTGAATCTAGAAATTCTATTATTTTTTTAACATATTTAATTTTTACAGAAATATCATGCAGTAAATGTCTGTTCTTATGTTCATTATATTACCACAATTTTCTACATGTCATCATTAACTATGTGTTTACCTTGTAAACCTTTTTTATCTCCATCTTTAACGGATATAGTTTTGAAAAAAAACCTCGTTTGACATTTTTAAATCCTGGAATAAAATTGTTTCGATCTTTCGTCGATTTCACTGCCTCTAGTTATATTGCCGCGATATTTACTGAACAAAACTAAAAATTGATTGGTTAATTCGCTAGTGGAAAAAATAGAACTTTTGAACAATACCGCTGGGACGAAAGCGGAGACGATTGATAAATTTTGTTGGTTGTACTTTATCAGAATTAGTATGTAAATGAGATAATAGTGGGATTATACCTAACTTTGAAAATTGAGTATTATTCTACATATATGCATCTTTATTATACTTTTATTTAAAGCCCACGTTTCGTTGCCATATGTTAATACTCTGGCTTTTATTGTATTTGGGATGTCTAATTTAAATGTAGATTCTAACCTTCCGAACGCAGACCAAGCTAACGAGACTCTTCCATCCAAGTCAGCCTTTAAATTATTTTTTAATATTTCAATTTTTTGTTCTAAATATAAGAATGTTTGTACCTTTCCTATTCTTTCACCTTCTATTAATAGTTCCTGGCTGTCTTCACTTTCGTTGTTTAAATATTTGGTTTTGGTGCAGTTTATTTTTAGACCTATTTCTCGAGACTTGTTATTTAATTCGATCAGCATTTCTTCTAATTCTTCTTTTTGTGTTGGCAATCAGAGGGACATCATCCGCGAACCTTAAGTGATCTAATCGTTCACCGTCCATTAGTATATATATATATATATATATATATATATATATATATATATATATATATATATATATATATATATTTATATATTTTTATATATATATATATATATATATATATATATATATATATATAAATATATATATATATATATATATATATATATATATATATATATATATATATATATATATATATATATAGGGCATTCCAGTATTCCGTGTAGATAGAGTTACTGTGGATTTCTGGGATGAAAATATGACCATTTAACCCAACTTACCAAAAATTCGTAATTTTTGAGATACAGAGTGTCAAAAGTTATACTTTTATTTTAGGTTTTCTTAAGTAGCTTTCTTAATAATTATACTATTTGTACAAGATTCGGTGCTAAGGGGCTTTCTAAGATGAGAAATCGAAATCAGTTCACAATTTTGTTGAAAAATTCAGGGAGCGCCACTTATTGCACTCTGTATACTTTTAAATTGTCATAACTTTTTTTTTATACTACTTTGTATGATATTTTTCATTACTAAATATTCGTATTCTCTGTTAAGAAAAGCTCTCTTGGTAAATGTTGTTCCGAGTTTCTGAGATAATGGGATGTTTGTTTCCATTTTTTAATTCCATCACACTTCATCCAGGCTTAGGACAGGTCTATAAGAATAAGCCTTGAAATATGGAGCATGCTTAAAGGCAAACAGGCTAACAACTAGCTTGTGAAGGCCGCCCAGGATTATTCCCAATAAGCTTAAATTGTCCAATTTCTCGAAGTCGCTTCTCAATATTAGCAAAAGTCTGATGGTTAGGAGTCCGACGATGCGGAAAGCTTTCAAGATATACGCGAGCACTTTTGCCACTATTGCCGTTACAAAAACCAAACACTAAAATCGTATCAGTTTGCTCACCAAAAGTGTACTCAATAATAATTTAGATTTAAAACACTGCTTGAGAAGGGATTAATTCTCGTTAAAACTCGTAAAACTTGTTTGATATCTGTCAAAAATTACTTTCTGTCAGTATTACTACGAGCGAGGTAAGTTATAGAACATATATCTTACATCATTGCCAAAGTGATTTTTGAGCATTGCGAAGTAACTGTATAATGTGAAAAAACGTGTACAGGAATGCATTTGCGAATTTGACAATTGAATTAAAAAATGGAAACACACATCCCACTACCTCAGTAACTGTTACTCACGAATTTTTGGACTAAGGTAAGTTGGGTTAAATGGTCATATTTTCATCCCAGAAATCCATAGAAACTCTATATACACGGAATACTGGGACACCCGACACTCTATATAGTGAAAGACCAAAATGTTGACCGAAATTTCACTATAAAAAGTTTTTCACTATATAAAGAAAAAATCCGTATATATTGCTATGTATGTATTTTATATAGGTCTTGAAAAAATTGCACTATAAAGAGTTTTTTACTATATAGAGTTTCACTATAAACAGTGTATATATATATATATATATATATATATATATATATATATATATATATATATATATATATATATATACATATATATATATATACATATATATATATATATATATATATATATATATATATATATATATACATTCCCCAAACCAAATATTTGAACAATGAAAGTGAAGATAACAGCCAGGAACTATTAACAGAAGGTGAAAGAATAGGAAAGGTAGAAACATTCATATATCGAAATATCAAGAAATAATTTAAAGGCTGATTTGGATATATATATATATATATATATATATATATATATATATATATATGTATATATATATATATATATATATATATATATATATATATATATATATATATATATATATATATATATATATATATATATCTTCTTCTTCTTCCTTCAGCCGTTCTCTACCCACTGTCGGGTATAGGCCTCTCTCAAATCTTTCCATTTTTCTCTATGTTGTGCTTGTTGATACCAGTTAAGTCCTCCGACTCTCTTCAGATCGTCGCTCCATCTCTGTTGGGGCCTTCCTATGCTTCGCTTTTCACCCCATGGTCTCCACCTAGTGATCTTGCCACTCCACTTATACGTCGCTCTCGCTACATGGCCGGCCCAGCTCCATTTCAGAGATGTTATCCGTTTGGTGATATCATCCACCTTTGTTTGTTGTCTAATCCATTTATTAGTTTTCTTGTCCTTCAAAGTAACACTCAACATCTTCCTTTCCATTGCTCGTTGGTGGACTTGTAGTTTTTCTATTGTTCTTTTAGTTAAAACCCATGTCTCGGCTCCATACGTTGTAGCTGGCAAGATACATTGATTATAAATTTGGGTTTTTGATCTTTGAGGAATGTTCATATTCAGTACATATTTCAATTTTCTATATGCTGCCCATCCCATACGTATCCTTCTTTCTATTTCAAGCTGCTGGTTTTCCTTTCCTATCCTTATTATTTGGCCCAGATAGATGTATGTGTTTACTTTTTCTATTGTTGAATGTTCAATCACTATATTTTCATCATTGGTGTATTCGTTACTCATGTACTTTGTCTTGGAGAAATTTATGTCAAGTCCCACTTTTTTTGCTTGGTGGTGGAGATCAGTGATCATCTGGATCATTTCATTCTTATTGTTTGCTATAATTACAATGTCATCTGCGAATCTCAGGTTGTTTAGCCGATCACCAGCTATCAGAAGGCCATTTTCGTCCCAATTCAGTTCTTTGAATACATCTTCTAAGCTCATTGTAAATAACTTAGGCGATATTACATCGCCCTGCCTTACTCCTCTGTTCACTGGGACCTTGTTTGTCAGTTTTTGGTTTACCATAACTTTGAGTGTTGCTCGTTCATATATTCTGGCTATCAGTTCGCTGTATCTGTGGTCTATACGAGCATTTCTAAGAGCTCTTATAAGCGCCCATTTTTCCACTGTGTCAAAAGCCTTGCGAAAATCTACAAATGTGAGCCACATTAGTATATTATATTCGGTGGCCTTCTCGATTAGTATTCTCAATGTGTGAAAGTGTTCAATCGTACTCAAGCCTGATCTGAATCCAGCCTGTTCTATCGGTTGGTATAATTCCATTTTGTGTTCCAGTCTGTTTGTTATGATTCGTGAGAACAGCTTGTAAACTTGGGAAAGTAAACTAATTGGCCGGTAGTTTTCTAGGTTTTCGGGGTCACCTTTTTTGTATATTAAGATGACTATAGCGTTTTCCCAGTCTTCTGGTATATTTCCACATTTGAGGCATTCATTAAAAAGATCTTTTAATTCATTCATTAGGGCTTCACCTCCGCATTTTAGCATTTTAGGTATAATATCATCCTCTCCAGCCGCTCTTCCACTTTTCATCTGTTGTAAGGCTTTCCTAACTTCATCCATTTCTATGTCAGGAATTTCTTCTGAGTTGACATTAATTACTCTTTTCTCTGTTGATGAGTTGTCCTTTTCAACTACTACATTTTGGACTTTTGAACTGTAGAGGTCTTGATAGAAAGTTGTAATTCTGTTTCGGATATTTTTCTTGTCATTGATTATGTTTCCTTCTTGGTCCTTCAATTTAATTATCTCACTTTTACAGGCGTTTGCTCTTCTAAAAACTTTTAATCCTTTGTTTTTCTCTATAAGATCTTTAACCATGTTTTCCTTGTATTTGTTTATGTCTTGTTTAACCGCTTTTCGTACTGTCTTATTCAGTTCTGCATATTCGACAGTTAATCTCTTTCCTTCGTGTATCAGTTGTCTTCGTTGTTCCAACATTCTTTTTGTTTCTTCACTAAGCTTGTTATTCTTTCGCCTAGTAGGTTGGAGAGATATTTTTTCTGCGGTAGTCTTGAGTGTTTCAATTATTTTTCTGTTTCTTTCATCTAAACTTGCTCCTGTAGTTAATGTGTTGTTATTAAGGTTGGCTGTAATCTGTTTTTGGTATTGTTCTACGTTTTCTTTTAGTGTTTGTCTATCTGTTTTATTTGTTTTCTTGTTGTGTTAAAAACGTTTTCGTTCGAGTCTTTTGTTAAAAAACACCTTTGCTCTGACCAGCCTATGATCACTACCCCTTGCAAATCTGTTTAGGACCTTCACGTCTGTTACTATGTTCTTATGTGTTGTTAGTGCATAATCAATTTCATTTCTTGTCTCACCATCAGGACTAATCCATGTCCATTTTCTCTTCTCCTTTTTCTGAAAGAAGGTGTTCATGTTATAGAGTTTCTCCCTTTCCAGAAATGTCATCAGCATATGTCCTCTGTTGTTCCTCTCTCCAAGGCCAAAATTTCCTATATAACTCTCTGTATATATATATATATATATATATATATATATATATATATATATATATATATATATATATACATATGTATATATATATATATATATATATATATATATATAAATATATATATATATATATATATTATATATATATATATATATATATATATATATATATACATACATATATATATATATATATATATATATATATATATATATATATATATATATATATATATATATATACAGTCGACTCTCTATATAGTGAAAGACCAAAATGTTGACCGAAATTTCACTATACAAAGAAAAAATCCGTATATATTGCTATGAATAATAAATATTCTAGGTCTTGAAAAAATTGCACCATATATATATATATATATATATATATATATATATATATATATATATATATATATATATGTATATATATATATATATATACATATATATATATATATATATATATATATATATATATATATATATATATATATATATATATATATATATATATATATATATATATATATATATATATATATATATATATATAGAAACTATAAATGTCGTGTGTATTGAAGGCGACCTAAATTTTAACGACGACAAATTAAGCAGTTCTTATTTATATTTCCTCCGAAAGAAAATGGAATACTCAAAAATAAAATGTTTTTAGGTGGTTGAATGGATCAAAAACCCTGAACCACTGGGCACATTTACAACTGGAGCAAATGCAATTGAGACTATTTGCAATAAGGAAACTTGTAAACTGGAAAAATCCGATGGACAAATTCGTTACATGGTATCTTGTGTTCCATGCCCCGAAAATTACCCCTGGTTAGACAACCCAGATGGAAACTAATTAAAATATTAATCTAGTTTTTATTATTATTTATACCGAATAAAATGTATAGGTAAAAAACGAGTTTTTTATTTAATACTTATTTATTTATATATAGGCGTTTATGATTAAGATAAAAACCATTATAGCACTATAAACAGAAGAACAAAGGGAAGATTTTGCAGCAACTAAATTTTTTGGGACGAACAAGGCCAATCGAAACAAATAATTAGTTCTGTCTAATTCTAGTTGCCATAAATATTCATAACAGTTCCTTGCTCTTTCTTGTTTTCCATATTTTAAAAGGCTGGTTCACTATATTAGATCTTTGGAGCAAGGATACTACACAACTCTTGTTACCTCTACACCAAACACAAGAACATGAAGATAGTGTGCGTTTTAAGTCAAAGAAATGTTTTAAATCTTTAAGTAAATTTTATTACTTTTCAGAAATACCTTGAAAGATTAGAAGTTTGTAAGCAGCTTCGATATTTGTCCAAAGACAAAAATTTCATTTCATACTTTAGGACATTTAAATAATGTGTATCAAGATAGTATATGTCATACTCTAGAAATTCTAAAAAACTATACCAGTTTATACATTGCCAAAAAGTTTAGGCTCATTCAAATTCAGTAAGCTAAAGATCAGTGAACGGAAACTGCAGATTTTTGACAAAAAATAAACTTTCCATTTTGTGAAACTAAACTACCCTAATTAATTCAAAAATCTCTTATCAGGGGTAGAGGAGTATATATATGTTATAGTTGCTCTATAAGGTGGTGGTAACTACAAAGGAAGTCACAATCACTATTCATACTAAATAGAAGACTTGCTATCTAAATCATATAATACTGATTAGGTGACTCTTCAAGGATTCATGGGAATCCTAAAATTAGTAAGAGTAGCATCCAAACCAAAACGAATATCTGACTAATTAGTTGTATTAGTAGACTAATGTACTCAGCTTGCACTTGACTTATCATCCCCTCCCTACCCTCTCTAACTTGACTACGTTCTACCTGTGTATTAGGATAAGCCAGAGGATTTAATTTTTTTTATGAAAAGGCCTGTAGTGCTTAATTATTTTATAACTGCAATTAATTAGTATTTCGAGTCTACCTGAAAATTTGCGTTAAAATGGTGCAAACTTAACTTAACTCGTCTGAAAAAGGTTCAGTTTTGTGAGCCTTTTGAACTATTTATTCACGTGAATTAACGTTGTTTATAATTGGTTTATTAGCTAGATCTTCTAAAATTTCCCACAAAATAATTTTTCTTTTAGTATCTTGAAAACATATTTTCCATAAAATCTACAATAATTTTAAAATCTAGAGTGCCTTAAACATTTTCAATCCAAAAATATTTTAGAAAACTTTAACACCTTTGGACTGATAAATAATAATTTTCAAGAGAAGATCAACGCTGCTGTAGCTTTGTCACGCAATATAAAAATTAACAATATTTAAAATATAAGTTAAGTTCATCACGCTATGTACGTGAGCAACTGCTGTGAACTTGGCGTCAGGGCTAAAACGATAAAGTCAAAAAAAAAAATTAAAATGTGTTGTTTTATTATGTCAATCTAGTTGACTTTAGTGGCACATCTAAAGAACAAAAATTAAGACAACACATTTTGATGTGTTATTCTGCTTTTGATACTTTATTTGAATTACATTCAATTCATATAGTCAACGTCAAAAATAAATTTAGTTGACAAAATTTCTTGAATGACTAGCAAAGATGGGTTTTAAGGGTATAATGTCACCCCATTCTACTGAAATCAGATTTTCTGGTTATAACCAACAAAACTTTGACAAACATAAGTGAAGAAGTACATAATTACCTCTAAAGTTTGCTCCAAATCAACAGTTTTTATTTGGCCACTATCTTTCTCAAAGAAATACCGGCCAATCATTTCATTTTTTTTATCTTATGCAATTTTAGTTTTTTTAGACTTCAATAATGGTAATTCTGTTCTTTGGCGTGATCTTAAGGTAGTTATTATGTGTCTCATCCGAAAATAAAGTATTGGTAAATGTTAAAAAGCATACAAATATTTCATCACTACAGTTTAACTTTTGAGAGCCTGCAAAAATATTTACAAGAAAAGCATTATGGCGGCCACCTAAGCACATTTACACTTGACCGTTTGGGTCTGACGGGTAGAGATTCAAACAAACTGATATTTGAACTCGTTTACATCCCATCTTGATGATCTTCGTCGCTCTGCTCTAGATTCTTTTAAAGTCAAACTAGTTTTTTACAAACTTGAAGCCATTTTAATTCAGCTAAATAGTCAGGGTTCAATTTAAATAAAAAAAAGACCAAATTTTGACCACACGATATTCGCAGAACTAATAAAAAATTTCTCGCACACAATGAGCACGGTCAACTTTGGTGGAGCACTCGACAGCAGCAAAATTTTCAAGAGCCAGGGTTAAACTCCATGTTGCTGGACTCTCGTCCGTTGTGTTCATGTAATAGGTCAATCAAAATTGGAATTTTTAAAAATAATACAAAAAAAAAAAAAAAAAAATTCTCGGCTCAGTTTTAAAAATTATGTGAGTAAGCGAAAGATATTTTGATTTCACCATAATATGACAATAACAAAAGGTATCCCACTAAAATCACGTACAAAAGTTTCAAGTTTCATTTCAAGTTTCACTTAAGAATTAAATATTATTAATTTTTTTTAATATATTTTACAACTATGGTCATAGTATTTTAAAAAAAAAAAATCCTGAGCCCCCTTAAAAGCCCTTTAAAAAGAATAGATTTTTCTATCATGTAACGATTCGGTAACACATGTTCTTATTTTTCCTCTCGAAATTTACTATTCACTAGTCATTATTTATTAATATATTTTGAAATGAGTTTAAGTGTTAGGATTAACAGGTTGAAAAAAAGATTGATCTTTTTTTCAACCTATGAATCATAACACTCTTGATATCAGTAATTT
Source organism: Pachyrhynchus sulphureomaculatus (assembly GCA_019049505.1). Lineage (NCBI taxonomy): Eukaryota > Metazoa > Arthropoda > Insecta > Coleoptera > Curculionidae > Pachyrhynchus > Pachyrhynchus sulphureomaculatus. The sequence goes on along the minus strand of CM032454.1, from coordinate 91,993,522 downwards.
AAAAAAATCTTACTAAAATTTCGTGCTTTGTATATTAATTAGAATTATTGGGTGTAATTTCTGGAATTAAGATATTCACACTGGTGCGAACATGTTGACAATAATTTATATTAAAATAGTTTTATAGTTTAGCAAAAGATTCAAAAATTAAAGATTCATATGTTCGTTGTTCTCCTAAGTATTCCAATAAGTTAAGGCGGCATAACTATTTGTAATTTAGATAAAATTCAAAGCTAAATATATAGCGGCATGTCAAAGGGTGAAAAAGTACTCCCTTTTTAACTTGAAAATAATGACAGAAAGGCATTTAGACTGTTATTATTTATAACAAATAGATGCTTATTCTGCACTCTGTCGGCGAATTACTAAGTCTATTCAAGCAGAGCGGTACAGCACGGCTGGCACTTATTGCAGAAACGCACCTTTCTTGAGCTTACTGCTCGAAGGCATAGATGGCAGCATTGGTATAACAACTAAAAACGAAACGAAAAGAATCGTATTTTTATAAGTTACCAAAAGTGTTCTTCGTATTTGCTGGACCATCACAAGACGCGTTTCACCGTATCACGGCTCATCAGCTGGGCTATGTTCAGCAAATACGAGAACACATTTTTGGTCCTTTATCCAAGTAACTAACGGAAAACCATAACAAATAGATTCTTATACTGCACACTCTGTGCAGTATAAGCATCTGTTTTTTATAGTTTTCCGTTAGTTACTTGAATAAAGGACTAAAAATGTGTTCTCGTATTTGCCACAGAGTGCAATATAAGCATCTATTTGTTATAGTTTTTCGTTAGTTACTTGGATAAAGGACTAAAAATGTGTTCTCGTTTTTGCTGAACCTAGCCCAGCTGATGAGCCGTGATACGGCGAAACGCGTCTTGGGATGGTTCAGCAAATGCAAAGAACACTTTTGGTAACTTCTAAAAATACGATTCTTTTCGTTTCGTTTTTAGTTGTTATACCAATGCTGTTATTATTTATTTGCTGTAGCGAGTAGTAGTAAGCTTAGATTTTGCATATTACTTTATTTTGTATATCAAAGATTTGGTACTCCTGTATACAGTGAAAGATATATATATATATATATATATATATATATATATATATATATATATATATATATATATATATATATATATATAATAAAATTTAAGATGCCGATAAAATACAACTTGTCAAAAATTAAAAAAAACTTAGTAAAATTATGCAGGATTATAACCCCAGAAGTTGAAGCAGCGGATATTAGCTGATACTCGACTATAAGCTAAGAGCTAGCATTATTTATAATAAACAGCATCATTGAATGATCTACAATAAAAAATACTGCTAAGCTTTACTTTGTGGTCCTCTGGGACGCATGCCTGGCCATATTATACAATTGTTCATTAACCGCTTTACGTTCTCGGATCATAAAAATCTGAGTTGTTTTATTTGCAGCTTCATAACAGATATTGACTGTCTGATTCTACTAATGGCTGTTCTCCAACAATTGTTAAGCAGAGCAAGTGAAACTAAAACAAACTTTTATTAAAACCAGTGTATAAATTAAACCAGCTATGGTCCATCTTAGGTCTGCGTATCCGACAAAAATGCCTAAAGGAACCAGCAAGGAAAGGAGAACTAATTATTATTATTACATATATGCAAAAGTTATTAAAATAGTTAAAATAAAAAAGGCTAATCCAAGTAGACAAGTAGAACATAAGAATACTCCTGTTTTGACATGGTTTACAGATACTCTCTAATGAAAAAACAAAATCGTTAAAAAAAAAGTACACTAAGTTGCCTTATTACACTCTTTTTGCATAAAAGAAATTTGGATGTATATATTTTTCCTTGAGACGGCAAACTATTCTTTTCCAACAAGTTGTTTATATTAGTGTTCCACTTTACAGTAAACTATTTTTCCAATAGTATCACACACAAACTCTTTGTGTGACTCGGGAACGTTTCCAAAATGTAATTTTTTCGCCATGTAAAACAAAATTGTGCAAAATATTTTCTATGTCATTTATTAAATAATTAAAACTATAGTTATAATATATATATATATATATATATATATATATATATATATATATATATATATATATATATATATATATATATATATATAAATATGTGTATACATATATATAAATATGTTACAATAGAGAATTTCACCGATGGTGGAATGTAATACATTAAAATTCCGGGTTTCAATTCGTTCGTCTAACAATGAATTTGCACGACGTTTCGCCAAAATCTCATTTGACATTTTCAAGTGCTCCTACTGCTGCTACTCGATACTCTGATCTTGCTGCTGCTGCCGCTCGAAGCTGAGAAACCAAAGTGCGGTCGTCGTCTTTTATAGGTCGGCGTCTACGCAAATTGTAGGTAGGTGATCAGGAGTGTTCATCCGGGCATCGGTATTTGCCTGCTGGGTGCCCGTATCAGCGGTAATTACGGGTTCCGACGCTATGCTAGATACTGCTTTCTCGATGTTTTGGTTATTCCTTTGTTTAGCCAGTATACCCTTCCATGTAATGGAGATATTAAGTGCATCATCCCGCTTATTTAGCTGTCCATTCTTTTCGATATCCAAGACTTCTCTAACTATGCATGTTTTATAATATGAAATCGAGGCCGTTTGTTTAGATCCCTCAAAGTTGATGTTGTGACCACTATCATGATGGTTCTGAAAAAGAGATGAAATTGGTTGTTTGTTTTTGATACTTATTTTATGTTCTTGGATCTGAGTGGAGATTCTTCGGTTTGTTTACTCTATGTAAAATTTGTGGCAGTCTCCGCATGTGAGATATATACGAGTATATATATATATATATATATATATATATATATATATATATATATATATATATATATATACATATATATCCTATCAAAAACATAAAGTGTAAAAAATGACAAGTCTCGCAACGCAGTCCTTCCACCACAAAAAGTTGTGAGATCTCATGTAAAACCAAGTCAGTTATTTTAGTTAGTATCTATGGAAGCACCTACTCAACAACTTTATCATAAATTGTTATCTGATTAGTTACCTACCAGCATTTATAGTGACCGTATCAATATTAGACATTTTTATTTCTATAATAAATATAATGACTTTCCAATCGCACGGCAACATAATCACATAAGAATAATCTACTATCTAAAATACTTTATTCTTAAGTGCACTGGAAGGACTGCGTTGCGAAACTTGGCATTTTTTTTTGCATTTTATGTTTTTGATGGGATCTCATTTCTTTTTGTAGGTAGTCCTCCTTTTTTTTCTTCTCGGGTAATATTTTTTGTATGTCAGCTATGGATTTTCTTAAAGCCCACTCCCTGTCTCTGTTGGTTTTTCTCAGAGGCTTTGATGTAACAATTTTTGACAAGTCTAGACGGTAAGTGCTTCTAAGTCGATTATATTCAACGATTGCGGACTCCTGAGCTTTGATACTACCGAAGTCGACATTAATTAGATGTCTTGTCACTCTCGAAAGTGTCATGTACGCTTGACCGCATGTGAACACTGAAGAACCGATGTCCATCAGTGCCCTATTTAGACTTAGCCCCTGATTTTTGTGTATGGTAATAGCATAGGCTATACATATCGGAAACTGTTCGCGAGGAACATAAGCTCTAATAATAATTTTGACTGGACCAAGCTCGTAAAATTACATGTAATATTTATTTTTTTATTTTTTTTTTTTGTATTTTCAGGATCAACCTTTACTCCTTGTACTATACCCATAGAACCGTTGACTAAGCCAAAACTCACGTCAATATTTCGTCTTAACATAACTTTTGCTCCTATTTTAGTAACTATATTCTCTTCTAGCCCTGCTGTCATGAAAGCACCATCTTCATACTTTTTTATACATTCACGGGCCCTTTTTGAGAGGGACCTGGGCCAATCTATGCTATCTACGGCTGTAAGTTTTATTTCTGGGTAAGAAAGAGATTTAAGCATTGCACTGTTTAATTTTTGGCACATGTTTTCTGTAGGTAATATGCACTGTGTCGTCAGGAAGTTTTGAGAGGTATTCAGTAATTTCGAGTAATTTGCTTTCACTGGAATTTGAATTAAGAGTTATTAATCTAGTCAGGAGTAAATCTTCTATTTAGCATATCAACAAAGTTAGAGTCATTGAGCTTTCTCATGTTTATGATAAGTTCATCATAGATAAACAGTTCAGCCCAGAGATTGGGTATACTGAGAGAGCCCAACAGCTTGTTAGTTTCAGTGGTCGAAAGTTTTTCAAAAGGTGACTTTTCTCTTACTGGCGGAAGCTGTGAGAGATCCCCGTAAACTTTAGTGTGTTTTTTTCCAAACCACCCATTTTGATCTTCACTGGTATCGAATATCTCGGACAACCGTAAATGAATATATGTCAGTGTAACATTGGATATCATCGACACTTCGTCTATGATGAACAACACCACTTCTTTCAAATCTGATCTCAGCACGCGGAGGACTTCATCAAAAAGTAGCTTGTACTTAGGTGTTTGCTTATGTTCCACAGGCAGCTGCAAGAATCTATGTATTGTCAAGCCATTCACATTAACTGCAGCTATTCCTGTCGGAGCACCGATCGCCACTTTTTTATTTAAATGCGTTTGAACCCAGACTTTCAACGTTTTTATTAAAAAGCTCTTTCCAGTGCCACCAGTTCCACTCACAAAACAACGTAATATAACAGCGTTATTATCAGTGTTGTCTATTTTTTTTGTGATCATATCAAACACTCTCTGTTGATCGACATTAAGCTTTGCGATGATACTTTGGAGATCTACATCAAGCTGCTCATCTTCTACCAGATTAATTCTTTGAAAGTCGTCCATTGCGTTTGCGGCCTCCAAAGCTTCAAAATCTAAAGGGTTTTCGGGACCCTCGTCATCATCAGCGTTTTCTCTCTCTTCGTTTATCTCGGCAACTTTCGTTTCTATCATTTCAAATGCTTTTTGTATCTTGTACCTTGACTCTATTCTTGAATTACCATAATCGACTCCTTCCTTTAGATTCTCTTTCGCCTCCGTGTAAGTATCACACCCCATTTTTAGTTCATTCAACGAGCGCCATGGCTTGAACAAAAGAAGTAAAGAACAGAAGTACTTCTCTGGCACCTGTTCTACCTCGTAGAAATAGTGGTTGATAAGATATGGCTTATTCCTTCTTTTCAGAAACTTTTTACCGTCAAGTAACTCACAGAACTCAACTTTGGTAGAGACTGGACGTAATTTAACGATGTCATAATTTTGAGCGAAACCATATAAGTTAGTTGTATCCAATTCTTTGGGCCTGGTAGTGTAATAGTCATCAATCCAAGACTCGTAATAAATATCGGTAGACTCTGGTTCGAGCATCATCATATCAGCCTTAGATTTAACGCGTCGGTTTCGATAAACGTTGACAACAAGCCATCGAATTGTTGTGGTAGGATCAGTACCGTACAGAGAAATGCCAAGCAAAGTGTCAGTAGCTTCCAGGGATCCACACTCTCTGCTAGACAAAACTTTAAAGCAAATGTTAAATAAGCGGCTTCTTAAAGGTATTGTTGAGTTTATGTCCTCAAACATGTCAGTTGCGTAAGTTTTCTCACTTTTGGTTGTATATTTAGTAACATAATAATTCCAAATGGCTGTTTTTTCGCCTACGTATTGAATGTCTGTATTTCCATTCCATGCTAGCAAAATTGCAGGATTATAGTCATTAACCATTACCCACTCGTTTTTGCGAACAATACTGTAAAGTATGCTGTTAGAAGACAACGTTTGCCTTGCAGCTATTGATTCAACGATATCTCTAATGGTAAGAGCTTCAGTGACTGGGCGTGGAAATCCGAATCGACAAACTGACACAAAACCTCTTCTGGTTTTCTTTTTTCGCATGCAATAACTGTTGTGTTTATGGGTTGGATACGACGTTACTCGTTGATGAAAAGTAGGTGAAAGATTCTTGTCGGGTATAGCTCAAATTATGTACTTTGATATAAATGAGGCAACCTCTTCAAGTGAGGACTCGTGAAGAATAGGGGCGTCTTTAACACATAACATTAAATGAAAGTGTTGCGCCCCACGGGATTGGTATTCACGTCTCCAAAAGTAATGTATTACTTTTCCAAGCGGCTCATCGGACGACGTAATAAAATCCAACATAGCTTTAAACTTGTTGTCAATGAATCGGGAAGTGGAGACAGTATCTAGTGCAACTAACTCATTAATGCTTTTGTTCGCCATTAACTTCCTTTAGATATTCACCTAAATAATCCCACATCCATTCAGAAGGACTTATGATAAGGAACCACGTTGCTGGGCCGTAATTTTGTGTCATACAGTTAACATCGTTTCTCGGTTTTTCCAGAACTATTCCGTGTTGTTCCGTACCGTTCAACTGTGATTTTTTGCTTTTGATTGACATAGTTCATTTTATAGAATATGCCTGAATTTATTTGATGCAGATTAGCACCATTTAATAAAAAGAATTTTGATTTAAGCGAAACTGAGAGTGCTTTGACATTAATTTTGCTTTAATAAATTCACTAGATGTTAACTTTTGCTGACGAACATGAAACTGACCATATTTACCGTCTACGTAAAGATCAGGGAAGCACTTTACATCTAAATCTTTATCTCTTAAATCAATCGGAGCAGCGTTGACTTTAAGGATTTGGTATAGTTCTGAAATGGGAGCGTTTCTCCTCCTTTCGTGTAAAGGGTAAATGGTGTATTGTTCATAGACAGTCTCTTTTTCAGAGGTAACTTGAGTTAGTAGTGCATCGTTTCCTTCTACAACGTTGTTAACTATCTGAGATTCTGATCGGTGTACAAAATATTGCAAATTTTCATTTTCATTTATACAGCTAATAAATTGATGAGGTGAACGTGGAAGTTGCATTTGAGAGTAAACAGCATTTACACCATTTAGATATTGTAACGCTTGGTAAACCTTCTTGACATCGACAATATCCTCCCACAATATTTTTGACTTTGTCGGCATACCTCGTACCATGATATAGAGTTCAGGGTTAGTGATCGGATGTTCTGGTCTAGGGAGCTTTTTCATTGTTTCTTCAAGTGGCAACGGAAGGTGGAAAGTTCTGCCTTTTACTTTTTTCACCATATGCTGATTAGGTAAATGTTTGTTTGCAACGGGATTCATTAACATTGCCACCTGAAATGCTTTGGCGCGTTGAATTAATATTTTTTTATGGCCATTCAACTCGATTATCTGTGGTGGAACAGTACTAACGTATAGATCATTTAAAATACAGGTCGACGGCAGTTTGCTCAAATTTTTTGTAAGCATGAGTGACAAATGTGTGGGCTGTGATTTAGATTTTTTTTTATAATAATCGAGTAGATTACTCCAAACACTAGTGTCAATAGGTTTTCTTAAGCAGTTCAGAGATGAAATGTCTCTTGAATAACAAAGTTTGAAGCATGACATGCACTCAAGCTTTGGAGTATGAAGACATTTCAATTTCAGGGATTTGAACGCGGCCTTATGTTTATCTATGATCTCATCTTCTAAGATTTCATGTGACTCTTCACTTTCCATGATCATACTGGCAACTTTTTGTTGTTTTCCGAAAATGTTCGTTAGTTGTACGATAACGTTCTCATCTAGCGCGCACAGATCATTACAGCAAGACCAAACTAGACCTTTACCATGTTCTTTGACATCCCCACAGGCCGCTTTTCCAGTATCGTCAATTTCAATAGCTTTATCTTTAGTTTCATACACTTTGTAGGCTTCGTATGGTTATTCCTATGCTCTGATTTTTCCAGAAAAGCTTCTAAATAATCATGTAAAGTACTATCTGGAGGGCATGCGCTCAATTTTTCTAACGATATTTTAAATTTTCCTTTTAATTTATCAATTGTTCTAATAAAATTCCCTAGAGCCTGTTGTCTACTGTGAACTGTCCACTTAATCAGTTTCTCTGCTTCTAATCTGTCCTTAATTTTATTTGTTAGTGCTTGAGTAATTTTTTCCAAATTTTTCAGTTGTAATTTATCTTTTGATCTTTTTCTTAGGACAAATTCAAGATTTACCTCAGGATGTAAATATTTTTAACGTGCTACAGCTTTTCGATACTTTTCCGGATGGAAAGCAGTGTAACGTGCTGCAGCTGCTCTGTTAACCACCGGATATAAAGAACTGTAACGTGCTAATATTTCTTTGCGTTTTTCGGGGTTGTTCTGGCGATAACGAGCAGCTGCCTCTTTAAGTTGTTCAGAACGGGACAGTTCCGAAGTTTTTGGCCTTCCTTTCTTACGCTTTTTAGGCCCTCCCCCCTTTTTAGGAAAGTTTTCAACAATTGGCAAGTTGAAATTAAAAATATGTCCATTTAACTGATCATTAGGAGATACTCCAGAGGAACTAGTATTTGGAAGAAGCACTTCATAATGACCTCCTAAGAAACTACCAGAGAATCGTAAACGTTTCACTGGCTTCCCAGGATTACCTCAGAATGATCCTCTCAAACGGCCATTTTCGTAACCCTCGAAAGTAAACGGATACAAAGCGGCGGAACCATAGGTGGTAGTTTTCAGCATTGCCGTCGAGTACAGGTCAGCGTTAATGTAAGTGTCTCCACGCTCGTCACACATACAAAGTTGCATCTCATCCCAATGCGCTACCACATACTCGACTATAGCACGCCTAATGTCATACGACGACTCAGTATTCCCATACATAGAGAATGACAAAGAATGGAACAAACACGAACCATCTCCAGGTATAGGGAGAACTCGGTGTGGACAAGGGTCGTCATTTACGTACAATATTTCAGGTTCCATTGCAACATTAATTTTTACAGTCAATGGTTTATTTTGTTTTTGTAGTATTATTGATAAGTGTGTTTTTAGTAAGGTAAGAAACACAATAGGTAAGAGTAGGTACCTAAAATGAGTTTTTGCACTTCAAGCACAGCGTAGATAAGTACGAATAGGTACGAGTATCTATGCCCTAAAATTATCCAAACAACATCCAAATCGCAAATAATATCAATAAACAAATAAGTAAGCCTTTCAATCATCAAACCAATAATAGCAATCGAAATTATAAAACGAAAATCGCAAACTTATAGGTAGCGTTTCAGGCCACATCCGAACAGCATGTGGGCGCTCGCGCTAATGAGCGCGGCTGCCGCTTGCTTTTATACTTCGACTCCCCCCGTGCGCAGCCCCCCCTGCATCGCCTCCCACTCCAACCGTACCCAGTGGCAAGAATCAGTACGAGCGCAGTGCGTTATTTGATTTGAACGTAAATATTAATCATTATTACTAATTTAATGAATAGTATTTCATTAAAATACTTCCCCCGATGCAAAGAGAACGGTGTATATTATATTATTATATAATATATATTATATAATATATATTAATAATAATAAATATAATAAATATATTAGATTAGATTTGTAAAGAGACGTGAATTTACCAACCACAAAGAAAACAGGATTGAACTTTAGAAAACGGGACTGAAATTTCGGGATGTTTCAGTTTTTCCTTTCTTTATAGGCTAAACACTAACTAAATTCAAAATTTGAAGTTTGTGTGTCTGGTAGAAGTACCTTCGAATTTTGATGATCGGTGAGTGTGTCAGTGACAAAATTAAAGAACTTCGACTGGGGATAGTTCGTAAACTATAAGGTATAAATAGTAGGTAAATTAGGAATATAGCTAGTTTTAGTATGTCCTCTTGGTCACTGAAAATTCAAGCTTCTAGCTTTATCCACAACGAAGTTACAGGGGGGTCGAAAGTGCCGTGAGTGGCTTCGAGAAAAGGATGGTACGGCTGTGCTTTCTGCTCGACTTGGCGGGGGCACTGCCGAGCCCCCAGATTAATTACTGAGAAAAATTCAGTAAACGGAATGCAGGTATAGCAAGTTTATCTTTTATTTATTAAAAATTGGCTGTAATGTTACTCGTTCACATTTTAGTAAGCTTCGGAATTTTTTGGAAATAGCTTTGATTTCACAAGGAGATATATCGAATAAAATTATAAAACAATATTGAAAATTATGATTGTGTTTTACAAGTATTTATAACATTTTATATCTATGATAAAGCTGGCTTAGCAGAATTATATTCCAGACAGCGCGATTATTTCATAAGTCCTCCGGCCCTAGTAGATAACTATGGGAAAGGTTCAACGTTCGACGAAGAGACATTTGGTAATAACGTGATATCTTGAAATTCCATGGTGGCTTGTGGCTGACTAGAATGAAGTTTGTTGTTTTTGAATATGGGCGATGCTATAATTATATACATTATGATTGTACAAATACAGTTTTTAAAATTAAACTGGAATATCCGAAATATTCTCCAAGTTTTGTTTCTTGATTCTGAGATCTTTAAGAATCGTCATACGTCCATAATTTACAGCACAATTTTGTTCTGTTTCATGCATACAATTATTTAGAAAATGCACTGCGGTTAGGGCAATATTTTTAAAGTGTAGTGTTAGATTTTGGAAAGTTTTTAAAGTATTATATTTTTTTAAATCATATTTTTAAACAGGCATATTTGGCTGCAAAACTCATCTCTGGGCACGTATGCCAAAAAAAAAATAATGAAAAATACCTATTAATAGCAAAAAAAAAACATCAACATCAATGATTTTTTTTTTATTTTTATGAAATATAACAAGTGCGCATTGAAATACAACTTTCAAGCAACAAATACATTTTTTAACAACTAAAGGGAAATAAAAACCTTATAAAAGTTATGAAACAAAGTTCAAATTTTACTGATATATAATAAACTTAAGGTAAGATCAAAAGTTTTCAAGTGCTAGAAATTATTTAAAGAGAAGCAGTTAAAGACGAACCTCGTTCTGAAGGACCATCCACCGCAAGAGCAGAAGAAAACATCAACAAAATGAACGATTTTGTTCTTAGTAGTAACTGGTCAAATAGTTAATAACGAATACTATTTAAGCATTATCCATCGTTTACGTCAATATATTCTCAAAAACGGTCTAAATTGTGACAGAACAACTCATGAATTTTTCATCACAATAACGCTATACGAAAAATGGCTGAATACAAAATCAGAAGAAGATCTACAGAAATATAAAGAGAAAAATGCAGAAACGAGGAGGATGATAAACAAAGAAAAGAACGAGAGATGGGAAAAATCGTGCGAACATATAGAACAGTATATAGGAGGAACTAGAAGCACAGAGTGATGGAGAATAATTAAAGCATTAAGGACTAACAATAGAGAGAAGGAGTATATAGAGTACATCCCAGAAAGCGAGTGGGAAAAATATTATAAGAAGCTGCTAACAGAAGACAGACAAGAATTCCAAGAAGAGAATCCTGAAGAAGCACCGAATAAGGAAATAAAAGAGTTAGAACTAAGCTATGAAGAAGTAAAGAAGACAATAAAAACACTCAAAAATAATAAATCTGCAGGGCCTGGGGGTGTGGTAAATGAAATGATTAAGTACGGGTCTAATAAATTACGTCGAATGCTGAGAAACATGTTCCCCAGAGCGATAAATGGAGAAAAAATACCAGAGGAATGGTCAAAAGCTTATATAGTATCTATATTTAAAAAGGGAGACCGCAGAAAATGCACAATCTATAGAGGCCTAAGCATAATATCGAGTATGGGACGTTTGTATGGAAAAATTATTAAAAATATCATGGAGGAAAATATAAAAGGAAAAATTGGAGAAGACCAAGAAGGCTTTACGGCCGGAAAATCATGTATAGACCACATATACACTATAAAACAAACAATGGAAAAAAACTGGCAAAGAATAGAGAAGTTCATCTAGCCTTCGTAGACATAAGAAAGGTCTATGACTTCGTACCAAGACAAAGATTATGGAACGCAATGAAAGAAATAGGCATTGACAAAGAACTAATATACGCAGTAAAAGCTCTCTACGAAAACAACACAGTGAACATAAAAATAGGACATAAAATAGGGAAGAGATTCCAAACATCAAAAGGCCTATTACAAGGATGCTCTACATCCCCAACACTATTCAAAATATACCTCGAACAAACATTAAAAAAATGGAAGCAAAAATGTAGTGGAATAGGAGTCCCAATACAAGAAGATCACTTATATACTCTAAGTTTCGCAGACGACCAAGTAATTATAGCGCAAGATGAGGAAGACCTCAGTTATATGGTAAGAAAACTGAAACAAGAATACACTAAAGCAGGATTAGCAATAAACTTTGATAAAACGGAATATCTAACAACAAAGAAGGGAAATGTGGAGAATCTAGAAGTCGATAACGAAACAATAATCAAAGGAACCGCTAGATTTAAATATTTAGGAACCATCATTTTTAAAAACGCAACATCAGAAGAAGAGATTAAAGCTAGATTAGGACAAACGCGGACATGCATAAGACAATTAAATTCGATCCTGTGGGACAAGCACATTACAAAGAGAAACAAAACACGCATATACAAATCAATAATGCAAAGCATAATGACATACGGGTCAGAAACATGGACGATCAACAAAATAAATAAATCTAAAATTAACGCGGTAGAGATGGAGTATTGGAGAAGATGTTGTAGAGTGACAAGTATGGAGAGAATAACAAATGAAGAAATAAAAAGCAGAATGAACATCAAAGAGAACGCAATAAACACCATTGAAGAAAAACGATTAAAATGGTATGGACACATAAGACGGAGCGAAGATAATAGGTGGATAAAGAAAATAACGGAGTGGAACCCTATAGGGCAAAGAAAAAGAGGAAGACCCAGACGATCGTGGAGAGACGATGTGGACGAGGCTATGGAGGACAGGGGTCTAACAGATGGAGACTGGGAAGATAGAAAAGGATGGAATCAAAGGCTGAGAGAAGGAAGACAGCGTCAGCTTTAGAAAATCCTTGATATATATATATATATATATATATATATATATATATATATATATATATATATATATATATATATATATATATATATATATATATATATATATATATATATATATATATATATATATATATATATATATATATATATATAATAACGCACAAAATAATGATTATTCGTAACTTTTTAAGTAAAGACGAAACGATGATCGTTCCAAGACAGTGTTTTAAATTATAGAAGTTATAAATGAAAATTCGCTGACCGCCTTAACATTGAGTATAGCAAGTGTTGTTAAGATTAACAAAATCACTGGTTTAAGTATGTTGCAATGACCGGAGATTGCTTTGAAGTGTATCAAGTAAATTTATAAAAATGAATTCATATTTTTTGTTTTATTTAATTTATCTCCTTAATTGTTGGGCACGTAGCAGTATGTTAAGGATAAATGACACCACATTCACTTCATACTATTTATATTCACATTTCAATGTCATATTAATTCGAGAAATGCTGGATATTTCTGATATATGTTGGATTTGTTGTTAGTATCGTGGACATTTTTATATTCTAACCATGTACTTTTTTAATATTCTTTAGGTTTTAGGGTTAGTACAAAGTTAAAACTAAAAACGAATTATCATTATTAGACTGTAAAGATTGAAAAACCGTAAATATCTTGACAATGGTCGATGTCGAACGACTAAGCGCTCCGTCAAGTTAATTTTAATTTATTTTTTGATGTAAAAACTGTTAGAGGTTTATGGTGACACGAAAAGCCTAGATTTGGTTGGGCTTCATGTTTGTTTTGATTGAGGAATCTGTTTACAAGTATATGCCCGTTAAATGTAGAATGTTTTACAATAAATTCCGCGATATTACATATGATAGGTCTGCCTTTAACCGCTCTCCATAGAACAAACACCGTAGCAAAAAAATAAATTTATTTTTTTGCTAACTAAAAGCCATAAAATTACACTAATGGTACAGTTTTGTTTGCTGAAAGAGCCGGAAAACCAGGTCTATACCGATTAAAACTCTATATCGCTAAATCCATAGTTACATGGTCGTTACTTTTTGACTAGAGATGAGCAGTGTCTTTTTGCAGTATGAGAATTTTATTAAGAAACTGCGAAACAAACTTCTCCATGGATTGCAATATTACATAAATATCTATATATTAAATATATTTCCAACTAACATAACTGTACATAATTTCTAAAAAGAAGCCACCGGCCGACAAGAGCTTATAATCTTCATAAGAAGCTGGTTTCTGAGGCTTCAGTTAACAGACACATAGTGCGACAACATCAGCAAAGTGGACGAAATTTTTGATATGAAGAATTTCGTTCTCGTATGGTGCAATATAAAACACAAGACAACTCTTATTTGTTAAATACTTCCATAAAATGAGGCATTAACGCAACTTGACGCGATTAATTGCTTCAACTAATTATACGGAACTAATTTAATGTAAATTTTATTTAGCTGCTTATAGAACTTTTTTTAAATTAAAAATTACACTTGCATCCACAGAAGAAATTGTTTATCTTCAAAAACGATATACAAACGCATTGCTTCATGAGATAAGAAGTAGTTGCTGCAACTGATCACGTCGAGTTAGTTGAATTATTATTACAGGACATTTAAAAACTAGAGTGCCTGAATTAGTTTCAATCTAAAAATATTTTAGAAAACTTCAAAGCGTTTCGACTAGTGAATAAATAACCAACGTTGCTGTAACTTTGTCACGCAATAGAAAAATTAACAGTAATTAAAAGATAAATTAAGTACACCAAATCTAAAGTGATAAAGTGAAAAAAACATTAACATATGTTGTTCTTTATGTCACTCAAGACAATACATTTTAATGTGTTATTTTGCTATTGATACTTTACTCGAGTCACATCCAATATAATTTGCCTCTATTAAAAATGAATTTAGTTGGACAAATTTCTAGAACGACTGGCAAAGATGATTTGAAGTATGTAATTTTATTCTATCCTGACGAAACTAGATTCTCTGCATGCGTTACGTTCGCGTAGTGGGCTGAACAAATCTGGACTTATCAATTGTATATTCCAATTTGTAAAATAATTTTAAAAAATAAGAAATTTAAATTTCTCCTATGCAGTTTGAAAAATTATGCGAGTGTACGAAAGTTATTTTTATTTCAACTTAATATAACATTAACAAAAGGTATCCCACTAAAATCATATATAAAAATTTACGGTTTCTTAAGAATAGTCCCTAACACTTCTTTTTCCAACAATAGGAACATCTATAATATTGTTTTGTTGTCCGTTATTTTTTTCTTCTACTTTAATAAATAATCTAGAAATGGCCAGAATTTTTAGCTTTTCAATTCTCTCAAATTTTATCAAACTTCAACTTCCTTTTTATCATTAATCTTTTTAATACATTTTACAGATGTTAGCACATTATATTTTTGTATTATGTAACGAACTAACAACATATATTTTTATTTTTCCTCATTGGTTATTACTAGCTTTTTAAATGAGTGGAAGTGAAAACTTTTCTTTCAATCTATTAATCCTAATATACTTGATACTAGTAATTTTCTTTAAAATATTATTAACACTTCGTGCTTAGTATACTAATTAGAATTATTGGGTGTAGTTTTTGGTGTTAAAATATTCTGGTGCAAACATGTTGACAATAATTTGTATTAAAATAGTTTTATAATTTAGCAAAAGCCTCAAAAATTAGAGGTTCATATCCTTCCGTTCTTACTGTTCCGTGTATCTCCTAAGTATTCCAGTAAGTTAAGGCGGCCCAACTATTTGTAACTTAGGTAAAGTTCAAAACTAAATATATCGTAAACCTCTGATTCTAGAATTATACAAAACTTGAATGATATTTCTTCTAAGGTATAAATTTTCCACAACTTTCGGTCCAAGCCCTTTTCGTAGGAATAACAGTTAATAAGTTACAGCAAGTCAAGTAAAACTCAAGTTAATCTCAAGAAAATATACTCTCTATTCAACTTAAAGATAATGACAGAAAGGCATTTGCACTGTTATTGTTTGTTTGTTATAGCAGGGACTGTTAATTTGGGTAAAATAAAGTTTAAAAAATATCATTCTAGATTTCGTAAATTAATTTAATTTGTAGATCAAAGATTTAGTACTTCTCTACCGAGTGAAAGATATTCAACATTAAACCTTTTATAAAAATTACTACTTTAAAATAAAATTTAAGACCGCGCTGAAATACAATTTGTAAATAATAAAAAAAAAATAATAATAAAATTATACGGGGTTTCATCCCCTATGCAGAAGCTGAAGCAGCGGATATTAGTTGACACGCGACTATTAGATAAGAGCAAACATTGCTTAGAATAAACAGTATCATAGAATGATCTATAGTAAAAAATCCTGCTGCGCTTAACTTTGTGATTCTCTGGGATGCATGCCTTGCCATAGTAAGCAACTGTTCATTCATCTCGTTACGTTCGCCGATCAAAAAAATCTGAGTTGTTTTATTTCTAGCTTCATAACAGATATTAACTGTCTTTTCTGATTCTACTGATAGCTGTTCTCCAACAATTGTTAAGCAGAGTAAGTGAAACTAAAACAAATATTTTATTAATATCAGACGTCAGTGGATAAGTTGTGGTCCATCTTAGCTCTTCATATCCAACAAAAATGCTAAAATGAACAAGCAGAAAAAGGAGAACTACTTATTTATAATTATTATTTGACGTTTTAACATGATTGGCGGGTACGCTCTAATGAAAAAACAATTTCTTAAAAAAAGTTGTCTTTTTAGCATGAAAGAAATTTGGATGTGTATATTTTTTCTTAAGGTAGCAAATTATTTTTCTCCAGCAAATTATATATGAAATAATTAATAATAGAATTATAGTTATATATATACATATATATATATATATATATATATATATATATATATATATATATATATATATAATATAATGGAGTGTGTGTGAGGTTATTATTCATTGCACCATAATTAAGCAGCTTTAAATACCAAAATGAAATTTAGCACATAAAGTAGCCGGCCATTTACAGTACTGTATCATATAAAGTAATGAAAATTAGTTTAGCAGCCATTTTCAATGTTTATAATAATTAAATACTCCACAGCCAAGCTTTGATTAACTATAACCGTAAAAGGGGTGACTTAAAAAAGGCGTTGCACATTGCGAAATTTCTTGAGTTTACCGGAACTTAATTATTTAAACCAGTAAAACAGTTCTATTTATTGGTTTTTTTAAAATTTTTAATAAAAATTAATGTGTTTTATTTAATGTTTTTCAGTTTATTTGTGTTTTTTATTATAGAACAATTTAAAAAAACATACATTTTGTAACAACATTTTGAACATCTATTCAGAACGAGACTCATTGCAATCGTCTGAAGACTCACAATCATTACATGGGTCTGCAAATCTTTCTAACAACTCTAAAACTTCTGGCGTAACTTCACTATGCTTGGTTTTGGGTGCTTTACGAAGACTAGCGATGTACGGATCCGATGAAATAAGCAGTCGATTAAATAAATCCGTATTTGTGTCAATTCGGGATGTTTTTCTAGTAAAAAGTTCGCGATATTTTCTGCAGTCTTTGTTTCTTGCCTCCTGAGCTTCTTCAGAAAATTGTCCGATCGGAAGAATGCAAGAGGCTATAATATCCTTTCCATGACAAAGGACTTTATGCACACTTACGGGCATTGAGTACCAGAAATATTCTTTCAAATACAATTCCAAAGTTTCTCTTGCATATTCGCCGAACTTTTCTGAATCAATTTTAAGACCACAATTTAGGCACTCTAACAGCATATGAAAACGCTTAATCAAATCTAAATTAAAGCCAGTTATTTCGGAAGACTTTTCGGCATTTCTAAAGAATTTCCTCGCGGTATTACCATCGTTTGTGTTTCCGGTCTGCTGTTTTGGCATATCTATAAGCAAGCCAAGCTCCTCTTTGAATTTTTGTTGAATGTATTTTTTCTTCTCTGCAACTTTTTTTTTATTTTCTGCTCCACGAGCTTGCCATGCCTTAATATCCAGTTTGTACGATATATGTAAAATACATTCCAAAAACCTTATCCATGCATGGAGGGGTGATAGTCCAAGGGATAAAAAGGATTCATTTATATTTTTTTGAGGTATATCGCAGATGTTGTTCATTTCACTAGGTTTAGCCCCACATAAGTAGCATCTTTGTGATGATGCACAGGATGATACAGCATTACATACTTTACCGTCAATCATACAAAAGATCATATTTGCTGTAACCTGAAATTGCTTGCCATCTACAAGTATAGTGGTTGGAGTAAGTTGAGATATTTGTTCTTTTACTTTGTTTACTTCTGAGGTAATTACACTGACTGTTTCTTTGGCAAAAACGAACTTAATGGGGCGACCGTACCGTGTGGAAGAAGAAGCAGGGTTTTTCCAAATTACTGACTGATTATCACCATTATCATTTACGGAGCACATTTGGATTGGTACCATTGATACACTAAACATACTATCATCAGAGCTATGTTTGTCCATATACTTTCGTCGATAATTAACTTGTTCCGCCCCATCACAACCCCACTTTACGATAATATTTAGTGCTTTAGCGTTTGATAAAGTTCTAAGAATCCCTTCTAGCCCTGTACAAAGTCTTGCTACGGTATGATTTATAAGCGACTGAACTGATACTTCAGCTGAAACTTCAGTTATTATTGGATAGCACAACCTCTTTGCCTCTTTTACAACATAATAAGGTGGTTACAAAGTGCAACGGTGATTTTTTGCTTGATCTCGAACAATGTTGTACTGATTTGACGATAAGTTTGCATCAATAAGTAGCGCCAGAGCCTGGTCTGGAGTTAATTTTCGTGGGCTGTTTGAAGAAGACATGCGAGTCTTCTTGATTTTGCTACCCCTTTCTGGAGAACCAGATGCCAGTTCCTTGACAATCGCTGCAGAGTTTTCGTTTTCGTTTTCCAGATTGGTATAGCTTTGTTGCAGTTGCTTTGGCTAACTCGTCTTGACTACCGGACTTCAAAAGATGATGCACTTTTCTGTTTTGCACTTTAGTATGACAATCCCTAAATTCTTTTTTAGGTCTGCCTGCATTGGTCCTCGATCCACTAGGCAATGCATCCCTTACAGCATTTGAAAATTTTACATTATTTTCAAGCCAGCTAGCATTTTTATTCAGAAATGATACTAAATTTCGACTGGATTCCCTCCACCTTTTTTGTATTTTACAAACCAGCGCACGAAGTTGCCTTTAAACTGCAAAGAGCGTCAGATGTTAGCATTGGTGAGCCTATTTTTTCCAAAACAAAACCAATGATGGCGTCCGATGTCGGTTCTTCCTTCCACTTTTGGAATATGCAGTTATATGAAATTTGCAAAGTCATTCTGGAAAATGTTTAATTTAAAAGAACATCGCAAAATATCGCAGAAGATCTTTTGTGTGTTTCCAACAGAGGAAAAAAAACCTTTCAAATTTTGTGCGTTTCAAGCTGATATTATGTAGTGTCACTTTTTAAAGTCTCCACTGAAGTTAAAAATGTAAATTTTACCTACTTCTTAAAAATCACTTTTTTCACGAACAAATCACACACGAGTAAGAAAAGATTTTGCAATTATTTAAATGCCAATAATTGACAATTCTCTTATAAAATAAATGAAGGAAAAATCATGGCCTACTGACTTGCCGTTTGTATGTACCACTCTATTAACTTAAACAAATCGAATAGCTTTCTGTAGGCAAAAAGTATGATTGAATAAGTAATGCAACTTTCAGGCGCATTTTGCAGTTGTTTCGCAGGGTTAATCTCCAAACTGAGTATGAGGTTTTAGAGGTGGGATATTAACCTTCCAAAATAATAAATAATCTTATGCATTTTACGTATCTCAAAAATTGAATAAAGTTCCACTAAACTTCCTAAATTTCGCACTATGCGTTGGTATCACTACCTAAGAGCATGTTTTTTGTCATCTGTCTGACAGAAATGATCCCACAAGTTAAATATTAACCTCTCTTATTAGGAACCACTCTAGATATATATTATATTTATTGATAAGATAATTCCAGTACATGTTCTATGGTTTCTTAAATTAATATTGTATTGTTGTAAATTAATAGTATTTTTCAGTTTTTTTTTTCATTTACCACGGTTTACTTAAACATAATAAAATCGAATGAAAGATTATTTTTAGAGGGTATTTTCTCAAAATCTATTTATATTTCACAAAGAAATTGTCACCGAATTCTAAAAATTAAAAATATATAGGATATTTTATTTAAAATAAAAATAGTTGTAGTCATGCTTTCCGTAAAACCGGAAGTTACTGTTAATTACACAGGCCGACAAAATTGGACGAAACTACAGACTCTGAGTTCAGAGTACACTTTTCCAAAGGTTTTTGGTGCACTCAATCCGAATCAATCAGAATTGCTCCATCACATCAGGTTTTCGAGATATTATAACCTAAAAATGCAAAAAACAGGGTTTTTCGCTATATTCGTGATTATAATACACCGTCAATTAATTTTTCTCCACAAAACTCATCACGGCGTATAAAAGTAACACTCTTCCCCATCAAAATGCATTTAGAATTTTTCAGATATCTTATTTCGTCTTGGAGAAGTAATCTTTCCAGTAGCAACATTGTTTATTTGTTATCATACATTGTGTCCCATTTTCTTAATATTTTTATGTCAACTTTTAGTAAAAAAAGTTTCAGGAAAAAGTTAAAGGGTTTTTAAGGGGCAATAAAATGCAATTGTGATGATCTTGGAAGATTATTTTGAAGGTTATTTTAAGGTCAACTTTAATTTTTTAAATGGGAACCCATATATTTATGACGGCGTCATTTTCTCTAGCAAAAATACATAACTTTTGTTCGAAAAATTTTTCTCGATAGTAATTTAGTTCTTCAGAATTCCCACCCGTTATATCGGATCTACCATTTTGAATTTCTTAAGGTTATGGACAAACCATGACTTGATAGAGTTAAACCGACAACGAATTCAGATTCAGCGACTTAAAAGTCATATAATTACACTACTCTTGCCCGCCGAAACAACTTTTTTTTGGTATGGTTGTAACGAAAACGCCAAAATAATTAATTTTAATGGACGATTTCTTCAAGAAGAAATAAGATATCTGAAAGATTCAGTGCATTTTGAAAAAAAAATAGTACTTTCAAATGCCGTAACGAGTTTTGTGGAGAAAAATTAATTCACGGTGTAATATAATCCCCCATATAGCGAAAAATCATGTTCGTTGCCTTTTTAGGTTAGGATGTCTTGAAAACCTGATGTGATGGGGCAATTCTGAGGTCAGATTTGGACCAAAAATCTTCAAAAAAGTATAGTCTGGTCTCAGAATTTAAAAAATTTTAGCTTGTGTTTTTTTTTCCTACCCAACATGGGAGTCTACTGCAGCTGTACTATTTGGTTTAATATAATTTTATTATCTACGGTATAATTACAGCACCGTGAATAGTACCGTCAAGGACTGCGTTTTCAAGCTTTGTATAAATTTGCAGTTAATTTTAATGATTTATTTTGTTCATCTTGTGGTATTCTGAGGAAAACATTTAATAAAACTTTTGGACATTTTAATTTCGATTTTTTTAGTTCATAGCAAAGTAAGTAAAATCAATTCGTACATATGTTAAGGTTAAACTAGGTGACAGTTTTAAAGTTATAACTTTTGTCTTCTTTAGTGGTGGTAATGAATCATTATTATTATTTGCCTGACATATCAGTTGAAAGATCGACTAAAAGAGAAAAGGTAACATTTTGGATCCTCAGAATTAAGTAACTTTACGGTATCAGAAAACTGAATTTGTTCTATAATTTAATCAGTTTTAGTGAGTCTATGAAAGAAAAAGGTAAATTTAAGGTAGAAAAATGAACTGTCTTTACTTCAACATACAAAAGGATGTTAAACATTTATTTTTTTACAAGTTCACATAAAGATGATAGTATTACTGAAATAATGTACCACTAATACCATGCTTTCCTACTACAGTAATACCCCGCTTTACGCGAGGGATACGTTCCGAAAAAAATCGCGTTAACTGAAATTCGCATATATCGAGGTTTATGATTAAACATAGTCAAAATTTAATACAAAAAAATACAAATCATTTTAATCAATCACTTTAATTCTAAGAACACTTTATGCAATACATACTCTTATTTTTTACGGAAAAATACATCTATTGTCTTTTGGGTAACGTTTTGTTTACGTTCTTGTAAAATACGTTCATAACACCCAACACTGTTTTTAATTGTTTGACACACGGTCAAGACACGGTCATCATTATTGTCTATACTCTGCAATATGTCCAAACCTGAATAAATTTTTGAAAGTGCATTTTGTATTTCCCCTGAAGATAAAACTTTCTCTTCTACTTGTTCTTCCTCATCGTAGATAGGATTATTCTGTAACTCGATCAGATCTTCATTGCTAATAGGATCGATCGTCGTGCGTTGCTACAAGTTCTACGAGATCTTCTACCGTGACATCTTCAAGTTCAGACCCCTCAATCATTGCAGCAATGTCTTCAAGCACTTGTCTCTGCATCTGGACAATTCTTCTAGGTGCTTCCACTACATCTGGCCAAAGATTACGCCACACCCCATTCATACAACTCATTTTAACTTCCTTCCAAGCCTCTTCTATGTTGTGAATAGACTTCATAATGTTGTATGACTTCCACCACTCTCGCATAGACTGTCTTCCTTCCCCGTCAGTTTCATGAATTAGTTGGCTAAAAGTGCGGCGATGGTAATAAGCTTTGAAGTTTGCTATTGCTCCCTGGTCCATAGGTTGTAATATTGACGTAGTGTTTGGTGGAAGGAACTTTACGTACACTTTTAAGTCTCTGGGCGTATCAAGTGAGGTTGGATGTCCTGGGGCATTGTCTAAGAGTAATATAACTTTAGGTTCAAGCCCATTTCTGTCACAGTATGATTTGACTGATGGGCAAAAACTATTAGAATACCATTCTTGAAAAATTTCCCGTGTAACCCACGCCTTTCTGTTTGATCGCCACACAACTGGTAGACTTGTCTTGTCTGTGCCTCGCATTGCACGGGGTGTTTCTGAATGGTACACTAGTAAAGGTTTCAGTTTGAAATCACCAGTGGCATTACCACCCAGCAGAAGTGTTAGTCGATCTTTCGCAGCTTTGAAACCACTGGCTTGACGTTCTTCCTTAGAAATGAATGTTCGAGATGGCATTTTTTTCCAGTAAAGTGCGGTCTCATCAACATTGAAGATGAGACAAGCAGGAATTTTCTCTCGTCTAACGAAGTCTTGAAACTTGTCTGGAAACTCAGCTGCAGCTTGAATGTCCGCGCTGGCCGCCTCGCCTGTTATGTGGATATTGTGAAGATTAGAACGCTGCTTGAACCGATGGAACCAGCCTCTGCTGGCAGCAAAAGTCGGAGTGGCACTCCCTTCTCCTTCTTTTGTTTTCAGCATCTCATACAAAGATTTTGCTTTTGTGCATATGAGATCTTGACTTAGTGGTGTGTTCTTCTTATTCAAATCTTCGATCCAGACTGACAGTAATTTCTCCATTCTTTCTAAGATAGATGATCTCGAACGAGAAAGTTTTGTTGCACTTATAGGTGTTGAACCTTCGCTGGAGATTTTAATTTTTTCCCGATTTTTATAAATCGTTCTCACAGTCGATTCTGAGAGTCCAAAATCTCTCCCAACAATTGTTGCTTTGCCTCCATTTTCCATTCTTCTTAACACTTTCATCTTCAATTCCAAAGTGACGCTTTTACGCTCTTTTTTCTTTACAGGCGGCATTTTTAACGTAGGGTTAAATTATGTATGTATGTATCTCCAATAAATATTAAAACAAAACTGCCAGCCGACCGAACTAACATTACGGAACAAATGAACACACGAAACGAACGAGGAAATCCCCATAGAACAAAGTCGAAGGACAGGGAATTCCCAATTCTTCAAAGAGAATATTCAGAGAAAGCGGGGATCCCCCCGCGACCATAGAGAAGTTAATGACTACATGAGCGCGAAATTTGAAATTCGCGTTATAGTGAAACCGCGCGTAACGGGGTCGCGCTAAGCGGGGTATTACTGTATTTAAATTTTAATAATTTTTTATATTTAAACAAAGGTATTTTCCATTCTACACAGATTTTTTCGATTGTTCATGTTTAGACAAAGGCATTTCCATTCTAACCGTACCAGCAGCCCGTAAATAATATATATCGCTATTTACAGGAACGTCATTCTGTTTTAAATGTAAGTAAGATATATTTGCGATATTTTATTTATTATATTTAAAAGCATACTTTCTTTGTTTTTTTTTTTCAAAAATTTGATATTTCTAGCGTTTGACATTATTTTAGAATTAGGCTAATGTAGTGGCGGATTCACGTTGGACTTTTTCGAAGAATTTTATATTAACAAATAGCGCCTTGACAGCCCAACAATTTTTTTAGAGAGGTAACAACTAATTACAAAATCACAAAAGCTTTTATACGTGGCGAATCCTATTTGTGATTCTCTTCTTTCCTAGGCTTTAGAAACTTTTATATTTTTATTTCTTTTGAAAATATAATTTGTTCCGTCCCTCTAGGCGCTAGATGCTTAGTTAAGCACAGAACGGAAGCTTTGGCGGCTTTGGTTTTCGGTATTATTAAATTAAATTTACTCCTCGACATTTCGCCTACGATTATATGAACCATCTTCAGGGAACTTTACTTTTCTGAATTAGAATACTGATTTAATGCCAGAAGATCGTTTAGTGTTCTAATCTCCAAAAGTAATATTTCCTGAAGATGTATCGTGGAATCGTAGGCGAAATACCAAATACTAACTCGAATTTAATACAGTCTACAGTTTAAGCCCCACAATTGTTTGCAAGAGATGATAACGTTAATAATGCTTTTTTTTATTAATATTACGGTAACAGACTGGAACAAGGTATCTGTGTTTTTTAAAATTAATCAAAATTATTAACCTCTACATTCGAAGTATGTTGTTTATAGGGGAACCTGTAACAATTAAAACCACCTCCTCTCACGAAGCTAGCAATTATCCGCCAATTAGCCTACTTCCTTTCCTAGACAAAGTAGCCGAGAAAGTTATCCTCGAAATCATCCGAGTCAAAACCTCACAGCTCAGAGTCATCCCAAATGAATAGTTTGGATTTCGACCCTACCACGGCACCGTTCATCATACCACAGCTCTCTCTTAACGCATCGTCAACAGCTTCAATCGCAACCACGAGGTTGGAGCTGTCTTCCTCGACGTTTTTAAGGCTTTTAACCGAGTCTGGCACGAAGGACTCATCCTCAAGTTCATCTGTCACGGCTATTCCACAAACATCACGCAATTGATCCTCTCCTTCCTCTCTGACCAGACATTCCAGGTCCGAAGTCAGGCTCATTCGAGCCGGTGTCCCCCAAAACTCCGTCCTCGTCCCCCATTTATTTCTCTTTTCACCACCAAGTCGACCTGAATCATCACCAGCCGCCTCCAACGCCGTCTCAACACGCTAGTTCCCTGATTCGAACACTAGAGAATCTAGCTTCATCCAAAATATAATGTTTTCAAAGGCCCGCTACTCACCGCCGGAAAGCCTTACTCTCCAAGGAACTTGACACCGATATTCAGACAGCATCAAGTAAATACCTGGGCCTACACTACGACAAGCGGCGAGTATGAAAGGACCAGGTTACCGCCTCCGCCAAGAAAGTCAACCAACTCCTCAGTAACCTCTACCTACTCCTGAACAAGTTCAGCAAATTGTTAACTCGCAACAAGTTGACAATTGACAAGATGACAATCCGAGCCGGAATAACCTACTCCAGCCTAGCATGGTGCCAGATGACACGCATCCGCAGATCCACCCTCTAGACCAAGGCTGCTCAACCCCAGGCCCGCGGGCCACACTGTGGCCCGAGGACGAATTTTAATTGGCCCGCGTGAGCAAGTTTCAAAATTCCTGCCAATTTGAAAAAGTGTTGCGCCCCCGGAAAGAACAAGTGATGCGCGCGGTCACGCGATTGGCTCTCCCGCTCGCAAGGTTACAGTCCCTTTGTGCTTCAAGAATCGATCGGTTCTCAAACGAGCGAGTGCGCGCGGGTATTTACTGCACCTAACATTGGACAGACCTAGTCACTTTCTTAAAACAATAGAAAGTGTTTACTTTGACATTCAAAGGTATGTTATTCATTATTAGCTAATTTAAGTTTTTCTTGATTACAAGTTTTCACATTAGGTATTCAGGAAGTAAAGTAAATAAATGCTGTTTGTTACAGTATGACACACAGCAAACCAAGTACGTCGAAATCGACAGACTCCTACCGTGTTTTTCATGATGGATGGGTAAATAAATATTGTTTTATTGAAAGCAAGGAGCAGAAACCCATATGTTTACTTTGCTACACTACAGTAGCTGTTACAAAAAAATATAATTTAGAAAGGCTTTATAAGCAGAATCATAATAATTTTGGAAAAAAGTACCCTGTTGGTAGTGCCATCAGAGAAGATTTTTAAAAACAAAAGAAACTGTAACTATTCAATCAACAGAATATTTTCGTTAAAAGGCACGATAAGCTTGAATCCATGATCAAAACATCTTACGAGATTTCTTTGCTTTTAGCGAAAAAGAAAAAACCTTTTTCTGATGGAGAAATTGTTAAAGAAGCTTTGATAATCTTTGCACAAAATTGTGATGATCAAAACGTCAAAGCTAAAGCCGACAATCTTTCACTTTCACGGCACACTGTTACGAGATGGGTGGAGGAGATGTCTGTTGATATCAGCGGTCAGATCCAAGAGATCGTAACAAATCGTGCAAATACTTTTCGTTGGCGTCAGATGAAACTTGCGATTTAACGAATAGACCTCAGTTAGCTATTTTTGTGCGGCGTGTTGTTGAACATTGGAATGTATTTCAAGATTTACTAGAATTCTATCAGCTGCAAACAACAACCGAAGGAAAAGACATTTTTACGAAAATTAAGGAATGCGTTGAAAAAAAGGCTTTATCATGGGACAAAATGATATCTATTTGCACTGATGATGCACCTGCAGTGACTGGGAAAAACAATGGTTACGTAGCTTTGTTACAAAATTACTTGGGTCGAACATTATTTTCGTATCATTACATCATTCACCAGGAAGCGTTGTGTGCAAAGGACATAAAGTTGGATGATATTATGGACTCGGTAGTACGCTGGATAAATTACAGACGAGCAAAAGCTCTTCTCAGACGTCAATTTAAAGTTTTATTTGAAAAAGAAATCAGCGAATATGGAGAGTTACAACTATACTGCGCTGTGCAATGGCTTTCAAGGGGAAACATGTTGAAACATTTCTTCAACTTGAGAGAGCAAGTGTTGGAATTTTTAGAGGAAAAAATGGCGTTACCTTTGGAAACTGATTTACTGAAGAATATATCCTGGTTGAGTGATCTTGCATTTCTTGTTGACATTACGAATTACCTCAATATTTTAATTCTCAAATTACAAGGAAAATATTGTTCACTTCCAACTATGCTTACTTTGATAAGGGGATTCAAAGCTAAATTAAATCTGTTTTTAATTAATTTAGCCAAAGAAAATATTAACCTTTTTCCCGTTCTCAAAGATTTGAACGAGAAGCTCAATATCACCACTGTAATTATACAAATCTAAAATTAGATGCTTATTGCAGTCGTTTGAGAGCAGATTCCAGGACTTTGAAAGTAAAAATCAAAATATACAAATTTTTGTAAATCCTTTCAAAATCAGTTTAACTGAAATAATCAGTGATCCTGCCAATATTCAGTTGAAACTTACTGAACTGTAAAATCATTCTGCGTATCTTCAAAGTCACAAAATTCTTCAGAAGATTTTGCAGATTTCTGGAAATTGGTACCAAAAGAAGACGCTCCTACAATAACTGACCTGGCCTTTCAGTTCTTAAGGAGCTTCGGATCAACATATGTTTGTGAAAAGGTTTTTTCAAATCTTAATTTTGTAAAAAGTAAATACCGCACATCTCTAACTGAGCAACATATTTCTGACTTGTTGTTACTGTCAACATCTGATCTGACGCCTAACATTAATAAAACAGAAACAATGTCAGAAATCACATTGATTGTAGATTTTATTTAAATTTAGATTTTTGTTACAAACAATTTTGTTTCTTTATTTGGCAGAAGATGTTATTTGTTTTATTATTTTAATAAACGACAATTAAATTTCAGAACATTGGAATTTTTTGTTGCACGAAACTTTTAATCTCATTGGTTATTAAAAGTAACAAAAATAGGAACCATCAGCGGCCCGACAGGGATTTTTGAATCGTCCATTTGACTGTTAAAAAGGCCTTGCTCTATACCATTCAGAACAAGGCCCTCCGCATCATCGCCCAAGCCCCATGATTCGTCCGCAACACTCAGCTCCATAGAGACCCCTAGATACCCACAATCCGGGAATTCGTCAACAGCGCCCAGCTCAAATTTCTGGACAAAGCCACCCACCATCCCAACCCCACAGTCAAGACCGCCTATCGCGCCCCCATGCCAAGCCCACCGCCGTGTGCCAAGACTCAGTAATCCCCTGCCCCTGGATTAGCTTAAGTTAATGTTAAAATATATTAAGTTTAATTTTGAGTTTAAATATCTTAAGTTTACTTAATACATTTATATAAATTCCAGACCTAGGCTAAGTTAGTTAGGTTCTATCATGTATATATCTCAAGATCCAAATGTTAATCATGTTCTAATCAAATCAGTGTATAATAGTTATAGCGTAGAAACTATCTAGTAAGTAGTCAATAAAAGTAATGGGAACAATTAAAACGATACATGCTCGCTTAGTTGAAAAACGGAAATATGATGGAGGTCGTAGAAATCTATATAAAGTAGTACAAAATCTAGGTTTAACCTATAAGAATGGTGAACAAACGTGCTTATAAAAAAACCAGAAAATTCCGAAAAGAGACGACAGTTTCTTCCAACATACATGCAACAAACCTGGATAATATTAAATCAGTCAAAAAAACAATTGGAGAAAGTGAACATCTGATACAAATTAAAAAATTAAATTTTAACGCTCAAGTTTAATATTTCATAATAACCATTTTTCGTGATCTAGGGACCCAAAAACAAGAAGATATGCAAAAATCTCTGAGTATATTTTTTTCACTAATACGATTCTTCTGTTTAGCAAGGGAGGTAAAAAATAATCTTTTTCGCTTATTCCTTTATTTAGGGATTACCGTATTTTATATGTAACGAAAAGTAAAACTTAAATATTTTTAGTTTTTAATAGTTAATTTTGTTATTTCCAACACTCGTTATACAATTTATAAAGTTTGCCTACATTATAAGGTATTCAATAAAAACTGATAATACTTTTTACCAGAAGTGTCCAACTTTTGATCACAATATATAAATTATAAGTTATAAATATAACAAGAAAATAGCTATATTTTTTATTCTATAACTTGACCCTTAAAACTATGTAAATGGTCAGCTAGGTCATAATTAAAACCATACCAGCTGCTCAAAATAAAGTCTCAGACTTAGTTAAGCTTGCTCTAATGGCACGTGGTATGTCTGCCATCTTGGAAAAATACTAAAATATATGTAATATATTTATTAAAGTAATCATTTTCTGAACCAATCTAAAATAGATCAGCTGCTTTGAAATTTTGAAATGTCAAGCACTAGATGCTCGTTTTGCTGACCATATTAAAGGATATACGTGTACAATAAACTATTTATATTAAGATTGTAGTTTCTTAAGTTAAATCGATCAATCATAGACATCAGCTTAATTTTAGTCAAATAACCGGTACAGAGGAGTATAGGGAAAAGATCTATTGACATTCAAGAGTATACTATATTAGAATAGTTATAATGATTATGACAAGAAATATGTTGAGCAAATTAGAAGGTAGCGTTAAACAAGATTCAAAGAACTTTTAGCATATCTGACATACATTAGGTCAAATCGAGTATGATTAAACATAACTTTAAATATAATTTTTTAGTAAAAGTAGTTAATTTAACGTTATTTCAAATGTATCTAATAGGTGATAGGCTCACAAGAAGATATTGATATTATTATATAAAAAAAATAGTCTAAATAAGGACGAAGGACCTCTTCCTTATTTAGACTATTTTTGACTATACTTGACCAGAACTGAACTAAGCTGAGATCTGGAATTGATTGGCTCTCGTTTAAGTAAATGCAGTTTTAGTATGATAGTATAAATTTTAATATCAGATGATGATGTTAACGTGGTCATCAAAACGAGCTTCGACTACAAAAGTGATTGTTTAGGTTAGTGCTGATAACTGTGTAGTCTTATGGCACTATAGATTAAGAAATCTCAACGTAGTTGAATTATTTTTGTGCATTTTTCGGTGAAACGATTAATTTTTAATCAGTTGTTGTTTATATTATTATTACTCTCTGGACAGTTTTTGGTACAAGACATTTTTAAAATAGTGCGGAATGTCAGTAGGCCATGAAACGTGTTTTTCAATATTATAAAGCTATCGCAAAAATGCTGATAGACAAATATACGAAAATAAAACTCCTAAGTTTCTAAAACTAGGTTTTGCTTGCTAGTCCTGCAAAATGACATATTCTGAACCTGAAACCACCAAATGTAATAAATTTTTTGTAAATTATTTCGAAAAATTACTTTGTGTAATTTTTGTCAAACCGAAAATAGTCTCTTCCTCCAATGTAGAATATAAATTTTACTATACATTAGGATGTCATCACACTGAAAAAATCAATTAAAATAAAATATGAATATAAATATTAATCTTTGCATAGCCTCACTAAGGTGAAGAATTATTTTGTATTGTTTATCACTCATATAAATTGTAACAAATAAATAGTTATTTAAATAAATATTTTTATACTAATTTATATGGATGCACTAAGCGTTTTGTAAGTCTCATAAGTGGAATGTTATAATGCTGAAACAGACGTTATAAGCTTTCGGAACTTCAACGTACGTGAACCGGAGTTATATATGCTACACTTTTAAAAATTAAAAAAACAGAAGTAAATTATAAGGATATGAGAGTTCAACCTACTTTGACACTAATGATCTAATTTTGTGAGTGGGTTTGGTTTGGTCTAAAAGACCCAGAAAAATTTATTTTTAGTCGTAATACAGCCAGACATATTGCAAATTCTTGAACCAGCCATTTTTTGGAAAATCGTAGATGCTTCAAAAATGATGGTACAGAGCTCATTTAGGAACTGTTAGGATGAACAGTTTTAAAGTGAATATTCGAAAACTAGTTTTTTTAAAATTTAGAAATTTCGAAAAATTTTAAACTTTCCAAAAACATAATTTTTTTAATATTTTTTCAGATTTTTCGTTTTTAAGCTTATAACTTGACTGTAGAACTGGACACACGGATGGTATGAACAAATAAAAGTAATTAATTCTTATTTGTACTCATGCGTGGTTTTCCACTACACTAGTCTGAATTGTGAATTTCCCAAGTTCCCTTCTGATACCCGAAAATGCTTTAGAGAAGTCATATCTAAACTAAGATTTTAAGAAATGATCTTCCGTTTTTACGTAAAAGTTGAAACTTTTGAAAATCAAAATGAATATAGCGATATATAATATATATATATATATATATATATATATATATATATATATATATATATATATATATATATATATATATATATATATATATATATATATATATATATATATATATATATATATATACACATATATATATATATATATATATATATATATATATATATATATATATATATATATATATATATATATATAGTAGATGCTCGATTATGTGAACCAATAAATACCTGGGGTTTTCATAAAATCAAATTGGTCATATTAAAAAGATATTTTTATTTAAAAAACAGTTACATTTTAGGGAAATATTTTGTTTTGTTTTTAAATTTTTTTTGCAGCCAAACTTTTCTGCAAAGCCTTATTCCTGCATTTTCGCAATACTAATAAATCATTAGTATTAAAAATATTTTTTTCACTCCAAATAATTGCCTTATTAAATGCGTCCAAAGGTTCCAACAAATTAATTTCCAATTTTTCTTTATTTTCATTTTCATAGTCAGAGTCGTCATTGATTAAATTATCTTCGTCTTCATCATTTTGCTCATCTAAATCATATTCATTCCACTTCACAATATCCTCTCTTGAATATTCAACCTGAAAAATATTTTTTTTTTATTAAATACATAAATGTTAAAACAGATTTATGCAATTAACAAAATTACTTCGCTGTTTACTTTTGTCAACAAATTCTAAACTTCTTTGAGCGATTCCTTCATTTTATTTTTGTATTTTTCCTTCATTACTCTTTTCAGTGAAATCTAAAATATTTTTCCAACATTTTTTTATCGTGTCAACCTCAAGCTAATTCGATGCTAATAATAGGTTTATTACACCATCTTTTATTGTTAAACGCTTTAAAAATTTTGAGAGATCTTCAGATTCTGAAGATAAAATTGATGACAACAAGCTTGACCTGTAGTAAAGTTTTGTGATTCGAAGAACATTTTGATCCATTGGCTGAATTATTTGGTAGCATGTAAATAACAAAGATTTTTCCATCATCGCTTTGTAGATCTTTTGCAGGCGGATGGCTTGGGGCCTTATTCAGTAACAGAATGGCAGTTTCGGGTAAACCTTTTTGTTTTAAAAATGTTTTCACCTGAAAATGTATATACGCGAATTTAGTTAATTCGAACATTTTCATATTGCATATTCGCTGACTTACCTGAGGAACAAAGCATCTATAAAACCAATTTTAAAAAATGTCCATAGTCATCCAAGCATTTTTTAAATATTCGTAATCCAGAGGGAGAGTAAAGTTCTTAAAGCACCTAGGGTTTTTTGCTTTGCCTAATATGAGAGGTCTAACTTTATGTTCTTCAGACGCATTTGTGCAAGCGAGAAAAGCAAGTCGTACTTTTTCAGCTTTCCTTCCTGTAGCGGTTTTCTCATCATTCATTACCAATGTTTTCTCAGGAAGCAGTCTCCAAAACAAGCCAGTTTCATCAGCGTTACAAATTTGATCATTTGTTAAATTCAGTTTACATATGACTGAACAAAGATCTTGTTTAAATGGATCTGTTAGTTCAGGGTTTGTAGATAATTTTTCACCAGATATCTTCAAAAATCTAATGCCAAATCTGCGTTTAAAATTTTTCAACCCACCATCGCTTGCAGAAAATGTTGATGTTTTCTTTAGAATTTCATTTAAAAATTTTGCTTTAAGCTTTATAAGTTCACTAGTCACTGGAAGATTCCTTAACCTTTGTTTACAAAACTATTCATACGATTTTTTCTCCATCCTAGGACTTTCTTCCGACTTTAACGTTTTTCTTTTAATAATACCAACGCATTTTGTTGTTACGCTTAGAATATTCGCTTTATTTTTTTTAACTGCACAAACAGTAGATTTAGCTATATCATGCTTTTTTGCAAGGTGTGTAACACTCACTCCATTTTCCAAATTCTTTATGATGTTACTTTTTTCTGATAGTGTTCAAACTTTTCATTTCATATTTTCCAATTGGAAGCACTAAAGTCACTAAATATTTAATATCAAATGAACAGACCGGACACCAAAAGTAGCACGATAATCGCCCGGCAATACTAATCTAACCTAAATACATTCAAATAACAAGAATATTTTCTAAGAGAAATCTCCTGTTAGCACTGGGGAAGCACCAAAAATTGTTAATTTAATCGGGATTGCTTCTGTTCACTCTATAGAACCTCTAATATTAAATTTCCACTATTCACTATAGTAGATAGTTCATACAAAAGGGTGTTCACATAACCGAGCATGTACTGTATATAAATATATATATATATATATATATATATATATATATATATATATATATATATATATATATATATATATATATATATATATATATATATATATTTATATATATATATATATATACATTTTTTTATTGCTATTAATTTTAATGGGAGAATCTGATTATATATATATATATATATATATATATATATATATATATATATATATATATATATATAGGTAATTTTTTCTCAATCAGACCCCCACCTTCTCCAAAATTAGAAAAGATATTTAAAGTTGCAGATGGTTTCAAATGAAAGATTCATGTATCTTCTTTCGAATTCTCAGTAGCAAAAATAAAAATTTTAAGATGGCAGAGAGGAACAACATTGATAATTGTAAAATTCACTTAAAAAATCCTATATAATTCGTAAACACGATGCAATTTCTTACTAAGATTTTCTTTACAAGCGATTCGATCATGATATCCTTATGTATTTTTCGACAGTGAAACCGAATCTGAAGGCAAAATCTCTTCAGGATTCGCCCCTAACCTCAAAAAAAAAACGTAAAAAACGAAGATTTAAATTAGCAAATTAAAGATGAAAACTTCATATACCCATGTTTTTTGTGACTCTAAATGCAAATCCGATTACAGAATAACCTCATCATGGCAGGATTTGCTCCTAACCTCAAAAGACACCTCAAAAATAGCCATGATCTTTTTGAAATAGCAAAGTAAAGACGAGAACTGTATTTACCTTTGCTTCAAGCATAGCCTAATAAGGATAGGAAATAATATAGAATATTAATTTTTAAATATAGAATATTAATTTTTAGTGTTCCGTACGGAACACTTATAAGATCACTTCGGTGTCTGTCTATCTGGTCGTCTGTCTGTCTGTTAGTCTGTCTGTCCGTCTGTCGTTGAAATTTGGTACTAATATAGAAATTGAAAGTCTCATCGTAGCCGTGTAGTTTTGAATGTTAAATTTTGACCTAAGGGGTTAGTTTTGGGGGTTGAAACCGTAAGTGAAAAAAAAAAATTTTACTAGATCATCGAGTGTGGTGTCAAATGAAAGCTTGTAAAAACACGAGTTCAAAAATATATATCTTACATGCGCGCACTTTTCTTTGTATTATTTTGATAAAATCGGGAAAAATCGCAGTCCACCCTTATTTCGAGAAGTACTTCTCAAAAAATTTTAAAAAAAATTCTGGAATATTCTCCGCGGGGTGTAGATTGAACGAAAATTATCACGAGTGCATTACCTTTAATAATTTATCTGGTAATTAAAAAAACAAAAATTTCAAGGTCATCAGTTTTCAGTAAAGATCGGAAACAAACTTTGGGGTGTTTTTTTGAAGTCACTGAGCATTTTATACCTCCGTAACAAAAATTTTTATTTCAGAAGCAATCAACGTACGGAACACTAATTGCGCAAGTTCAACTTGCACTTGACCGGTTATTAAATATAAAGTATTAATTTTCAATACGAAATATTGGTTTTCAAACATAAAATTTCTATTCCACTAAGTGCAAAATTAAGATAACCTAACCTAAGATAACTTAATGTACCTACATGATGATAAAAAAGAAGCTAATATATTATTTCCCAAATCAAAGTGTCCATACCACAAACTTCAAACCTAACAAAACCTATAATAGCTTAATGAGGATAAGAAAGAATTCAATATACTTACTCTATATTTTTTAGATAATAAATTCTACTAATATCTTTAAAAAATAAAATATTTAAATTATAAATTATCATTTTTACAGTATGTTTGGTATTATATAATACCCTAAACCAAGTAAGCAAATAAGCATCATTAAGAAATTATTTTCATTACTTAAGGCATATGATTTTGTTCTCAGGATTACGGTGTCAAAAAAATAACTTTCACCTAACAGCATTGACCTTTAACCGACAAAACCTGTTAGTTACAAAGGTCCAACTTATATAATATTTTTTAAAATTAAAATTAACATTTTTAAATAACATTTTTAACAAATATTAAAATGTAATATAAAAGATCAAAACATTTATTTAATTAAAATTTTTTCAACTAATACACACTATTCCTTGTCCTGCCATTGCATGGGAAAGTTTTTTCATAAATAATTTTTTATCTGGTAATACAGTGATAGCATGATTGGTCAAAATTCCTTCAACTTGAGAAATAGTTTAGAATCGGTTATTCAATTTTCATCGAAATTTGTCATGGTAAGTTTTGTTGAAATAAAAAATTTCCATTTTATTAGAGTCATCTTTTTGCCAATGGAAAAATGGCTTCGGGGATTAAAAGAACCTCTGTCGGTGTTGCCAAGATACTTCTCTTTTAAATGTTGCACCGAGTCCGTCATATGCTCCTTTTCAATAGGAAGTTGCACTAAAATACCATTCCACATCTACACCGAAATCTTTTTTATGAGAAATTAAATTTAACAACCGAAATTTATTTTTAAAATGCTGCTTTACTCCATCAGTTTGATAAAGGATTTTTTTAAGATTTGTTACCTTTGTTTTAATTTCAGGGATAAGAATTGTTTGGATAGCATATACGGCGACAGTATCATGCTTTAAACAGTAAATTAGAATAACATAAACAGTTAATTGATCATTATTAAAATGAAATGATTGAACAGCATATACATTGTGCGAAATCAAACATAACGAGAACTTCGTCTTTACTGAGATTAGTCTTCTTTTCTATAATAAATAAAGACTGCTGTTTAGCAATAAATGGATGTGACTTTAAAACTGTAAGGCTCATGCAAAAATCGTCAATAAAATCAACTACACTTTCTGTTAGTACTTCCAGTGTAGATCTATCCGTTCCAGTCCAAGAATTATATTGAATATGAGAAAAAGAAGCATTGTCTAATAATTCTGTTATGTACAAGGAAAAACTTTCTATTGTTAAACATCTGTAGCAATCGTTTATAAAAATCAATTGAAGGGTGTTCGCATGTAATTTTTTTTAAACAATCTTTAGAATTAGAAATAGGTTCATTTGGTATTTTTGTTAATTTACTCTAATTCTATGGTTTAGCATTTTGATAGATCGTACTCACCCTCATTAGGATATGCTTGATTGTATTATATTTAAACCAAAGGTAAACAAAGATTCCGACTTTACTTTGCCGTTTCAAAGTTATTACGGCTATTTTTGAGACGTTTTTTACTTTGCTAATTTAAAGAGATTTTCGCCATTTTTTACATATTTTTTGAGGTTAGAAACGAATCCTAACAAGATTGGGTAATTTTAACCTAAGATTCGGTTTTCAACTTCGAAAAATACATAAGAATATCATGATTGATTCACTTGTGCAGAAAATCTTCATAAGAAATAGCATCATGTTTGCGAATTACATATAATTTTTAAGTGAATTTTACAACTATCAATGCCGTTCCCTGCCGCCATGTTAAAATTTTTATTTTGTATATATATATATATATATATATATATATATATATATATATATATATATATATATATATATATGATACATCTGAAAGGTTTTCACTATGGCTCTCGTATTTCCTTAGAGAGCGTTCTTTACGAGTGGTAGTCGTCAGATTTCTGTCTAATACCTTTACTATCACCGTTGATATGCCCCTAAGCTTTATACTGTCTCCTTTCTTTTTTATTTTATTTTTACGTTAACAATCTGCTGGAAAGAACTAGGAATTCAATTCAGCTTCGCAGACGGCAGTAAGCTTATTTCTTCATTCACTTTGAACGCTCAAACACCGATGGCTAATCCAAATATTCGCAGATATCAAGAAGTTTTTCAACTTATCTATGACCTGGAAAAAATTTCTTAGGGTGACATAATTTAACGCTACAATAAACCAGACAGCAGTTTTTTCTAAAAAAGTTAATGTTGTCGAAGTCGACATAGTTAGGACGAGACATTCCATTCCTTTAGCACTGTCACTCGGTTTGCTGGGCGTTAATTTGAGAATAAATATGTCTTGGCATAAACATGTTGCATGCCTACCAAAGACAGCTTTTTATAAGCTGGGAATATTATCTTGAACTACGAAACTCTACACTGCTTAACAAGTTAATTCTGAACAAAGTTTAAATTCGACTAATGATGGAATACTGCTCCCATGTTTGGGCCCAGCTCCCAAACACACAATCCATTTGTTGGATTATATTCAAAACATAGCTGTTCGCCTTACTGGAGACCCAGAACTTACCAGCAACCTTGGTTCCTTGAAACATCTAAGAAAGGTTAGAGTCTTCAGTCTATTTTACAAGTATCTTCAAGAAAAATATTCGATGGATGTAATCCACTTAATTCCTCCTAGGAATACACCTCGAGCTAATACTTCACATCCTTATGATGTTCAGCTTGTTACTCCTCGTACGACCCTTTTCAAGCAGTTTTTTATGGGGAACCTCATTCCTTTTTAATGATTTATCCAGGACTGTGTTTTCCACCAGATCAATTTACAGCGAAAATCAACATTAACCACATTTTTCGCACACGTATCGCTCTTGTAGCGCTTTAGGCATTTCCCGGCAACACGTGTCCTATGCTGGACTGGCACCCAAAAGCAAATGAAGGAATGACACATTACAACAACTTGTCGCATGGGTACAAACAAAAATTAATTTTTCTGTTACACAGATAGACATTACCATAAATATAAGATTCTGAAAAAATAGACAATGAGATTTTTGAGAAAGTTAGGATGAAAATGTTCAAAATTAAAAGACAAAAATTTGAATTTAAATTTTGAAAATATTCTTTGTGGCCTTTCTCAAAGGCTAATTACGACTTTGATCATTTTTACCGTGTCTTTGATTTTGCGAACAACCGCCAGGCAAAAAGTTTTCACTTTTTGATGCTACCTGTATTTCAGCCAAAAAGTAATATTTTTCGATAGCATTTAATGCGATTCTTAGACTACGCCAAACACTCACGAAATTTTGTCAAAATCGGAGACTATACATAAGTACCAAGGAATTCCCGTGAAACCACCCATATTCACTTTATGGTCTTAGCCACTACCCGCAATTTACACGCTATGTTACTCGCATTTAATAGCAACGCATATTGTTTTAATGGTTTTTTGGGCTCACACTATTACTATGTATAATTTTTTAGCTATATCCAACAATCAAACTTTAAAGCATTATTCGTTTCTATTATAAAAAATAAGATAATTTCTTTGTTTTATGAGTTGTAAAATAGTAATCGTGGGTGTGCAAAATATAAAGAAGCTGCAGCAACTAACCATGTTACATTATACTACAACATTGTCCGAATACCTTCACAGACAGCTATTTTAAACTCTTAGTACGAACGATCAAGCAATTCGATGGGCATTTCAAAACCTTTAAAATCAATTTAATAATGGACAATAAAGAAATATAATAATCAGCTTCCATTATTGATTGGTAATAACCATATTCCAAATCTTAATTATTAGGAATTGAATGATTCTTTAGCTCACAGAAATCAAAGAACGTAGCAAGAACCTTTTGATGTTCAACTAAAACTAATATAACTTATCTCTTGTCAGTATATTTTTCATTTTTCTTAATTGTAATGCCTGCGGCTCTGTTTACTCTTAATACTCAACAGCGTCCACCCCTATTGCAAGAGAGGTTAAAGTTATTTCTTTGATATCAGGTTTTTAGGAAAAACGAAATTAATCGAAAGCTACAGAACTCATAATTTATTTTTGTCATTGTTTGAATTTTAGTCTACAGTTCACGTGAAATCTGATTATTCTACCGGGTCAAAGAACGGTGAACACCAGTTGAAAAATAACTATAATTTGACTATTATTTTATGTTGTAATACTTAATTTGACAATTATGTAATGCTACTTACGATAAAACTAAGGACATAAATTAGTCTTTTGTTTGTTGAGAAATTTCCTCTATCACAAATTGGAAACATTGCACATATACTGGCATCTAAAATATTTGCAATGGAAAGAATAACTGATACTGCAATTATCATACCGAACACATCGTTAAGGCTCTTGACATAAGAGTGTAACTTATCCTGTTCTTCTTTATATTTTTTAACCTCTCGCAAACTATTTGGTTGTTTTAACTTCTGGTGGATATATTTTTTATGTTTGTTTTAATTTCCCACGTTGTTAGGCATACAAATAAAAGGACCGCTTCAACACGAATCGCAAAATAGTTAGGTCCCAATAATACTAATATCTGAACAGTTGAAAGCTCTGTGTCCATAATAAAATAGATGAATTTAGTAGTACATAAGATGCACCAAGCAAATATTATAATTTTAATATATATTTTGTTTTTCTTGCCAATGTTTTCTTTACTGATTAATAATTTCAACATATCTGTGAAATCGGATATTTTATCCTTATTGGAAAAGAGCCTGAGTGATAATACAATATTCATACTGATAGTGCAACAAATTTTGATCAACGATACTATCTTTACTGCCAGTGAATCATTGCCATGCATTACGAAGACACAAGCACCAACTGCTCCACTACCAACACCTGTGACTGCTAAAATAAGTAAACCGACAATTATTTTTAATGGTCTTAAATTACAGCATTCTAGGGGGCAGAGATTCATTATTAAACTTAGCAAAAATATCGACTTGGTAAAAATTGAAGCCATTTTTATTCAGTTATGCAGAGAACCAATGTATTTGGTTATACATATATGATTAGACTAAAAGATATTGATTATGCTGCTATGTTTTATAATAATTAATTAAAAAATATTTTTCTATATTATATTCTATAATACTCTTTCCAGTGGTTAGAAACTGTAAAAAATATGGATGGTTTAACTTAAAGAAGAGTTGTAGCCTACCTGTGGTAGTTATTTCTTTCAATCCAGTTGGTAGATTAACCAAAAAAAAATGATTTTAGACCCTCCTCGGGGTTAAGAATATGGCGTAAATTAGTTACCTTAAATGTATACCTTATAGCCAAAGGCGCAACTGACATTTTTCTAAATCTTGATGTCTTATTTACTGATAAAACCCAGAAACCTACTACTCAAAGTTTTTGCCGAGATAAAAGGTACGTTTCTTTCTATTCTGTTTATTATTCAATCTCAAACAAGGGCAAAAATCCTTGATGTAAAAATTAAATTGTTTTATGATAAAAAAAAAATAAAATGATTTTTTGTTTTGACATTTATGCAATATAATCAATACTAGGAAGTTAATTTATTTAAGAAAGTATATAGTTTATTTCTAAGGTTACGTTTATTTTAATTATTAAGAAATACAAAAATCATATTACCTGTTTTTTGTAAGAGAATTTCGATTTACGGATAGACAAACATTATTAACTGCTCAAGATTGCTTGGTACTAAATAATTTTCTGCAAAACTAGGTTAAAAAAAACAGCTTCAGGAAAAAGCTTTGGTATAAGTTATGTATTGCACACATGCCGCTCCTGGAGCGCTTTAGGGACTTTCCTGCAGCACGTGTGCTAGACCCATAAAAAAAAGTATTCTTTCGATTGAAAGATAAAATTCTTTTTGATAACTTAATTTAAATTGCACGGCAAAGTGATTTAACTCTCCGAAACATTCAGTTTTAAAATAAATTCTCCATTTTATTTCCTTACACTTAAGTGCATATTCTTTTGAATAACTTCAGGCAAATATTGCAACTATTACATCCCTTTTCGAAGAAATTCTCTCCCAACGGCAAGGCTTGATTTGCTCAAAAATGCAAGGAACTTATTGATTCAAAATATCTTATATACCGACAATGGCGTTAAAATTCTAAAGTCATAAATTGTAGCATTTCGTTTCCGGAAGACGCGAAGACATTACTAACGAAACCAAGGAGGCACAAAATGAAAGAATTAAAAAAAAAAACCTTTTTATCTGCCCCAACGATTCCA
The DNA here is from genome assembly GCA_019049505.1 of Pachyrhynchus sulphureomaculatus. Classification (NCBI taxonomy): domain Eukaryota; kingdom Metazoa; phylum Arthropoda; class Insecta; order Coleoptera; family Curculionidae; genus Pachyrhynchus; species Pachyrhynchus sulphureomaculatus. Next base: position 91,951,923 of record CM032454.1, on the reverse strand, counting down.
GGTCTTTTTGGTGAGTCAATAAGGCCATTAGTGAAGATCTTACTAAATCCACTATACCATCACTTAAACGGCCAGATAATTATTGCAACAACACCTAATCAGAAGGCCAACTGTTTAGCTAAAGTCTTTAATTTACCTTTTACTGTCGATTTTTAAGGGAAAACACCACCCGCTATTACCACTATGTAGTCAATGATGCCCGATATTGTCTTTCAGCAACGTGTCATAAAATGTATTTTAATGAAGCTAGACACTGAAAAAGCTACCGGCACTGACGGAATACCTGTCATAGTACTCAAAAAATGCACGATTGAAGCGAAGTTTTCTCTTCTTTTTAACGTATTCTAGAGAAAGATAATATTTTCTTCCCACTGGAAATATGCTACAGTTCAGTCGATACCCAAAAAAGCAGAAAGCATTGCCAAATAACTACCGATCAGTCGCACTGCTTTTAGTTATATCGGCAGCTTTGGTAAACAAATATCAACACAATATCTTCTAACTTATGGCACACATATCTGAAACAACCAAATTGAACATTTTAGAGAATCTCGAGCGGTAGCACTTGATATATAAAAGGTATTTGACTGAATTTGGTATGACAGATTGTTGGCTAAACTACTCTCTTATTGGTATGTCTGAAAAGTTTTCTTTATTGTGCTTATGTTTCCTCAGAGAGCGTTCTTTACCAATGACAGTAGACGTATTTCTGTCTAATACCGTCACTATCAATGCTGGTGTGCCCCAAGGCTACATACTGTTTTTTACACTCTTTTCCATTACATTAATGATCTGCTGGAAAGGACTAGGAATCGAATCTACATCTTCGTAGATGACAGTACGCTTATTTCTTTATTCACGTTGAAAACTCGAACACCGGCTACTCGTGTACATACTCGCAGACAGCACAAAGTCGTTCAACTTAACAAAGACCTGGAATAAATTCTCTCTTGGGATGACAGTAACCAAGTAGAAATCGAGGGTACAAAAACCCAGGCGACATAGTTATGTCGGGACATTCCGTTCCTCTATCATCGTCACACAATTGGTGGACGATAACTTAGGAGCAAATATGCTTTGGCAAAAACATGTTACATGCAAGACAAAGAGAGCTTCTCAAGAGCTGGGAATATTATTTGGAACTAGAAAGCTTTACACTACACAACAACTGTTAATTCTGTACAAAGTTTAAATTCGGCCATCGATAGAATACTATTCCCTTGTTTGGGACTTCGAACTATATTCTCTTTTATATGAAGAACCTTATCCCTTTAGAGTAATCTGCCCAAGAGTATGTCTTCCACCAAGAACAATTTACAGCGATTCAAGAACAACGTAAATTGCTTTTTCAATACACGTATCGCTCCTGTAGAGCTTTCGGATTTTCCTGCAGCACTCAATACTTTAAATTATAGTTACCTTATAGCGAAAAAAATAAAGTACCTAATCTCCATTATAAGCCAGGAAAAATATCATACTATTCAAACTATACATTATTTAACAACTTCCCTCCTTTTGCATTTTTCCATGGAACAATATATGTATATACATATATATATATATATATATATATATATATATATATATATATATATATATATATATATATATATATATATACACGAGTATATATACATACATAAGTGTAGTATTATCTCTGTACTAAATTCAAATACGGTCTCTTTTTGTTTTCGAAAGCTCTCTTGCTAACAAAAAGTCTAGCAAGCAATTACGGACAAGAGAGAGTATGTTTTTCATTATCTAGTGATCCTGAAATATTTAGAAACGCCAAAAAATTACTTATTATATTAATAAGACAAAGTTGATTTGTGTACGTTTTAGTATCGTTATAAATAATTTTTGAATATATTTAACAAACGGAAAGTTTAAATATTGTTTACTTCATTTTACACCACTGGACAAGAATATCAAAATAATAATTTATTATTTATTTCTATACGCAATAAATTATTGTCATCGTTGACATGCACTTTTCTCATAAAATAAAATATAATTTGAATAATGAGGGTTTTTGTTTGCTTTATGAAGAATAGCTAGTTAGGCAGGTTGAGAGGAACAAGGTTACTTATTATAAATGAGCTGCTTCTTTATTTCTTTTGTTGTTGATTAAAAATTAATAAATAAATAATATTCCAGAATAATAAATAGAATAAAATTTTTTAAATTAATATTTTATGTGTATCAATCGAAATAATATTATGTAAATTTTTGGACAATCATATTTTTTGTTTCTGATTTTAAATATATTTTATACGTAAATTAAATAATCTAACCAACAAGATACTTTCTCACACTTTGATAGCACTTAGGTCATGCATTTTTACCGGATCATCTCTTTCATTCTCTACTCGAAATTTCAACTTCCTGCTTAAATGGCAGTGCTAGTTTCCAGACTGCAATTAGAAAATTGATTGTTGCATTGAAACTAGAAGATAATATTTTTGGATGGAGTAAAAAAACTAATGGCAGGCTATATTATTTGTTCCAAACTTAGAGGTGCTAGCGTTTAAAAATGTCACTATTAGGATGTTAATATTTCTGAAACTATGTAATTAAATATACGATCTATTAGGTAAAATATGTTTAGCATCACCGTAGTATCGACATATCTCAAAATACCATATACCGTGTATCTTATTTTAAAAATTTTTGGGTCGACAACGAATTTTTTAAAACCAATAATAATGGATTTATGGAAGTGGTTTATTATCATGAAAGATATAAATCATATTCCTGCCTCTAATATATATTTTAAATTCTTAGTCAAATTCAAATAAAATGCGAAATTTATCGTGAGACAGGTAGGAATAATGAAGGTAGTAACAAAACCACGAAACCACAACACCAATCCTTTCAACTGATGTTAGTCTAGAGAATAATTTAATTTATATTCTAGATAATAGTTACAACGATCGACGAAGCATTTCAAATATTTTCAAAAATGGACTTATTTCCAAAATTTTTGTCAAATAGCCTCTGAGGCACACAAAATTATTTGTGATCTAAGATACAATGAAAAAGGACATGATTAATTTTAGATGTTAAAACTACCTGCTGGAAGGTCGAATTTGGTTTCATTTATTTTTATCAAAAAATGAAAGACATATTTGTTGTTGGAAAAAAGTTATTTACTGAAAAGAAGAAGAACTGGCAGTTTTTGTCAACTTAGTTCCATAAATTTGAGAATGTTTGCCTTTGTATTAATTAACAAGTCAATCAACTTAATCCATTGCCAAGATATGGCAATAGATGCTAGAGAATTGCCTCTTCTCAAAATTGACGAGTTTCAATCATAGAAAAGAGTCCTGAATTAACTCACTTGAAGACTCCCGTTATCTTAGAAACTCTGACTTTAACAAAAAAGCACGTCCTTTCAATTTTTACCATTACGGTAGGGTGACGGTTATTTTTCAAACGTAAGCATTTAAAGAAAAAAAACATACTTTTAAAAGGTTTTATTTGATGAATATTCGTACATGTGATAGCCTTCTATATGTACGACTACCTAAACTCATGCTCCAAGTCTAAGTGCAGCTGGCTATAGGTTGTGAAATTTTGGCGCAGCAAACAGTTCTTTAAGGTAAATGGGTACGTCTCTTATAAGCATTTGAACATTTCTGGAGAGCTTTATGTTCAAGCGTGGCCACGACAATCCCGCTTTAGTGTACCGTAACTGGGGTGACGCAAGAACACTATCAAGATGAGCCCTCCCCTCTCTCCCCAACAGCAACAGCCTAAACGGCCAGGGAAAGTAAAACTATATGACTTTCAAAGGAAATTGTGTTCGAAAATGTTTATAGTAACTAAGGAAGATATACCTTAATAACATTTATTCAACTTGACTACCTTAATAGACTGAGAAGTATATGGGATTCGCTATTGTGGTATAAAAGATATCTAACGGGTAGTGCTAGAGAATTGTCCAAGCGACTACAGTTAATTAAAAAGATGATAAACCAGTAAGAAAAACATTATTTACCCCGTACTTTCCTTGTAAATGCGCAATTCTAAAATAAAGTTCAAGTAAAGAAGTAAATTCCCACCTCTTGCCCTGAAACGATATTAATTAAGAACTATAGGGTTCATCTATAGTTCAAGTATTATATTATCATCTCGTTCGAGAGTTACTGTGTTAACATCGACAGGTTGATAGTCAGATAGATAGACCTACGAAGATGGGAAAATAAGACTTAAAGGAAAGCAAAAATTTCGAAGGGTAATTTTCTCACACATACAAAGCTTTCCGTTGGTAACGGAAGTACTTGTAAATAAAATAATTTCATTGCTGGATTATAAATTCGTTTTAGCTAATTAAACCATTTGTTTAATATTCATCTCGATATTATTTTAGGTTACTTTATAATCAAATCTCAATGCCTTCTCTATAAAGTTTGTGTTAAAATTGGAAATAATGAAAAATCTAAAACCCTTTCACGCCATAGATATTTTAATACAAAAAAATATTTTTTTATAAATATCCTGTTCTTCAATCAAGAATAAGGAAAAATTCTCATAATCGATACAATTATCTCTACCTGTTCTATCTTCTTCCCATATTACCAATGAAAATATTAAAAAAAGAAAATATAATGTTTCGGAAAAATTTTCTCATCACTATTGAAACAATAAAAGATTCATAGAATAAAGGACTGTTTTTAGTCAATTTCCACTGGTTTATTTAAATTGCGATGACGCATTTCGCTGTCGATGCAGTTTCTTCAGACTAAACCTTTTAGAGACAATGCAAATAAATTAAGGGCTACAGGTACTTTACTCAACGACCAGGTAGATTTAAACAATTTACCATTATTGAATTTATTCTCCTAATTCCATGTCTGTGTGGGTTTTCCAATACTATCAATGTAATTTAATTAGGTGAAATATCATAATTAAGAAATTATATAAAATTGTAAACATTAAACCTAGCTTGACAGTGTAAAATATAGTTCTGAAGAAGCTGCATCGACGGCGAAACGCGCCATCGCAATTTAAATAAACCGGTGGAAATTGACTAAAAACAGTCTTTTTTTATTATATATTTATAATGAATTTCCATCAAGTAGAAGCTACAACCATCCAAAAAATAAAAGATTGTTCATCTCTTTCACCTTCTTCCTTTATTAAGATTACAAATAACGAAAAAAAATAACTTAATTTCCTTATTCCTACATTCCAAAAACCCTGAAAAGGGCATATACCACGATATGTATGAAGCCACCCCTATAACCCCCTATCCCACACCATTAACCTCTTATATATTTTATTCAAAAAAAATCTGGAACGGCCACTAACACTTATTCTTGGGTTAAAATTGAAAATAATGAAAAATAACCTTAATTTCAAAAACCCTGAAAAGGGCATATACCGCTAAATAAATAAATTATATGTATATATATATATATATATATATATATATATATATATATATATATATATATATATACATATATATACATATATATATATATATATATATATATATATATATATATATATATATATATATATAATCAGATTCTCCCATTAAAATTAATAGCAATAAAAAAAACTTAATTTTTATAGTTCTACAATCCAAGAACCCTAAAAAGGATATATAACAAGATATATATGCAGTAACCCTTCTAACCTCTCACCTCGTTAACCCCTTATATATATTTTAACATAAATTTTACTTTTTAGTATAAATAATATTATGTTTATATATGTATGTAACGCTCTCTATAGGAAACAACTCCTATAAACTTCTTCTTCACCCTTTTCATCCCGATTATGTTTTACTGCAAATATTTGCGCAAAATATGTGTTTCTTATTTTAAAAAAAAAAAAAAAGATAGGAAAAAATTGCCATTTTACTATTAAAACCATACAAATCGACTCCCACTCTTTTCACCTTAAGCGATATAGCTCAAACACTGTATATTACGACATATACGCAATTACCCTCTTACCCTATTCCTTTCACCCTGTATATATTTTAGAACACACATTTTATAATAAATATACAATATCCCAATCAAAAACGTGGCTACATCCATTGAACACTTTCCAGGAAAATACTTGTAGAATAGGCTCAAGTCGCCAACCGTTCTTCGATGTTCCAATGAATTAAGATTGCTCGCCAATAGCGGGTCTCTAATCAGGCGAACAGTTCTCTTCTGAATAGAATCCAATAAATGCAGTGTATATTTGGGAGCAGAGCTCCAAACATGGAAGCAGTATTCAATCGTTGGTCGAATTTGAGCTTCGTACAAAATTAACCGTTGTTGTGGAGTGTAAAAAGCATTGGCTCAAATATGTTATACCTGAGTTAACAACAACAAATCATTGAAATTTTTTACCGACAAAGTATTTCAAAAGAGCTTCGTTTAACTCCCTTTAAAAGAGTGGGCTAATAGGGACAACCTTAAAGCAAGGCGAGAAACTGTGACTAACCTTAGAGTTGTAAATGACTGTGAAGTTTATAAAAGATTATAACAAAATTGTAACTAGACCTCTCTAGAATGTTTTTGGCAACTCTCACTTTGTAAATCTATGCCTGACAAAAAAGAGTAATATAATAAAAAAAATAGGACAAATAGTTAAAAGTGTTGTTTTTAAATAAATGTATTGTTTATATCTTGAATACGTATTAAGGTGATCTAATTGCATAAATATTGATAAGATACCTGTTATCTGTATCATTTCACCGCCCCTGACCAAACTTCATCTATACAATTTTGAAAACGAAAGAAAAAGAGTGCCCAGACTGAAGTGTTGCGCTAAACGGGGCCACATTTGAACATGAAGGCGTCGAGTTACGTCCAAACAAACGAAATTTTCGCCCGGATGGAGATCTGCCCATTCGTATATATTAAAAAGCGATTTTATCTTAGGAGTTTTGTCTAATTTAAGGAGGCTAAAAAAGGCTGATAAAAACATGGTATTAATATCCAATTGTCTAGTTGAGTACAAAATATTTCACCTCTTTTAGTCACGTAATTATCGCTCGAAATTTTTCCTCCCGGAGATTTGCTATAATTTTCCATCCTTTTTCAGCTCCCGACAATTTTTTGTAAATACAGGAAGAAGACATAATTTTTCAGACATATTGTTTAAAATACACTCTAAAATATGAAAATGTGTGCAAATTACCGAAACCAGATTTATTCCTTTCTGTTGGCTTAATACCCAAAATTCGATAAAACGGATTTGCAAGATGATGACTTCAAACCACATTCAGGTTTATAAGTTATTCAGTTCAAATTTAAGTTACGTGTTCAAGCGGTTCGTGGCAAGAAAAGTATGGTAAATATGATAACTAATTCAAAAAAGAAATAACAGAAAGATTTCGCACTCCAATTTTAAGTTAAGACTAGACTCAAGGCTAGGTCCTTTGTGCAAAAAAATTTGTTAAATTATCAAATAAGAGTCGTTTAGTTTAAATATTTATGATAATATATAATGTGTATGTTCACAAAGGTTTATTGCGTTAGTATATTTTTTTGCCCTAATTAGATCTTTTCTTTACGTCGAGTATATCTATCGACACTTAGATACTATTCACCAAGAAGCGGAATCTTATATATTACTTCTAACATTATAAGATTCAGTCAATGATAATGCTTAAAGTATTTTTTCTTTTAAATTCAGGGCACCTACTAGTGCAATTATTTTTTAATCCACTGAGTTATTTTTCTGCTAGAAAATATTAACTTATTATCGTGCACATCCTGTCTATGACTCTTCAATAATATATAGTATACTAGTCTATATCAACCATATAGTAATTTTTTTTCTCTTAAAAGAATTATCCAAATTTCTTTAATAAAATAATAATCCGTTATTATCACACACTTTCTATAACATATAGTTGAACTTATATAATGGTTTTAGGACATATATTATTCTGTATTGCTAACAGACTTTAAATATATTTATTTAAATTTTCCAATACTATCGGCTAAAATAGTTCTGAATTTTTGTAACACTCCCAGTATATACTTTTTGAAATAAGATGCAGCCTAATCCAGGATCTATCTTTATGCAAAAATTTTTTGTTTGATGCAGGAACCTACAAACAAAGAAACGAGAGGTTTTTATCTTATATTAAACTAAGCTTAACTTCAATTCTTTCTCTCAACTTCCATTTATATTTAAAAACAGGAATGATTTCATAAAATTCAGTTACCTAAATGGTAGTATTCTTAGTTTGCTTTATCTTCAGAATCCTTTCTATATTTTTAATCCGAATTATAACCAGAATTTCTTAAACTAATTTACAATAACTCCCAATTTCAACTAAAATAGGTTCCAATACACATGTACAAGTAAATAATCATATACTGCAAAAATCTTTAAATATTCCCTTTAAAACTATAGAAAGAAAAAGAATATAAGGATATAGCAACGCTGTTCCATGATCACTATATCACTCCAATCGACATTAATATAACAGGCTTGAATTGCCTTACGTATACCGTCCCAACAAAATAAATTAGCATAAGTGATTAGAATCACTGTTTACAATACCGAGTAAATTACATCATTAGTTACTATATTAACCTGACAAAGAATATACGAGTATAAAAATAATTTAAATATTTAAAATAAAGTTACAAGGAATGACAATTATGTTATTCTGTTTGTAGCCTTGTCTATACTGAAGTCAAAACTTTCACCAGATGGCTAATTTTCTAATGGAGAAATAATAAAAATTTTGTGAATTTTCCACGAAACGAGTAATTTTACGAGAGGTTAGAATATAAAGCAAACAAACAACCTTCATTATCAACGCTGGTGTGTCTTAAGGTTCCATACTGTCTATCACTCTCTTTTTCATTTACATTAACGATCTGCTGGAAAGGACCAGGAATCCAATCTGCAGCTTTGCAAGAACTCATTCATTTATTTTAAATGCTCGAACCTAGGCTACTCATACAAATATCCACAGTCAGCAGGAAGTCATTCAACTTAACCAAGACCATGGAGAAAATCTATCTTGTAGAATAGTATCAATCAAGAAGAATTTGACACTACAAAAACCAATAAGGCAGTTTTTTCTAAAAAAATTAACGTTACAGAACCCGGCATAATTATGTCCGGACACTCCTCTAACATCGTCATTCGATTGCTGGGCTGTAACTTAAGAACAAATATGTGTTGGCATGAACCTGTTGCTTGTATAGCAAAGAAAACTTCTGAAAAGTTGAGAATATTGTTTTGAATTAGAAAGGTTCACACTTCACGCCAACTGTTAATTTTGTACAAAGCTCAAATTTGACCAATGGCGGAATACTGCTCCTGCATTTGAGGCTTTGCTCCAAAAAATAAACCGCATTTATTGGGTGCTGTTCAGAACTCACCAGCAACCTTCCTTCAAGTGCGGTACATGTCAGGAATACGCGTCTCGTTAACACATCAAATCCGTATGAGATCCAGCTTATCACTCATCGTACAACCCTTTTTCACCAATCTGGTATATGAAGAACCGCATTCCTTTGGAATAATTCACTCATGACTATGTTTCCTACCTACTGTAATTAGCAGTGGTTCAAGGCCAACTTGAATCTCTGTTTTCATACACACGACCCTATTTTTTTTTTTTTTATGGGTCTAACACACATGCTACAGGGAAGTCCCTAAAGCGCTCCAGGAGCGGCATGCAGTACTCTAGGCAGCATGTGTGCTATCGATGTTCATGTCGAGTTTGGTTAAGGTGTTTACATCTTGGCAAATATCTTTCTCATTTTTATGGTGCCTTTAGGGCTTTTTAAGGTACAACGTCTTTGTAATGGTTTTTGGAAAAAGGATCCATAAGAAATAAATTTTCTTTTCTACAGTAATAAGCTTCTTACCTCTGGCGTAACTGTTCCCTTTTCAAATTTGTCTATCGAATTGTTACGAGAACCGTAAAGATTAACACCAAGTTCGAAAAAACAAGGTTAGCTAAAAACTGGCGTTCCAATATTGCCCAATCTAATAGAAAATAAAGACAAATTCCAGCAAATTCTGAATTCCAAACTTGGCGATCCCAAACTTTTTATACTGATAAATGATATCGCAAAAAAAAAGTATGAGTATACAAGTGGCTACAAAGAACATTTCGTTAAAGGGAAAGAGAAGCTTGGAAAACATCAGCTTAAGAACAAAAAACCTAATTGAGGAAAGAAAATAAGTGAATCGAATCACTGAAGCATACAAAGGAAACAAGAACATGAAGGTCTTAATATCAAAACACAAGATCAGGTGAGACACCTGAAATAAACCCAGAAAACGGTCGACGCCCTGGCGAAGATCAGATCAGCAATGACATGTTACACATAGGTCAGTCGCTGCTCGAAAGTGTACGAATTTTACTTGATAAATGTCTATTGCAAGCAAGAATCCCAGATAGGTGGCAGAAGAGGAAAGTTATATTATTGTAAGAAAAAGGGGGGATCGAGATAACATAGAACACTATCAACTCATTTATATGAGCAATTGAGTGAAATAATAACAAACAAACAGGTTAAATCAATCTCAGCCCTTCGAGCAAGTGGGATTCAGAAAGAGTCAACCATCTCCAGACACCCTGTACTCTAATTATTAAATGTACAGAATACGATATATTTGTATTCGTGACCTTTGTTGGCTACCGTAAGGCTTCTGATATGATAAAAACCTGGACAATTCTGAAAGCAATGGATAATGCAAGGATATATTCTAAATACTCAAACTTAATTAAATATATATATATATATATATATATATATATATATATATATATATATATATATATATATATATATATATATATATGATCATACATCGCTGCAAATAACCATTAACGAGAACACAAGGAACAATAATATCCGTACTGAAAGGAGAGTACGCCAAGGGGAAAAAATTTCACGCTTAACGCTGGAAGATGCATTTAAAAACCTGAACTGGCATGACAAGGGAATTAACACAGATGGGCTACGATTCTACCACTTAAGGTTCGCAGATGACATTGCTGTTTTTAGCGAGATCGCAGAGGAACTCGACACCATGTTGCAAGAACTCCATGAGGCTTCCTTAAAGCTTGGCCTAGAAATGGACGCAAATAAAGCTAAGAGAGAGAAGTCCCCGAGACATAGATGTGACTGTTGCCAGCCAATTGCACAAGATCTAAGTGGGAAAAGAGAACAAAGCTGCGGAAATCTTCAGACGAACAACACTTGGATGGGCAGAATTCGGTAAATTGGGACATATAACCAAATTACCACTTAACCTAACAAATCTTAAAAAGAAAGTCTTTAATAGTTGTATAATGTCTGTTCTCACTTATAGTCTAGAAAATACGGCACTAATGCTCTAGTCGACTAATAAGCTACAAACCACTCAAAGAGCAATGGTAAGAGCCATACCTGGAATCAGCCTTCGATATCGAATTAGAAACCAAGATATCCGTGAAAGAACAAAAGTTTCAGATGTACTGGAAAAAATAGCTCGGCTGATGTGACGTTCTCAAAGTGCATATATCTTTAACTGAACATATAATGCAAAACAATCAACATGATGAAGACTTAAGATAATCAGTAAACAGGTAGATTCTCTCAACTGGTTACGAATTAATCTTTATTTAAACGATGACACTTGCACATAATTAGTAAAATTGGTAATAGCGAATTTGGCTTGCCCTCAACGAGGAAATTGTAGAAATTTTATTTCTCAGAACATACAAGAAATAGAAAATAAAAAATAAAGGTACTAAAAGTCTCTTTAATTATTTTTGCTTAGTAGCATAATAATTAATCATAAAGACACAGGTATGATGTACTTACATTTATATTGATTTACTACACATACATCCTACTAAAAATTTTACTAATTTATTGACTTAAGCATATGAATCTCGTAATTGTATTAAAAAATATATTGCAACCACGTATGTACAAAAATTATTGAAAATAAAAATTAGCATTGATTGATTCACTGGAAAAAATCCTGCAGCATTCAGCTCAATATTCTCCTGAAATGCATGTTTAGCCATCATATATAACTGTTGATTAATGTATTTGCGTTCTCTAATAATAAATATTTGATTTGGTTCATTTGCTAGACCATAACATATTTTTCCAGTTTTTCTAGCTTCCACTGATAATTGTTCTCCAACATTTGCCAAGAAAATTAGGATAGCCTAAAATAAATTAGGTAAAGGACATAATGCCATATTTGTTAAAAAAATTTGAGACAAATGAACAAAAATCACTCTCATTCCCTAAAACTCTTAGCCGAAGCATCATTCTCAATCTCGTTATAACACTTATATATATATATATATATATATATATATATATATATATATATATATATATATATATATATGTATACATATATATATATATATATATATATATATATATATATATATATATATATATAGAATAAAGAAACAAAGCAAAATGTTGCCGTATCTACCAAAATTATTAAAAATACAATCTTAATTGGGGAACTCGGCAAATTTGGGCGTGATAGGAGATCACACAATTTTCATTAAGCCGCCAATATTTCGGTCCTGGATTGGGACCTTCTTCAGGGCAGAACTGAAAAGAAGAACAGTGCGTATTCACTGATTGTGAGTGTCTAGGACAACTTTAAATTAATGATGTTATCATTAGGTTGTTATATGTATATATACATATATATATATATATATATATATATATATATATATATATATATATATATATACATGTATATATATAATAGGTAATATTTTTCTTGGGTTTTGGTTGTCATTTAAAACAAAAGCTTACTATGGGTTACAAAAACGTTTCATACATTTTGTTGAGCTTTATCAAGTTTTGTATATGTATTTGTATATGTATATATATATATATATATATATATATATATATATATATATATATATATATATATACATATACATACATATGTATGTATATGTATACATATATACATATATATATATATATATATATATATATATATATATATATATATATATATATATATATATATATATATATATATATATATATATATATACATGTGTATATATATAATAGGTAATATTTTTCTTGGGTTTTGTTGTAATTATGGGTTACAACAACGTTTCGTACATTTTGTTGAGCTTTATCAAGTTTTTCTTAACTAACTTTTTTTACATTAAAACTAGTTTTCTAAAAAAAACACTTTAACATTTTACGTTAAACTTTATTTTATCTATTTGCACCAGAAAATAAGATTGATGACAGCCTTCAACATTTCCATTTTAAATAACAATTTACATCAGAAACAGAAATTAATAATCAAATAAATCTTTTTGATTTAACATTAGTTAGAGAAAGTGAACAAAGAATAGCCACTAGGTGGTACGCAAAAGAGTCCTAGTCAGGTCGTTATTTTAATTTCAATTCAAATAATCCAAAAAAGCAAATAAACAGCGTTATATATATAGGACTCACAGATAGAGCTTTTGCGTGAACTTACGCAAAGTACCGGCCAGAAACCCTACAAAAAGTTAAACAAACATTATACAACCATTCTCCAGAAAACACAACTTCAAAAATATTCAAACAGAGAACTTGTTTATTTTACAACAAAGACAAAAAGACAAAAAAAACAGCAAACAAAATAATAAAAAATATATCGTTATACCATACACAGCCGGTCTTTCGGAGAAAATAAGTAATATTCTTCCAAACAAAACATTACTGTTTGCCATAAAGCCCAAAATTTAGTAAACTTTTAGAGCCCAAAATTTAGTAAACTTTTTATTTACACCACTTAAAAGCAAAGTACCTCAAAAAAAGCAATCTAACGTAATTTACTTCATCCCATGTCTAAACTGCCAAAAATGCTTCAACTGCATTACATAAACATGAAACACAAACAAGACATGAATTTGACTGCAAGAATACTGAGAACTTAACACAGAACCTAAACTGTACTAAGTATATATATATATATATATATATATATATATATATATATATATATATATATATATATATATATATATATGTAGCCACAATCTTCTTTTAACATAAAAAAATGAATTAAAAGTGGTATTTCAAAATCTTAAATAAAGTGTCAATATTATATGTTAGACAGAAAACAAATAAATATGTACCATAAACAAAATAATAGCAATATTTATGCTTACATTAGAAGTAATGATGTCTGATGTTACGAAATTATTACTTCTAGTTGAACTGAAAAATTACGGCAAATCAATTTAAAGTCTAATAACCAATAATTTTAATGAAATGATATACTATTTGTTAAATTTTTATATTTTACGAAGAATTTTAAACATTTTTTATTATATCTTCCTATATCAAAAATTAATTTATATTTAATTAATAGGATCTGGAATATCGATAATTAAATGTTCTGCTACACCCTACCTCATTTATTTTTCCAAACAATAATTTAAGCTAACTATGCATATTGAATGGCGGATTATTGGATTTAAGTAATTTTATTTGTTTTAAAGCACCATTGGTATGCATAGTTTAAGCTGTTATTTTGACAACCGTTGGCCCTTTACGATAGATTCTAAGGTTTATTGTTTTTTAATTATTTAACCTATTTTTACTCAACAGCATCGAATTGAATAATAAACGGAAAGGGCAGAAAAAAATCATAGAGAGCCGAGAGCATTTTATATTTAGCAATAGCCAGAACTAAACTTGCGCTTTGGTTAGAAAGTAATTTATAACAAAAGCATAATAACTCAAATGAAAATAAATTTATAGCTAACTAAGAGAAAAAAAGAAATACATTTGCTTATATCGAATTCGTTCAAACAGTTTCAGTGAGGCAAACAGTTGGTGTTTTAGGGGTAGGTCCTGAAAGTAAAACATAGCTTCAGGTCTTATAAATATCAAGTCCGCTAACACTTATGTGATATAGACTACCTATGAAGATTAGACTTTATAAATCGTGAGGTGCGTCAATCCGAAATTTTACTTTTTGATGAATCTCGTTTCGTTAACATAGAGACTCTTAATAAAAATAATACTATATATGATCAATGGAAAATTTTCATTTGTTGAGAGACTGTGCTTTCTTGGAATTAACATTTGATGGCGTTATAGGAAAGAGAATAATAGGGCTCTTTTTTTCGAAGATCCTTTAATAATCCAACAATATTTAACTAAAAAAAACAACAGCACTGCATTACTACCTATATTGCTAAAGGAGTAGTTTACCATTTAAATCGTTAGATCGCTGCAAGGGTTTAATAAGACAGGCACTAAGGTTCGACAACTTACTTCTTTTGATTTCCTCTACTGTGGCCATATCAAAGAATATGTATATAAGAGAACACCAGAAATACTTTACTCATAAATTACTATGCCAGTAATTCTATCAGGCAACTTCAAATGGAAAATGTTCTCAGCAAATTTCAAAAAAAAGTTCATTTATGTGGAAATGCGATTGGCCAAGTTATCTATTTATCTATCAAGAAAAATTTGTAGAACATGAAAGAAATATGTTTTTACATAACTAGCGCCTATAGAAGACCGCTGTCGCTGTCGTGAATCCTTGACTGTCGGGTGTCCGCTAATTTATGTCCCCGGTGTAGGTAGGGGCGGTGGTGGGGTGGGACAGATTAGAGCCGGCATCCTGGTGGTCGCTAAGCGCTATACAGTTACTAAAAAAATAAAAACCGGCTACAAACCGTGGTACTGACCGGCTAAGGTAGAACAGCTGAGGTGGGTGTTATTGGCTTCTAATCACTAGACATGTATAAACATCGCTGTGCGCAACATTTGACATTATTTTCTCAGATTTGTTCTTATAGTTTGTTACTCTGCTTGATTTTATATTCTTCATTTTAACGTTTTCATCTATCCATTTTAATTTTGCAAATTTGTTTGAAACTGTTGTTTCTGTGTGTGTGTGTGTGTGAGAGTAAAATGAATTTCAATAAAACTGTAAGTAATATGGAATTGACAGATTTAGGTATGCCAAATGTGGATTCATCTAATTTTGATTTTGATACTTTAGTTTTGTCAAACTTTCTTTAATAATATATCTTTTATTAAAAGTGATTAATAAATGTGTGAATATTCAGGATCCTAATTCTAATGATGTTGTTCTTACTGAACAAAACGGATTGACGTTATTGTTAAGGAACGCATAGCAGAACAATAAATTCTAACTTAACATCCCCTTATTAGTAAAGAGACACAGAATAGTTCAAATTTACTGAATTTGGAAGATCTTATTTGTCTTAATAAAGATGCCCAACTTCCTGTATCAGAATCTAATTTGGGATGTTCCAATCAAAATTTCTCGCTAAAGTTATCTCAACTCCCCGATACTGATAATATTGACCAAATTTATCTAAAAAATATTGATAGTTTATCACAATCTTCATCCGTTTCGAACACAAATTTTGAAATCGAAAATGCCACAACTGAGTTAAGCATAAATAAACCTTCAGTTGAAAAAAATATTAAATTGTACCAAGATATAGTTAATGCAAACTCTATCGATTATAATCTCTCATTTCCATGTACCCAACCTAAACCGTTGTCACCACACCAAAACGCACAATTGGATTCTAGCACACAAGTTCCAACTTCTTCCGAATCTTCTTCGCCGTCTACTTCTACCGGTTTTGATAGTCCTATTGACATAAACTGTTTGATTGTTAAAGACAATTCTAACGATTCTGATGTATTAATTCGTTGTTCACGACCCACCCCGAGAATACTGCTAAATTCACAATTTCTTTGTATTGCTTAAAACTCTCCAGAATCTGCTTTATCTCCTAGTTATTCAAATTCAATTATTGAACCTCTTGAGGTGCAAGAATTTAAACTATTTAATAATTTAAATTCTGCTCAAACTGTTGTTGAGATTATGACAACCAAACCGATTCTTTTATTGTTAAGGCTAAGATTAGAAACACCAGATTTTTCCGAAAATTTGTTTCTAATTCAAAAAGTTTTTGTTCTTCCGCAAATTCTTATGAACAATTTCGAAACGTTTCTTCCGAAGAACAGATCATGTGAGATAAAATAAAACTGTGCTTCAACGACTTGGCAAATATTAATATTTAACTTTATTTCCCTTTCGTTTCTGTTATTTTTCATATTATAAAAAGTTCTACTTTTTTCGCTTGGCATTACATTTCTATTAGTTCTCCAACATTGTATACGTGTAAAACATGCAACAGACTTTTACTAGACATGACAACCTGTCGATACATGATAAAATTTTGTAACTCAACATTACTAAAGCGACAAGCGTTTGCACATTTAAGCGATCCTCAACATTCTTCTAATACTAGACGTAAGTTATAATATTTTATTTAATTTATTTAATTTTTTTGTTTCATTTAATTTGCATCCCTTTAATAAGCAGTTTTATCGTTTTGCAACCCAATATTATTAACTGTAAACGAGTAAACTAAATTAATATTTTTATGATCTATAGTCAACTTATTCTCACACTGGTGTACCCAAGAACAACATATCTTTTTATTCTCAGGCTTGCTTGTTTCGAACATGTCGAGGTCAACTCGAGTTCGAAAACCTTCATAATCACCGAGCTAACTAAATTAATATTTTCATGATCAACTGCTTCTGGCGAACTCAACTAGATAACTTTCCCACACTTGCTTGCATACGAAGATAAACTTGTTATTCCCAGCTCACATACACAAATAGGTTCTCACACCCACGTCGACCTCGAAGTATATATATGCAAGCGAGCCTAGGAATAATACGTTTATCTTCTTATGAACATTACCTTGTTTTTGCCAATTATTTATGCATAAAGGAAATGACTCAAACGATTAATAATTATTTTAGTTATAAATTATCAAGTCTAATTTCATTTTTCGTTTATTTCAAAAGTGGCAAAATAAGATGTAATTAGAAGATCATGGGGAAGTCATTTGAAATCTAGTGGCCACCAACAACGTGTTGCAACATCTTCAAGAGATTTTGGAATTGTAGTGATAAAATCAGCTTTTAAGGAACGCATCATTTCATATCGGGTCAGTCCTGAGGGATATCATGTAAATATTACAAGTTTTTTTGGGGACCTTCTCAAAAAGTTAATGGTTTATTGGAGCAAGCAGTAGGGCAACATCCCTGTATTAAAAGCAAGGTGGAATTCTTCTGGTTTAATTTATATCCTACTAATCTAACCAACAGCGTCAAGTCTTTTAATACACAACATAAACTGATTTGCAGCAGATATAATCCAAGGATTTTACGAAACAGTCAGAAAAGCAAACGAATTAGCGGAAAAGGATTCTGGTAGGTTCAGTATTGATTTTTAATTTTTTTATTTTCTCCTGAGTCTATTCCTAATTTTAACATGTATTTTTATTACTAATTTTTTATAAATTTAATATTAAAATATTTTACTATCCAGATTAGTATCTAATCAGCTTTCGAAACATTATGAAAAAAAGTCTCTTTATGATAGATATTTACAATATTTTCCAAACAAAGATGATTTAATGAGACATAATGCTTATGATTGTGATCATGTTAGAATCAATTTACCATCACCGACACCCAAAATTGATAAGTTTAGCAACATAATGCCTAGAAATATTCTAAAATTTACTAATATTCAAAAACAAATTGAAGTTGCTTTCGTTATCTATGCCGAGCAACTTAAATGGTTTTGATCCCAACAGTCATTACCCTAATAATTATTCCATCTTATTTTGTTTTTTATATAAAATGTTCATTTGATAACAATGCAAGTGTGAACTTAATAGGTGTTCTAATTGCGTTCCGGTTTTTATTAAGTTAATAGAACGAGATGTGTTTAAGATAGATAATAAATATTTAAAATTAAATAAGCCCATGAGGAAATTGAAGGAGTTGGTTAAGATATATCATAATTATACAAACGAATATCACATTTGCAATAAGATTATTATTGACGAATGTGATAAAGTTGCAAACCATGATCACCTAACGGGTCTTTACAAAGGACCAGCCCACTCAAAATGTAATTTAAATTTCAAATTACCAAATTATATTTCGATTATACTACATAACTTAAAAAGTTATGCTGCTCATTTATTTATCAAAAATTTATGGCAACATAATGAACAATTGAAAGTTATTGCACAGAACAAGGAAAAATATATTTTATTTGAAAAATATATCAATGTAGACATATACTTCGAAAAACAATCTGATAAGTTAAAGAAGAAACAGTTTTGCATAAGATCTATAGACTCTTTTCAGTTTTTACCATTCATTATCAAAATTACCTTACACTCTCACGACAATGTCAAGAAATTTTAAAATTTTTCGATAAAAAGAAGTTCATTTTGATTCGTCAATACCCGTCCTACCCCGAACAGATGCAGAGAAATTATCGACGAAACCAAGGAGGGACACAATCAACGAATTAGAAACAAACTTCTCGCTTGTTCCAACAATTCCAGGTCCTTTTATGGCAGTCGCTAAGGTAGTTAGTCAAAATTTCACCAAATCCACCATACTACCACTTACACGGCCAGATAATTCTATTGCAACGACACCTGTTGAGAAACCGAACTTGTTGGCTGAACTCTTTGCTTCACATTCTAATGTCGATTTACAAGGAAAAACACCACCTACTATTCCCATATTGCAGTCAAGGATGCCCGATGTTGTCTTCAGACAGCGTATCATAAAGCATATTTTAGTGAAGCTAGACACCAAAAAGGCTTCTGGCACTGACGGAATACCTGTCATAGTTCTCAAAAACTGTGAGAGGGAACTAACATCCGTTTTCTGTAAACTTTTCAACCAATCCTACAGAAAGGGAATATTTCCTTCCTGCTGGAAATGTGTCACAGTTCAGCCGATACCTAAAAAAGACAAGAAGACCTTGCCAAATAAATACCGGCCAGTCGCACTGCTTTCAATAATATCGAAAGTCATGGAAAAGGTTATCAATCAGCATCTTCTAAAATACCATAAAGGATTCAACCTTATTAGCGATCACCAATATTGCTTTCGTAAACATAGATCAACAAGAGATCTTCTGACTTACGTAACACATGTTTGGAACAATGCAATTGAACACTTTGGCGAATCTCGAGCGGTTGCTCTTAACATATCCAAGTGTTTAGCACGATAGACTTTTGGCTAAGCTACGGTCTTAAGGTATGTCTGAAAAGTTCTGTTTGTGGCTCTCATGTTTCCCCAGAGAGCATTCTTTACGAGTGGCGGTCGAAGGATCTCTTTCTAACATCTTCACTATCAACGCCGGTGTGCCCCAAGGCTCCATACTGTCTCCTACTCTCTTTCTCATTTACATTAACGATCTGCTGGAAAAGACCGTGAATCCAATCTACAGCTTTGCAGATGACAGTACGCTTATCTCTTCATTCGCTTTGAACGCTCGGACATCGGCTACTCAGGCGAATATCCACAAACAGCAGGAGGTCTTTCAACTTACCAAAGACCAGGAAGAAATTATATTTTGGGGTGACAGTAACCAAGTGGAATTTAACGCTACAAAAACCCAGGCGGCAGGTTTTTCTAAAAAAAAGTTAACGCTGCTGAGCCCGACATAGTCATGTCGGGGCACTCCATTCCCCTAGCATCGTCACTCAATTTGTTGGGCGTTAATTTGGGAGCAAATATGTCCTGGCACGAACATATTGCAGGCATAGCAAGGAGAGCTTCTCAGAAGTTGGGAAAATTATTTCGAACCATAAAGCTTTACACTCCACAACAACTGTTAATTCTTTACAAAGCTCAAATTCAACAAACTATGGAATACTGTTCCCATGTTTGAGGCTCCAGTCCCAAACACACACTGCATTTGTTAGATTCTGCTCAGAGAAGGACTGTTCGTCTAATTATTGACCTGGAACTGACCAGCGGCCTTGATCCGCTGGAACATCGAAGAACGGTTGGTGACTTGAGTCTGTTCTACAAGTATTTTCATGCAAAGTGTTCGAAGGATGGACCCCGCTTGATACTTCACATCCGTATGAGGTACAGCTTGTTACTCCGCATACAACGCTTTTCAAGCAGTCTTTTATATGGAAAACATCATCTCTTTGGTATAATTTGCCCAGGACTGTGCTTGCCACAGAGTACAATTTACAGCGATTCAAGAACAACGTGAATCGCTTTTTCCTCACACATGTCGCTCCTGAAGCACTTTAGGGACTTCCCTGTAGCACGTGTGCTAGACCTATAAAAAAAAATTGCCAGAACGGGAACTATTTTATAACGAGTTAAAAGTGCAACATATTACTGAAGTTGACTATAATAGGGAAAAAGTTATGTGAAATTTGTTCTATTGTAATTCGATAGGTGAATACTCTGATATTTATTTAAAATCAGATGTATTACTTTTAGTAGATATTTTCCAAAATTTTAGAAAAACTTTTTTAAATACCTATAAGCGGGATCCTGCACATTATTATGCTTTTCGAGGATTAACTTTTGATGCTTGTTTAAAGTTCGCAGATGTGGAATTAAAGCTTTTAACTAATCCTGATATGTTACATTTCTTAAGAATAATATAAGAGGAGAAGTCAGTACTTGTGTTACTAGAAAATCTGTCGCAAACAATAAGTTTCTTGAAAGTTTCGACTCATCTCAGCCCAATACACGGAAGGTTTTTGTCTGGCCCTCAAATTGATAGTTTTAATCTCACGGACATTTCAGACACATCTAAAAAGGGATATGTTTTAGAAGTTGATTTAATATATCCTACTGATTTGTATGACTTTCAAAACAAATTTCCTTTTTGTCCTGAAAATTGTAAGCCTCATAATACTAAACGTGCAAAATTAATTCCAAATTTATTAAATAAGCAACGATATGTTGTTCATTATACCTTATTATAGATCATAGAATTTTGCAGTTTACACAATCTCCATGGTTAACGAACTAAATAGATTTAAACTCTAACATAAGAAACGGATCTAAATACTAGTTTAATAGAAACATTTATAAGCTTAGTAATAATATACTATTATTACTTACAATGAAAAATATTTAACATCGATCGGACATCGGGTTAGTGACCCAATTTGAAAAAAATAGTAAGAAATTGGAAAACCACACTTTGAAGAATCAGTAATTTTTAATTAAAATTTAGTTCCTATTCCAGTGAATAAAATACTAATTGAATACGACAAGTCTGTTTATATAGGATTTTCTATTTTAGATATTTCTAAGACTCTTATGTATGGTTTCTTTTATGACTTCTTAAAACCCTTATATCTAGACGAGGTAAAATTATTATATACAGATACTGACTCTTTTATTTTGAAACAGAGAATGTTTATGAAGATATAAAAAATTATATTGATTTTTTGACACTTCTAATTATAAAATGATTAATGTTCACAATATACCAATAACTAAGTCTGTAGTAGGTAAATTGAAAGATGAATTTACTGGTGAACTCATAGAATGTTTCTATGGAACTGGAGCCAAAGCTTATTGTATGAAAACCAAAAATAATTTACTTAAAAAATTAAGGAAATTAAAAAAAATATATATAGTACAAATAAACAATTGGATGTTATCGATTATAAAGGTGTTATAGAACATATTTCTAAAACCTTTTGTTCTATATATGTTTCGATCTAGGATGTATAATATATACACAGAATTAGTTAATAAGTTAGCTTTATCCTCGGTAGATGATAAAAGATTCAAAATTCCAAATTCTTAGGATACGCTTGCTTGGGGACATTACAATATTCCTCTTTATCAAAGGGTTGAAGAAAATGACAAATTTGTTGATGTTTACAGTACTCCCTCGACTTTATTTAGTTGACATATATAACATCGGAAAGTATTTTAGTTTTCAGTTTTATCTTATATTGCATGTTTAAAACTTGGAAATCTGTTTAGAATTTTTTAAAAAGGAAATTGATAATATAATCCATAGGACTTATGAAAAAAGGTGAATTTTCTTTCTTTCTTTCTTTCTGCTTTGAGATTCTTAAAAAGTCGTTTCCTTTAAGCGTTTTAAATCGATAGATTTCTTATAAGTAAACGAATTTAATAATATATTTTCTACCTTTTTACTATTAATTTC
Source organism: Pachyrhynchus sulphureomaculatus (assembly GCA_019049505.1). Lineage (NCBI taxonomy): Eukaryota > Metazoa > Arthropoda > Insecta > Coleoptera > Curculionidae > Pachyrhynchus > Pachyrhynchus sulphureomaculatus. The sequence goes on along the minus strand of CM032454.1, from coordinate 91,928,883 downwards.
GCTGGGTTTGCATCCTGTAGTTCTGTGAATGGTATTATTGTATTTTTCAACAATATTGGGCAAAGTATTGTACCACTTATAATTTTCTTGATTACTGAAATATTTCCACATAATGTTTTTTTAGGTTCTGTTAGCACGCTCCACCATAATTGCTTTTAAATTGGAAAAGCTACTAAAATGATTAATTTGATGATCATTCATTAGTTCTTAAAAGTGTCTGTTGTAAAAGTCTTTTCCGATAAATTACCTGGCCTTGTAGTTTTATTTAATTTTTTTTAATTGCTGTTGTTACATCTCCCCCACTTTTATTTTTAAGCGGTTCAGCCCAAACATATTTCGTAAACGAATTTATAACAATTAAAATGTATCTAGTCGACTTACTGAATCTAGCATAAGGCTGCATTTCAACTAAATCGCCTTGCCATAGGTCGTCTAAACTCTTTATAATTGTTCTTCTTCTCTGACATCTTTTTCTAGCAGGTTTATGTAATTCTTCAACAATAATTTCTTTTATATTTTTCTTCAGGTTGCCTTCTTCGTACTAATCCAGTTTCCTAAATATCTCTCTTAAATATATATTTTTTTTTCTATATTTCAACATTACGAATATCAGCTATATCTTTGAGTTCTTTAACATCACCGTCAACCTTTGCGAATCCCTCTTCTAACTTTTTTAAAACAGCGGAATTTCCTGAAACTTTTGCTCCTAGAGCATCAGCAACATATTTCAAAGCACCGAACTCAATTTTACTTGTTTTGTCAAATTCCTTGAACTTATGGCCTATACCATAATTTCTTTAATTGTTTTGTCAAAAACATCAAACTTATCGTCTACATTGATTACTATTTTTACTACTGTTTCTACCAGATCATTTTTATTATCAATATTTCCTCCTCTATTCTCGCTTTCAATTCATTTTCAATATTAATTTTATCTCCGAATATTTTTTCTTTTTTGCCACATTCTGTATATCCTCATTATTGTCGTTTACTCTCTTATCAAGATTTTCAATTATTTTGAACCCTATGTACTTGTGTTAAAACTAGATAAAATTTTTCATTTTCATAATCGTGAACTATTCTGTATTGATTGATGATCAAATTTGTGTTCTGTGTCCCTTACACCACCATCACGAGGAAGTTTATCAAATTGATCCAGCCATTTACTATATGCTTCTGTATTAAGGAAAGTATTTACTGTTTGTTTAGTTTGTTCTATTATATCAGAGAGATTATGAGGTGTCGTTTCTGCTTAAGTACTTGTTCGAAGGAAGGATGGCCCTTGAGTGGTAGTTAAATCGCTATGAAAAAATGAAGTAGTTTCATATGAAAGATTTGAAGTTTTTCCATTTTTTTTGCCTTTTTGTGGAGTTGATGCGCTATCGAAGATATTTCTCCCTGGTGTAGATATGTCAGCCAACGAATGTTTTGGTGGTGTTGATGATTTATAAAATTCTTTTATTGGGGATTGAAACTCTTCACTAATATCTGTTAGTCCACTTTTTCCAAGTGTTGACACTAGTTTTTGTAGTGGTTCTGTAATGTTTCCTCCAGTTTAGTCTCAAATTCGGCATTTTTTACACTTTGATATTTTTGTTTAACAGCCTTTCTTGATTTATTTTTTATTTATTCTCTCGCCAATCATTCATTCAAAATTGAAATGTTACCAAGTTTTAGTCTATTTTTTATAAGTAAATATGTGAATCGAATCCTTTCCTATACCTGCCCGACATAATATTAGATTCTTTGTCTATTACAAGAAATCTAAATTGATCTTTCCAATATAACAAACATAATTCTTTAAATTTATTAAACGACATATCAACATTAACATGATCATCATAAATTTGTGTTGTCTTGCTGAAATATGATAACTAAATTTGCATTATCCCGTATTAGCTGTTTCGGAATAGATGAGTATATTTGACATAAATAAAAACAATCGGTATTCTTATGTATTCCGAAACAAAAATAATCCTTTACTATGGTTTGGTTAAAACAAACTACACCCCTGGACAAAATTAACGCAACAATATATTAAATCATACAAATCTCTATAATTTTTTATGAACATTGGTTACACTAAAAGTTAGAAAAAACTTATTCGGATACTTTAAAAGTGAATGCGTTTATGCGCCTAGGCATGCCTCTAATTAAATTTTGGATAAAATCTTGAGGAATTTTCTCCCATTCTGTGATAACTGCATTTTCAAGTTTCCTCAGGTTTCTAGGTGCAGGTATATGACGTTTCACATTTTTCTTAAGGTGATCCCATACATGTTCTGTCGGATTCAGATCCGGGCTTTTTGGTGGCCATTGCATAATCGGAACTAACTCTGTGCGAGCACCAAAGCAGATGCCACCCCAGAACATAACAGAGCCACCGCCGAATGGAATCCTTGCAGAGATATTGCAAGGAGCAAACCTCTCTCCTGGTCTTCGCCATACTCGCTCACGACCATCTGGATGTTTCAGACTAACCCTAGTTTCATCTGTGAAGAAAACTTGTTTCCAATCATCCACAGACTAGTGTTCGTGATTTCGAGCAAAACGTAACCTGGTAACTCTGTTCTCTCTAGTAAGCTAGGGCGCAGTGGCTGGTTTCCTACTGTTTAATCCAGCTTCATTTAACCGTCTTCTAACTGTTTTAGAAGAAATTGTGACATTACGAACAGCTTCGAGTTCGTTTCTTATTATAGAACTAGTGACAGTCCTGTTTCTTAAAGCATATTGTCTAATAAAACGTTCATCTAGGTCGCTAGTGCATCGTTCTTTTTTTCGCCCTTGACCTCGCCTCCTAGAATAAGTTCCTACTTCATTCAAGCGTCTTACCATACGACTTATTGTGGAACGATGTTTGCCTAATAAATTGGCAACATAACTCTGACAATATCCCTCGTCCAATAAAACTGAGGCTCGCACTATCTCGTGTTCAGTTAAATTCCTTGTTTGATTCATTTTTCTAATTCTTCGGGGTCAAAAAAAATAAAACAGTCTACCACAAAAACGTATTACTTTGAAAGAGGGAACAATTTATAAGCTTACTTTTAAAGAAAATCTATCGCATTATTACAGAACATTGTTTATCTTCTAAACAATTCTGTAAAAACTGTAAATCTAAAACGAATTATTTTGATTTCTGTCATGAACAACGAAATAAAATATGCATAACCTACTATTCAAATACTCGACAAACTTTAAAACTGACATAAGAAAAAGATAAATTAATTTTCAGATTGTTGCGTTAATTTTGTCCAGGAGTTTATATCATCAAATGTTACTATAGAGTTTCGTTTTATGTTTTGTGAAGAAATAATTAATTTCTTTATTGTCTGACATTGAGAAACCAATCTCTTTTAAAGGTTTAAAAAGTGTCTTTAAATATTCATATTTAGGTTGATATAAAAACTCCGAATAAATATATAAATTCTCAAATCGTAAAACATTGGGATCTTCAATTAGGCTAATGACAACATCGGTTTTACCACATCCTGAAGGACCTACTATCCTCTTTTACTGTTTCCCTCAAACAATTTTCCATGTTTCCTAAAACTATTTGAAAAAACAACGAGATTTTTAATTTTTACGGTAAGTTTTCAATGCTCATTTTATATAGTTGACTTATTCAGCAACATTAGTAATTTGTGTCTATACGTTCGTAATATATAATGTTTAAATCACATTTACACAATAAGACGAGAAATAAGAGGAGAGGTTTTTAAACACTTTAATCAATAAATTACCATTGGAATTACACTTACCAGGTATATTTTTTGTGGACCGGGGACAAATTTAGAAACGAGATTTATAAAGGGTGATAAAGGAATTAATCCATTAGATAAAGTTTGCGAAGAAAATGGCATTTCTTATTCCCAATCAAATGTTATAAAAAACAGACATTATGCTTACAAAATTATTATCTGAAAATGCTTTGGCAAAATTTAAGCAACACTCACAGTCATTTGTGTCTATATGTTCGAACGTATAATGTTTAAATCGCATAGTAAGCAACGCATTTACACAACAAAACGAGAAAAAAAGAGGAGATGGTTTTTTTTTTAAACACTTTGATAAATAAATTACCATCGCTAAAGCGAAAAGGAATTGTGGGAAAACAATTTCAGACTTTAAATAGGTTAAATGATGGTATCAAAATGGCTCTTAAGTCAATAGGAAAGAGAGGGAAGCTGGTAAATTCTGAGACCACTTATACCCATACTTGCCGGTTTGTCTGCTTTGGGTGCTCTTGGAGGAGAAGCCACAAAATTTAAGAACCATGCAGAATGGTCCAGTAAATTTAAGGATTGAATTCGAAACAAGAGAAAAAGTTTCAGCTAAAACAACGTAATATTGTCTCATAGTACATGATAGTTATACAGCTTTGAATTTAAACCCCACCAACTCAAATTATTCAAATATTTAGTCCACCTATATTTTAGAATAATTCAGTTTTGATTATGTCTTTCACACATTGAGTTAATTCAGAAAAAGCCAAAAATTTGCATCTTCAACAAAGTTGTTGTTTAAGGATTTAGACGAACTCAAAAAATTATAAGATGAATATTCAAAAAAAAACTTTTGTATTCAGAATTTTTTCTAATTTAAAGATTAATTATTATTCCTAAAATTATGCTTGCGAGACTTATCCTATACCTGAAGGATTAAAAGATAAAAAAAATAAATTTATACCTAAAGAATTAGCAGCTTATGATGGAAATAGGATAAGCCATTACATATTTAAACAACCATTTGCATTAAATTTGCTTTCTCCAGAATTATATAAACAAGCTGTTTGGTTAATGAAATTTCTGTATCACTGTATTAACTGGAATGAAGGATACACCTCTCTTCATTGTTTCGCTAATATTATAAAGCAACTTACAAAAAACACTTCTTTATTTATGTTAAAGGAAACTAAAAAGCAGAATACATTAAGAAATATTCATCCAACACTTTGATTGAAATAAATGCTGAACCTCTATTCGATCTTTAACACCAAAATGTTTTTATCACTCAATGTCACCATCTATCTGTGCGTTATCAAATGTCTTTTTTTATATGACAATTTTTTTATGAATGAGTAAAACAACTTAAATATAAAACAAATATTGTTTTATTTAATTTCCAATATACATTGTTACATTTTATTATTCTAAACATTTTTCAATAGCTACAATTGTTTTATTTAATTTTAACATTTTTAACATAGAAATTAGTTTGCTTATATCACTCGTTTTTAAAAAGTCTCTAGACGCTTCACACTAATATATTCGCTTAAATTAATGTTGAATTCTTGAGCTGCGGGTCCTCGTCTAGCAACAATCATTAATAAATAATAGGTTGAGTAGCCAAATTATTAAATTCTCTAAACATATTCCACATATGTTTTTCATTGTTTTTCCAATTCCGATACTTTCTTCATTTCCATTTCTTCTGCTCTTTCAGGTAAATGATTTATTTATTTCTTCCCTAGTAATAACTTGTGAGTATTTTTGGGATAACTAAACATGTAAAATGGTTTGGGGTATTTTATAGCACTAATCCCCTCTCCTTATCAATTTATTTCAATTAATATAATATTTTCCTATAATTCTAATAATCTAAACTCAGTCAACCATATCATATAAACGGATTTGTTCTGGACGACTATGCATAGCATAAAAAATTTGTTCGTCAACCAAATTACAAAACGCATTATACAATTTTTTAAGTTGATTTAAATCACTAATAGATGTAGACATTGTTTGAATGTGTTATCGAAGAGAAGTGAATAGGATTCTAGTTCTGTGTCTTCTTATAGCTCGAAATTATATTTCCCTATTTCCATCAGAATGAGAGGGATTAAGTATTGTATGTTAAGAGGTAATTTGTGGGAATGCTTACGGGACGCGCCTCCTCCTTGCATTCCCACTACTGAAAGGAAAACGCTTCTCTAGACTCTCAACAAATTGGCTTTTGTTCTTCCCTGACCCGATGCCGTTATTGTGGGTATGCACCAGCATCTCAGTGCGGGCTAAACAGAGACAGGCAGCTGGTCAAAAACAAGACCGCAGCTAGTCCGTATTATCTATAGATACAAGTTTTTTTTGGAAATTATGAATACGATTAGAATTTTAGGGAATATGATCCACATTTTAATATTTACAGAATACGTAATATCACCAAAAAAAAATCAAAATATGTAACATTGAAAAATTGTACTTTTTATTACCATGGCTTACTGTTTGTAGGTTCATTACCCTGTGTAGACAAATGTATATTTAACTTATACAAAAAATGACGCAGAATATTACAATAAAAGATTTTATGTTTATTTGACTTATAGTTTCGATTATTTTAAAGGAAATTCAAGGTACAGTGAAGGTGTCACGAATTTTACGATAATTTATTAAGCTTAAGTTGTATTAACGATGACTTTTAGTACGTTTATAAGTATAGTATCAAGGATTACAATGTTTTGTAAATTTGTGGAACGACTCTCCATATCCACATAGTTTATGGTCATTCTCTCGCATGTTACCATAATATGTTATGATTATCATTTTCTTTTTTCCCCCTTTCTTCTTTTTAATTTCAGCTTCAAGCAGTGCAGAACAAGGCCCTGAGGATGATCACGGGAGCCCGTGGTTCATGAGGAACCGTCAAATTCACAGGGACCTCGGTGTGCCTAGCGTAAAGGCACACATGAGGCAAACTCAATAGAAGTTCCTCGAGAAGGCGTCCCAGCACCCCAACCCGTGCATCAGGGACGCCTTCCGACTCCCTCCTCAAGCTAGCCGCCAGTTCCCTAGACCGTCGGACCCGCTGCTGCTCTCGGACGAAGACGATGACCCCCCTCGCCCGCCGTGACAAGAAGAATGTCATTCTAGGTTAAGTTTAAACTAGTCCTAATTTAAGTCTTGTTACTTCCTAGTTTAAGTTAGCGTAAGTCTTAGTCTAAGGAGGTTTTAGTCTTAGTTTTTAGGAACTTCATGTATATACCAAACACACATTTCCTAGGTTAAGTTAGTATAGGATTCCTATTGTTAAGATAGAATAAGTTTACATTTAGTATTAGAAATTATATAATTATACTTTCAAAATTATAAGAAAGAGGCTTTGCCTAGCTTAGAAATCAATAAAGACAGTGAATTCTTTTTAATCTAAAACTAAATTCAACCTGGAAACTGAATGTACAAAAAATAATTTTGCATAACAAATTTACTTTGTTTGAGTAAACGATTTATAGCACAAAAATTTAGGTGACGCTCATATTTTTGTTTGTAAACAAAATAAATTGGTATATTTGGATTTCTAATTATGTAAACAGATTCCGTTTAGGTACACAGAAAAATACTTTGATGTTATTAAATCTTCTAAATAATTTGGAAGACTAGGTGAATCTTGTAACTTTATAGATTTTCTCCGTCGTTTCTTCGTGAAATCGAACTAACTAGATATCTAAATAAAAGAATGAAAATGAGTATCTGTTGACAACGTTATTCTATTATATTGCATACATTCTTAGAAAAATCTTTAGTCCCAAATTTTACTTGTTTTGTTTAGAAATGATAAATACATTAAATTTTAATGTGGTGTGTGTACAAGCATTCAATGAATAATTCTCCAAATTCACATAATAAATTATTTTGTGGCATTTCTCTCGTGGTACCATAATATAATGTCAATATCATTGTCTTTTTTCTCTCTCTTTTTTTTTTAAAGTTAAAATCAAAAGTACATTAAATTTACTAAATAAACAATTTTTAGCAATAAAATATAGGTAATGCGAACGTTTTTGCCTTTTAAAAAAATAATTTAGTAAGTTAATTTTCTTAATGTGTAAATAGGCTCTGCTTAAGAACACAGAAAATTACTTTACTGTTTCAAATTCTCTAAATAACTTAAAAAAACTAGTAGCACAGTATCACTTTTGCTTTACTAATAACCTTACTGATTTGCTCAGTAAAAATTAAGTCTTTTTACATTTTTGTGAACTCGAGTTAGGGATGGATATTTGAATAAAGGAACTAAAATAAAACGTTGGTGGTGGCTTTTTTACAGTAAATATTTCTAAACAACAATTGTAGAAAAATTTTATCTAACTTTTTTTAGATATGATGAACATAATTACAATTTCATGCGCAATGACATTTTTTGTTTGGAGATATAGTTTTCAAGAGCTCACAATTTATAAGCATATAACGAACGATGCGCTATATTCACATAACAAATTATTTTATAATCATTTTCTTCTATGTTACCATAATATATTATGATTGTCATTTTTTTCTGTTTTTGTCTTGTTAATTTAAATCTAAATGCCAACTTAAAACTAAATGTACAAAAAAGTCTTGTATAAACCAATTTACTTTGACCAACTGTTGGCAAATATAATTCAGGTTATCAAAATTTTTTTGTTAACAAAATTAGCTCTCTTATAGTATAAACAGGTTCTATTTCAGTACCTAAAAAAATGTTTGTAAATACGTTAATTCATTTAGGGAACGAATAGCATATCACCAATATGTCTTCTCAAAAACTTTTTTGAGAAAATATATTGGTGATATGCTATTCTCACAGTCAATATTAAGTACTTGCTTACTTTGTTGTGAAATCAAATCAAGTTAACTAGTTTTTTTTTTCACGTACTGACAATATATAAACATATAATAAATATATTCACATCATTTTTTATAGTCACTCTATCTCATGTTACCATGTTATATTATGATTTTCATTTTCTTTTTCTTATTATTTTTAATTAAGAAGGAATGCACACTTGAAACTAAATGTACAAAAAATAGTTTTGCATTATAAATTTACTAAACTAAACAATTTTATCAATATAATTCAGGTGATAAGGATTTTTTATTTGCAAAATATATTTTGGTAGATTCAAGTTTCTTATCATGTAAACAGGTTCTGTTGAAATATATCAAGAAAAAGTTGTTTTTAAATACTTTAAATAGTTTAGGAAATCAATAGCATATCACCACTCTTTGTCTTTTCTATTACTTCATCACTACGTCAAAATTATGTAAGAGTATCCCCTGAAATTCTTTCTATCAATAACTAGGCACTATTGCCCGTTTTCTTTATTCTCTGATCTATATATCAACGCTCCATTTCTTTCTTGGACGTCCCATCGATCTTCTTCGATTCGGACATTTGTCTCTTGCTATCCATACTACCATGTTGCCATATTTCTTATCCACTGGTTGATATTTTATATTGCAAACGCACCTTATGTCTTCATCTCTTTCTCTATCCTTCACTGTCTTGTTTGTAAATCTCCTAAGCATTCTCATTACAATTGATTCAAGCATCCTCCCTCTGTGTTATACTTCTATCAGGTCTTGTTTCAGTCATTACCGTTTTTTTCTCAATGAAGAAGAATTTATTTCTAAATCGGGTATCATTGAGACATCCCGCTATCATATTAGCCTTGTTGGCTTGATATTTTATTTCTTTCTCGATATTTCCGATAATAGATATTTTGATGCCCAGGTAATCAACCCCGATCATTTGTTCTATTGGTTTATCTTCCACCAACAACTTGCATCTGATCGGCTCTTTTGCTATTAATATTGCTTGATTTTTCAGTTGAGATTGACATATTATATTGTTTTGATGCTATTTAGAATTCGTATAGTAGCCTTTTCAGATCGTTCTTGATCTTAGCCATTATTATTGAGTCATCTGCATAGCATAAAATTTTAAGTTCTCTGTTACCCTGTCTATATCCCTTCTATCTCTTAACATCCTTTATAATTTCATCCAAGACAATATTAAATAAGAGAGGACTTAAAGAGTGTCCCTGCCTAATTCCAGATTCATAGTTGATTGGTTCTATCATTCCTTCTGATAATCTTGCCAGTACTTTACATATATTTTTAATAGTTTTGACTATGCGTAATGGGATCTACCTGTTATTATAAATAGATGAATAACATCTTCTATTTGTACATCTTTGAAAGCTTTCTTTAAGTCTATTAGGCACAAGTACACTGGAATTTTACATTCTATGAATTTTTCTTCTACCTGTCTCACAATGAATATGGCTTCCGTACATAAGCAGTGAATCCTTGCTATTTTCCTACCAGTTGTATTACCGCGTTTATTTTTGTTGTAATAATCTTTGTTGTTGATTTCAGTGTACAGTTTAGTAGGTTTATGCCTCTATAGTTATTTAGATTTTTTTTTCCTCCCTTCTTATGCATTAGTATAAATGTCGCTGTTCTCCATTCGTCTGGGATTCTATTCGACCTTATAATCGTCTGTATAAGTGTTTGGAGTTTCTTAACCAGAGGGTATCCTCCATATTTTAATAGTTTCTTCGCTATTTGATCTCGGTCTGGAGATTTACGGTTCTTCAATTTTTCCAGTGTTTCTATTACGTCTTTCGTTATATATGTATCTTCGTTTATCGTTATACCTGGTGTTTCTGATTTGAGATATATTACCCAAGTTCCTCTCTTCACGTGTGTATACTCTATTAGTTCTTTAGTCTCAGTTCTCTACTGTGTTATGAATCTCCACATTTGTTTTTGTTGACCTTAGAAGCCTAATTTTTTGTGCAGCTCTCCAAGTATTCCGTTTTTGTTCTTCTTACTAATTCGTAGGTTTCTGTTCGTATTTATTTATACCTTTGGTATGCTTCATCTGTCTTGATTGATCTGTACTCTTAGATAGCTTTCTTTCTTTTCAAGACATTTCTTCACTGACCCATGGTGTTTTTGTTCTCCATTTTTTTATTTTTATCGATAGTTTTATTCCCTATACAGCTTTTAAAAGATTTTTTTATATTTTTAACCAACCTATGTTATCAGTGTGATTTATTTGAATTATTCTGACTTTTTCTTTGAGTCTTTTCTGGTACAGGTCTCTCGTTCATTCTTCCT
>CM032454.1:91910500-91915500 GCA_019049505.1 Pachyrhynchus sulphureomaculatus | reverse complement strand
TGTTTCTCTTCTTTCACTTTTTAATTTAAAAATAACTGCAACCTGAAACCTAAGTGTACAACAAAAATAGATTTGCATAAAACTTTTAATTTGACTGACAATTTTTTGGAGTGTAACCCAACAGGTTCTGTTTAGTACACCAAAAAAACTTTAAATGCTCCAAATAATTTGAAAACCTAATAGCATGTCACTACTCCTCTTCCTAATAACGCTACAAAAACTTTTAAGTCAAAATTAAGTACAACTGTCTCCTTATTTTTTCGTGAATTTAAGTTAACTAGATCTTTAAATATCTAAATGTTAAATAAATAGTCGAGTAACAAAGTTATATTATTATAGAGGAAAATATTCCAAAGAAAAATTTTAGAGGCAATTTTTTTTTTAGAACTTATGAATACTATAAAAATTTTAATGTATATTATCATATTTACATTCATATTTACATATATTCATATTTACATAATATGTAAGCTGACGATATTTTTTATGTACTGACAATATATAAGTACATAATGAACGACTTTCCTTATTCATAGTAAATTATTTCATCTTAGTTGTGCTACGATAATATGTTGTGATTATCATTTTCATTTTTCTCTTTCTTATTCTTTCTAATTTAAAACTTTAGAACCGACTGTGCAAAAATAGTTTTAAATAACAAAATTACTTTGTCTAAGCACAAATTTTTAGCAATAAAATTTAGGTGACGCATGATATTTCTTTGTAAAAAATAATTTGGTCGATTTGACTTTAGAATTGTGTATACAAGTTCTGTATATATACACAGAAAAATACTTTGTAGTTTTTAAATACTCTAAATGATTTGGAAGAGTAGCAGAACCTAATTACTTTATGAAAAGTGTCTCCTTACTTTTTTCGTGAAAACAAGTTAACTAGATATTTAAACAAAATAATGAAAATGAATAATGTTGACAACATTATGCTCGTTATGATTATATTTTAAGAAACGCTAATTTTATTTGTTTTATTTAAAAATGGTGAGAACTAATAAAATTTTAATGTATGTGATCACGTTTTTATATTTACACGACCTGTAAATTGACGTCACAGTTTTTGCGTACTAACAATACGTACAAGCATATAATGAATATTCACAAAATTTTTTTCTTTTTTTGTTTTCCATCTCATGTTTCCATAATATACGCGTATTATGATTACCATTTCATTCCATTCCCTGATTTTTTTTTCAATAAAAAAAATGCACACTTGAAACTAAATGTAGTAGCAAATTTACTTTGGCCAAATAAACAATTTTAAGTAATAAAATTCAGACAATGCGGATATTTTTACTTCTAAAAACGTATAATTTGATAGGTTTTAAGTTTCTTATTGTATAAAGAGGTTCTGTCCAAGTACACAGAAAAATATTTCGATGTTTTGAAAATCCTCTAAATAGTTTTGAGAAACTAGTAGAACGTACTAACTTTTTTTTGCTTTCCTAATAACTGTGTTGCATGTTTCAGTCAAAATTAAGTAAAAGCTGACTTTTTCGTAAAATCGAATTAACTAGATAATTTAATAAATTAATAAAAATGAGTAATCGGTTAACAAGTTGATTTTATTACATGTCAAATATTAGAATAAAAAACTTTGAAGGTAAATTTGGCTTAATTTTTTTTATAAATTATAAATATAGTTACAATTTTATTGTATATGAAGATTCACATTACTTAATATATAAGGTGATGATATTTTCTTTATTTATATTAAGCATATAATGGATGATTTTCCATATTTACTTAGTAAATTATTCTATGACCACTCTTTTCCATGTAACCATAATATATTATAATTATCATTTTCTCCTTCCTATGTATGTTTCTTAGTAATTAAAAAATAGATCCACCAATGAAACTAAAGATATTAAAAAATCGTTTCGCATATCAAATTTACTTTGACTAAATAAACAATTTGTAGCCAGAAAATTTATGTTATGTGGATATTTTTGTTCGTAACAAACAATGTGGCGAGTCTAAGTTTTTTTTTTATTTAAATAGACTTTGTTTAAGGGCACAGAAAAATACTTCGATGTTATCATATCAATATTCACATACTAAGTTATTAGCCGTTCTCTCTCATGTAACCTTATTATATTATAATTATCATTTTCTTTTTTATCTCTAACTTTTTCTCTTTAATTTAAAAATAAATGCACACTTAAAACTAAATGGACAAAAATAGTTTTGCTTAACAAATTTACTTTAACTCACCAAATAAACTTTTTAGCAATATAACAGAAGTGTCTCTCCAATCCATCTCGTGGATAGCTCTGTCTCTCATTATGTCCATTATTCTATTGATCCATGTTAACGCTGGTCTTCCTTTCTTTCTTGTATGCAAAGAAGCTGTTGTCTTTAAACAAATCTTACCTACCGAGAATGCCATCAAAATCCTAACGTCATAACTCGTAACATCTTTGTTCATGCACGAAAACAAATGCAAAGAAATTATCGATAAACCAAGGAGGTACACAATCAATGAATTAGAAACAAAGTTCTTGCTTGCCCTTTTGGTTAGTCGCTAAGGAAGTCAAAATTTCACCAAATCCACTATACCACTACTTACGCGGCGAGATCATTTTATTGCAACACCTGTTAAGAAAGCGAGAGAACTAACACTAATTTTGTGTATACTTTTCAGTATATATTTCCTTCCTGCTGGCACCACAGTTTAGCTGATACTCAAAAAAGGCAAGAAGACCTTGCCAAATAACTACTAACCAGTCACAAAGCTTTCAATAATATCGAAAGTTACGGAAAAGGCTATTAATCAGCATCTTTTAAAATATCTTGAAGGATCCACGACCATCAATTACGGCTTTCGTAAACACAGATTAATCATCTTCTAACTTATGTAAACACATATTTGGAACAAACACAAATGAACATTTTGAAGAATCTCGAGCTGTTGCTCTTGATATATCCAAGGCATTAGACAGTGTTTGGTACGATGAATTGTTGGCTAAGCTACGCTCTTCTGGATTACCTGAAAAGTTATGTTTTTGCTCTGTTTTTTTTTTAAATATTCATAAGCGAAGTTTGGACAAATGTAAGGAAGCCAGTTTGCAAAACTTAACCTCAAAATTTTTTTAAATTACAAAGGGCCGCACGAAATTGGGTGATGATATTTTGAAGTTCACGTGATTATAAGTTTTACGCGTTATAAAAACTGATTTTTTGGGGGTTTCTGGATCTATTTTCGGGGTCATTTTGTCTTATTCATCCCCCCCTTTTGGAGGATTAAACTGGGAGTTGGAGTGGGGGAGAAATTATTGCTAATAACTGAAGGATAAAATAAGCAATATAAAATAATGATGAGTTCTCGACTAGTTTTCTGGATTTTACATTAATTCTATCATGACACCTGGAAAAAATTCTTCGAACTCAATTGTAAATTTTTTTTATATAATTTATAAAAAACAGCGTAAATTATTTGTTCAATTTACATACCTATTATTATAAAACTGTATAAAATTTTTTTAAATTTCATTAAATTTCGGAGCAAAATGTTGCTAGCATATGAAAAAGAGCTTCTTAAAAAACTGGGAATATCATTTCGAACTAGAAAGCTTTACATTCCGCAACAACTGTTAATCCTGTACAAAGGTCAAATTCGACCAAGGATGGAATACTGCTCCCATGTTTGGGGCTCTTGTTCATAAACATACATTGCTTTTGTTGAATTCTAAATAAGAAGAGAGCTATTCCCCCTGATTAGAGACCCGGAACTGGATAGCAACCTTAATTCATTGGAACATCGAAAAAAAAAACGGTTGGCGACTTGGGTCTATTCTACAAGTGTTTTCATGGAAAGTGCTCGATGGATGAAGCCCCGCTTAATTCCTTCCAGAGCGGTGCATGCTAGAAATACAAGTCGCATTAATACTTCACATCCGTATGAGGTTTAGTTTATTACTCCTCTTACAACCCTTTTCAAATAGTCTTTTATATGAAAAATCTCATCCCTTTGGAATATAATTTGCCCAGGACTGTGTTTCTGACCGAATACTATTTACAACGATTTAAAGCCAACGCTTTTTTTTCGCACATGTGTTGCTCCTGTAGCACTTTAGGGATTTTCCTGCGGCACGCGTGCTAGGCCCATAAAAAATGTATTATGAATATCATTATTTTTCCTACCTTTCCATTTTTTAATTTAAAACCAAAAGAACACATGAAACTCAATGTACAAAAATAGAGTAGCATAACAAATTTTAGTTTGATTAACGAAACAATTTTAGCAATATAATTGAGGTGATTTTTTGTTTGTAGAAAAATAATTTGGTAAGTTTAGTTTCTTATGATATAAACCCGTTCTATTTAAATATACAGTTATATACACTGATGTTTTCAAATCCTCTTATAAAATTAGAAACTAGTAGCTTGTCACATCTTTCTGCCTTTCTGATAACTTTTTAAGTTTTCTTAGTCAAAATTAATTAAACGTATCACCTTATTTTTTCGTAAAATCGAGTTAACTATATATTTAAATGAAAGCATGAAAATGAATAATCCAATTGACAAACGTTAGGTTAGTAAATGTTAAAAAAAAAAAATTACGGTCAAATTTTTGCTTGATTTTTTAGAAATGAAAAATACGCCAATAATTTTTGATGCATTTACAGAATATGTAAGCTGACAAATGAACGTTTCCTCTCCATATTTATATATTATACTATAGTCACTTAGTTTATAGTCACTCCCTCTTATATTACCCTAATATAATTACTTTTATTGTGTTCTTTATTTCTCTCTTTCTTTTTCATTTTAAGCCAAATGCCCACTTGAAGCTGAAAGTACAAAAGTAGTAGGCGTAATCAATTTTCTTTAACTAACTAATCAATTTTTAACAATATAATTCATATGATGCGGATTTGTGCTTGTAAAAAATAATTTGGGTTGGTCAAACTTCGTATAAACTGGTTCTCTTTAAATGCACAGAAAAATTTTCAAATGTTCAAAGTATAAGAGAAACTAATA
>CM032454.1:91901832-91910400 GCA_019049505.1 Pachyrhynchus sulphureomaculatus | reverse complement strand
CCATCAAATATCCAATAACATCCAGGGAATTATGGCTATATGTAAAAAGAACGAAAGGCTTCTCCACAAACCATATCCCCAGTCTAAATGTTAAAAACTCTACAACCACTGATCCTGAAGCCATAAGTAACCTCATTGCTGTCTTCTTTCATCACAAAACTTCACCCTCATTCCCCCTAACTCCCCCCTTGCCTTCCTCAAATCATTCAGATTTGAATCCACCTCCCCCAAAGCTTATAACGACCCCTTTTCGCGTGAGGAACTGCAATTCTCCTTAGATTTATCAGAAAAATCAGCCTCAGGACCTGATACCATTCCTTCTGAAATGATCAAAAATCTTCCAGAGCACTCTTCTGCTTCGTTACTATAATTTTTTAACTGTAGATGGCTGAATGGAGGATTTCCCAAATCTTCGTTATATTCCACAATTATTCCTATCTATAAAATGAAAGCCCAGATCTTCTCTCAGCAGCTACCGTCCCATCTCTTTGACGTATCACATAGGTAAGGTAATGGAGAGGATGGTGAACCGTCGATTATCATGGATTTTAGAAACTTCCAATCTTCTTTCACCTCATCAGTTTGGGTTCAGGATATTCAGATCATCCATGGATCATTTAGCCTCGCTGGAAACCGATATACGATGGGCGCTCCACAGACCAGATCACTTAGAGTTAATTTCCGCAGACTTAACTAATGCTTTTGATAAAACAAATAGTTGTCATATCCTTAACCAGCTAGAGGAGATGAACTCGTCGGTGCTCTTCCTATTCTCATCCGTTATTTTCTCGCACTTTCCAGGTACGGATGAATGGTCATACGTCTCACGTTCATTCGTTATCACTTGGGGTCCCCCAAGGATCTGTTCTCAGTCCAACTCTATTTAATATTGCCATAAAATCCAGTACTAAGGTAATCCCTCAGCATGTGAAATATAAACTCCTTGCTGATGATATAATCAATAGTAGTTTCCCTGAGGCGCTTCTGGATCACTTGTCGTAACGACAAACACCCTCTGCAATTTTGCTTTCATTACGTTATTTTTGACGTTATTTTAATCTAGCCTGAAATCAGTCCTGCCTGCTGAAAATCATGAAAATCTCCCTATACGGGGTGTGTCAAAAAGGCCAAATAATAGCAAAAAGTAGTCCAAAAGGTCCTTATAGGTGTGAATGAGGTAGTTTTTTTGTTAAAAACGGGGATGCAAAAAGTAGTCCAAAAGGTCCTTATAGGTGTGAATGTGGTTGTTTTTAGTTGAAAAGTGTTCAAAAAGGCCTAAATGAATGTGTAAAAGGTCATTATTGCTAAAATAGGAGTTGTTTTATTTGAAAAAGGTGGTTGAAAAATAGGTAGTCAAAAGGTCCTTATAGTTGAGGGTAAGGTTAGACCTCTGTTAAAAAAGTTGTTTATCGTAACGGTAAATGTATTACCGTAAGGTTATAAGTTGTATTTCAATAGCGCTGATTATAGCTGATTTAGCAGGGTACCTTAACTTCATTAAAACTTCCTGAAACTTTCATTTGAGGAAAAGTTGCACTAGTTTAGGTGAACTTTGATTGGTCTCGCCACACCAAAGTAGGCGTAATAAGTTAAAAATTGTTTAATTTTGATTGGTTGAATGTGTATGTTGTGTAAAAGGTTGATAAGAAAAGTAGTATTTGATTGGTTGAAGAGGTAAAATGGGTGTTACCTATTAGACAAGGCATGTATTTGATAGGTTGTGGTGTAAAAGGTTGATAAGAAAAGTATTAATTTGATTGGTTGAAGGGGTAAAATGGGTGTTAGCTAGTCGAAAATGCATGTGTTTGATAGGTTGAAGTGTAAACGCTATGGTGAAAAAGTGGTTCTGTAGGTAATATTTTGGTATTAAATGTGTGCAAAAAGGCCTTATTTGCATGTATTTTAGGTGTTAAAATTGGTAAATGTTCACCTATTTAGTTGTTTGGCGCCGTAAAGTCGGTAAAAATGTTGAAGATAAGGGCAAATGTAAACAAAAAGTGTGACTCATGTAATTTTCTGGAATTAAAAACAAGTAAATACAGCGTAATATTCTAAAAATAGAAATGACGTGACTCAGTAAGTGTTCTAAATGGGCTGGGAGGGCACAAAAATAGATAAGGAGTTGAGTAAAATGTATTGAAGAGTTTGTTAAATTTACCAAATAAGTATGAAATGAGCTTAAATTAGTTTATAAACGACTTTTTGGACTCGTTTGAAATGTTGTTTGAACTCGTTGGATTTTGCCCATATGATGAAGAGGAGAGTTAAATAAAACACAAGTATGAGCACAGATTTAAGAAATTATATTAATAAATTCTAAAATAGTACAAAATGTTACTACATAAATTTATATTGTTAAAATAATTCATTCAACTCAACTGTTTCCATTTCGTTCGTTGGCTTCTCTTTCGAGTCCTTTCCTTTCTTTACTGGAAAAATAAGAAGGTGAATGTTTTGAACCATCTTTTATTTTAAACAGATCCTTAAT
The DNA here is from genome assembly GCA_019049505.1 of Pachyrhynchus sulphureomaculatus. Classification (NCBI taxonomy): domain Eukaryota; kingdom Metazoa; phylum Arthropoda; class Insecta; order Coleoptera; family Curculionidae; genus Pachyrhynchus; species Pachyrhynchus sulphureomaculatus. The sequence continues at coordinate 91,907,912 of CM032454.1, read as the reverse complement.
TTCACATGCCAAGCATCTTTCATTATACAGATCTGTTTCTCCTTTACATTTGGGACATTTTACTCGTACAATAACTGGCATTTTTAATGGTAATTTTCTCTTAGACACTTGTTATGTGTTAGGTGGTAACAACTAAAAAACATACAAGTATGAGCTAGAGTTAATAAATAAATTTAATAAAAGCATGGGTTGAGGTAAATAAAGTATGTGTAAAATAATTTCGTTTGTTTTATTCTACAAGAACAAAACATTTCCAAAATGATAATAAAAATGAATGCATTATTTGTTCAAAAAACTAGATCAGACAAGGTTTTCCTCAATCAAAAAACTTAATATAACAATAACAACCTGTATGAATAAGCCTAACCTCGTCTAATTTGATTAAATCTTGACTACTACTACTACTATATATGCCTTAAAAAGCAGAAAATTTGAATAATTATGAATTGTATATAATAATTACAGACTAAAATACCTAAAAGTACAAAAATGTTTCAAAAAGACCATATATTTTACAAACTAACCAACTAGATTATAATCCTAAGAGATACAAATATTTTGCTTGGTACGAAATGACACCACCATCAAAAACAAATACAATTAAATGAGAGTTCAACAAATTTGATAAGAAAGATCAAATTTTTGTTGATAAGAGAATGTAAAATGTATTGGCTAAAGTACTAATTGTTATATATAATTTTCTTTACTAATAACTATATAAATTTGAGGGCGAGAGAGTTCAGCAAAAATAGATAAGAAATGTTAAATTTACATGATAAGCTGTTGACTAAATGTATTGGAGAATGTACTAATTTCTACATCTAATAATAAAAATAGGATTAAAACATGAATATACATATTTTTCTCTTAAGATGGTTGAAAAGTGATCAAAAAGGTCTAAATGAGCGTCAAACTGGTCTTAAATCCTGAAAAAAAAACAGCAAAAAGTCCTTATTGCATAAGAAGTGGTAAAAATAGGTGTTGAAAGGTTCTCATATAGTAGATATTAGGGTAAATTTGGGCTTGATAGTAGAGATTTTACAGATATGAGCTAGAGTTAATAAATAAATTTAATAAAAGCATAATTTTACACAATCCTACAAAAAGTTACATAAAATGTGAATAAAATAAACTCTTAGAGTTTGATTGAGGTAAATAAAGTATATGCAAAATAATTTTTAGTCGTTTGATTTATCCTACAAGGGTAAAACCCTTCCAAAAAGTTAATAAAATGAATGCAATATTTGTTCAAAACTAGATCAGACAAGGTTTTCCTCCATCAAAGATATAAAACAATATTTTTCAGTAAAAAGTACTAAATAATTCCTTAATCCTAAGATGTAAATTTGCAAATAAATAACTAATATTTTGCTTGGTACGAAATGATACCAAAAAAAAACAGTTGTTATAAAATTAAATAAGAGGTCAACAGATTTGATAAGATGTTACTTAAAATGTATTGGATAAAGGAATAATTGCTATGTATAATTTTCTTTACTAATAACTATATAAATTCGGGACCGAGAGAGTTCAGCAAAAACAGTTAAGAAAAGTCAAAATTAGTTGATAAGGAGTTGTTTCAAATGCATGGAGAATAAAATAATTTAAACACCAAAAATTTTACCGTATATCGTTGTCGTTACATAAAACTTGACTTGTTTTTGATATATATGTAAATAGACAACTTAAACTAAAAATATCATTGTCGTTATGTGATATATGTGTAAATAGACAAAAGAATAATTTTACCAACTTTCTTATATATAAATGATACTAAATGACAAGAATTAGTTAAAATACCTAAATAATAATATTTCCTATTTCCTAATAGTTTTTTAAGTAAAAATACTCTCTAAATGAGACTTATGACTGCTTTTTTGGATAAAAATTGTCTTTCTATAATCGGTTTCACCATTTATATTCGGGAGAACCGAAGAGAATACATTGATAATACCTAAATAATAATTTCCTACTCCATAATAGTTTTTTAAGTAAAATACTTCTTGAATTGGACTTATGACCGCTTTTTGGGTGCAAATCGTCTCTCTATACCTTTATTTCGGTTTCTTTCAGGAAAATTTTTTTTGTTATTATCATAATCATCTGACTACCATTTATATTCGGAAGAGCCGAAGAGATACATTGATGTCATTCAAGATGTTCTCCAGTCGTCATTGTCATACTACTATGAGTCCATTTACAATAGATTTGAGCAGTTTGTTGTAAATGTGGTACTAATTAGGAACACCTTAAATAGTTTTTAGATACAATATAATTTACCTTCCAAGCATATAATTCTGTTAACCACACACTGAACACTGTAAATTTAATTTAAATCGACCAATATCACCCATACTTTGATATATATATTTGATATCATGAATAGATGGACAAGTTTTGTTTTTTAATTATTTTGAATGAGTTAATCAAATATATACACGCAAATAATGATGCATGGAGTCGAATAAATCCCAAAAATAAGAAAACATGTAAACAAGTGGATTCATTTAGTCTATAAAAATTCAAAAATGATAAGAGGTAAATGTCGAAAACATGTTTTTAAATAACAAATATCTGGTGATTGGAAAAATTTGGTGGTCTAACTTAATTAGCGCTATCTTTTTGATGATTTATTTCTCAAAAACAAACTGCAATATACCAATAAATATGTTTTTAATTATAACAATATCTGGTGATTGGAAAATTTTGGTTGATATAATCGCATTAAGACTACCAATTTTACATTTTTGGTTGATTTCTTTAAGAGTACCAATATTTTAACAAGATCAACAATTTTGTTCTAGAAATCGTGATGTTTTTTACTGTGTGGAAAACAATATTTACAATATTTATTCGAGTTCTATAATTATTTATATATCTCGATAGCTTTTACCATTTATTTAACATTGTGATATTCAAAAAATTATTTTTTAAAATAGCACAATAAACTTACAGCTAGTTTCGATAATTGATCAATTAACTTATTACTATGATTGCAATAAATACGTATTCAACATTCATCATGAAACAATTCTCTGTTGACACATCGTAGTACTAAACGAACGTGGAAACATTCACATGTATTGGTATCTTCTTGAACTCCAGGATGTGACCATACACATGATAATTATGTAGTTCCCCATAAATTTGTTGTTGTAACTTGTCTGTGATCGATATAAGGTGTAAATATTCTCGATAAGATATTAATCGAACCTTAAATTCACAAGGTTATATGATTTTGACTTAATGAATGCATGTTTCAACAGAATATTGGAAATATTAGCAAATTAATAGCCTATTAAATATATTAAGAGTATGGTATTCAAGTTTTAACAAAAATTGTTGCTTCTATGTAATACACATCTACAATCTTTTCAACCTTAAGTAGAACAAAACAACATAAGCCCTTGATTATCCTAAGTCTTATTACTATTATATGTTTTGTTTTTAAATGAGAATTGTTGAATTTATTTGTCGTACTAAGGTCCTTATATTCTTACAATATTTATATACAGGATGTTTTGTTTTTAAGTGAGAATTGTGGTATTTATGCTAATAAAATCCATTATTACCTACTTTATTTGGTTTTTAAATGAGAATTGTGGAGACTTCTTCTTAATTGCTACTGATAGACATTATGGTATGAATTTTTTGAAACCAACTAAGTAGTGCAAAACAATTTGTGGTACTACACTGTACCTTTTTGTCGTTGCAGGCTATATGATGATCGAAACAGGAAGGTCTTTTCGGATTGAATGTGGGCATATTCATAGGGATTTATTAAGAAAAAGTATACAAATGGAGTCAATTAGTCTATAAAAATACAAAAAGATAAGAATTATACTTATTGTATAAATAGTAATAAATGCGTGAAAATAATTTTGGTTCTTTAACCAATTATTTTAATAAATATTTAGTCTTAGAACTAATATTTAGAACTAAACATATATTTCAATACAACAATGATGACCTATAATATTGACTTAATCGTGAACTAACTTTGTCTCCTAGTACTAAAATAACATCAAAATTACCAAATTATAAATAGACATGACATAATAGTATGTATAAAGTATAAAGGCAAATACTTGCAAATAAATTCGAGAGAGAGATCATCAAACTTGATAAGAAAGGTCAAAATTTTGGTGATAAGGTGTTGACTCAATGCATTGTAGAATATAATAATAATTATTATATGTACAAATAGTAGTAATATTTTAAATTAGGAGAGCTTAAACAACAATGAGTTTGGAGACTCGTTGAAATGAGGGTTTGAATTCGTTGGTTGTTTTTCTATATGACGAGAGGTAAATAAACAAGTATGAGGAGAGTTAAGAAATATAAATAATTTCATATTACGAAGAACTTTCAAAATGTTAATAAATGAAGTCTCTAACTAAAACACACAAGTATCAGTAGAGTCACAAATAAGAATACTTTGAAAACGTGACAAGAAAAAGGATACAAAATGTTAATAAATAATTTCTAAGATTTGTTTTTTTAGGTAACTAAAACACACAAGTATGAACAGAGTTAAGAAATATATCTAAATATGAAATCACTACTAAATGACACCAACAATTACCAAACAGTTTATAAATAGAACAGACGTAATATATAGATTGTATAAAGGCAAATACTTGCAAATAAAATTAAACTCGAGCGAGAGTTCAACAAAGTTGTTAAAAATAATGTGATAAAGTGTTGAGTAGATGTATGGAGAATGTAATAATTTAAACGCCAATAAATATCGTTGTTGTCGTTAGGTGAATGTTAGTTTTAAACTGAATAAACTGATAAAATAGGTATATTTTTACTAGAACGGTGGTTTAAATAAATAAGTTGTACAACGAATACCATCATAATTTACTAATGTCAATAAACACATTTAATTCAAACAGAAATTCCTGTTTGATATAAGAAACTTCATATGTTTAATTGTTTATGCATAGGACAGAAATAGAATTTCAACAATTATATATTAACTGACGAATAAAACAAGATGTTTTAATTACTACTATGTTTTTTGTTATTTTAGTTTTAAAACCTTTATAGCAATTAATAGAATAATTTATAAACAAAACTATCGATTTTTCTACAGGTTTCACAGCAGCAGTATAGGACAGAAATAGAATTTCTACAATTATATATTAACTGATGAATAAAACAAGATGTTTTAATTACTACTATGTTTTTGTTATTTTAGTTTTAAAACCTTTATAGCAATTAATAGGATAATCTATAAACAAAACTATCGATTTTTCTACAGGTTTCACAGCAGCATATATCTTGACTGAATGAGGAAGTTAATGATTAACATCAATAGCAGCTACTAATAAAACACAAAAGTTTGGTTATTTGTTTCTTATTAATTTATTTAAAACACACTTATATACATGGTACAAGGTTTGAAAACAATATAAATAGATATTTCTCATCTTATACAATTTGATTTTCACAAAAGACTAAGTTGAAACAACTCTTGCTATTTTTTAGAAATATTAGAATTACAAGCATTTAAGAAATAGAGATTTTTTCCCCAGGATTTTTGTTTAGCAAATTAATTGATCTTTTTGTAAATAAGTCTTCTCGTTTGTAAAAGATCGACTAGAGCAGTCTCAAAATAATGTCCAGTAGTTCTAGTTTTTTTAGTGTGTAAAAACTCCTTAAACATAAAATCTCCTTCTTCATTATCGATAATTTTACTATGCCTAAATCTTGCAAAGTCTACTTCAGTTAAGTTGTTTTTAATTAGTTTCAATGTTGGATCGTAGATCTTGTCCGAATAAACGTTCCAAAATGAGGAGTAAACTCTTAGATTTGCTTTACCTTCATCCTGATCATATAATAACGATACACATTCTATCTCCACAGGAATATTAAATTTCTGAGCTATTTCAAAAATCAATATTGATGTTGGTAAACAGGCTGCGAAGTATTTTCTTTGACTAAATACTAGCTCTACTGTTTTTTGTAAAATTTCCAAGATTTCGGTTTCACGAGAGATGTTTTTTTCCAGAAACATCAAAATATTAATTTTTTGAAACAAAATAATAGTGCAAGTTTTAAATATGCATATA
>CM032454.1:91881832-91899332 GCA_019049505.1 Pachyrhynchus sulphureomaculatus | reverse complement strand
ACTTATTTACAAAAAGATCAATCAATTTGCTAAACAAAAATCCTTGGGAAAAATCTCTATTTCTTAAATGCTTGTAATTCTAATATTTCTAAAAAATAGCAAGAGTTGTTTCAACTTAGTGTTTTGTGAAAATCAAATTGTATAAGATGACAAATATATATTTATTTTGTTTTCAAACCTGGTACCATGTATATAAGTGTGTTTTAAATAAATTAATAAGAAACAAATAACCAAACTTTTGTGTTTTATTAGTAGCTGCTATTGATGTTAATCATTAACTTCCTCATTCAGTCAAGATATATGCTGCTGTGAAACCTGTAGAAAAATCAAAAGTTTTGTTTATAAATTATCCTATTAATTGCTATAAGGTTTTAAAACTAAAATAACAAAACATAGTAGTAATTAAAACATCTTGTTTTATTCATCAGTTAATATATAATTGTACAAATTCTATTTCTGTCCTATACTGCTGCTGTGAAACCTGTAGAAAAATCGATAGTTTTGTTTATAAATTATTCTATTAATTGCTATAAAGGTTTTTAGAACTAAAATAACAAAAAACATAGTAGTAATTAAAACACCTTGTTTTATTCGTCAGTTAATATATAATTGAAGAAATTTTATTTTTGTCCTATACATAAACAATTAAACATATGAACTTTCTTATATCAAACAGGAATTTTTGTTTGAATTAAATGTGTTTATTGACATTAGCAAATTATGATGGTATTCGTTGTACAACCTATTTATTTAAACCACCTTTCTAGTGAAAATATACCAATTTTATCAGTTTATTCAGTTTAAAACTAACATTCACCTAACGACAACAACGATATTTTTTGGTGTTTAAATTATTATACATTCTCCATATCACATTATTTTTTACCTTTCTTATCAACTTTGTTGAACTCTCGCTCGAATTTAATTTTATTTGCAAGTATTTGCCTTTATACATTCTATATATTACGTTTTTTCTATTTATAAACTGTTTGGTAATTGTTGGTGTCATTTAGTAGTAATTTCATATTTAGATATATTTCTTAACTCTGTTCATTTTTGTTTTTGTTACCTAAAAAAACAAATCTTAGAAATTATTTATTAACATTTTGTTTCCTTTTTCTTGTCACGTTTTCAAAGTATTCTTATTTGTGACTCTACTGATACTTGTGTGTTTTAGTTAGAGACTTCATTTATTAACATTTTGAAAGTTTTTCATAATATGAAATTATTTATATTTCTTAACTCTCCTCATATTTGTTTATTTACCTCTCATCATATAGAAAAACAACCAACGAATTCAAACCCTCATTTCAACGAGTCTCCAAACTCATTGTTGTTTAAGCTCTCCTAATTTAAAATATTACTACTATTTGTGCATATAATAATTATTATTATATTCTAGAATGCATTTAGTCAACACCGTATCACCAAAATTTTGACCTTTCTTATCAAGTTTGATGATCTCTCTCTCGAATTTATTTGCAAGTATTTGCCTTTATACTTTATACAAACTATTATGTCATGTTTATTTATAATTTGGTAATTTTGATGTTATTTTAGTACTAGGAGACAAAGTTAGTTCACGATTAAGTCAATATTATAGGTCATTATTGTTCTATGGAAATATATGTTTAGTTCTAAATATTAGTTCTAAGACTAAATATTTATTAAAATAGTTGAGTTAAGGAAACAAAATTATTTTCACGCATTTATTACTATTTATATAATAAACATAATTCTTATCTTTTTGTATTTTTATAGACTAATTGACTCCAGTTGTATACTTTTTCTTAATAAATCCCTATGAATATGCCCACATTCAATCCGAAAAGACCTTCCTGTTTCGATCATCATATAGCCTGCAACGACAAAAGGTACAGTGTAGTACCACAAATTGTTTTGCACTACTTAGTTGGTTCAAAAAATTCATACCATAATGTCTATCAGTAGCAATTAAGAAGAAGTCTCCACAATTCTCATTTAAAAACCATATAAAGTAAGTAATAATGGATTTTATTAGCATAAATACCACAATTCTCACTTAAAAACAAAACATCCTGAATATAAATATTGTAAGAATATAAGGACTTTAGTACGACAAATAAATACAACAATTCTCACTTAAAAACAAAACATATAATAGTAATAAGACTTAGGATAATCAAGGGCTTATGTTGTTTTGTTCTACTTAAGGTTGAAAAGATTGTAGATGTGTATTACATAGAAGCAACAATTTTTGTTAAAACTTGAATACCAAACTCTTAATACATTTAATAGGCTATTAATTTGCTAATATTTCCAATATTCTGTTGAAACATGCATTCATAAAGTCAAAATCATATAACCTTGTGAATTTAAGGTTCGATTAATATCTTATCGAGAATATTTACACCTTATATCGATCGCAAACAAGTTACAACAACAAATTTATGGGGAACTACATAATTATCATGTGTATGGTCACATCCTGGAGTTCAAGAAGATACCAATACATGTGAATGTTTCCACGTTCGTATAGTACTACGATGTGTCAACAGAGAATTGTCTCATGATGAATGTTGAATACGTATTTATTGCAATCATAGTAATAAGATAATTGATCAATTATCGAAACTAGCTGTGAGTTTATTGTGCTATTTTAAAAAAGAATTTTTTGAATACTACAATGTTAAATAAATGGTAAAAGCTATCGAAATATATAAATAATTATAGAACTCGAATAAATATTGTAAATATTGTTTTCCACACAGTAAAAACACCACGATTTCTAGAAAAAAATTGTTGTTTTTGTTAAAATATTGGTACTCTTAAAGAAATTAACCAAAAATGTAAAATTGGTACTCTTAATGCGATTACATCAACCAAAATTTTCCAATCACCAGATATTGTTATAATTAAAAACATATTTATTGGTATATTGCAGTTTGTTTTTGAGAAATAAATCATCAAAAAGATAGCGCTAATTAAGTTAGACCACCAAATTTTTCCAATCACCAGATATTTGTTATTAAAAACATTTTTTCGACATTTACCTCTTATCATTTTTGAATTTTTATAGACTAAATGAATCCACTTGTTTACATGTTTTCTTATTTTTGGGATTTATTCGACTCCATGCATCATTATTTGCGTGTATATATTTGATTAACTCATTCAAAATAATTAAAAAACAAAAATTTTTCCATCTAATCATGATATCAAATATATATATCAAAGTATGGGTGATATTGGTCGATTTAAATTAAATTTACAGTGTTCAGTGTGTGGTTAACAGAATTATATGCTTGGAAGGTAAATTATATTGTATCTAACAACTATTTAAGGTGTTTTCAATTGGTACCACATTTACAACAAACTGCTCAAATCTATTGTAAATGGACTCATAGTAGTATGACGATGACGACTGGAGAATATCTTGAATGACATCAATGTATCCTCTTCGGCTCTTCCGAATATAAATGGTAGTCAGATGATTATGATAATAACAAAAAAAATTTCCTCAAAGAAACCGAAATAAAGGTATAGAGAGACGATTTGCACCCAAAAAGCGGTCATAAGTCCCATTCAAGAAGTATTTTACTTAAAAAAACTATTATGGAGTAGGAAATTATTATTTAGGTATTATCAATGATATTATCAATTTAGGTATCCTCTTTGGCTCTCCCGAATATAAATGGTGAAACCGATTTTAGAAAGACAATTTTTGATACAAAAAAGCAGTCATAAGTCTCATTTAAGGGGTCTCATTTAGGAAATAGGAAATTATTATTTTATTTTAACTAATTGTCATTTATATATAAGAAAGTTGGTAAAATTATTCTTTTGTCTATTTACACATACATCACATAACGACAATGATATTTTTAGTTGATATTTTACAAATAAGGAGCTTTATAGTCATAAAATTAGTAAAATCCTTTAAGTTATCTATTTACATATATATCAGAAACAAATCAAGTTTTATGTAACAACAACGATATACGGCAAAATTTTTTGGTGTTTAAATTATTATATTCTCCATGCACTTAAAACAACTCCTTATCAACTAATTTTGACCTTCCTTATATGTTTTTGCTGAACTCTCTCGGTCCCGAATTTATATAGTTATCAGTAAAGAAAATTATACATAGCAATTATTCCTTTATCCAATACATTTTAAGTAACATCTTATCAAATTTGTTGACCTCTCATTTAGTTTTATAACAACTGTTTTTTGTTGGTATTATTTCGTACCAAGCAAAATATTAGTTATTGATTTGCAAATTTACATCTTAGGATTAAGGAATTTTTTAGTACTTTTTACTGAAAAATATTGTTTTATATCTTTGATGGAGGAAAACCTTGTCTGATCTAGTTTTGAACTAATATTGCATTCATTTTATTAACTTTTTGGAAGGGTTTTGTCCTTGTAGGATAAATCAAACGACTAAAAATTATTTTGCACACACTTTATTTACCTCAACCAAACTCTTAGACATTATTTTATTCACATTTTATGTAACTTTTTGTAGGATTGTTTGAAATTATGTTTTTATTAAATTTATTTATTAATTCTAGCTCATATCTGTAAAACCTCTACTATCAAGCCCAAATTTACCCTAATATCTACTATATGAGAACCTTTCAACACCTATTTTTACCACTTCTTATGCAATAAGGACTTTTTGCTGTCTTTTTTTTAGGATTTAAGACCACTTTGACGCTCATTTAGACCTTTTTGATCACTTTTCAACCATCTTAAGAGAAAAATATGTATATTCATGTTTTAATCCCATTTTTATTATTAGATGTAGGAATTAGTACATCTCTCCAATGCATTTAGTCAACAGCTTATCACGTAAATTTAACCTTTCTTATCTGTTTTTGTTGAACTCTCTCGCTTTCGAATTTATATAGTTATTAGTAAAGAAAATTATACATAACAATTAGTACTTTATCCAATACATTTTACATCCTCTTGTCAACAAAAATTTGATCTTTCTTATCAAATTTGTTGAACTCTCATTTAATTTTATTTGTTTTTGATGGCGGTGTCATTTCGTACCAAGCAAAATATTTGTATCTCTTAGGATTATAATTTAGTTAGTTAGTTTGTAAAATAGATGGTCTTTTTGAAACATTTTTGTACTTTTAATTATTTTAGTCAGTAATTATTATATACAATTCATAGTTATTCAAATTTTCTCCTTTTTAAGGCATATATAGTAGTAGTAGTCAAGATTTAATCAAATTAGACGAGGTTAGGGTCATTCATACAGGTTGTTATTGTAATATTAAGTTTTTTGATTGAGGAAACCTTGTCTGATCTAGTTTTTTGAACAAATTAATGCGTTCGTTTTTATTAACATTTTGAAGTTCAAACAACATTTCAAACGAGTCCAAAAAGTCGTTTTTAAACTAATTTAAGCTCATTTCTTACTTATTTGGTAAATTTAACAAATTTTGCAACTCTTCAATACATTTTACTCAACTCCTTATGTATTTTTGTGACCTCTCAGACCATTTAGAACACTTACTGAGTTACGTCATTTCTATTTTTAGAATGTTACGCTGTATTTACTTGTTTTTAATTCCAGAAAATTAACATGAGTCACACTTTTTGTTTACATTTGCCCTTATCTTCAACATTTTTACCGACTTTACGGCGCCAAACAACTAAGTAGGGGAACATTTACCAATTTTAACACCTAAAATACATGCAAATATGGCCTTTTTTACACACATTTAATACCACAATATTACCTATTGAACCACTTTTACACCATAGCGTTTACACTTCAACCTATCAAACACATGCATTTTCGACTAGCGAACACCCATTTTACCCCTTCAACCAATCAAATTAATACTTTTCTTATCAACCTTTTACACAACAACCTATCAAATACATGCCTTGTTGAATAGGTAATACCCATTTTACCTCTTCAACCAATCAAATTCCTACTTTTATTATCAACTTTTACACAACAACCTAACAAATTTATACCTTGTCGAATAGGTAACACCCATTTTGCCTATTCAACCAATCAAATACTACTTTTCTTATCAACCTTTTACACAAGATATACATTCAACCCATCAAAATTAAACAATTTTTAACTTGTTACGCCTACTTTGGTGCGGCGAGACCAATCAAAGCTCACCTAAACTAATGCAACTTCTCCTCAAATGATAGTTTCAGGAAGTTTTAATGAAGTTAAGGTACCCTGCTAAAATCAACGCTATTGAAATACACCTTATACCGTTACGGTAATACATTTATCATTACGATAAACAACTTTTTTAACAGAGGTCTAACCTTACGGTCAACTATAAGGACCTTTTGACTACCTATTTTTCAACCACATTTTTTAACTAAAACAACCCCCCATTTTACCACACTTTTAGGTCTTTTACACACTCATTTAGGCCTTTTTGAACACTTTTCAACTAAAAACAACCACATTCACACCTATAAGGAGCTTTTGGACTACTTTTTGCATCTCCGTTTTTAACAAAAAACTACCTCATTCACACCTATAAGGACCTTTGGACTACTTTTTGCTATTATTTGGCCTTTTTGACACACATAGGGAAATTTTCAGGATTTTCAGCAGGCAGGACTGATTTCAGGCTAGAATAAAATAACGTCAAAAATAACGTAATGAAAGCAAAATTGCAGAGGGTGTTTGTCGTTACGACAAGTGGTCCAGAAGCGCCTCAGGGAAACTACTATCATTTATTATTATTCTCAATGTTGTGTGAAAATTACCTCCGTTCTAAACCGAACTTTCTCAGCTCTTAATAGATGGACAACCAACCATGGATATTCTTTCTCCCCAACTAAGTCGTCACAAATTCACTTTTGTAAATTCAGACAATGCTCCAGGATTAACCCTCTATTAATTAATGACTCTCCAATACAAATGGTTGATTCTCTTAACATCTTTGGACTCACCTTTGATTGCAGAATGACCTGGGCGCCTCATATAAGCTCTCCTTAAAACTCGTACCTTCCAACATTTAAACATTTTGCAATCCCTATCCAGCACGGGGTTCGGACTTCACATCACTTATCCATATCTATAAATCTCTCATTTTGTCTAAACTGAGCTATGGCGACTTCGTTTATGATTCGGCTAGCCCAAATATCAAGAAACAACTTAACCTAATACAGAATCAGGCAATCAGACTTGCTATTGGTGCCTTTAGAACCTCCCCCAACCATAGTCTTCAGTACATTTCATCCATTCTCCCTTTACACTTGACCAGACATTTTTTACAGATGTAATTCTACATATCTTCTCTATTTCGAACCTCCAACAGACTTTCATTAGATCTCTCTAATATTCACAGCAGAAACCCAAATCTCTTTTCCCCACTTTCCTTTCCACTTAGAATTACAATTATTCTTTCTACTCACAACTTGTCTCCACCATCTTTTAAATACCCCACTTTCACTACTTTTTTTCCAGGGTGTTCCCCTAAACCCGTATTCAATCTCTCCCTCAGCAAATGCTGTAAATCCTCTACACCAAAATTCATTCTAGATGCTTTCTCTCTTGAAAGAATTAATAAGTATCTCCCTGATTTTTCAACTATATTTACTGACAGCTCCAAATCCCATCTAGGGACCGAGCAGCATTTATTCACAATCGTACAATAAAAATTTTTAAACTTTCTCTTCACTCCACGATTTTCACCTCGGAATTTTTTGCCATAAGGGAAGAATTACGACATGCAATAATGAAGGGGAAAATGAGCAAATACTTGATTGTCTCCGACTGAATGAGTGCATTGGAATCATTAAAGAATGGGAGCACTAAATTTATTTATTTAAGCCAAATATCTGACCTCTTATACATAACAAACCACCGAAATATTTTTATAATTTTTCTCTGAATTCCCTCACACACAGGGTTTGTGGGCAAAAAAAGCAGTGCAACAAGGCCATCACATAAGTGAAGAAAACCATCCAAATGATTGTCTCAATCACTTTAAAAGAATATATCGAGACCTTTTCTAGTTACAGTGGGATTTGGAGGAATCCTCAAATAAACTTTGGGATCTCAAACCCTTGGTTTTTCATCCCCTACACAATCAATCTCTCACAAGAAGGCAAAACACCATATGGAGAAGACTTGCAATCGGTAACACTTACCTCACCCACTCTCATCTATTAAAAAACGAAGTTGCTCCCATCTGCTCGACTTGCTAATCAACGCTCACGGTGAAACATATATTTGAATTTCCTCACTCTAAGTAATTCAGAGAAAGGAATCTTTTACAAATGAGTATGAAACAAATCCTTGCACCCGACCATATTGAGAATTACTTAAAAGAGCATGATTGTTATCATTTAACTTAATACTTGTAGTATTACGCTTGATAATGTAGAACCTACGAAACTGCAGTAGCAAGTAAATAAAAAATAAGTGACAAATAACAAAGTAATTCGTTTCATTTCATTTAGAAATTTGAAGTAAGATTATTCATCATATGTTATTATAGAGAAATTTTAAACAAAGTTGACTATAATTTGTTTCGTTAAAAGTTTAATGTTTGTTATAATTGTATGTTATCATGTTTCTATTATTGTCACTATAATAATATGAATTTAACTCAGATGGGGGCGTAAATTACCATAACTATCAAAGTAAATTATTTTTTTGAGAGGTAAAAATTCCCCAGTCTTGGGAATAGGTATTACTCTTGTCTTAGAATTTACAAGCTTCCCTCTCTTTCCTACTGACTTAAAAGCTATTTTGATACTATCATTTAAATTGTGAAATGGTTTTCCCATAATTCCCTTTCTAGCTTCCGATATAACTTTAGATCATGACATTCATCGTCCTGCACGATATTTCCTTTGTTGTTTTTCTTTTATTTTTAACTCCCATTCCTAATTTTCTCTCTTTACTTTCATTGCTGTTGCTATTCCTAGAACAGAATTTTTTCTCCAACACTGGCGTCAGCAGCTTTAAACCTCGCCAAAGCCTTTTCAGATAATAATTTATCCGCAGAATGTCTCATATTTATATCATTTGATTGAGAGTAAGAAATGTCATGTTCTTTCCAAGCTTCGTCTAATGGATTTATTCCTTTATAACCCCTTATAAGTCCTTTTTCTAAATTTGTCCCGGGTCCACAAAAATTATAACCCTATAAGTGTAGCCCTTTTTTTCGTTTTGTTTTGTAAATGTGTTGTTTACGATACGATTTAAACATTATATATTTCGAAGGTATTGACACAAATGACTAGTGTTGCCAAATAAATCAAATATATATGATTGAATTGAAAAACAACTATTTTCCATAAAAATTAAAAATCGCGATGCTTTATCAAATAATTTTAGAATTAGATGGAAAATTGTTTGAAGGAAACACTAAAAGAAGATTAATAGTAGGTCCTTCGGGATGTGGTAAAACCAATGTCATAATTAGCCTAATTGAAGATCCTAATAGTTTACGCTTTGAGAATTTATATATGTATTCTAAGTCTCTATATCAACCTAAATATGAATATTTAAAGACACTTTTTAAACCTTTAAAAGAAATTGATTTCTCAACGTCAGACAATGAAGAAAATATTATTTCACAAGACATAAAATCAAACTCTGTAGTGATATTTGATGATATAGTTTGTTGTAACCAAACCATAGTAAAGGATTATTTTTGTTTCTGAAGACATAAGAATACCGATTGTTTTTATTTATGTCAAATATAATCATCTATTCCAAAACAGCTGATGGTATAATGCAAATTTAATTATTATATTTCAGCAAGACAACACAATTTTAAAACATATTTATGATGATCATGTTAACGTCGATATGTCATTTAATAAATTTAAAGAATTATGTTTATTATGTTGGAAAGATAAATTTGGATTTCTGGTAATAGACAAAGATTCTAATATTATGATGGGTAGGTATAGAAAATATACATTTATTTATAAAAATAGATTAAAACATGCTAACATTTCAATTATGAATGAACATTTGGCCAGAGAACTTGTTAAATCAAGAAAGGCTGTTAAACAAAAATATTAAAATTTAAAAAATGCCGAATTTGAGATTCAATTCTACCTGGTTGGATCAATTTGATAAACTTCCTCGTAAGTTTATTGATGGTGGTGTAAGGGACACAGAACACAAATTTGATCATCAAATACGGAATAAATCACGATTATATATATATTATTGATTTTAACACAAGTACTTCAGATTACTGGTAAAGTTATACAAGTGGTTGAAGTAAATTATTCTGGAACAACAGGATTATATGAATTGTTATTTAAAAAAGAACCTAGAGGCACCACCCAAAAAGATTTTGATAATTACATGGATATTTTAAAATAAATTAACGCATATCGCAGAAATTACAATTCTGATGAGCAGGTTCACACTAGTATATTACAATAATAGGAGCATATTTACAAAGAAAAGGTATCACAAAAACTATAACTAACTATTAAAATTGTTTCAAGGTGTAATGGCAATTAATCCAGATCAGATCTAATAAACCAAACTCACAAGGTGATAGTTTAATTTTAAAAATTAATAAACCTAAAACAGACTATGTATATTGGAATGAATGAATTGGTTGATAGATTACGTTTATTACAATGAAATTATTTCCATTTTAGAAGAACTCAAAGAAGCTGATGTTATCATATACATACATGTTTCAAATTAATTAATACATTTATAACATGGCGGTTAACAAGTTTGGATCTCACAGTTCAAAACATTATATTTACTCTTTTATTCCTTCTATTGAAAAATCAATAAGTTCAAATACAGAAAATAAAATAGTAAAAGATTTTACGAGCAATACAAAATACATTAAAAACAAAATAATTGAAAATCTGCAATCCGGTTTACAAAACAGACGTCAAAAATCTTGATAAGAGAGTTAGCGACAATAATGAGGATTACAGAATGTTGCAAAAAAGATAAAAATATTCGAAGATAAAATTATTTCTGAACATCTAGACCAAATTATAAAAATTTCAAAACATGAAGACGACATAAAAATAATTAAACAGAAATATGAGGTATTAGATAGTTCAGGACAAGAATTGAAAAACGAAATAATTAGGTGATTGATTATTGAATGACTGGAACACATTAAAGTATTTCTTAAAATCTTGTCTTTTATACATTTGAATTCTGTAACCAATAACTTCTTGTAATAATATATATATATATATATATATATATATATATATATATATATATATATATATATATATATAATCGCGATACTCTTGGACTTTTATAATAGGACGATTATTGTAGTTTTCAAAATATATTGTTATATTATCAAATTTAATAGGACTCATATCTTCAATATATGAATAAAAATAATTCACAATAACACCTTCATATCTTAGTAAATTCTTCCAATCTTCTTCATTTAAAGTCACCCTGAATCATTTTTGTCCCCCAATAACAACTTTTGGTAAAAAATCACATAAGCCGATCCCAATATTTATAAATTTGGATGAAGATTTGTTTAAATAATGTATTTTTCAATTAAAAGTGGATTACTCCTATGTTCAACAATATCATTGTTTATAGTAGAGTATCCACTGTTCATTATGGAAACAGAGGTGGAATAATTGCTATATTCGATACTGGTTGAATATATCTAAATATCTGAATTAGCCGATATAGAGAGAATATTATTATACTACTTTCCCCACCATTGTTCCCCCTTCTTGAAACCTCTTCTCATTTCCAGTACCTATAATATATAACTCCTGTTAATATGAGAAGTAACGATACATAAATGAATATAAAAATATTTAAAATAAAAGATGGAATACAATATATTTTTTCCTGGTTTCAGTAGTTTTGTAGTCTGAGGAAAAATTAAAAGAGATTTTTTATTTGTCACGTTAAAATTCTTCCACGTGTTTTTGTTGTTATTTCTTTTACAGTTTATTATACGAAGATTTTCTACCCAGTTTGTGCCAAAAATGGTAAAATTTCGAAAAGATTGTCGTTTTCTTTTAAATTAAAAATTTTATATGAAAATATGTAGATCTTATTCTTGTCAATTTTTTCAAGCATCATATTATAACATAAATCATTGATCGTCAGATCACAATCAGTTGAAAAACATCTCATTCCATGTCTTGCATGATATAGGTTATATACATATAACACACAGTTATAAATGTAATATAACACAATAAATTGTGGGACAGAGGTCATTAAAAAAGAAAACAAAAAATAGTATTACTATAACCAAGAGTTTAATAATAATAAAAATATTTACAAAGTGTTATATTATTATATATTAAGGTATGTACATACAGTTTGGACAAAAATCATAAAAATATCCAAATAAAGTATATTATTTTAACAATTTGTAATTTGTAATAGTTTTACATCAATATTTTTATTTTTAATTAATTGCAAACAAACTACTAAATCACAATGTTTATAAAGTTTATAATGTTCATCAATAGGACAATCGTCATACCACCATTGAAATATTTCAACACCACAATAATAACATTTATAAGTATCTTCTTTCATTAACTAAAAAAAGCCTGAGGCAGCTAATATTTCAGAACACAGTTTCCCATTTCAAGTTTTAAAAGAAGTTAATCTTTCATATGTTCTATAGGTTATATTATCAATTTCCTTTTCAAAAGATTCTAAACACGTTTCTAAGTTAAAAACCTGCAATGAAAGTTAAAATTGAAAAGTGAAATACTTTACGATGTTATATATGTCAACCAGGTGAAGTTGAAGGAGTACAGTAAGTATCAACAATTTCGTCATTTTCTCCAACCCATTGATAAAGAGGAATATTGCAATGTCCCCAAGCAAGTGCATTATGAGAATTTGGAATTTTGAATTTTTTATCATCTACCGAGGATAAAGCTAACTTATAAACTAATTATGTGTACATATTATGCATCCTAGATCGAAACACATACATAGAACAAAAGGTTTTAGAATTACGTTCCACAACATTTTTGTAATCAGTAACACCCAATTGTTTCTTTATACTATTTTTTTTTTTAATTCTATTAGCCTTTTTTAAGTAAATTATTTTTGGTTTTTCCACAATAAGCTTTGGCTCCAGTTCCATAGAAACATTCTATGGGTTCGCCAGCAAATTCATTCTTATATTTACCCACTACAGACTTAGTTATTGGCATATTGTGAACATTATTCATTTTATAATTAGAGGTGTCAAAATAATAAATATAATTTTTCATGTTTTCATAAACATTATCTGTTTCTATTTCCAAATTAAGAGTCAGTATTTGGGTATAATAATTTTACCTTGTCTTGATATAAGGGTTTTCAGAAACCATAAAAGAAACCATATATAGCCTTAGAAATATCCAACATAGAAAATCTTACATAAACAGGCTTGTCATATTTAACTAGTATTTTATTCATTCGAATAGCAACTAAATTTTCATTAAAAATTACTGATTCTTTAAAGTGTGGTTTTGTAAATAAATTTTCAGCACCATCTTTTCTACCATTTTTTTTCAAATTTGGGTAACTAACCTGATATCTGATCGATGTTCAACATTCTCCATTGTTTTCCCATATATACTATTATTGCTAAGCTTATAATTGTTTCTATTTAGCTCGTGTTTAGATTCGTTTTTTAAATTAGTGTTAAAATCTATATAGTTCTTTAACCATGAAGATTATGTAAACTGCAGGATTCTATGAATTTTGTTTATTTTGAGTCCATTTCGAACACATTGTTTTAATAAAGTAAAATGAACAACATATCGTTCTTTATTTAATAAATCTGGAATTAATTTTGCATGTTTAGAATTAGGAGGCTTATAATGTTTCAGACAAAAAGAAAATTCGTTGTGAAAGTCATGCAAATCAGTAGGATATATTAAACTTCTAAAATGTACCCCTTTTCAGATGTATCTGAAATGTCTGTAACATTAAAACTATCAATTTGTTTTTGAGAGAGCCAAACAAAATCCGTCTCTGGAAGATATTGAGACACCGCATAACCATATAAGTTAGTTGCATCTATATACAATAAATATTTACTAGGCTTAGATGAGTCGAAACCGTTAAGAAACTTGTTGTTTGCGACAGATTTTCTAGTAACACAAGTAGTAACTCCTCCTCTTATATTATCGTTAAAAAAATTTAATATCTGGATCAGTTAAAAGCTCTAATTCTACCTCTGTGAAGCGTCAAAACTTAGTCCTGGAAAAGTATAATATTGTGCAGGATTTAGCTCATAGGTACTTAAACAAATTTTGGAAAATATCTTCTAAAAGCAATACATCTGATTTTAAATAAATAACAGACTATTTACCTATCGAATTACAATTGAACAAATTCCAAACAGCTTTTGCCCTATTGTAGTCATCTTCAGTAATATGTTCCCCTGTTTAATCGTTATAATATATGTTCCCTTTCTAGCAATGCATTTTCATTTAATTTTGTATAATTAGTAATATGGCTAAAAAAAAAAACTCCTTTTGTCGAATCAAATCAAATTCTTCCTTTTCATCGAAAAATTTTAATATTTCTTGATTTTGCCGGTCTTCTAGAGTGCCAGATAGTTTTGATAATGAAGATGGCAAAACTGAAAAGAGTCTATAAATGTTATGCAAAACTGTTTCTTTTCGAACTTACCAGTTTATTTGTCAAAATATGTTTATATATATATATATATATATATATATATATATATATATATATATATATATATATATATATATATATATATATATATATATATATATATATATATATATATATATATATATATATATATATATATATATATATTTATATATATATATATATATATATATATATATATATATATATATATATATATTTCATATATACATATATATATATATATATATATATATGATATATTTTTCAAATGAAATATATTTTTCCTTGTCCTGTGCAATAACTTTTAATTATTCATTATTTTTATATAAATTTGTGATAAATAAATGAGCATTATAATTTTTTAAGTTATGTATTATAACTGGAAAATAATTTGATAATTTGAAATTTAAATTACATGGTCCCACTGGTCCTCTATAAAGACCAGTTAGGTGATCATGATCTGCAACTTTATCAGATTCGTCAATAATAATATTATTGCAAATATGGCATTCGTTTGTATAATTATGATGTATGCTATCTAACCCGTTCAATTTACTCATTGGTTTCATTAATTTTAAAAATTTATTATATATGTCAAACACATCTCGTTCTATTAATTTAATAAAAACCTGATCCCAATTAGAACTGCTATAAAGTTCAATCTTAGATGCATTACATCAAATGAACATTTTATATAATAAGCAAAAGCATATGGAATATTCTCGTATTGCTTAATAGTGTTAAGAACTGTTAGGATCAAAATTATTTAACGGATTAAGAATACATTCAAAATCAGCATAAATAACCAAAGTAACTTCAGGTTGTTTTTGAATATTAGTAAATTTTAGAAAATTTTCAAGCACTATGTTGCCAAACTTATCAATTTTGGGTGTCGGTGACGGTAAATTGATTCTAACATGATCACAATCATAAGCATTATGTCTCATTAAATCGTCATTGTTTGGAAAATATTGTAAACGTCCATCGCAAAGAAACTTTTTTCCATGATGTTTGGAAAGTTAACTAGATACTAATCTAGATAAATCTTTAATGCAACAATAATGAAAATTTCCATCATCATCAGCAATCAGTAGTAAATTAACATGCCGTTCTCACCTTTGATTTGTATAACGCAACTTCATAACAATAGGTTAGGTCAGTTTTCAATTTTTCTAATCCATAAACATTTATGGAAATATTATTTAAAAGTTCAAAATTTAGCTATATCTTTTAACTTAAAAGGGCTATCCAAACCAGAAATATCATATAAAGAAGAAAAATGGGGGTAAGATGAAATATGATATTCCAATCCGTTCAAGTTATGTAAAGCTTCTGTCATGGACCATAAGAAGCAGTTATTATCTTCATTGAGCATATTGATGGTTGGCACACTTCCTGTCAATTTCAACAGGTAGAGGAATAAACTTTAAAGCTCTTAGGGGGTTGGGCTTATTTAAGTTAACCTCCAAATTTCGAAGTTTGACCAAAGTGCAACCTGCAAGAAAATAAATATTAAACATTAAAAATTTTTAATATTAAATTGGTAAAAAATTAATAATTAAACTAGATTTTAATATTAGGAATAGACTGTGGAGAAAATAAAAAAGATGTTTCAAAACACAGTAAAAATTAGTAATAAACCTACCGGAATCTCTTTCCGCTAACTCGTCTGCATTTCTGTCAACTGTTTCGTAAAACCCTTGGATTATATCTGGTATATCTGAACTGCTACAAATCAGTTTGTATTGTGTATTAAAAGACTTGACGCTGTGGGTTAGATTAGTAGGATACAAATACAGTCCGAAGAGTTCCACATTGGTTTTGATACAGGTATGTTGTCCCACTGCTCGCTCCAATAAACCAATAACCTTTTGGGCAAGTGCCTCAAAAAAACTTGTAACATTTACATGATATCCCTCAAACAAACGAAAAATGTAATTAGTCTTGTTTAATTATAACTAAAATAATTATTAATCATTTAAGTCATTCCGTAATAATAATATCAGAAAAAGAAAACACAGATAGGGATATTCGGAACAGATTGACACAAGAGAAAAATGCTTAACTCGCTGCTTTGGTTACCGAAGATTAGATTAAAAACAAAAACACTGATGTATAAAATAATCGTTGAACCCATACTGACATACGGTTCAGAATGCTAGCAAATGAGTGCTCGAGATAGAGATAAGCTAAAAGCAGTAGAAATGGACTACTTACGACGATCCTGTAGAGCTTCAAGATTAGATCACATAGGCAATGAAGAAATTAGACAAAGAGCAAAGATGATAAAGACAGTGATAGACCGAATAGAAATAGGTCAGGTACAAGCACGTAATGTGCATGGGAGAAGAACGTTGGGCGATGAAGGCTTTACAATATGTACCGTGGAACAAAAGAAAAAAGGGAAGACGAAGAACGACATGGAGAAAAAATATTGAAAGAGCAATGAGTTCCAGAGATTTAGAAGAAAACGATTGGTGGAAAAGAGAGCGCATATGAAGCGGCCAAAGCTGTAGGACACCCGTTTATTATTATTATTATTATTATTAAGTCATTTCGTATATGCATAAAGAATTGGGAAATGCAAGGGAGTGTTTATAAGAATATAAACTCGTTATTCCCAGGCTCGTTTTCATACATACACTTCGAGGTCGATGTGGGTCTGAAAACCTACACAAACAAGTTTATATAGGTTTTCGAACCCATGTCGATCTCGAAGTGTATGTATAAAAGCGAGCTTGGGAAAAACAAGTTTAGCTTCGTGTGCTAAAAAGTGTCGGAAAAAGTTATGTAGTAGGGTTCGCCAGAAACAGTTGATCATCAAAAGAATTAATGTAATTAGCTCGGTGATTATGAAAGTTTTCGAACTAGAGTTT
>CM032454.1:91811832-91879332 GCA_019049505.1 Pachyrhynchus sulphureomaculatus | reverse complement strand
GAAGACGAAAAATAGTGCTTTACACTTCACTTTTTAGTCTGTTTTAAATTGCTGTTAAGGCACTACTCTGGAATAAGTCTATTGAAGGAAGTTTTGGTAACTTACTGTTCTTATTCCTGCTTTGATGGCATTCGACCGATTTCACACTTTTCTAGCTAACACTTTGAAAGCCCACTACGGCTTTTAGTTAAGAAACTGGTACTTTTACTTAGCTCGCATGATGGTTGTTCTGAGCTTTTTTTTTGTAGCTCAGTCGAAGGAAGCCTACTTGGCGACTCTGATGAAAATTAGCCTGTCGGCTAGATGGTACTAAGCCTACTCGGCGGCTAGATGGAAAATAGCCCGGCTGCGGCTAGATGGAAAACAGCCTCGACAGTCGGTCTTCAGGCCCTTAAATAAACCATCCCAACTCTGCCGGTAATATGACGACGCCGGAACCAAAACAGCGGATACACACTTTTCACCAATCGCGGCGTGGCGGTAGGTTCGGTCAGGAACCCGCACAACACACTATACCGAACGTCTTGGAATCTCTGTTTAATATACCGTTCGATACAAAAATGAAAATAAGTACAATTTGAAGTGAAAAATCAGTAACATTACATGGTCTTAAAATCTAGGAAAAAAATGAATGTTACATTTACCCCCTTCCAAAAAGAAATAGACTACACTAGTCTATTAAACCTAGGCTACTTATGAAAAGGTACAAAGTGGTACACTATCACTTAATACTAAGGTCAGAACTTAAAACAAAAGTACAGACTTCGGACCTTACTACTAGACTTAATTCAATTAAGCACTAATATTAAGTACAATGAAAACCAAATGAAAATCTTTGCATGATCACAAGAATCTTATAACTAGACTTAACTTAATTAGACACTAAGGTTAAGTACATCAAAAAGCAAATAAAAATCCTTGCATGAACATAAGAAATACCTGTTCAAAGTAACAATCGCGGTCTTCTTATATAAAAGAATCAGCTCTATTATTGTTACCAAAACAAAAAATTATATCTTTGTCTAGACTCTTGTCTAAATCAAAAAAAAGTGAACTGAAACAAAATATGAACACCCCCCTTAAAATATTTTAAGGATTGTCTGAAAATTTTTTATTTCAGCAAAAGAAATTTATGAAAATTCTTAAATAAAGAAAAAAAATAAAAAATGATTCTAGTGCAAACACTTACACTAAAAAGGAAAAGTCTTGTCAGACCATTTAGCACAAGGCTAAGAAAAAAGAATATCTGGATAAATATCCAGACAAACGCTCGGGAAAAATCGCCATCCATGCTCTAGCTCACCGCTAAGAGAACATTCTAAATCTAGTATCTCTACTAGTCGCATCAGAAAATAATCGCACTCTATCGCGCAATGTCGACGTCCTAAGACATCTAGACATGCTAAAATCGCTAGGGAAAACGCTCTGGTTGATCGCCAGATAATCGCACTCTATAACGCAATGTCGACGTCCTAAGACATAAAGACATGCTAAAATCGCCAGGGAAAACGCTCTGGTTAATCGCCAGAAAAACACGTCAGCTCATCGCCAACACAACACTCTGGTATATCGCCAGAAAAAAACTCGGCTCCTCGCCAAGAAAACACTCTGGTATATCGCCAGAAAAAAGCTCAGCTCCTCGCCAAGAAAACACTCTGTAAGTAGTCCTCGACTACACAAAGTCTGCGTTCTAAAAGAACAATCTCGCCTTTAACATAGTGAGCAGCTATAAAAGCTAACAATATCACTATAGGCACAGTGAATAGCTATAAAAGCTAAAATTCACTCTAAACACAGTGAATAGCTATAAAAGCTAAAATTCACCAAACTGAATGATCCTGCTTCAAAAAGCAATGTTCACTAAGAACAGAATGATTAGTCCACGCGCAACTAACATTCAAGGAAACATTCCCAACATAACTATATGAGACAGCAAGTCTCGAAATAGGACCTCCCTAAAGCCATAATCCTATATATGGGAGTCCATAAGCAAAACGACTCAAAATCTCGCATTTTGAGCACATGCCCTCAGGCAACCAACATACACCGAAATATATACAGAAATATGTACAGAAATATATACAGAAATACATACAGGAGTTCAAATCCCAAACTCTTGGTCATGATAACTCCATACTGAGCTTGGTGAAAGCTCTTAGCAAAAGCTAATCAAATCTTCGGCACATCGCACCAAAGTGACAAATCTGCCTAGAAACATGAGCCGGAAAAAAAAACGCCCTCCGTCATTCTTCAGGGTGGCTACACAGAGATATAAAACTTAACCAGCATTGCGCTTCTCCAAGTTGCATGAAGAACCCTCGTGTACTGGTCTCGCCCTAGAACAACAACGAAAAACATTCAATCCATCCCACATAACAGGAGACAAACACCTCACCACGATATACTGAATGGTGGAGACAATAAAATACTGAAATGGTGACCCTGGTGTCCACCAACAAAAGGGAGTAGATTATAGCATCCACTAAACTGAAACGGTGTCTACCGTTTCAGTTTAGTGTTAGCGTTAATCAATAGGGTGTTCCGAAACACACTACTGCCAACAGCCTGTCACCACTAATAGGTTAATTGGAGCTGAGGTCGACTACAGTAGTTAGGCTCTCCTTTGGTTCAAATAGAAATAACCATTGGGTAACAAAACCCCTAAAGGTCCCAAAGGTCAAACGTTCACCCCCCATAGACTACCCTTCCAATCAGTCTGTTCCTCAGGAAGACTAACTCCCTGCCAAACGTCGTAACGGCATCTGTTAGCACCCGGTGCATCACAGCCTGTAAAAACAGATAACTCATGGGATACAACCTAAAAGGTTTACAAGGTTGACTTAACCAAGCTTCTAACGAAATTTTAAAAAACGAAAATGAGCTTAAAAAGCTACATGAAGCAAAAATTTCTCTAATTTTCGGTGGCAACGCAACAAAACTTTTGAAGACGACAAGAGCTTTTCCAGCTTAATCAGAAACAAGAAGAAAACATCGCTGACAGCTAAAATATTCGATCATGGTGTTAATCGTCTCCCTAGACAATAGCCTCTAGAAGAAACTGCTACAGGTATCAGGCATAACCGTTTTCTGTCAGCCCAAACTTCTAGATTACCTCTTGGAAATCTAAAAATTCGGTTAGGAATCTTCCTTCACTGCGCTTAGCCTCTCTTGACAAGGTATCAGATTTTGATCATTTCTTTGTGAAACGACTGTCTTACTCTGCTCTCATCTCCTGTAAATGATCAGCCTTTAGTTCTCCTGCAGGACTTCAATTTCCTATCAATCTGATAGTAAACCGAAAAAACTCAACATACGCCTATGAGTCCATGCAAAAAAATTTTTAAAAAAATTAGTGACTCAAAGGTAACGTTTAAAACGGCTCTGAAAAGAATAGAATATACCCTCAGTTTGTCAATTCAGAAGAAGATCTAAACCAAAATACTCCAAGTCTTAGACTTACAGGATAAACCAAAATCAATTTACTCTTAATTGCACCCAACATATACCATTAAGGTAATAAAAATACACCCACTCGGGTAACAAACTTTGAAATTGCTCATAAAAAAAAATTTTTGACTCAACATCATACTACACGAGCTACATCTTGCGCTTGTCCTAACTCAAGATCACCTTGGATTGCCTCTAATCAAAATTTCGCTTCCAAGTGTCAAGAACTGGATATTATTTGGGGTCATAAGCAAATCAAATCCCGCGACCACCGACATACCAGTCTTATGATATATCCTGAGTGTGACTCCTTCGCAAGCTCGCAAAAACTGAGTCGATGCTAAACATCAACTACAATCAACCTAAGTTTGGGATATGGCCAATACCCAAAACCTTAGCATTAAACAATAAAAGTAAGCTATTCTCTGCTCAACTTTTATAACAGTCAAAAAAAACGAGGTCGTCACCTCTACAGAGCAACATCAAAAAAATTTAAGCAATTAAGATAATGTAAATATAAATTATTCTTCTTCTGACAAACTTTCACTAGGGTTAGGTCCGTTGAATGGTTTTAAGTCTTTAATATGCCATCGTCCTATTTTAGTCCCATCTAAATTAACTAAACCATAAACTAAATCTGAAATCTTTTCTCTAATCACGCAATGCACATACTTAGGTACCAACTTAGATATGAATTTATCAGCTGCACTGGAAAGAATTTTATTTTTTCGCCAAACGTGATCACCTATTTTAAAGCAAAAATCCCTTTTTCTAAGGTTGTTAGACTTACTGTTCCGTCCAT
This sequence comes from Pachyrhynchus sulphureomaculatus, assembly GCA_019049505.1. NCBI lineage: Eukaryota > Metazoa > Arthropoda > Insecta > Coleoptera > Curculionidae > Pachyrhynchus > Pachyrhynchus sulphureomaculatus. The sequence goes on along the minus strand of CM032454.1, from coordinate 91,875,083 downwards.
AAGCCTTATGTATCCTACTACGCACGTCGGTGAAACTGTCTTTTAAACCCTTTAAATTTTCGGCGTACGCACCCCGGTTACCCGGAATTATTTCGCTGTCAACATTGACATCCAAATCTAAATTTTTTATAATACGATCCAGATAGAGGTATCTGTCTGCCGTAAACTAAGAAAGACGGTGTAAACCCTGTTACTTCGTGTCTTGCGGTGTACACGGGATTAAAAACGGATGTTAAAACCATAGGTTTCACTTAAGCTCTTAAAACACTCAGAAGTAAACTGAGTACCGTTATCGCATATCGAAAGCGATGAAACTCCGTGGATTAGAAAAATATCGTTTTCTAAAATTTTCAAAAAGCATCCGGCTTTAGAGCTTTTCAAAGGAAATAACACGATATACTCTGTTAACCAGCAAGAAACCACGAGAAGCCATTTATTTCCCTTTTTTGAACGTGGGAATGGGCCTACTAGATCAGCTGCTATGACTTGAAAAGGGTAATTAACCGTTTTCTCTTTTCCCATCAGTCCCATAGGTAGTGCATTTGGAGATTTCTGCGCTCCACATACTTCACAAGTCCTCACAAACTTTAAGATGTCAAAACGCATTTTTTGGCCAATAATACTGTTCCTGAACCCTGTGAAGAGTTTTATAAAAGCCAAAATGACCAGAAGTAGGAGGAGTGTGACACATGTCTATAATTTCCTCCCTCTGTGGTTTTAGGAACTAGTATTTTCCACTCGGGTACATTAACTTTTAAAGGCAACTGGTTTGGGATAAACTTGTACACGAAATCATTTTCCACTTTCCACTGCGGAAAATTTTCAGGAAATTCTTTAATTTGCTGCCGTAAATTGTCGTACCATGGGTCAATGCGATCTATGTCAACTGTATCAATTCTTACGCCAGTCTCTGCATTAAGACTGTTTTCATCCGCTGTATGATCTCGGATTCTTGACAAAGCGTCAGGAATAACATTGTGGACTCCTTTTCTATGAATTAAATTAAATGTATGTTGTCTCAGCCTAATCGCCCAACGCGCTAGTTTGCCACTAGGGTTTTTAATTGAATTAAGCCACAATAAACTATAATGATCTGTTATGACCGTGAAAGGAACACCTTCTATGTAAGGTCGAAACTTTTCGATGTTAAAGAGTACTGCTAAACATTCTTTTTCAACAACCGAATAGTTACGTTCAGCCTTTGACAAAGTTCTACTGGCATACGCTATCACTCTTTCCTCACCATTGATTTTCTGTGTTAGGACGCCCCCTAAACCGGTATTAGAAGCATCACTAGAAATATAAAACTGTTGGGAAAAATCTGGTTGGGATAAAATTGGAGCTGAAACCAATAGCTCTTTAATCTTTATAAAAGATCTTTCTGCTGCCTTTGTCCAATCTATCGATTGTCCTTTTTTTCGTCCTTTCAAAAGATCATTAATAGGCGACAACAAGGTAGAAAAATTCTCAATAAAACGTCTATACCATGAACAGATTCCTACGAAGCGCTTAACTTCCGTAGTATTAGTAGGTCTCGCATAATTAACCATGCTTGCTACTTTATCCGGATCGGTACGCAAGGAATTTGAGCCTACAATATAGCCTAAAAACTTTAGAGAAGTTTTGAAAAAAAATCACATTTGCTCAAATTTATCGTCAGTCCGGCCTCTTTCAATTTATCTTTTACTTCTTTAAGTAAGCGAATATGCGATTCGAAGTCTTCCGATGTTACTAAAATATCATCTAGATAGGTAAAAATATGCGGCTCATATTTCGGACCAAATATAGCGTCCACTAAACGTTGCTGAGTTTGAGCAGCGTTCTTTAGACCAAACGGCATAGTGACGAACTGAAATAGACCTCGGCCTACTACTGCAAAAGCGGTCTTTTCCTTAGAGGATTTGTCCAAAGGAATTTGCCAGAAAGCCTTTCTAAGATCTATCGAAGATACATACTTAGCATTCCTGAGTGATGTCAAAATTCTGTCGATGTTCGGTAAGGGATAGTTATCAAATTTGCTGACCTCGTTGAGCTTTCTTCCGTCAAAGCATAGACGATATCACTCCGAGTTTCAACATTTCGTCTAACTCTTTATTTAATACTTTTGACATATAAGGAGACATGGCGAAGGGCCTTGTCTTTACAGGACTGGCATCAGCCGTATCTATAGACATGTTGATTTTATTCGTTCAGCCTAACCTATCTTTACTACTTATTTCATTGAAAGAGCTTATTACTTTTTCTGCTTTTAAGCGTTCCGTCCGCGAGAGATCATCTAGGGTACATAGACGCGAGAAAAGGTTTTCTAAAGAACTTTCTGAATAACAATCTTTAAAACTTGTTTGAGAGTTGACTTCTAGGGACTGTGGATACCACGAATTATTTTTAAAATTTACTAGAATTCCGAATTTTTGTGCAAAATCACATCCTAAAACCAAAGTATGTGATAGAGAAGGTACTACTAGAGCAGAGATTACTAAACAATGACCATTGCAGACTAGCGGCAACTCAACCGTACCTAAAACTTTTAGACGGCTGCCATCTGCAGTGGTAACACTTCTATTTTTGACATGGCATATTTTTATACTTAAACGACTTAAAATTTTAATACCATTCTGACCTATAACGGAGGCATTTGCACCAGAGTCAAATAAAGCCGAGAAATGGGCACCTAATAGATTTATCTCGATATGCCGTCTGTTCTCCGAATATTTATGCACGAATAAAGGAGACATGTGACCATTTGGAGAAGCAGGAGTTTTAACTTGAGGAGAATTTTTATTAGACTTAAAAAAATCAGAAACTTTTTGTAACTATTTAGTCCTACCTGATCTATTGGAATATTTCTTTACTTAAGATCCTCGTTAGAATCTTTTCTTTTATCCGCGACCGGACGTTCTGAGAAAGTACGACGGATTTTCAGTTCATAGTCTAATTCATATTCCAGTAGGTGATTGACTTTAAAATTGAAGGCTTCCATGATAAATGTATAAAATTTAAAAGAATCGTTTAAAAAATCGTAAAAATATTTCTCCTGTGCTCCCAATAGTCAAAATAAAAAATATGTAAAGGCACTTAAAATATGTAAACTTCTTTACCAAACATTAAAAAAAATCTTCGACAATTTCAAAAAAAAATTCTAAGTATCGCCTTGTATTAAAATTCTTTTACCAAATATGTTAAGAATTTTCAACAAAAAATCTCCAAATACCGTTTCGTATTAGCAAAGTATTTTTAATATTCATGCAAAATATAGGTGAGAAAAAAACGTACCGTTTTTTTCTTCGGCTATCCGCAAAATAAACAGTGCAAAATTAAAGTCGACCAACACATCTGCTAATCTGAACTATAAAGCTAGCTTTTAAGAAAAAAGTAGGAATCGCTTATCTTAGAGTCAATTAACAAAATTCATATATCTATACCACCATCAGATAAATTGAAATAAAAAATTCTACAAGTTTCCTGCTTTTGTCTTACTGCTATAGTGTAGTTTCGTTTAATAAGTATTATGAAATAAAAATATCTGCAAAGTTAGAGCTTTTATTTTGTTCGAAAGCTAGTACACTGAACCCTTTTTTTTTAAAAAAAATAAAATTCCAAAAGCCCCGCGTTGACAGCGCTATTTTGTAGCCTATGAAAAAGTGTTTAATTGCGCCCCACGTAGGCTGCGTCATTTTGTAACCTGTTAAATTGTCCTCAGTTTGAGGCATCTTTTTTTGTACTCTGTGAGAAGTTGTTTGTCCCACGCTTGAGCGCAATTTTGTAACATTGGAACTTGCCCGCACGTTGTGGTGTCATTTTGTACCGTTTGAATATTGGACACCCCAAGCTTGAGCACAATTTTCTTGCAGCCCCCGCTTTAATTTCTGATAATAAATTGAGTGAAACCTGATTTTAAAAGAACTAAAGAAATTAAAGAAACACTAGCTCAGTTTTCCTTGGTAGAGAGATATGGGTAAGAGATAATTGTCTTACGTCTTTTTGGAATTATTTTCTATTTTTTAAAAAGCTTTAGCTGTACAAATTTTGGGCACCATCCATTTTAAAATAGAAAGGATCTAACTTCAGCTAAAAAAATGAAAAAATACTGAAAGAATGTATTGTTGGTAAATAAAAAAAACAGTTTGGTACAGCCGTTCTTATCCTGAAAAGTACGATAGGTATTCAGTGAGACACTAGCTTTAATCAACAAAAAGAAAATTTATTCATGTTTTTAAAAATAAAAAGTTCTAACCTTTGCAGTTCTACAAAAAAATTCTAACCTAACTAGTAGTTATTACATTTAAATTCTGAACTATGATAACCCCCGAAGACGAAAAATAGTGCTTTACACTTCACTTTTTAGTCTGTTTTTAAATTGCTGTTAAGGCACTACTCTGGAATAAGTCTATTGAAGGAAGTTTTGGTAACTTACTGTTCTTATTCCTGCTTTGATGGCATTCGACCGATTTCACACTTTTCTAGCTAACACTTTGAAAGCCCACTACGGCTTTTAGTTAAGAAACTGGTACTTTTACTTAGCTCGCATGATGGTTGTTCTGAGCTTTTTTTTGTAGCTCAGTCGAAGGAAGCCTACTTGGCGACTCTGATGAAAATTAGCCTGTCGGCTAGATGGTACTAAGCCTACTCGGCGGCTAGATGGAAAATAGCCCGGCTGCGGCTAGATGGAAAACAGCCTCGACAGTCGGTCTTCAGGCCCTTAAATAAACCAATATGGCGACGCCGGAACCAAAACAGCGGATACACACTTTTCACCAATCGCGGCGTGGCGGTAGGTTCGGTCAGGAACCCGCACAACACACTATACCGAACGTCTTGGAATCTCTGTTTAATATACCGTTCGATACAAAAATGAAAATAAGTACAATTTGAAGTGAAAAATCAGTAACATTACATGGTCTTAAAATCTAGGAAAAAATTAATGTTACAAAATATATATATATATATATATATATATATATATATATATATATATATATATATATATATATATATATGTATATATATATATATATATATATATATATATATATATATATATATATATATATATATATATATATATATATATATATATATATATATATATATATATATATATATATATATATATATATATATATATATATATATATATATATGTATATGTATATATATATATATATATATATATATATATATATATATATATATATATATATATATATATATATATATATATATATATATATATATATATATATATATATATATATATATATATATATATATATGTATATATATATATATATATATATATATATATATATATATATATATATATATATATATATATATATATATATACATATATATATATATATATATATATATATATATATATATATATATATATATATATATATACTTAACTCATGTTTTCACAAGCTTTCATTTGACTCCTAACTCGATGACCTGGTAATTTTTTTAACTTTCAAAACTACACGGCTCTGATTGGGTCATCAATTTCTATTTTTGTGCCATATTTCAAATTTCTATGTCAAATTGGTTAGGACAAAACTCGGTGTGACAGACAGTCAGACAAGCGGACTGGCTGTATAGCAGCACTACCCAAGCCAAAGTTAAAAGAAAACTTTACAGAGTGTGTATTAGTGTATTAGTGTATTATTTATTGCGTAAAAGTTAAATTTTTTCCAAAATCTAAATACTAATTTAGCAAGGTTACATACACCTGGGCTCTAGAAAAAATATGTATAAAAAAAAATTAAATGTTATTAAGCTAATAATACAAAAGAATGGCGATTATATGTTTTTATTGTACTTTAAATTATAAGAATTTTTTTTAATGTGTTTTAAATGTTAACATTATTTTTTATCAGATTAAATGGCACACTGATGAAAACTATGGCGCCTCCTAGTCTGCAGGGTGACTTCACAAAAAGTAATCCAATCAAAAATAAAAATAAATCTTGTAAAATAATGTAGTTGTTAAAACCTGTCGAAGGATTTTTTTTCAAAAACAAAAAAATTACGGTGTTTCAAACTTTAGTATGAAATTTTCGACCAAAAAATGTATGTTTAATTATTTATAAAAAATTGTCTATCAGAAAAATTAAAAAAAAACTTCTCGATATTTTGTGGAAAAAGTGATTACTAACATTTAAAAATAAAATTAAAAAATATTAAAAAGTAACTGAGTAATATTGCAGACAGTGTCTGAACACAGGTAGAGGTCTCAATCCGACGCCAGGTCACATTTAATGCCAAAACTTTGTAATGGAATTTTCTTAAAACATTATTTTGAGTAATTCTTATAAGTATAGAGAATAAAAATCCGTAAAAAAAATGAATTTTTGAAAATTCAAGGTGTATGTAACCTTATAAAGCACTCTTTAGAGTAGTAATTTTGCTCCTCATTCAAAAGTTGTTATAGACAAATAGTTCCAGACATCCTTTTATTGAATCTCTTTCAAGACAACTTGCTTAAATTTTAAAATTATTTTCAAAATGCAAGTTTCAGTTAAAAAACAGCAAAAAGTTTGCACGTGCACGATATATTTATTATTATATTTTTCAGTTTTTATCCTTATCGGCCATCGACCAGTGGCTATTTTTTGTTGATTACTGTATTCATAATAGTTGCAACCCATGGTGTGTGTCAAATTAAAGCAAAACTTGTGCAAATCTCAATAACTGCCATTTTTTGATATTTTATGCAGAAAATATTTTAATCTAAAACTGTATTTTAACATAACTAGTTAAGTGCAAGATAAAATTAAAAAACCAAAGTAAACATGAGACAGCTTATTTTACCTTGTCAAGAAAATATCAGATAAGATATAAAAACAAACATAATACTCAATATTATCTTATTGTTATCAAAAAAAAACAATTAGAAACATTTTATTATCTTTTTATAATACCATTTACGAAGTAAATTTATATCAGGCACTTCACCAAAGATAAGAATTTTTTATCAAGCAAGTCTTGATAAACCACTCCACTTCATGTAGGAAGTGATAATTAGTAAAATATACACAGCTTTCCTGTCGGGAATAATTTAATCTGAACAAGATATTGTTTTAAACAACGTTCGGGTTAGTTCAATGTTTTCAGATATTTTAAAAAAAAAAATACTAATCTCTAGTAACCACCATAATACTATCAGTATCATTTATTCAAACTTAAAATTCTTTCAGCTCTTCCGGTCATACCTGTTTCATTATTCAATTTTTATATAGGTTATATTTGGCTAAGGTCTCCAACATAAAGAACATCCCATATAGGCATATTCTATTTGTAATTTTTGTCCTTTTATTGCTTTTGGACTAGTTTCTCAAAAATAAAAAATTTTAACCAACAAATATTTCTATTAATTTGCTTTCAAAAGATGGGACATTAATGAAGCCAACCAAAGTAACTTTAAAACTAAAAATGTAAATACTCCGCTTTTGTTAATTCAACCGAAAACATAACCTAAAAATACAGTACATACAGTCAGCTCAAAAAGTCTCCATACACCACCTGCTTTGTATATTATTTTTCTATACTATGAGAAAACATGTTTAAATTAATATTTAAAACTTAACCAACGACGATTAATATTAAAAACAACTACGGAACTTTTATTTAGAAGGTACATCATTGTTATAAAAATATAAATGAAATTAATGTCAAAAAATTTTCCATACACTTAACAATTACCCATAATAGTTTGACGGAGTTTAACGGAAAATAACAACTTCGTTTAAACTAATATTAAGTGGGACCGCCGTTGACCTTGATAATCCCCTATAACCTTTTTGTCATGCTTGCAACCAGCTTTCTAGTACCTTCTGCTGGCATGTTCTCCCATTCGTTCAATATTCTGTTTTTTAATTTTTCCCTATTTGTAATATTATGTTTGCGAACGCGCCGTTTAAGTTCTTCCCATAAATGCTCGATGGCGCAATAAGTTTGCGGTAGTTTTCGGATCATTGTCCTATTGGAAAATGTATCTTTTTTCTAGTGCTAATTTTTGGACACTTTCTCTTAAATTGTCTCTCAAAATGTTCAGATAAACAGGCTGATCCATTGTACCGTTAATAAAATGTAAATTTCCAACTCCTCCAGCGGACATGCATCTCCAAAGTAGAGCAATGCCACCCCCTTATCTCACCGTGGAACAAATGTTTTTAATATCGAATGCTGTATTCTTTTTTCTCCAAACAGTTCTGAATACGGATTTCCAAAATTCAGGAGGTTTAGTAACGTATTTCCTAGCAAACGCTACCCACTTTTTGCGATTAGCTTCCGAAACTAACGGCTTCTTCCTGGCTGCACACCCCTTATAGCCTGCCCTTTGTAAACAATTTCTCATTGTTTGTGAACAAACATATTTCAAAAATAGTTCACGTAGTTCTTCTTTTAATTTTGGTGCACTTTTCTTGAGATCTATAATTATTTGTCTAACAATACTGGCTTCTTCACGTGGAATTAGTTCCTCGGGACGACCGCAGCGCAGTCGAATTTTATAGGAACCCGTTGATTTATACTGGTTTACAATGTACTGAACAGTAGCATGCGACTTTTTAACAATTTTTCATATATTTCTGTACGATTTTCCTTCTTTCCACAAATCAATTACAATCTTTCGAACTTGAAATTGAATTTCACAATTTCACTCGCTAATTTTAATACTACTTTGAAAACCCACTGCAAAATTACTAGCAACAAGTGACATATTATAAGATATGGCCGAAAATTATTCATTTGTTTTCAGTTTAGTGAGCAATAGATAGCTTGATAAAATGCGGCTGATTATAACCTGTTTTTTTCAATACAGTTCTTAAGTGTATAGAGACTTTTTTACATTAATTTTGTTTACATTTTTATAACAATGATGTAGCTTCTAAATAAAATTTTCCGTAGTTGTTTTTAATACTAATCCTCGTGGATTAAATTTCAAATATGAATTTAAACATGTTTTCTCATATTTCCAATTAATAAGTTAAACATAACAAAAAAATAATATAAAAAGCAGGTGGTGTATAGAGAATTTTTTGACTGACTGTATACTATGACCTGGCTGTTTGGGAGTGATTCCAGAACAAATATACAAACCTACAACTGATCATATTTTAAAAATTATCATCACAAAAAAAAAAGTGGGGTGTAGTTTTGATGCGATATATCAGATCCGTAGTATTTTTGCCCGCTGATCACGAATCTGACGTCAGAATATCGCCATCACATCTCAATTTTTTCTAACCTCAAAAAATAGGTAAAAATTAGTAAAAATTAAGAAAAATATACTCCTAAAAAATTGATTCAAGCTTTTTCATGAATCCAAAGATGTATTAATATGTATTCGGACACGCTAAGCTAATATTCATCGGTTGGATTAGCCATACAGTTCTGTTTTCTTTCTAACCTCAATAAATCAGACAGATATAGTGCTTCTCGAATGCAAAAACGAATTCAAATTAAAATTCAACCGATTCTTACCAAATTTGGTACACGGGGGTTTTTTGGGTTGCTGATCATGAATCTGAGGTCGGATTTGCAAAATTCAAAATGGCAGATCCAAGATGGCGGACAAAATTTTTGAAAACCAACCGATTCCTACCAAATTTCGTATACAGTTGGGGAATCCTCAAACCTGATACTCTTAAACCCTAAACCCTGAAACCTTAGACTCCCACACCCTGTAACCTCAAAAAATAGACCTCAATAACCCTGTAACTTTAAAAATGAGACCCAATAAACTCAAAACCAGGACTTTTAAACCATATGCTCTCAAATAGTAGACCCTTAAGCCCTAGAATTGCGAAGGTTAGACCCGCGCCTAACTTTCCTTTTTTTGGCTGTATCTTGTTCTTTTTTTCCGCGAATGACCTATTCAAAGGCTTTCTGCCCAAACGCTTTTGAGGACTTGTTTCTCTTTTTAGCGACCAGCAATAGTCCGCTAGCATATGGTCATCCCATCGTCCTTGATACCGATTTTCTATGATTTTGCTCCTCACTGTAGTCACCAAGATTATCTGGGAAGTCATCGATGTGGGAGTCCAGGAAATGTAATTTTAGATTCATTAAGCAACCTAATGTTTGAAAATTTTTTACCATTTTCTCGACTATTTCTTTGTACTTTTATTATTTCCCAAAAAGTTTGTTGCGACTTCTTTAAAACTAAGCCAAGCAGCTTTTTCAACTTTATTCATTTTAGTAACAAATAATGAATCTTGAAACAATTTTCTTATTTGTGGCCCGTCAAATACGCCTGCCTTAATTTTAGCTTCAGAAAATTTCGGAAATTTTTTATGCAAATATTTGAAACATGGGCCGTTTGTATCTAATGCTCTCGTGAATTGCTTCATAAGTCCAAGCTTAATGTGAAGCGGGGGAATAAGAACTTTTCCTGGATCTACCAATGGTGGAAACAATACATTATTTTCACCAGGAGTGAACGATTCTCTTGTTGGCCAAATTTTTTTCTTATAATGACGTTCCCTGTCTCTGCTATTCCACAGACATTTATAACAGGGATAAAGTGTAAACCCTGACTGTTGGCCAAGCAATATTGTTACAATTTTCAGATCTCCACAAATTTTCCAGTTATGATCAGCATATTTTATTTTTATCAAAAGCTGCTTCATTTTTTCATATTGCTCTTCCATAACTGTGGAATGAGCAATCGGAATGGGAGCGTAAACGTTGGTATTATGCAGCAAAACTGCCTTAATGCTCCGTTTAGAAGAATCAATGAACAGTCTCCATTCTTCAGGATCGTATGAGTTATTTTGAAATTCATCCATTAGACCTTTTACATTGGTACAATATGAAAGTGACAATTCCTCGTCCATTGTGAAATATTTTCGAAATTCTTCATCTCTGTTTCTATAATAAGAAATCGTAGCTTCTGGCCTAAGTAAATGTATTTTGTTTAAAAAGGAAGCAAGATGCTCTGAACCATCTTTGGATAAGCCTAAATCTCTGACTAGATCACTAAGTTCTGACTGTGATACGAGTATTGGTTCTGGTTTACGGTTGTATGGTAGAAATTCTTTATCTGTGTCTCTAGTATATGATAGGTTGTCACTAGAACATTCATTAGTAACAGTGTTTGAATCTTTTTCGACAGTCTCAATGTTTTCGGCATGAACTGATAAGGTGAAATCATTTGTTTCCATAACATCAGCATCAAGTGGTTCAGGAGGCGGGATTAGTTTAGTTGGTCTTGTTACTGTCGAAACATCGTTATAAGTAATAGTGCTTTTATTTTTTCGGTTATGCCTAGATACATTCATACAAAAGTAGCAATCATTTTCACTGTATGGTCTATTCCATATTGCTGGTCTGGAATATTTAATCGCCTTCTTATTGATGTACAACATTATTTTGCAAGAACTGCAAATGATGTGGGGAACCCAATCTGTATCCTGGTGCTGTATTTCAATGCTAAAACAATCCTTATATAAGGTTTTAATTTTATCCGTTATCGGTGACCCCATTTTACTCAATACGTGTTGACAGCAAATATAACAAAATGAATCACTGTTTTTATCGCACTTATGAAAAGTCCTTGTACCGTGAGACCGTTTTCTTGTAGCATTATACTCTACATGAGCCAAGTCACCCACACATGAAGAGCTACGGTCGCTGGATGACGACGGCTGCGGGCCCGATTTCCCACCCTGACCAACCGCCGATACTGGGTTTCCGAGTCCCTGCATCGTAATTCTCTTTCTTCTACCTGCCATGACGGCATCTAAGCCGTTATCCAGGGACTCTGCCGGCTAGTGGAGTAACACCGTTGCCCACCGTCACCACGTGGAGGTGCCCTGGATGCAGGTAGAAGAATAAAAATCGACCGATGAATTTTCTCGGCGTTCAAAATGGCGCGAAAACATCTGCCATCTTGAATTTTGCAAATCCAACCTCAGATTCGTGATCAGCGACCCAAAAAATCCCCGTGTACCAAATTTGGTAAGGATCGGTTGAATTTTAATTTGAATTCGTTTTTGCATTCGAGAAGCACTATATCTGTCTGATTTATTGAGGTTAGAAAGAAAACAGAACTGTATGGCTCAATCTAACCGATGAATATTAGCTTAGCGTGTCCGAATACATATTAATACATCTTTGGATTCATGAAAAAGCTTGAATATATTTTTCTTAATTTTTACTGATTTTTACCTATTTTTTGAGGTTAGAAAAAAATTGAGATGTGATGGCGATATTCTGACGTCAGATTCGTGATCAGCGGGCAAAAATACTACGGATCTGATATATCGATCAAAAGTATACCCCACTTTTTTTTTGTGGGGCTGTGAATCAATTCACTATTTTTAATATATTTGAATTTGAACTTAAATTATTTTTCGTGCTTAAATACTTTAAACTATATCCACCTCTAAAATTACTGTTAGTTCAGAGTAAATATTTTTCAGTACTTTTTTCAAAGTGACTGCATACTCATAAATATTTGTCAATTCTATTATAGTATAAAATTACTGAAAGCAAGATGTTTAGTATTTACAAGCGATCTAGTTGCCATAAAATACTTTTGTTTTAAGTATTATTATATTTGTCATACATATCACCAGATTTAAACTAAATAGCAATCTAATAAAATCTTTAAATAGAATTAAAAACCTTCCTAAAAGTAAAAGAAAATTTCAAACAAATCGAATTAAAAGTGTTGACGTTAAAACCAGATATATTTAGTACCTACATATATTTAGTTTCAAATATCTATAGATATCCATAAATTATTAATGTCATTAAAAAAGTAATACAGCTGATAGCTTTACAAACTTTAACAAAGGGGCTTATTTTAACGGTTCTCTAAAAAATGTAATTCTGAAAATATATTTGATCAACAAAAAATGTTATTCGGTAATAACTTTTAATAAGAAAAAAAAAAAACAAGTTTAATTTATTACCTCATTGTGTACAATGACTAATACAGAAAAAGCGTTGCTGCATAGAACTTTACCCTATGAGAAATAAGAAGTCATATACAAAGAATAGGAGAAAAGAAAACCGAGTTTCTTTCGTGAACCTTAGGGAATTTCATCTGAAAATTAATCAGAAAGCATTATATTGCGCGGAATAGGGCGAAAGGGCAACCGGATGCCGGGTTCGTAACCTATTACTTCCGGTTTAAACTGGACGCTAAAATGTGAGATTCTGTCATTAGGACAATTCACATAGTTTTAAATTTAAAAAATAAAATCGTTGATGATTGTCATTCATTTAAAGTAAATAAGTGGAGTACAATAAAATAATGGGGTTTTTTTCAACTATGATATGTACAGGGGGGCGAATTTTTGTCATATTTTTAAGGTTGTGTGGAAGTTGTTCAGCATACAAAAAAGTACCTGTTATCCATGCGCTATTTTTCTAAGTAATGAAAACTATGATGACTCGTTTCTGATATCGTTTGACCCGTTCTCCCTCTGTTTATACCAATATATTTAAAATACAAAATTTGCTATTAAGTGTTTCATTACTGCTAGTCAAATCATAGAATTCCCAGTATATCTTTGAACATTCTGATTATACAGTACAATCTAAACACATTTTATGCAATGTTAACTATATTTAAATAGAATATAGTCTGCCAAGTAAGAACATGTCCACGATAATTCATTTTTGGTAGATGTGGATCTAGCGATTCAACAAAAATTCCGTAGAGAGAATCTTTGTCTATAACGCATTTTAGTAAAAGTATCAATCGATTCCAAACTTTCATCGAAATCACGTAAAATCCAAAATGAGATACTTGTTTGCGCGTCGGTTCGGCACAGTCTTTCTTTGTGCCTATTCAAAGAGGCCTAAAATTACGCATTCTGCGGCCGCTAAATGTATAAAAAAGTCGGTATGATTTCTGAAAAAGTGGTTAAATCATTTTAACGAGACGAAAAATGTCGACGACGTGGCTCGGTAAGCAAAGACACTCGGAAAGTCGAAAAACGAATCGTGTCTTTGTTTTTACAGGATCCGAAATTGACGCTGCGTTAAGAAACTGTAAAATTTAGGAAACTGGGTTTGAATCTCTCCCATGAGACCATTCGACAACATGTTCGTGCTCTTGATGTCAAATTCCGAAGCACGTTGAAGAAACCTTTGCTGGGCGAAAATCACGTCGCGAAGGAGCTCGCTAGGGTCCACAATAAGATACTAAAGTGCCCTTCACAATCGCCGGACGCCACTTCTATTGAAAACGTTTGGTCCCTTGTAAAGAGGAAGCTCAGAGGAAAGACTCTGAGGACTGACTCAGCGGTCTCGCGAGATTCGAAAAATTTGCAGAGTATGCAGAAAATCTCGTCGACAGCAGGCCTCGAAGATGCCAGGCGATTATTGATGCAGGAGGTGATTGGACAACTTACTAAGGTAATGGAGCCGTTGTTGTCACACCAAAGAAAACATTGATGGCAAAAAATTTCGTCGCAATACATTTTTTCAAGAATACGGGCAGTCGCGTTCTTACTTGACAAGCTGTACATCCCTATATATTGATATTCATGCTTCATACTTTAAAAGCTGTAGGTAGTATCTCTAGGGCACATGACTTTCGCGTGCTTATTTTGGTTTTATTATTTTTAGTTAAAAAATATCAACATCTGGAACTGTAACAGTATTTCGGTATTGGCGGAGTAAGCATCATCGGCTTTCTATCGTTCATCTAATTTTCGGTTAAGCATATCAATTGTTTGTTGGATGCCTAGTTATTTTCTTAGGTGTTTCCGGAAAAGCAAGTGAGATAAAAAAAAACACCTAAATAATAAAGAAAACCAAATGGATAGTCATCAGCAAAAACAAAAATATATAGTTAACAACTTAATAGATATCAGGATAAAAGAGGGAATAATGGGGAGAGTATAAGCGTATAAGTATCTGAGCTGTTGGGTGAACAAAAAATGGGACTTATCAAAAGACATAAAAAGCAGAACATCATTTAAGAAAATGCAAGAAGTGTTAACCAACGGAGCTCTAAAAGTCCACTTAAGAATACGGTTATTACGTTGCTAGGTCGTCAACATTCTATTCTATAGGATGGAAGCATGGACCCTCTGAAACAATGTGCAAAAGGATTGACAATTGTGGAATTTATGAAATTAGTTGTAATGATTGTGACAAAAAGTATGTTGGGCAAACTAAAAGGTCAATTAAAACACGATTTAAAGGACATTTAGCACACTTGAAACATTAGATAATCTAAGATTAATTAAAAATGTATCTGGTAGGAGACTGTTGGACGTATACGAAAGTATGGTAATTATAAAATGTAAAAGTAGTTTAAATAAAGACAGAGGGATTATTCTTATAGTCCCCTCTACTGGTTAATTGACCGGAACTGATGGCCTTGCCTATGCCATTAGTTCCTCCTGAGTAATTCAAGGGTTAGGCTAAGTATAAATAGGGTAGATCTGTAGTGTAGCTTTAGTCAATCATCGCTCCTGATGAAGCTAACATGGTTAGGGAAACGCTCGTCGAATGCAAAAATAAAGTGTTTGGTGTAGTGGTGATATATAGTCAGTAATATATAAATAAATAAATAAATATATATATATATATATATATATATATATATATATATATATATATATATATATATATAATACATCAAAATTCCGGGTTTCAAACCCTTCGTCTAACAATGAATTTGCACGTTTCGATAAAATCTCATTTGGCATTTTCAGGTGGTCCGGCTGCTGCTGCTACTCGATACTGTGATCTTGCTGCTGCCGCTCGAAGCTAGCAGGTTAGAATTTTTTTTTTATTGGTCTAGCACACGTGCTGCAGGGAAGTCCCTAA
The DNA here is from genome assembly GCA_019049505.1 of Pachyrhynchus sulphureomaculatus. Taxonomy (NCBI): domain Eukaryota; kingdom Metazoa; phylum Arthropoda; class Insecta; order Coleoptera; family Curculionidae; genus Pachyrhynchus; species Pachyrhynchus sulphureomaculatus. The sequence goes on along the minus strand of CM032454.1, from coordinate 91,859,282 downwards.
AGCGCTCCAGGAGCGGCACGAGTGCGGAAAAAGCGATTCACGTTGTTCTTGAATCGCTGTAAATTGTACTCGGTGGGAAACACAGCGCTGGGCAAATTATTCCAAAGGGATGACGTTCTCCATATAAAAGATTGCTTGAAAAGCGTTGTACGCGGAGTAACAAGCTGAACCTCATACGGATGCGAAGCACCAGCGCGACGTGTATTTCTAACATGCACCGCTTTGGTGTCCGCTGTATTAGGTTAAGTTAAGCTCTCTTTCTGCTTTGTAAGTTATGACGCCTAAAGTTGCCTTTCTTTAGAGTAGGTTAGTCTTGGTTAGGTTATGATAAATTGTTAATTTCTTTTATATGATGAGCCAGCGATAGTGCCCCGATAAGAAAAAGAGGAAGAAAGAAAAATTATGATGGTTACTCTAATTATTACATCAATATTACATTTTGTCTTCGTTTTGAAGTTCAGTTAACTTAATTCTACTTAGAAATCTTCATTTGTTTGTATTTGATCCTGATTTTTTTCTTGCTGCCAAATTCAGCCATCATCTATATGTGGATATGGGGGTGGCCCCCTTGATGCGAAACTCTTCATATATATATATATATATATATATATATATATATATATATATATATATATATATACATACTTATATGAAATTGCCAACAAGTAAGGATAGTTACGTTCAATGTGTAACACTGATCAGTGAGCCTTTAACAAATTATAATTAATTTTTACGATCAAAAGTAAGAATTTATTATTATGCTCAATGGCTTTTATTCAAACATTCACATATTCAATTTCTTTAATAAGAATTTCAACGTAAGTTCTATATGAATCTACCTATAAATAGACCCATCTCATTTAAAAGTCCCTCATTCATTGTTATGAGTATTTACAAATATAGTAATATTTGTAAATACTCACAATTGTAATTGTATATGTTGTAACTGTAGTAACATATTAGACTACTAATAAGATCAAATATATTTCGAATACTTTGATTTATTGATTTTAATTTGATTTAATACGTTTGGCAGCCAAAGAGGCAAATAGTTGTATCTTACTAACAATAGATCTAGTTGTTGATAAAATTCAGCAAGTAATAGTTTAGGACGCGACAACACTGTTAACATCGTCTTTGGATACATAGCCAGATTCGATGTTACCAGCTGTAAAAAATATCAAAACTGGACCAAAATGTGCCTTGTGTAAGATAATATTCAACGAAATAATGTTCAGTAGAGGTGATAAAAGACTTAACTTTATATAATTTTATAACGGATATTCCTTCTTTAGAGAGTCCAGCTCGACTGGATTAAAAAAATAGGAACTTAAGTACAAAAAGATACTCTTTGCTAATTACAGTTATTTAGCTCAGCAATACATGGCCCCCATAAATAACTTCAAAGTTGTTGGCTTGCTTGCGTTAACACAACGGGCAAAAGGCACAATTTGCCAAAATCTACTTTTGAATTTTTCCTATATAAAAACTTTCTATATGAAAATTTTCTATATAAAAATAACTATAAGAATAACATATTATCCGTCAACGTTATCCAGTTGCCAAAACATACATTTGCATTTCATGGCCTTTTTTTGTCAATGTCGTAGTGCTGCTACGGCCGTAATTATATTTCTAGAAGTACTCCCTATGTCCGTAGCTACGCGAAATATAATTAAACAAATATATATACTAACCTGTCTGGAAACGCAGAACATGGTAAGTTGAAATAATGCAATGGCGCCAGGGCTGCAAATATTATAACTGAATTGAAAAATAGATGCAGAAGATTGAAGAAACTAGATCGACTCTAACTAGACTTCGACAAGGCATCCAAGAACATCAAGAAGCTATTTGCGATGCACTTAGAGTGCGTTCGAGTATCATTTGGAGTTAATTCCTCCTGTACCTCACAGTACACAATCGTAAATGTCGGGAATCTTTTGAAGTACATTCTTCATAAAGTTTTAGATTGTCAATTTTCTTAGATACGTTCCTTACGGAGAGCTCTAGAAATTTTATTATGAATATTCATCAGAATTAAAATGAAAAAACACAAACTCATACCCTTCAAATATTGTCCCTAATTGAGTATACATAATAAGGTGGTGTAATGCAAAATCTTAAATTACTACCTGTTTCATAGGTTTTTAGTCTTTTTTAATAATCATAATTAGCCCCAGTATGCATGCCATTAGAAAAAACACCTGGTAAAGTAAAAAATACAACTTTTTGAAATTTTAGTTATTACTGTCACAATTGAAATTCATACACCTCGAGTATTCTACCTGATTTTTGAAAATAAATAATTATCGCGGTTGTGTAATGTAAAATCATAAATCACTGTTTCATGGATTTCTAGTATTTTTTAATAATCATAATTACCGATCTATAAGTAGCATTAGACAAAAAGTCGGATAATGGCAAGAAAATACAAGTTTTTGAAATTTTAGTTACTACTGTAACACCATACACTTTAGATATTGTCCCTGATTTTCTAAAATAAGTAAATAATGTGATAACGTAATGTAAAATCTTAAAATACTATATATTTCATGAGTTCTAATATTTTTTAATAATTATAATTACCCATTCTATGGGTATTCTATGAGAATTTTAGTTATGCTGTGACATTTGAAATTTCGAGTTAATTTCGCTATTAAAAATTATAGCTAAGGCCTTAAGGTATATTGCTGATAAATCTGGGAATTTAATTCCTTTTATTTTGGCTTAGGTACTCAGTAATAACCGATTCTCACAAAGTAATAATTAAAATGTTCTTTTTTTGTTTTAAAATTCGTGAGAAAAATCTTTCTTTGCAAATTATAATTTTTAAAGCTTTATTTTAGACAACATATATGAATAGGGACATTTTTGTAAGTGTTTCACCTAATTTATTATTTTCCTATTCTGTATTATAAGAAAATCCTTTCAGCACAGACAAAGGAAAAGCTAAAATTCGATTCATTAACTTAAATGCCCTGTATGTCGATAAAGAATGAAAATAAATTTGAGTTATTATATATTTTTGTGAACAGACAGAGATGTAGAGGGAGCCATTTTAAAAAAATCCTTTTTGGCCTTGTAAACTGTCAACTTTGACAAGTGACAAATTCTATCTTATTATATTCGGTTTCTTCATAAAAAACGAAGTTTAATAGTAAAAGAAATTTTTAGATATGACAAATAGGAAAATAATAAATCGGGCGAGCCCCTTAAAAGTTAAAATTCAATTCATTAACTTGAATGCTCTCTATAACGATAACAACTGAAAGTAAATATCATATATTATATATTTTTGTGAAGAGACTGAAAAATGTTATTTAATGGTATGTTATGATCATATGTATAGGATGCTATTTAAAAAAATCCTATTTGGCTTTGCAATATATCAAATTTGACAAGTGACAAATTTGTTATCATATTTGGTTTCCTCATAAAAGCCAAGGTTAGCATTGAAAGAATTTTCCTGGTAAATATAGCAGGAAAACAATGAATTAGGTGAGACACTTGTCTATACAATAATCACATAGGCCACGTAATTTCCTCTAACAATAGATTGTTGCTTATTTACAGCTAAATACACATTAAATTATCACATGGTCACCTTTAACTCTTATGTACTACTTAATTTTATCTAATTCGCTGTTGATAACCAAAATATATAAAATGCTCAGAATTGTTTGGCCTAGTATTAGTTTGCAATTGTGTAAGTAATAATGGAAGAAGTAGAAAAGATTCTACACAAAATTGCTCAGGTCGAAGACATTAAGAACTATGAAATCAAAGGCGATGAAAATCCTTTAAGAGGTAACGGATTTCTTGGTGAATTTTATATAGGATCAGTCAGAAATAAGGAAAATGGTGAGACAATTTACACGTATATTAAGAAACTACCCAAATCCCATCATCCTTACGCACCTAATGCGTTTTTCAATGAATTTCATTATTACGAAAACATTGTACCAGAACTGAAAAAATTTCTTAAAGAAAGAAATGTTCAAACTCCCTTTACCAATATTCCAAGATTTTACTGTGCTGGGAATGAACCAGGTGGGGAGTATATATCTATGGAAAACCTTAAAATTCAGAATTATGACATATTAGATAAGTCCAAATTGATAAATGGAGAACTCTTAAAGGTAATATTTGAAAAATACGGAAAGTATCACGCCCTTACATTTGCCTTTAAAGATCAAAATCCAAAAATATACAGAGAACTAGTCAGTCCCTTACGAGATGTGTATGTTGAGTTTGTGGAATCTGGAGAATTTCTAACAGCATTAAAAGGATCCTTCCAGGGTAGTTATAGTGCATTAAAAGATAGAGATGAAGAAACTGCAAAAAAGATTAAACCTTATTTAGAAAACCTTATTGAACATTATAAAAAAAATATGGTGTATGATGGACAACGCTCTGCCTTAGTACATGGAGACTGCTGGTCGAACAATTTGCTTTTTAAATTTACAGTAAGTGTATTAAATAATTGCATGTTACCAAAAATAATATGAGTTGGAGATTCAGATATAAGTAATTTAGTTAGGAAATACATATCTACTATAACCTCATATTTAATTTGAAAACTTCTCAGTGGAGATTTACTTTGCCGTACGAATATGAAAAATTATTTTCACCTTCTTGTCCAAAGTTAAAAGATTTTTTTTATTGACACTTAGAAAGTTTAAATTATTAATATTAAATTATACAATATAACATTTGGTAATTTTTACCTTCTTGTGCCCAAAGTTATTACTTTTTTTTATGGAATCGTTCTTCAAAGCATAAATTATAACATATAATATTTATTAAGTTTGTCTTTTATGATTCTTTAATGGCCTATCACGGTATTACCATCTTCATTATTGACACTTTTTAATGTTCCGTACGCAAGACTTATGGAATCACTTCGAAATCTCTCCGTCTGTCGGCCCATCTGTCACATTCGATTTTCTTAAAAACTATTTGACACAAATATAGGTATTGATCAGAGTCATGCAGTTTTGAAAGTTAAAGTCAGATCAAATGAAAGCCTGTGAAAACACGAGTTCAAAAATATATGTGATGTAACAATTGCGCACACTCTTCTTTGTATTATTTTAAAAAAATGACCAAAAACTCCTGTCCCTCCACCCTATTTCGGAAAGTACTGATCAGAAAAATTTGAAAAAATTCTGGAATACTCTTCATAGATTGTAGATTGAACAGAAATTATCACGAATGCATTTCGTTTGATAATTTATTTGGTATATGGGGTGCAAAATCGAAAGTGAAAAAAAAAATTACCAGGTTATCGAGTAGGGAGTCAAATGAAAGCTTGTGAAAACACGAGTTCAAAAATATATATGATGTAATATTTGCGCACGCCTTTCTTTGTATAAATTGCCAAAAATCGATGTCCCCCCCTTAACTAATACTAATCAAAAACTTTTTAAAAAATTCTGAAATTTCAACTCATCATTTTATACCTCTGTATTAAAAAAATTTATTTTAAAGGCAATTACAGTACGAAACACTAATTGCACAAGTCTAACTTACTTTTGACCGGTTATTTATATTCAACTCACTTTTAAGAACCTCTGTATGTTTTAAATTATTTTGTTTCGTTGATTTTTGGCACACATGTTTACCACGACGAAAAAGGACAATGATAATCGGAACCTGGAATATTCAAGGACTATCAAGCAAAACCTCAGAAATAGTAAAGAAGTTAAACCAAATTAAAGCGAACATAATTATTCTATCTGAGACAAAGAAGAAAGGCCACGAACAACAACAATTCGGTGGCTACACAATAATATGAACTGGATCAAATAAGGACGAAAGGGCCAAAGCAGAAGTAACAATTCTGATAAAGGCGAAATATTATAAATGCATAAAAAACATAGCATATGTAACCGAAAGATGTCTGACAATAAAATTATTACTATTCAGAAGGGAGACCACAATAATAGTACTATACGCCCCCACAGATTACGCACCTGACTAAATTAAAACAGCCTTTTATGATGACCTAGAAAAACAAATACAAATAACCCCAAAGAGATAACATCTAATAATACCAGGTTAGGTCTCCTGCTAGAATTGGAAATAGAGTTAACGACGAAGTAGTGGGTGTATATGAAGAAGATACAACCAATGATAGCGGAGAACGTTTAATTGAACTATGAAAGCAGAATAAATTAAGAATATGCAACTCATTCTACAAACATATAAAGATACATATGTATACATAGGAGAGGCCAGCATTGAATCATAAATCAATAATAGATTATGTTATTACAAAACAAGATACAACTCCAGATCGATCCAGGATACTGGAGTAAAAAGAGGCCCTAAATTGCCTCTCCGACCACTACATTGTAATAAGCAAAATATATTTCCTATTTACGAATATCCAAAAAACATTTAAGCACACCATACCAACCAAAAGAACCAGGAAACAAAACGCTTTCAAATACATTTACTACACCAAGAATCAATAAAAAACCTATACATACAGAGATGATGAATTGAGAATTAAGCCTGAAACTACAAATATAGAAGAAGCGCATCAAAGAATAACTCAAGCTATAATAAAGGCAGCGGAAGAAGCTCTAGGATATGAAGATTCAAAACAAAAAAAACAAAAACAAAAATAATAAAATATGGTCAACAGAAATTGTAAATCCGATTAAGAAAAAAAATGAAACATACCAGAAATGGTTAATCAGCAAAAATCCAAAAAATCTTCAAGAATATGAACGAAAGAAATATGTAGTGAAAACCACAATAAAAAAAAGAAGCCAACACATTCTGGAAAACAAAATGCAATGAAATTGATAGTATGACTGGAGGAACAAGCTCAACAGAAGCTTGAAAACTAATAAAAAATATGAGATCTAATCACTATAAAGGAAGAATAAACCTAACAACATTAGAGGAAAATGTAAAACACTATAACGAATTACTCACTGAGTCTAGACATCTCAAGAAAGTGCTAACACGGCAAACAACGACGCACATTGGGAATCCAACATGGAAGACCTGAAAAAATGTATTAAAACGCTAAAAAATAATAAATCACCAGGACCGGGAAATATACCAGCGGAATTAATAAAAACGGCAAGAAATACTCACGCCAATTTTTAAAAACAGTTAAAATCCCAGCAACTATAGAGGCTTATGTATAAATAGCACTATGAGTAAATTGTTTAGTAAAATAGTTAAGTCTAGATTGGAAAATGAAGCTAAAACATTATTAGCGAGGAATAAAGTGGTTTCACAGCAGGCAGATCATATATAGATAACACAGGGGAACAGCTGTTTTGGTGTCGAGGTTTTTTGAGCTGATTCTGTATCAATTTGATGTCCTGAATTCAAATAACGTATTCATTTGTACCTAGGAGCTCAAATTTTTAAGATATACAATTTTAGAGAAATATAAGTTACATTATTGTAACTCAAATCCGTAAGTGTAGTAAACAAAAGTAGATACGAAATTTTTATTTTAGTTATACAAAATACAATATTATGTCGTACTTACAAACAAAAAAAAAACATTGAAGAAGTGAAATAGTCACTCAACACTTGGAAAGCTTCTTTTCCGCGACATTCTTGAATGTTTTTTTAAACAGTCCCTTTTTAAACTCCAGCAGTAATCTGCCATCATGTGCATGTCCCATCTTCCTTGGTAGCGGTCCTCCATAACTTTAATATCTTGGTGAAATCTTTTACCTTGTTCCTCACTCATGTCTCCTAAATTTTCTGGAAAACGGTCTAAGTGGCTGTGTAAATAGTGTATTTTAATACTCATATTGCACCCTAAGGATTTGAAACTATTAAGCATCTTGTTAACCATTTCAACATAGTTTTGAGCTTTATGTTTGCCTAGAAAATTTTCTACAACTGCAACAGATGATATCCAAGCTTCTCGTTCAACTTGATTCATTGAATTTATGAAGGCAGGATCCTTAATTAATTGTCTTATTTGTGGGCCGTCAAATATCCCTGCTCTGAGTTTTTCTGTGCTCAACTGATGCATTTTTACCCCTATATATGCAAAACAAGACCCATTCTTATCAAGAGCCTTTACAAATTGCTTCATTAAGCCCAACTTTATATGTAACGGAGGAAGTATGATTTTTTCTCTTTCAACCAAAGCGTCGTTAATGACATTCTTTTCCCCAACGTCCATGTTTTCTCTCTGAGGCCAATCTTTTCTAACCCAGTGGTGTGTTTTGTCCCTACTATCCCAGAGGCACAAGAAACACGGATATTTCGTGTAACCACTTTGCTGCCCAAGAAGAAAGTTTACCATTTTTAAGTCTACACAAATCATCCATTGATGTTCGTAATACTTTATCTTCTGCAAGACCAAAGCTATGGTATTATATTCTTCTTTCAGTTTCGTTGAGTGAGCTAGTGGTATTGAACCATATTTATTCCCTTTATGTAGAAGGACACATTTTAAACTTCGCTTTGAACTGTCAATAAATAGGCGCCAATCATCTGGAATATATTCAGAAAGTCCCATTTCTTTCATGAGTCTCCTAATTTCGTGACAAAATACAAGATTGTCTTCTTGAGAAAAGAATGGTAGCAGATCTTTTTCTCTTGTACGGTAAAAGGTAATTTTGGTTCCTTGTTCCAGTAAATTTTTGTCGTTCAACCTAGAAGCCAGTACTTCAGAAGCTTTTTTCGATAAATTGAGATCCCTGGTGAGATCATTTAATTCATTTTGATTGAAGCGTTGAGGAACTGATGACGTCCCCTCATAGTCACTGTTAGTTTCATTGGCATCAGAACTTTTATTAGCATCAGAAGAGCGATCAGAGGGAAAATATTCGTCATCAGAGATATGTGGTAGCTGATGAAATGTTGGAATCGGTATTTCATCTGAGTGCGGGATAGGGCGTATTGCCGAGTCTAAATTGGGATAAGTCCCCTTACTGCGGTTATTTCGATTGATTCCATTAGTATTTACTAAACAGAAATAACAATCATTGAAGTGGTTTTTTGGTTCTCTCCAAACCATTGGTACGCCGAATTTTAGACATTTTCTTTTCCCGGTAGTCCACTGCCGTAAATGCTCTGTACAAGTTTTACATACGAGATGCGGGGCCAACGTTTTGTCCTGATCACCAAGTTTAACTCTAAAGTATCCAAGATACGCTCGCTTTACAAAGTCAGTAATAGTTTGTCTGTTTTGTTGAAACATGTATTCTCCGCATATATAGCAAAACACATCAGGTTGATTTACACAACTTCTTCTTGAACTGGAATCTGAACTCATTTTAATTCTGTTCAATAACACAAAAACACTCTTTTCTTAACATAAAATAACACGCCGAATTCGATCTACTCTCATTAGTAAGAACGCACAAACTGACGAGACTTACCCGAGTTAGGTGATTAAAAGGGTCAGTTCAGGTACCTGATAGGCAATGGTTCCACTATTTATAGATTTACCTGGAATTTACTCAATTACAGACTGACAATAAAACCATTGTACCTACATTAATGAATATATAATAATTTTAGAACTCTCATAAATGAATATACTGAATAAAAACCACATTGGTAGATAAGTTGATGTATCTAAAAAAGTAGAACTGATAGAGAAAAACGGATTGCATGTATAGATTTAGCGTCCCAAATATAGTTAAAATCAGCTCTAAAATCCCAGGCACCAAAACAAAAATATTTTTTTGTTGCCCTGTGTAATCTATTTACAGTACAACAACTTCTCGAAAAAAGAACTGAAAGAGGGTTAGAAACACATTTAGCATTTATTGATTTGGAAAAAGCCTACGATTCAGTACCCAGAATTGAACTATGGAAAAAATGAAATGAAAACACTAGGAATAAATTTTAACACCATTAATTTAATAAAAACAACGTACTCCAAAGATAAAACCTACATAAACTAAGGCTCACAATTATCCAGGGCAATAGAAACAACGAAGGGCATAAGACAAGGATACCCCCTAACTACACTAAACACTATTCAATATATACTTAGAAGGCACATTACATGAGTGGAAAAAGAAACGTAAAGTAATGGGAATACCAATAGGAGAGTGCCACTTATACATTTTGAATTTTGCTTAAGACCAAATCATATTCGCACAAGATGCTTTTGACCTAGAATATATGCTAAGGCAAATATACGACTGCTATGAACTGAGTTGTCTAAAAATTAACATAAAAAAACCGAATATATGGCAATAAATTCGTCGGAAAAATTCAACATACTAATCAATGATCAAGATGAAATCGAACAGATAGAAGAATACAAATATCTAGGGACCTCTGTAACAACCACTGACGGCATAACTACCAAACATATTAAACTTAGAATAGAACAAGGAAGAAAAGCTTAGGTACCTTAAACAGTATATGGTGGGTAAAAATATTTCAAAAAATACAAAAAAACACATTGGAAAATCCATCGTAGAATCCATTACATTATATAGATGAGAGATCTGGAGTTTAAATGCAGAGTGAATGCCCTCAAAATGGACTACCTTAGAAGAAGTATGGGGTTATTAAAAATAGTAAGGGTGCATAACGAAGAAATAAGAACAATGGAGGCACAAAAAACGATAACAGACAGGATAGAGATTAGAGGTTTAAAATGGTTTGACCACCTCGTGAGAATGGATGAAACTAGATGGCCATACAAATTATTAAAATGGACAGCATCAGGGAAGAGAAAACGCGGCAGACGAAGAAGATTACGGAATGAAGGAATAAGTCAAGCCATGAACTCCAGAGGTTTGACAGACGATATGACCGCGGTTAGAGAAACTTGGCGTTTGGGAACGGATAGACGGCTATAGCTGTATTTGAATATATATATATATATATATATATATATATATATATATATATATATATACCATACGTAATTTTTAATTTTTAGAGATTCCATTACTGAGTATTCTTGGTAGTTACCAGAAAATTTATGTGCTAGTTGCTTATGCATAATAACATTTTTAAAGTAAATAAAATTTATATAAGCTTTGCTTGTGTTAGTTCAGATATTTTATTGTGATTATGTTATTAAGAATGACTAAAAAATAAAATTCTAAAATGAAAACATAAAATGCCTGAGAATAAGTTTAATGTTGAATTTCAATAATTGGCTTCTTTCTAAACATTGAGGCTAGGGTAATTAAATTATTTCATTTAAAAAATCAGTAAAAGAGCATGAATTTAATATTAATGGAACATAAACACTGAAAATTCTAGGTAACGATTTACTTTATTTCCGGTATTACTTATATATCCCACATGTCTGTTCAAATTTGCTAAATTGTTTTCCTTTTTTAATAAATTCGCAAGCGGAGAAGTAAAAAAATTAACATATTATTACGACTTCATGTCAATAACTAATAAGGCTTCAAACTGATAGGAATAATAAAAAATAGTAACACGAATTTAAAATATATTTTTAAATATTTCAGTTTAAAAGATTTTACTGCTTATATTGCCTAAGAGCACACATCCAGATTCACTAAAATGGTCTAAAAGTTAAACCTGGTCTAGTTTTCATGGAATCTAAAACATATAACTGACCAGTTGACTTTTGTCTTTAAAAATATAATCTTTTGTATTGTCAAGATCACTAAAAAATAGTTGACATTGAGATCGAAAGTAAGGTAGAAAATATAAGAGTTTTTAAAGTTTTACAGAATACGCCATTTTTATCGGTTTAATCATAAATTAACACAAATTTTATCAACTTTTACTTATATTTTATATATATGTTTTTTAGGAAAATGGCACACTTGAAGATATTAAATTTATAGACTTTCAGTTATGTCGCGACAGCACTCCGATACACGATTTATCATATTTCTTTTATTCGGGAGCTTCAAAGGAAGATTTTGATAAAATTGATGAATATTTGGAAATCTATCACAAAAGTTTTTCGGCTTTCGCGAAAGAACTTGGAAGTGATCCTGAAAAACTATTGCCGCTCAACGTTTTCAAATCAGAATGGAAAACGCACAGTCGCTTGGGAATTTTCATGAGCATTGTACTTTGGATGATTAAATTAATGCAGAGAGAAAATATTGAAGCCATCACTACTGGAGATGATTTGGAACATACTGCGAAAAGTTATAGAGCAATATTACAAAGTCCTATTTTTAAGAAAAATACCTCAGATATTTTAATACATGCTGTTGAATATGGAATTTTGTAAGGTATATTTTAATTTTAATCGACACTTATTATTGTGTATACTGTTTCTAAGAGCGATCTACAGTTATGTCAAAACGGCGGTTTTATTTTTGAAAAGTAGCACAAAAAAACGGATCTATTTATTTATTTATGTAACAATTACGATGGCATCGAAGACTAGTCATCCGATTAAAGTTAGAATATTACTATAAAGTGGAACAAATTATCTAACGGCCCTGTGATATAATTGTAGAAGGTTGTTGCCTATATTTTCTTTACAGCATGGAATATATTTAGAGAATTTACTGTTACAGACACTTGATGTAAGTTTATTAATGCGTTTATTATTTGATGATACAGATGAAAACCTTAAATGTAAAATCTATTTATTTTCTAACGTCTTTTTTAGTGTTTCGTACAGAACACTTGTAAAGTCACTTCAGTATCTGTCCATCTGTCATACCCAATTTTCTCCGAAACTATTTGACATAGAAAGTTGAAATTTGGTACTAATATAGGAATTGATGGCACAATCAGAGCCGTATAATTTTGAAAGTTAAATTTTGACTTAAAGGTTTAGTTTTGGGGGGTTAAATCGGAAGTGAAAAAAATTTTTTTACCACATCATCTTAGGAAAGCTTGTAAAAACACTAGTTTAAAAATATATATGATGTGATACTTACACACACTTTTTTTGTTTTATTCTTAAAAAATTGTCAAAAATTGCTGTGCTTATCTCAAAAAGTACTAATCAAAAAATTTTAGAATATTCTCCACAGGGTATAGACTGAACGAAAATTATCACGAATGTATTACCTTTAATAATGTATCTGGTATACAAGAAAAATTCAAGGTCAACAGTTTTCAGCAAATATCAGAAACAAACCTTGTTGAAAAATCATTTGGAGTGTATTTTGTGAAGTCTAAAAGAGAAAAATTTATTTTCAAGGCAATCACGGTACCGAACACTAAGTGCGCAAGTCCAACTTGCACTTGACGGGTTTTTTATTTATTTATTAGTTTCATAATATTTTCCTTTATAAGAATACTAATGGATTTATTATATATTTCCAGACCAGATTGATGTTAAAAAATTTCCAGACCAGATTGATGTTAAAAAATTTCCAGACCAGATTGATATTAATCAGTGGCAAAAAAAATTCTAAAGCTGACAAAAATTTAAATGATACAAAAATATCACAATTAAGTAGTCAATAAAATACAAGATGTCGAAAAATTGGCGGGACATTTCATAAAATAAAAAAAAAATAATTGTTTGAAGAATAATGAACTTTTTCTAGGATACTAATAAAACAGCTTACTTTAATTACAATTAAAATGGATTTAGACGAATAATAAGAATTGGAATGAAAATGAAACTCAAATGACCCTGAAATAAATCAAAGAAAATTAGTTCAAAAGCTTCAAAACTTTTGCCACCAGTTAGTTGTACTAAGTTGTGACGAAATTCATTAAAAAGTTTGCAAAACGAAGTGGGATTATATTGCATTTAAAAATATGTTTCATATTCGTTTATTGAGCACAACACAAGACAAGCTGTCGCTTTCGTTTTCAAGTTTTTGGTGTGATAGTCAACGCTTTGGGACACATTTTTTTCGGATTTCAAACTCTCTTTATGTGGTTAAGTCTTGAAATTTTTGTTTTAATTTTCTTTGATATATTTCAGGGTTATTTGAGCTTCATTTGTGTAGCAATTCTGATTTTACTTCTTAATTTTTCTTAACCGAAATTAAAGCAAGCTGTTTTATTAGTATACTAGAATAAGTTTATCATTCTTCAACGAATTAATTTTTTTTTTATTTTATAAATTTTTCCTCCAATTTTTCGATACTACCTTGTATTTTATTTACTACTTAATTCTGTTATTTTTGTATCATTTAAAACATTGCCTTCTTTAGAATATTTTTTCTTTGCCATTAATTAATATTAATTTTGCCTGGAAAATTTTTTGTAACCAACCATATTGGAAACGCCTTTTTTAAATATCACGTATTGAAATCATGCTTTATTTAGTCATTTTTGTTTTAAGTTATACGATTGCTAAAATTTTTAAATTTTGAGAGCTATGTTGTAGCCGTAATTTTTTTAAATTTTTTTTTTATATTTTCTTAAATTTTAGCCGCTGTTTTGGTGCCACCATTTATTTTAATTAACCTTTAACGACTGAAAGACTATATATATATATATATATATATATATATATATATATATATATATATATATATATATATATTCTTGCCTACAAGTCAAGTCAACCACTAAATATATATCCTCCATTTTAGAAGCAGCTTTTTCTACCTTTAGCACCTTCGAATTTGCAGAGAATGTTAACGATTTCGTTTTACCAGAAGATTTTGCACTTGCTTCGTTCGATGTAGTTTTACTTTTTACTAACATTACTTTAGATCTTATTATATCGATGTTGAATGAATATTTCACATTAATAGAAGAGATATGTAATATTCCTAAAAACCCTTTCTAAAAACCATTACTTTTTATATGAGCATACATTTTTCTCCTTCAATGGTACATTCTACAGACAAAAATTAGGCGTCCCAATGGGAAGTGCTATTTCGCCAATTCTGTCCGAAATCGTCATACATAAACTCCTTTATTTTGTCATTTCACAGGTGGATTTTGAATATCCCCTGCTATTTCAGTATGTAGACGATTTACTAGTAGCTCAGCCCGCCGGAAGTGTTCATGACACTCTGAATATTTACAATTCTTTCAATCATAAATTAGTGTTTACTGTTGAGGAGGAAACTGACTGTTCTGTTCCGTTTTTAAATACTAGGGTTGTGCGCTCTGAAAACAATACGGTCAAACTTGACTGGTACAGGAAAAAATCAAGTTCTAGTAAATATATTCCATTCCACTCATATCACCCTATGAAGCAAAAACTGAACATTATCAGAGGTTTAAAAGACGGAATAGATAAGATTTGCTACCCTTCTTTCAAAGAAAAGAAACTTAAAACTGTTAGAAAACATTTTGTTGGACAATTACTATCTAAAAACCCTAATAAAAAAGATATTTCAAAGACCTCCCCTTCAAAACAATCCGACTGTTCTCACTATCGCTACCAACAACGATATTAAAGTAGAAAAGTTACAATATATAGAAGGTCCCTCCCAGTTCTTGTCTTCCCTGTTTGCAAATACAAATATAAATATTGCTAGCTATAATTTAAAAAAAAGATGAATTATTTTTATCCTAAACTAAAAGACAAAACCAGTACTTTACAAAGATCTAATATAATTTATGGCATATCTTGTCAATGTGGTTTGATCTACATCGGACAAACGTCACAAAAGCTCTCTAAGGGATTAGTTTTACACAAAAGTGATAGCAAACATAAACCTAACGCTACCAGTTGAGTTTACAGACCACAGAGCTCAATATAACAACAGCTTCATTCTGGATGTTGAAACTAAATACTTCAGAAGAAGTTTCTTGGGAATGTGTTACATAAAAACTTACAAAAATAATCTCAATCACAAAAAAGACAGAAAGATTGAGCTCTATTATTTGCTAACATAGAATCACACCAAACCGAATCAAAAATAACAATTTCTATGAAAAAACTAGTTTCCAGTAAAGTTGACGTTTCCTTTTTTCTTATTCCTGTTTTTAAAATATTTTAAATTACTTTATGTGTCTTTTTGTTATAAAATTAAAAAATAAATATGATAAATATTAAATAACTTTTCCAATAAAAGTGTTTATAAAGAATGGTATTAACAATATTTTATTCTCTGATTCTTGTGTAATTCTCTGAGTGTCCTTTTGTCCTGTTTTTTATGATTATACTTATTACCTGGCCAATGAAATTCAACGAAACGAACGTTTGCATTTCAGTATCCAGAAGAAGCTACCAATTAGGCAGCGAAAGCTTGATAACAAAAAATAAAAAGCAGATACTAGAGCTTATAGATCTTTGATTGCTCATCTCTTTTCCTTATAAGGGCATTCCCCAGTAGTTAAACTTCCGATTGTTTGTTACCAGTGCCCTGTTACTGTCCCTCCTCTTGCTATGTATATATGTATATATATATATATGTATTCTGACCCTAATTATACATTTTTTCTTACAATTTTCGATTTTTTTTATCATAGTATACATTAATTTGTTGAATTGACTGATTCTAGAAACCATTTTGTGGACGCCGTATTGAATTTCGAAAGTTCTTGAGCATACGAACATTTGCGGACCTCCAAAGTTATGTTTAATTGTAGAAAGAGCAGCGTTCCGCTTGACGTGGAAGGATTCCATATGTAAGTATATATATATATATATATATATATATATATATATATATATATATATATATATATATATATATATATATATATATATATATATATATATATATATATATATATATATATATATATATATATATATATATATATATACACATATATATATATATATATATATATATATATATATATATATATATATATATATATATATATATATATATGTACATATATATATATATATATATATATATATATATATATATATATATATATATATATATATATACATATATATATATATATATATATATATATCTATATATATATATATATATATGTATATATACACATATATATATATATATATATATATATATATATATATACAGGGTGCCCCATAGGTATGGAATAATGATTCTACAATATTTTTTAATCAGTGTATCAAAAAAATGTTTAAATAAAAGTTATAGAGTATTATACGGTGCACATGTTGATGTTCATAATAAAATGTTTTAAACTGTCAGTTCGAAGAAATTAGGTCATCTTAAATTTTTTTAAATGGTAAGTCCTGTATATTATTTTATTTTTAAGTCCTACTAAAAAAAGACAAAAAAAATTATAAGCACAATCGAAGATATTCACAGAATAATATACGCAGCAGCAATCACCACTCTAACACAAAATAATCAAAAACTCCTGCAACGACAAAGAAACCCCAATAGCAGAAAGCCTAAATTCAAATGGCAAATAAAAATAGAAAACAAAATCAACAACATCAGAAGAGATCTAGGACACCTTACCCAGCTTATGAACGGGAACGCGTCCAAACGTGTCACACAGGGTGTAGACAAGATTAAATGCAAATCTCCCAACCGAACACTGCCAAAAATCATACATTGACACAAAAACTATCTGTATATGCCGCAAGACTCCGTAGATACAAGGAATCAAACAAGAGGAAAGACACCAACAACCTGTTCCGAAAAAGTGAAAAGCAGTTCTACCGAAAAACTATGTGCAACGAGCAGACTGAACCACCAAACAAACAAGAACTCACAGATTAATGAGAAGTATCTGGTCAGAACCGAAACTACACAATAATACCACCCCCTGGCTCAAAGCCTAAGAAGACAAACATAAATATGTGACAGAACAAGAACATCTTAGATATCAATATGGAATTTGGTATAAGTAAATGTAAAGTGTTCCACATCAACGCGGTCAGAAAAAACACTCCACGGAAAACACAGATACCACATAGAACAATACCACGTAAATAAAAAACAATCATATACCTGGCTACAGGATGGACAGCTATTCCTTGAAACAGAAGGCTTCTTACTAGCAATCCAGGATGAAGCCATATTCACCAAAAGCATATCATCAAAGACCCAACTATTACAGAAGACAGATGCAGGGAATGCCACCAGCAGAAAGAAACGATCGAACACAAAACAAGCGGATGTAAGATATTAGCCGGAATGGAAAAGACAATCAGACATGACTCGGCAAAAGTAATTCACCAAGCACTAGCTACAACAAGCAAACTCATAGAAAACACAGATCCCTACTACAAATACACACCAACATCCATACTTGAAAATAAAGATTACAAGCTCTACTGGGACATCAGTACCCATACAGATAAACCAGTCTCCGCCAATAGAACCGATATTACTTTTCAGTGCAAAAAAGGAAAAGTCACCTACCTAATTGACATACCTGTCCCCAACGACGCAAACATCCAAACGAAATACACAAAAAATATTTCCAAATATACAGACCTTGCAACAGAAATAAAAAGGCTATGGAAACAAGAAAAAGTCATCATTGTCCCCCTCGTCATATCAGCCACAGGCCTTACATCATCAACATTTACACCACACGTGGTACATTTAGGACTCAACACAAACATACACAGAAACATTCAGAAGTCACTGATTTTGAGAACATGTTACATTGTTGTAATTCCTTAATACACAATGGTAATAGCGTTTTTGCTGACTTGGCTTGGGCCCGTCAGCCAAACATGGAACCACATTAACCAAATGTGAAAGAACCAAAGTAAATATGAATAATAATAGTAAATCGACGAGATTAACATCCTCGGTTTAGAAACGCGTAGGCTTAAAACAGCAGGACAACACTAATTTTATAGGCAGAACACAGAACAGCCCCAAAATCAATTCGCTGCAGTTTAGTTCCCTACAGTCGGTAAGTTTTAAGAAAGTAATTTTTGCTAGCTTCTAAGAATGGCGGGATTAATACCTTATTGCACCGTTGTCGATTTATCGAACTGCAACAAAGAACTAGAACTACTTAAGTACTTCTAGCATATTCATGACTTTTTCAGGCTTCCGTATCTTCCGGGGGAGATAGAGCAATACGATAAATCATCAATATCCATTCCATATCATGGAAAGAGGCCTTTCAAAGATAAATCATTATAATATCTACGTATATCTGGAATGAATCTATGTTTCCCGTAGAAAGAGTTAGAAAATCATATGGCTAAATCATAATAACAATCGAACTCTAAATTTAGGGATCGTTAAAAATACTCAGAAAAAATATATAGTAGCTCACCGGGTCAAGACCTACAATCAATAATATTTAGGGCACTAAGTTCTTAACTCTCTTACTCTCAACTTACAAAAAAATGCAGCTGAGGCGAAGTAAATGGTCTGTTGGGCTTTGGTTTCGATAGAGAAATTTTGAACATTCGGAATCACAAAACTAGTTTTTTTTTATGGGTCTAGCACACGTTCTACAGGGAAGTCCCTAAAGCGCTCCAGGAGCGGCATGTGTACGGAAAAAGAGATTCACGTTGTTCTTGAATCGCTGTAAATTGTACTCGGTGGGAAATACAGCCCTGGGCAAATTATTCCAAAGGGATGATGTTCTCCATATAAAAGACTGCTTGAAAAGCGTTGTACGCGGAGTAACAAGCTGTACCTCATACGGATGTGAAGTATTAGCGCGACGTGTATTTCTAACATGCACCGCTTTGGGAAGAATTAAGCGGGCTACATCCTTCGAACACTTTCTACGAAAATACTTGTAGAACAGACTCAAGTCGCCAACCGTTCTTTGATGTTCCAGGGTATCAAGGCCGCCGGTCAGTTCCGGATCTCCAATCAGACAACAGCTCTTCTCTGAACAGAAACCGACAAATGCAGTGTATGCTTGGCAGCGGAGCCCTAAACATGGGAGCAGTATTCCATAGTTGGTCGAATTTGAGCTTTGCAAAGAATTAACAGTTGTTGTGAAGTGTAAAGCTTTCTGGTTCGAAATAATATTCTCAACTTTTGAGAAGCTCTCCTTGCTATGCCTGCAACATCTTCATGCCAGGATATATTTGCTCCCAAATTAACGCCCAACAAATTGAGTGACGATTTTAGGGGAATGTAGTGCCCCGACATATGTCGGGTTCAGCAACGTTAACTTTTTTAGAAAAAACTGCCGCCTGGGTTTTTGTAGCGTTAAATTCCACTTGGTTACTGTCACCCCAAGATAGAATTTCTTCCAGATCTTTGTTAAGTTGAACGATCTCCTCCTGTCTGCGGATATTCGCCTGAGTAGAGGATGTCCAAGCGGTCAGACTGAATGAAGAGATAAGCGTACGGTCATCTGCAAAGCTATAGATTAGATTCCCGGTCTTTTCCAGCAGATCGTTAATGTAAATGAGAAAGATAGTAGGAGACAGTATGGAGCCTTGGGGCACACCAGCGTTGATAGTGAAGTGAAAGAAATCCGTCCACCACCACTCGTAAAGAATGCTCTCTGAGGAAACATGGGAGCCACAAACAGAACTTTTCAAACATACCATAAGAGCGTAGCTTAGCCAATAGTCGATTGTGTCAAACACGGTCGAGTGCCTTGGCTATGTCAAGAGCAACCGCTCGAGATTCTCCAAAGTGTTCAATTGCGTTGTTCCAAACATGTGTTACATGAACAGAAGATCTCCTGTTGATCTATGTTTACGAAAGCCATACTGGTGATCGCTAATAATGTTGAATCCTTCAACCAAAAACACTAACTGAACTAGAGCTGGCAAACGTACTCGTAACTATTTTCTATCGATTCGCAAGGGGTCTCGGTGAATACTTCACAAGTTCACTCCTGAGAATAAAAAGAGACCTAATGTTACTGCTCTCTTCTAGCTCTTTTTCTTCTAGAAAAAGGAATTTTTGCACAAATTTTCTACTTGTGATTAAAAATTCATATTGTCCGGAAATCCTAGGCTATCTCGCTTACAGAAGTAACTGCAGTTAATTTACAGGATTGCTCAGTAGCATAAGTTCCTGAAAATTTATGCTATCGTTGTCTGCTGGCAATGAATTTTCATGGTTTTTAAAAAACTTCATGGATAGGTCAGCAGGGTTATATGTGTACTGAAAAAGCGGTTGTTCACACGATATGGTACTTGTATAGTGATTGGAATCTTGTAGATTCTAAATATTTATTTGTTTCATATTTTACTTATTTATTACAATATACGAAATACAATGTATTATGGGATTGCCAAAATAAAAAGGTGTATCAATCAAAATATTTAAAAAGTCATTACAACATGCCGTGCACCTTTCCCAAGAAGCATATTTGTAGGCAATAACTTCGCTTTCTGACGTAAACTGCCAATATCTTTAATCTAAGAGCAAAGCCCACGGCCGGGAAAATAAGAATATAAAAAAATTATTATTAATATCACTCCTTTTTCTCAACAATCTGACATTAACGTTCTTTAGGGTAAAATTTTTTTTAAATAGAAGATATAATGACTGAAAAAAATTCTTAACTACATTTTTAACACGTTTGTATTTAGTTTCCTTAAGTTAAGTAATAACTCCAGAACAGTCAAATAAAACACACTCTGTATATTTGCTTCGATTTTTATTTATTTTTTTTTACTGTGTTTTATGGCTTGGCATATACCAATTAGCCAGCTTCTCTCTTTGTTAAGACACACAAATTTCCACATTCACACATGGGACAAATCACAAACACCCAGCCGACACACGGAACCGCTGACCTCTCGAACAACAGCAGGCAAGGCTAACGCCTTAACCCACTGCACCAATCGGCCCGGCTTCGATTTTCTTTAAATTTTAAATAATACATTTACATTATCTGTACTTTAGATATTTTACATGCCGAGTAAAAAGTTAAGTGCAGTAATATAAATAGTCTAACATCTTTTTTATTTATAATAATCTGACCTCAATTTTAAATTTTCATAAATGGTATTGATATTACATAAAAAATGATTTTTTATTAACCATTGATTGTGAATTAATAATGAATTGCAAGGAAGTAAGTTTCAAGTGCTTTGACATTATTAATTAAAAATTAATTCATTCAAAAACTTTTAAGGTATAAACTGAAATTTTTTTGACCTAACTAAGAAAAACACATTTTTATCTGCAAGAAAAACGTCTCTGAATATAGTTCTTTATATTCCAATACATTGGCCCAGCGTTTCTCAAGACCCATCAGTTTCACAGTCTTCAACAATATATTGTTATCTAATAAAAATTTCTTCCCAAATTTGAAGTCAGACGGAGCAAAATCTGTAAAGTATTGTGAATTGACACATTAACCTGTACTTTAGTTCAGATCCTCGTTCTTACGTTGTAATAATCTGGAACAATATTATTCTATGATCGTTTTATTTTTTTTAAGTAGTCAATAAAGATTCTCGCATAAGAATTCCAAAAAATTGTGAACATCACATTTCCAGCTTATTGAGTTGCATTTGCCTTTATCGAACTGGTTCGTGTTCGTCTATTCCTTTAATTTTTATTTTATATCTAAGGTGATGGATTGAGGTTAGTTCTAGTAACAAAATGTTGATGAACGTCATTTTAATTCCGCTTTCAACGCTTAAGTCACGATAGTGAAATACTCAACCATTCTCGTTGGATTAAGAGTAAATAAACGCTACACCCGTGCCCTAAGCCCTTTCATACCGAGTTTCTCATATAAAATGGTAGTGTACCTATTTATCTGAGACGTCAGCAATCCCTCAAATGTGGTGATCGTCTAGCACGAGTTGGAGAATGTAATTAAGTATCATTTTCGTTGTTTAAGTTTTTAGTTGTACCTCGTTGAAAAGGCTCATTTTTCCACGTTTTAACTCCAGGTTTTTATAATTGTAAAAGAAAAAGCATCATCTCCATTTGTTCAATCCAAATCAGCCTTAATTTAGGTTGGAATTCTGCTTTTAAATAGACGAATTTTTTAATGGCATGATACTTTAATTTGCCCATTGTTAACTTACTGGAACTTTCCATGGCTCTCAGATTAATAGCTAGATATCATCACCAGAGTTGACTTGTCTGTTTCGACTAAAATGTTGTTCCTGATTGCTTAATTAATAATTAATAAATAACTATATTGCTGCTTTATCAGCACATATGCAAAAATATAAAACTATGTATAAGAAAAAATATTGTGTGTTGCTATAAATGGTCTTGTATACTAAAGTTTGTACATATTATCAAACTGCTTTTATAGCAGTCAATTTTGCAAGAATTATTACACGGAACATCTTAAAAGCCACAACATACGCTTTCGTAAAATGAATTTTATACTTACAAAATAAAGTACATTGTGAATTGAGAAAAAATAAAATAAATTCTGAAAACTTACAATTACTGCTGTTTTATTTCGAAATGAGAACATTTTCTTTAGTTAAAGTATTTAAATAACGATTCCATTAGGAGCCTGTGATAACTTTACCGCTTTTTTTTTTAAAGGAAAGTAAAGCTATAACTATACCCAAATGCGGTTGAATTTTAACAAATTAGCACTAATTAGTCCTTTCATTACTTTAGCAATAAAAATTTTTTAAAGAAAACGATATTCACCATACTGTCTCCTACTCTTTTTCTCATTTACATTAACGATCTACTGGAAAAGACCGAGAATCCAATCTACAACTTTGCAGATGACAGTACGCTTATCTCTTCATTCACTTTGAACGCTCGGACGTCGGCTACTCAGACGAATATCCGCAGACAGCAGGAAGTCATTCAACTTAACAAAGACCTGAAGCAGCTAAAGAAGCTATTCATGCAGGTATTCCCATAGAAGATATTCCTTACACTATACTGTATCCTATAATTAAGAAAAAATCCTTAGAAGACTGGAAACGCAAATACCAAAATGTAGCAATTAATAATCCTAATGTATATAATTCCATACACCATATTCTAAATGTAAATCCAGTGATAAATCGAGGGAAACTTTCACGACACTTGTTTACGTCCTACTTCAGATTCTTAGTCGGTCATGGGAATTTTAATAAACATCTTTTTAAAATGAAGTTAGTTGATAGGCCCCAATGTTCATGTAACAATGAGAGTATAGACGATATAAACCATAGACTTCTTGAATGTTCAATTAATGCAACAGCAGTTACAAATCTGTGTTCTGAACTCGATAAAATAAACATATTCTAATGTACCATAGTGCGCTCATGCATAGTATTCAATCAAATGCTCAAATAGAAGACGTATTTTTAAATTATTTAAGAAAGTGTGTAAATAGGATTTAAGTTATAGTTAACATAGTTAGATTTATCTCCTTCGTAAAATTCCTATTGTTGTACCCAACCTTTCCGGGCCTCCCTGTGTTGTGTACTAGTAAAATCGTCCTGCGATGGCCCTAACACGTGAAGCGACTAACCCCGTCTTAATCCTTTGAGCCTTTATCCACAGGGGTTAGATAGGTAGAGAGGGAGAGTCCAATTCTCCCTCAAACACATTAGTAATAAGTAATTTAGTTATAATTCTGTTTATAAAGTAATCCAATATAATAAGTTAATATAGGTAATTATGTAGTTGTAGATTAATTTAGTGATTATTTATAGTAAATAAAAGTATATATGGGATAACCCTATAAGTTAACTCATGGCTAAATGGGACTTTTCTCAAGGCCAAGAAACAAATAAAAAAAAAATATTTTGTTTGTCTTCGTCATCTACTTCCTTTCAGATCTTGTGTGTAAGTGTACTTTTAGCCTATGTATATATATATATATATATATATATATATATATATATATATATATACAGTGACTCACAGCTTAAATGATGCAGTCGCTATAAGAAAAGACTAACTGGTCTCAGTGCCTCTTTATTTATTTGGAAAAAACAACTTATTGAAATTAAATTAGTAAAGAGTCTTCCAAAAAAGTATGAATTACTTTTTGTCCTAAAAATGCCTTACTTAATTAACAATAAATAATTAATTAAATTATATGCGATTTTAACGTCACAGCTTAAATGATGCAAAATTCAATATACCAAAATTATTTGAGAAAACAAACTGTAGAATTTGAGATAAGCCTGCTAATATTTGGTCGGGTCTCCCTCATTATCAATAACGGCTTGTAATCTTCTGGACATTGATTCAACTAACTTTCTAGTATACTCCGGGGAAATAGTGTTCCATGCTTCAGTAATTTTTACTTTTAATTCGGTGTTATTTGATATTGGGGCACTATTTACTTTATTTTTTAATGTCAGCCACAAATTTTCAATTACATTTAAGTCTGGTGACTGGGCTGGTATTTTAATAACATTTGGACAGTTATCAAGCAACCAACTGCGGACTCGAAATGACGTGTGCTTTGGATCATTGTCGTGGTAGAACCGATAATTGTTTTCAATATCTAATTTTTGGGCACTAGCGACGAGATACTGCCTTAGTATATCCAAGTACACATATTGGTTCATATTCCCTTCGACGAAATGCATGTTACCTACTCCTGCAGATGACATACAGCCCCATAACATCACTCCACCTCCACCGTGCTTTGCCGTAGCTTTCATATTTTTCAATTTTAATTCTTCGTTAGGCTTTCTCCACACTGATATTTTTCCATCGAACCCAAATAAGTTTATTTTGGTCTCATCAGCAAATATTACTGAATTCCAGAAGTTCAAGTCTTTATTGATATGCTCTCTGGCAAATTCCAATCTCACGCGTCTATTTCTTTGGCTAATGAAAGGCTTATTTCTAGCTGTTCGACCATGTAAATTATTATTTTGCAAGATCCGTCGAACTGTTTCGGGGTTACACCTTTTTCCAAACTCTCTTTCCACCTCGGCGCACTTTTTTTTGGATTATTTGATACCTCTCTTAAAATCCATCTTTCTTCACGATCATTGAAGATCTTATTTGGAGCCAACCTTGACTTATTCTCGACTCTATTTTCATTCCGGTAACGTTCAATGATATGCTGAACAGTTGACGGACATTTATTTACCATTATGGCTATGTCTCTTTGGCTGTATCCATTCCTGTAATGAGTAATAATTAAATTTCTCTCAGAAATTGTAGTTCGACGACCCATTCTTAAACAATTTCGTTTTATTGAATGAAAAAATGTCAAACTAAACAAAAAACAATTGCACTAAGAAATCAAAGCAACGCCGCCTTCGTAAATTTCAAAATGCGATAATTTTTGACCCCTGTTGTTATTTTGCATCGTTTAAGCTGTGACGTTAAAATTGCATATGATTTGATTAATTATTTATTGTTAATTAAATAAGGCATATTTAAGACAAAAAGTAATTCATACTTTTTTAGAAGATTCTTTACTAATTTAATTTCAATAGGTTGTTTTTTCCAAATAAATAAAGAGGCACTGAGACCAGTTAGTCTTTTCTTATAGCGACTGCATCATTTAAGCTGTGAGTCACTGTATATATATATATATATATATATATATATATATATATATATATATATATATATATATATATATATATATATATAGGTATATCGTTCTTATAAACCATAATTTACTACAAGAAGGAGATCTACTAGAATCTAGAATTGCAGATGTGGGCAAACGAAAATCCCAATTTTGTATTAGGATAGTGTGGTATATTGAACACCCAAATTCTTGACCCTTTCTTTTTCCAACAAATTTTAACTTCGGAAAGCTACCTGCAATTCTTAAAAACAGAAATATTAAATTTTTTACATGAATTCACAGAACGCTGCAAATCTAAAAATGGCAAAAACGATTAAAAAGCTAGTAGATTGGACGTTATTCTGTTAATCCTTGGCTAGCGAGATCTCCAGACTTAATATCGCTAGATTTTTTTTATGGGACTATCCCAAGAAAAAAGTTTATGCTCAGAGACCTTTCAAAAATATTAAACATTTCGAAAATGCAGTAAGACAGTGCGTAAATAGTGTTATTCCGCACATGTTGAGACATGTTTTAAAAGAATTCTATTCGCGAACACTTCGGTGCATAGAATTAGACGGTGGGCAAACTGGATAATTTTTTTTAAGTTTATGGTTTTTTTGTTTAGTTAGTTGGTAAAGTGTCTGCAATTTATTTTTTTTATGGCCTGTATAGTCAATGCCTTTGTTACCTCTAGTAAATATTAATTCACTAGTTTTCTTTTCTTTTTTTTTGCAATAAAATTCTGAGGCTAGTGTCCTTAAAAAAACAAAAACCTCAAACTATAGAGTAAAACTATCACATAATTGTTCGTGCGACAGCTGGGGTTTTACAAAAGTCATTATTTATTAGTTATTGGTTGTGAAAGCAGTAAAACATGACTTGGAATCAAAAAATACATTTTTAAATTCTTCGATCAATATAACCAATGCATTTTAAATTCAAGAAATAAAAATCTCCTCGCAATCATATTTTTATTGATCAAAAACTGACAAAATACAATTTTTGTTCGATCGATCTCTGCATACTACCATAAAATGCAGTTCTTAATACTTTTTCCTAATAAATGTGTTTGATATTTTAACAAGCAGAATGAGTTTTAAACTCTAAACTTTAGAGAATTCGAAGTTCCCGCCAAACGACAAATGACAATCGGCACTGTAAAATCTTTTTAGTGTTCCGTACTTATAAGATCACTTCGGTATCCGTCTGTCTGTCTGTCACACCCGTTTTTTCTTCAAAACTATTTGACATAGAAAGTTGAAATTTGGTAATAATATAGGAACTGATGGGCTCCTCAGAGCCGTGTAGTTTAGAAAAATAAATTTCGACTTAAGGGGTTAGTTTTGGTAGGGGTAGGTCATCGAGTAGGATGTCAAATGAAAGCTTGTAAAAAGACGAGTAAAAAAAATAAATATAATGTAATAATTGTGTACAGTTCTCTTTGTATTATTTTTAAAAAAGTGCGAAAAAATCGCTGTCTTCCCATCTTATCACGAAAAGTACCGATCAAAAAGTTTTCAAAAAATTCTGGAATATTTTCTATAGGGTGTAGATTGAACGAAAATTATCATGAGTGCATTACCTTTAATAATTTATCGGGTATATAAAAAAACCGGTCAAGTGCAAGTTGAACTTGCACAATTAATGTTCCGTACGTTAATTGCTTTAAAATAAAAAAATTTGTTACTTCACAAAACACACCCCAAATGAGTTTTCAACAAAGTTTGTTTCCAATCATTACTGAAAACTGATGGCCTTGAAATTTTTGTTTTTTAATATACCAGATAAATTATTAAAGGTAATGCACTCGTGATAATTTTCGTTCAATCTATACCCCGTGGAGAATATTCCAGAATTTTTTCAAAATTTTTTGATCAGTACTTTTCAAGATAAGGTAGGGGGACATCGATTTTTCGCGATTTTTTAAAAATAATACAAAAAAAAAGTGTGCGCAAGTATTACATTATATATATATATATATATATATATATATATATATATATATATATATATATATATATTACTCGTGTTTTCACAAGCTTTCATTTAACACCACACTCGATGACCTAGATTTCCGATTTCACCCCTCAAAATTAACCCCTTAAGTAAAAATTTAGCTTTCAAAAATACACGGCTCTGATGAGGCCATCAATTCCTATATTAGTACCGAATTTCAACTTTCTATGTCAAATAGTTTCGGAGAAAATCGGGTGTGACAGACAGACAGACCGACAGACAGACACTGAAGTGATCTTATAAGTGTTCCGTATGGAATACTAAAAAAATCAAGAATTTTAAGTCATAAGTTTTCATCAAAGATCGGAAAAAAACTTTGTTGAAAACTCATTTGGAATGTGTTGATATATCATCTAGCCAGGTTTAATACCAATCAACGCGTTACCGTTTTTACGTTACAGTGCTGCCGAACTGCATATTATAGTGTGTTTTTAGAACAAACAGACAGGTGTTGAAACCAAGATGTATGTACAGGGAGAGTCAACGATAGAGTAAAATTCATTATCTCATTTGTTTCGGGAATGACGAAAAAATGTCAAATACAATAGTTTTAGGGAATGTTAAGGTGCACAGGGTACTTTAAAAAAGTGTGGCGATATAATACATGTTTTTTTTTTAAGTAAAGTATCCTATTTTCTAATTTACTTTTAAATTCTGCATTTCGACTATTTTGAATTGAAAAATATCAAATTTTTTTTTTTAAAAGGCACACCCTGTATATTATTATTTTTTCTTATAGATTTTACAAAACCCTCCAACTTTTACTAAGTATGTCATATACTTATTTCTAATAGTTTTCGATTTATTTTGAATTTTTCAATTTTTTCCCTTTTTTAATATACTTACGCTATTGTGAAAACAAACAAATAGTTAATAATAATTTTAAAATAATCTAACATATCTAATGATTAATTATTATGACATAATAAATGTTACAAAATATGCCCGTCTACTTGAATACACATGTTTAGTCGTTTTACTATATTTTCCTTCACTTTCCTTAGCATAAAGGGCGTTATTATCCTGCACGCATCCCGTATCCTATTTTCCATATCTACTGGTGTTGTAGAGGGATTTACATAAACACGATCTTTAATGTAGCCCCACAAAAAGGTCTTAAGGTGTTAAGTCACATTATCGAGAGGGCTACTGAATAAATCCATCCCTACCGATCCATTTTTGTGGGTAACGATCGTTTAAAAATTCCCGAACTTCCCGGTGGTAATGAGCAGGAGCTCCGTCTTGTTGAATCCACTTTTGTTGCCTTTTAAAGTTGTTAACTTCTTCAAGAAGCTGGGGTAATTCGTTTTACAAAAAATTTAGATATTTAGGCCCGTTAAGCGGTTCGCGGAAAAAATATGGACCAATAATTCGAAAATTTAATATCCCACACCATACATTAAGCGACCAATGGTTTTGGTTTTGAACCTTTCGGACCCCAAAATGGATTAACTGTACCACTACCACTACCATCAAACCGTTCCATTAAGCACTGAAAAGATTTTCTAGATGCTATACGTCTATTAGAGTAGTTTGCTCCGTAAAGCCTTACTGCCAAAAGGCAATTTTTTCCCGCCTCGCCCAGTATATAAATCATATCCTTTATACGTCACTTACTACAACAAATTAAACTATTTTTACTTGCTTAATAGGCATGTCAAAATTTTACAATGACATTTTTGTTTTATCTTGGCAACTATGAGGTTATAGCGTAGGTGTATTAAAAACAAGGGTAAGAATTGAAAAATTCAAAATAAATCGAAAACTATTAGAAATAGGTATATGATATACTTAATAAAAGTTGAAGGGTTTTATAAAATCTATCAGAAAAAATAATAATATGTGTGTGCCATTTAAAAAATTTGAGATTTTTCAATTTAAAATAGTCAAAATGCTTAAATTTATTTTGAACACCCTGTAGCATCTAACTCCAATTTCTTTAGATATATCTTTTTTTTCATCTTTATAGAATGCTCGAACCAATTATGAGTATTCCAGCTTCAGAAACAATGGCGCTACTGGCAGTTTTTTACATAACTGAAAACTAGTATTTAAAAAAAAAAAAATTGTAATATTAGAAAAACTACTAAATTTAGGTATATACCATTATTAATAAAAAAGTTATAAAATTTGGCCCAAAATTTAAAAATAAATTAGAATAATAGGATGTTCCATTTAAAAAAAAAACATATGTTATATCGGCCATACTTTTTTAAAGTATGGCCGGTATACTCACAAATAATTTTAAACTATGCACTTTAACATTCCCTAAAACTATTGTATTTAATATTTTATCGTCATTTCCGAAACAAATGAGACGATGAACTTTACTCTATCGTTGATTCACCCTGTACATATATATATATATATATATATATATATATATATATATATATATATATATATATATATATATATATATGTATATGCACTTTTCCCGGAATTGTGATACTATATAAATATTCTACGTATTCTATATATGGCTTGTGGGCATATTTACTTAATAGACACCTAGTGCAATGACAAAAGCAAAGTGGACGATATTTTTGAAATATGGTGCAATATAAAACACAAAGCAACAATTACGCAAACAAGTCTGCAAAAAAAAAAAATTGAGAGCTGTTTTGGTTTTTTTGCGTAATTTTTATGTTTTTGGGTGTACTGAATCCGAAAATGGCTTTCATTTTGTCATAGAACGTCACGTTTTCTGACAATGTAGGTATCTATGTTAAACAAGTTATCATCTTAAAATAAAAGATAAAAGACTAAAAAATTTTTTTTTAATTTATAATTGCGTAACAAAACTTATTTTTTTATCTAAAATACATTCATTAGTAAGCACTAAACACATTTCTTTTTCCCAGTGAGACTCCTTTTGGTACATTTTCGCTTGTAGGAAGCATCTGGAAGGTCTCTCTGAAGCGTCCAACAGTAGTCTGTCATCATTGAGACGCTCCATCTTCCCTGGTATCTTTTTTCCATCTCCTTAATATCTTGGTGAAATCGTTCACCTTGCTCTTCACTCAGATCTCCTAAATCTTCTGGAAAGTAGTCGAGGTGGGAATGAAGAAAATGTACTTTTAAACTCATTAGGCAACCTAAAGCTTGAAATGCTTTTAACATTCTTTTGACGATTTGTTTGTAGTTAGGATCTTTGTTATTGCCTAAAAATTTCTCTATGACCTCTTTAAAGGCAATCCACCCTTCTCTTTGAGGATCCGTCATGGTTGTGATGAGTTGTGGATCAGCCATAAGCCGTCTAATATCTGGTCCAACGAAAACTCCTTCCTTCAACTTTGCCTCCGAGAGGCCTGGAAACTTTGATATTAAGTATTTGAAGCAATTTCCATCTCTTGGAAGTGACTTTACAAATTGCTTCATCAATCCCAGCTTTATGTGAAGCGGTGGTAGAAGAACTTTATGAGGAGGCACCAAAGTTTCATGCAGGACGTTCTTTTCGCCAACTTTAAGCTCCCTCGGAGGCCAACACTTTTTGGTCCAGTGATTTGCTCCGTCTCTACTATCCCATAGACACAAAAAGCAAGGGAATTTGGTAAACCCAGATTGTTGTCCGAGCAACATGCCCAAGATTTTTAAATCACCGCACACTTGCCAACCGTGGTCTTTATATTTTAATTTGCAAAGAACCAATTCCAAGTTCTTGTAGGTTTCCTTGAGGTGTACGGATTGACCGACAGGAATGGAAGCATAGAAACCGCCATTGTGAAGCAGAACTGCTTTAAGGCTTCTTTTTGAAGAATCTATGAAAATACGCACTGTGCTGGGTCGTATGAGATCTTAAATATATCCGTCAAACCTTCAATAAACACCTCGTCCTCTTGGGTAAAGTAGGAAGTGAACTGCTTCTCACGATATCTAAACCAGGAGGAAGACACTCCCGGCAAAAGTAAGTTCCTACTTTTGAGCCTTGATCCAAGCAACTCAGCAGCGTTTTTGGGAAGATTCAAATCTCTTACGAAATTATTTAGCTCGCCCTGGGAAAACAATTTCGGACTGCTGTCATCTTCAAATTGAAAACTTGACTTGTCATCGGGTTCAGGTACAGCACCATCTTCGTCAGAACTTGGAATCTCTTTCAAGGTAGCAGGGGCCTTGGGCACTGGTATTTCGGTCCCATGAGGGATGGGACGAATAGCTGATTGCAGATTGGGGTATGAAATGGACTGCTTCCATTTTGAATTATACCCTTTCACATTACACGAACAAAAGTAACAATCATCACTATGGTTCTTTAGCTAGCGCCATACCATAGGAATCACATATCGGAAAGCTTTTTTCTTGCCCTTAAACCAATTTCGAAGGTCTTCAACACATCGTTTGCAGACTTTATGAGGTGCCCAAACTTTATCCTGATCTCCAAGTTTTAAGCCAAAATACGTAAAGTATACTTTTTTTACAAAGTCCGTAATATTAAGTTGTTGCTTTAATACCATATATTCGCCACAAATATAACAGAAACTGTCAGACGAATTCACACACTTCCGCACAGATGACATTGCACTATATTGAACCAAGATCTATAAAACAATGACGAGTTAACACGTAATTGTACCGCGCCACTTTCTACACTATCGGAGCGCGCACGTTATGTTTGTTAATTTAGCTCACACAGGGCGTTCTTTATTTAGAAAGTAATGATAGTTATGGCCTGTATACATTTAAAAACAGTAATCAAAATAAAATTGTACCTATTTATTTACGACTTCAAGTTAGCCCAAAAAAAAAAAACCCTTTTTTATAATAAAATTTTGCGTTTTGCAAAATAACCTGACGTTCTGGAATTTTTTGAGTATTTTTTTAGTTTTCAGAACACCTAAATACATAGAAATCAGTTGAAAAAATCCAGACAGCATTTTTGTTGCAGACCTGTGTTATTTGTTAAATACTTCCATAAAATGGGTCATTACCGCAACTTGACGCAATTAATTGCTTCAACTAGTTTCACAGAACTAATTTAATTTAAATTTTATTGCTTATAGAAATTTCAATGTTTTTAAATTGAAAATTACACTTGCATCGACAAAAGAAATGATTTATCGTCAAAAACCATATAAAAACGCGTTGTTTCGAGAGGTAAGAAGTAGTTGCAGCAACTGATCACGTCAAGTTAGTCGAATTATTATTACAGCCCATTTAAAAAACTAGAGTGCCTGAACTAGTTTCAATCTAAAAATATTTCAGAAAATTTTAGAGTGTTTCCATTCATGAATAAATAAGTAACGTTGCTTTAGCTTTGTCACGCAATAGAAAAACTAACAGTAATTAAAATATAAATTAAATACAGTGGAAAAACATTAACATCTGTTATTTTTTTATGTCACTCAAGATAACACATTTTAATGTATTGTTTTGCTATTAATACTTTATTTGAGTCACATCCAATGTCGATTGTCTCTGTTAAAAATAAATTTAGTTGGGAAAATTTCTCGAACGACTTTCAAAGATGGGTTTGAAGTGTGTGATTTCATTCCATCCTGACGTTCGCGTAATGGGCCAAACAAATTTAGACTTATCAGTTGTGCATCCCAATTTATAAAATAAGGTTAAAAGTGAATAAAAAAATCAAAAAATTGAAATATACCCAGAGAGGTTTAAAAACTTATGTGGGTAAGCGAAAGTTAGTTTTATTTCAACTCAATTAACAAAAAGAATCCCACTAAAATCACATAAACAAACTCCGAGTTTTATAGTTTCTTAAGAATGGTCCCTAAGACTTCTTTTCCCAACAACACACTTTCAAACATCTATAATATTCTTTTGTTGTACGCTGTTTTTTTCTTCCACTTTAAAAAGTAGGTTAGAAAGGTCAGATTTTTTAGCCATCCAATTTTCTTAAATTTTATTAAGCATAATACTTCTTTTTTATTATCACTCTTTTTAATACATTTTACAGATGTTACCACAATATATTTTTCTATTACATAACGAAGTGACAACAGATATTCTTATTTTTTCTCTTGAAATTCATTACTCATTAGTCATTCGTTATTATTAACTTTTTAAATGATTTGAAGTGAAAATTTTTCTTTCAATCTATTAGTTCTAACACACTTGACACTAGTAATTTTCTTTAAAATCTTAGGAATAATTGGTGCATGGTATATTAATTAGAATTATTGGGTGTAACTTATGAAATTGACTATATTTTATATTAAAATAGTTTCATAGTTTAGCAAAACTCTTAAACATTAGAGATTCATATCCGTCCGTTATTACTGTTTGTAATTTAGATAAAGTTCAAAGCTAAATACATCGCAAACCTTTGATGCTAGAATAATACAAAAACTAATAATATTTCTTCTCGGCCATAAATTTTCCACAACTTCTGATCCGGGTTCTTTTCATAGGAATAGCAGTTAATAAGTCAGAGCATGTTAAGGTTTGAAAAAGTACTCTCTTTTTAACTTAAAGATAAGGACAGAAAGGCATTTACATTGTTATTGTTTGTTTGTTGCAGCAAGGACTGTTAAGTTAATTAAAATAAAATTCAAATAATATCCTTCTAGATTTTATAAATTAATTTATTTTGTAGATCAAAGATTTGGTACTTCTCTATAGAGTGGAAGATATTTAGCATTAAACTTTTATAAAAATTACTATTTTAAAATAAAATTTAAGACCGCGATGAAATACAACTTGTAAACAATCAAACAAAATACTAAAATTATACGGGATCTTTTTCTCTAGGCAGAAGCTGAAGCAGCGGATATAAGCTGACACGCGACTATAAGATAAGAGCAAACATTGCTTAAAATAAACAGTACCATAGAATGATCTACAGTAAAAAATCCAGCTGCGCTTAACTTTGTGTTTCTTTGGGATGCATGTCTGGCTATAGTATATAATTGTTTGTTAACCTCTTTACGTTCTCCGATCACAAATATCTGAGTTGTTTTATATGCGGCTTCATAACAGGTATTAACTATCTTTTCTGATTCTACTGAGAGCTGTTCTCCAACAACTGTTAAGCAGAGTAAGTGAAACTAAAACAAAACAACAAAAATGCTAAGAAAAACGAGCAGAAAAAGGAGAACTATTTATAATTATTATTTATATGAAAAAGTTATCAAAATAGCTGAAACAGAAACGATTAATTCTAGACGTTTTGGTTAATTGGCGGGTACGCTCCAGTAAAAAAAACAACTTCTTAAAAAATGTACACCAAGTAGCCTTATTACACTATTTTTAGCATAAAAGAAATTTGGAAGTATATATTTTTCCTTGAGGTGGGAAACTATTTTTCTCCATCAAATTATTTATATTAATTTTCTATTTTGCAGTAAATTATTTTTCCTACAGTATTACACGCAAACTTCTTGTGTGGCTGGGGAACATTTACAAAATGTTAATAATTTTTTCACGATATAAGACCAAATTGTGCAAGGCCTTACATATTTATCAAATAATTAATAATAAAATTATAGTCATGTGTATATATATATATATATATATATATATATATATATATATATATATATATATATATATATATATATATATATATATATATATATATATATATATATATATATATATATATATATATATATATATAAATATATATATAAATATATATATATATATATATATATATATATATAATATATATATATATATATATATATATATATATATATATATATATATATATATATATATATATATATATATTGATTATATCTTATAAAATAACAAGAATATTGTAATCGACAAGACAGTCCTGAACACGATAAGCACTGGCAGTAAACGTCGAATGCTCAGAGCAAAAATAAGAATAAATCTCAAGCAGGCAAATTGAAAATGCATACAAAGATAAAGACACCCACAGAAATAATAAATCATAAACATAACAAAACATAGCGTCTTGAGGCACGGAACAAATTATATTTTCAAAAGAGGTAAAAAAACTATTTTTGAGTTTTTAGAGCCCACAAATGTGGAGAATCACAAATAGGATTGGCCACATGTAAAAGTTTTTATGATTTTGTAATAAGTTGTTACCTCTCTATAAAAATTGTTGGCTTCTCAAAGCGCTATTCGTTGAGCTATAGAAGAGATTTATAATATAAAATTCTTCGAAAAAAATCTATAGCGAATCGGCCACTACATTAGCCTAAGTCTAAAATAATATCAAACATCTAGAAATATAAAATTTCTGAAAAAAGAAACAAAGAAAATATGCTTTCAAATATAATAAATAAAATATCGCAAATATAACTTACTTGCACTGAAAATAAAATGCCATTCCTGTAAATAGCTATAAACATTATTTACGAACTGCCGACCCAGTTAGAATGGAAATGCCTTTGTCTAAATATGAACAATTATTAAAATTTAAATAATAGGAAAACATGGTACTCGTATACGTGGTATAATATTTCAGTAATACTACCATTTTTATTTGAATTTGTAAAAAAAATAAATGTATAACATCCTTCTTTACTAAAGAAGAAGTATTTTTCTACTTAAAATTTATTCTTTTTCTTTAATAAGCCCCATAAAACTTATTAAATTATAGTTATTTTTGCGATACCGTAAAGTTGCTTGTTTCTTAAGATCCAAAATGTTACCTTTTCTTATTTAGTCGATCTTTTAACTGACATACCAGGCAAATAATAATAATGATTCGTTATCACCACTAAAAGAGAAGTTTATAACTTTAAAACTCTCACTTAGTATAACCTCAACATATGTACCGACTGATTTTACTTACTTTGTTATTAACTAAACAAAGTACAAGAAGTTTTATTAAATGTTTTTTCAGAATCACACAAGATGAATATAATAACTCATTAAAAATAACTGGAAAATTTATACAAGGAATGAAAACGCAGTCCCTAAGGGTCACGGTGCTGTAATAAAACCACCTCGGATAATAAAAGTATATTAAACCTGAAAGTATAATTGCAGTATACGCTCATGTTGGATAGAAAAATATAATTGATAATAACTTCCGGTTTCACGGAAAATATGACAACTATTTTTTTGTTTTGAATAAAATATCCTATACATTTTTAATTTTTTGAATTCTGTGAAAATTTCTTTGTCAAATATAAATAGATTTTAAGAAAATACCCTCTAAAAGTAACTAAAAGAATTTTAATAGCTATTTTCAAACTTTACAGTTTTAAATTGTACGAATTCCTAACTTTGAATATCTGTCGTATTAAAACGATCCCATTTAGAAAGTCAACAATATTTTTATCCATAGGCGGCTTTTTATTATCTAACTAATTCTGAACCTTCAAAAGTCTAAGTAAAAAATTATTACACCTATTGTGATCGTCTAACAAAAAAAGGTCTTATTGATTCTATTGTGTTTAAGTAAACCGTGGTAAATGAAAAACAAAACTAAAAAATTCTATTAATTAACAACAATACAACATTAATTTAAGAAACTATAGAACAAGTATTGAAATTATCTCAGAAATAAATATAGTATACATTTAGATTAGTCCCTAATAAGAGTGGTTAATAATATTTAACTTGTAGGTTGATTTAGCTCCGTCAGATTATATATATATATATATATATATATATATATATATATATATATATATATATATATATATATTTTCTTACTACCATTATATTTCCTTCTTCTTTCTAGCGATATTTTCGTGTCGTATAGTGTTTGATAATATTTCTCTGTTGCTTCCTTTATCTCTTTGATTTATGCGATCTCTTGGTTATCATTATTTGTAAGTTTTATTATTTGGTGTCTCCCTTCATTCATTTGTTTTTTATTGATGTTTCAAACTTTTCCCCCTTCCAAAGTTTCTTCTATTTTCGAGTTTCTGTACTATCCGACGTCTTCTCTGATCTTTTTCCTTATTTTTTTGTCTATTTCTGCCAATTCTAATCTGCCATTGTTAGGACCATTTCTAAATAGTCTTTTGTGTTTCATAAGATTTTGTGTTTCTTTACTTATTTTTTGTGTTTTCTCTTTTTTTTGATGTTGCTATTTGTTTTGTAGTCATGAGTAAGCTGTTGGTTATTTGTGCGTTTAGTTTATCAAGTTCTGTTTGGTAGTTTATGTGATTTTCCAATGCTTGTCGATATTCGTATGTGTTTTGCTTTATTATTTCTGCTGGTGTCTTTATATGCATTATCAATTTACCTGCTTCAGATTTATTCTTATTTTTGCTCTGAACATTCGAGGTTTACTGCTAATGCTTATCATGTTCCGAACTGTCGTGTCGATTACAATGTTCTTGTCATTTGATAAGATAAAATTAATTTCGTTTTTTGTTATACCATCTGGGTTTTGTCATGTCCATCGTCTATGTTCTGGCTTTTAAAAAAAAAATTATTCATAACATACAAGTTATTTTTTATTACAAATAGCTTCCATAGTTCAACGAATAGCGCTTTGAGATGCTAACAGTTTTTGTGGAGAGGTAACAACTTATTACAAAATCATAAAAACTTTTACACGTCGCCAATCCTATTTGTGATTCCCTACATTTGTGGGCTGTAAAAAGTCAAAAATAATTTTTTATCTCTTTTGAAAATATAATTTATTCTATCCCTCAAGACGATATGTTCTTAGATTTTGAGAACTATTTAAATCAACTACAAAATATTTAAAAAAATAAATTTATGAATGCATCGAGGCATAAGTAATAAATAGAATGGAAAGTTAACAACGCCAATGATAACATTTAGAATAACATAATTTGTACTTGTAGGAACCTGCTGAAGCTATTCCAATCCAATTTTAAAGTTATAAAGCAATATAACGAAAATTAGTAATTTTTATATGTTTTTGACTTAAATTTATAGTTTATTTTGAAACATGAGTTCATTTACAAAAAAAAAAGAAATATGGCTAAATCAAAAATAGCATAAATAGCATTACATATTTCTGTCTTTGGTAAAATAAAAGTTAAAATTTAGATTTAATAGTATTTATTTCAAGAAAAGCCTCAAGGTTCTAAAGTTCTCTGAAAAAACATTTAGGAGACTTAAGGAGAGCCCCGTGGAGGCGTGAGTTGCTTTCACTAGAAAATGAATAAAACCAGTGACGAAAGATTTAAGAGAAGCTAATAGATTAGAAATCAAAGACGAGATTTATCAGAGATATGTGGAACGCAAGTATATATTTGTGCTATAATATATATTTATATCATTTAATTTAATTCTTCAAAATTAAGATTTGTATTATTCAGTGCTGAATGTGGCCAAACGCTATCCTAAAGGTAACATAACAACTAAGTAACACAATTTTTATGATAAAAGAAACATATATAGGTGTAAAAAAGGTAGACACATACAATAATACGTGAAGGTCCGTATTTTCTATTCAATATAAATAACTATTATTGTCCTTTTTGCATTTATTGAGTAATTCATTCATTCAACATTGTATTTAAATTAGGCTTATGAAATTTCTTTTAAATTATTTTCTAAAACTACAATTAAATAATACTATAAAATATATTCACACCTCGTACATACTTCATTATTATTACCATTTTGTCCTTTTTTACTGAATTTAAGTGGTTTGTAAGCGAAAAAAAATATTGTCCTCAAGTTTAAATTTGTGTATAAAAAAATGTAGAATTATTATTAGAAAAATGTATTAAACAACATAGGTACCATACCAAACCAGCATTTGGTAACCCAAAACAGGTGGTGGAAACGACAATCAAAAAATGGTCATATCAGCAACATGTGAGGGAATATAATTTGCGACCCCTCAAAGAAACTAACGATTAGCGTCCTTTGTTTAACAAGAACCTAAACCAAACTAATGGCGGAATTGACCACCGGCCACTGTCCTCTGCGGAAATATTTACAGAAAATGAGTATCTACAACGAACCCATGACATGTAGTCTATGTGATTAAGAGAAAGAAACCTCTATACATATCCTATATGAATGTACGGCTTTGAAGGAAGCTAATAAACCTTCTTAAGGGGACGACGCTCATATAGCCAAGAGAGGGAACCACAATAAGCCCCGCTTAGAACAATCGTCTACCCAGCCTACAACCAACCAACCCACCAAAAGAATGTCATTTCAACATATGTCATTATTTTTAATAAATTTTATACAAAACTTAAAAAGTAGAGCAGCAAGTTTTAGTTAAATTCACTTATGCATGTTAGATTGAAATTGTGAAATATTCGAGAATTTGAATTCATTCGTTCTGCACTCATTTTTGTTTAATTTTAATTTTATAAAAAAATGTTTTTGGCATATCATTTCTTTAGGTAGAATTTTGTGTAGTTGTAGACGTTCGGTTGGGATTCCTTGTTTTTGCATAATTTTATTGCATTAATTTGTTTGCAGCATGTAAAGAACATAGCCAATAGTAACAGGTTGGAAAGTGCATAAAGATGTGTTCTACTTCTTTAAAAACAAATATTCTCATAGGAAACAAGAAAATATGTTAAATATAACATAAGTCTTTAAATCGACATGAACCTAAAGTTTTTAAACATCATAGTTAAGCCCGGAAGGAAAGGGCGCGGCTTCGGTATTAAATTCAATTGACTCTCCGACATTTCACCTACGATTGTATGTACCATCTTCAGAGATCTTTACTTTTCTGAATTAGAATAATAAATTAATGCCAGAAGATAGTTCACTGTTCTACTCTCGAAGAGTAATATTCCCTGAAAAGATATCGTGAAATCGTAGGCGAAATATCGATCACTAACTCAAATTTAATACAGCCTATAGTTCAAGCACTATAATTTTTGAAGAGATGAGAACGTTAATACTGTTTTCGGCAATGGTCTTTTTATTAATATTACGGTAACAGACTGGAAAAAGGTATGTGTGTTTTTGAAATTAATCAAAATATATTAACCTCTACGAATTATTTTGTTTGCAGGGAACCTTTAACAATTAAAACAATACTTGCTCGCTCAATTGGCAAACGGAAATATGATGGAGGCCGTAGAAATCTAGATAAAGTAGTACAAAACCTAAGTTTAACATATAAGAATGAGGACAATATACGTGATTATGGAAAAATCGGGAAATTCCGAAAAGAGACAATGCTTTCTTCCAACATATATGCAACGAACCTGTTTTTTTTTTCTAAGAGTTTAGTTAGAAAGTTCTAACGATACAACAGTATTAAATGAGTCAAGAAAATAACTGGAGAAAGTGAATATATAATAAAATTTAACAAATTAGATATTAACACCCAAGTTTAATATTTCATAAAATCTTTTTTTTTGTGATCTAGGGATCCTTCCATTAGCAAGGGAAGTAAAAAAGATAACCTTTTTGTTTATTCCTTTATTTAAGGATATTTTTTACCAGAAGTATCCAACTTTTGGTGACAATGTATAAATTATAAATATAACAAGAAAATAGCTATATTTTTTATACTATAACTTAACCCTTAAAACTATATAACTCAGAGTTAGCTTCGAGCGGCAGCAGCAGCAATATCACAGTATCGAGTAGTAGCAGCAGCAAGAGCACTTGACAATGCCAAATGAGTTTTTAGCGAAACGTCGTGCTCTAATTCGACTAATCCTGGAATACTGCTCCCAAACACACACTCCATTTGTTGGATTCTATTCAAAACTACTCTTCACCTTATTAATTAGAGACTTGAGTCTATTCTACAAGTATCTTCAAGAAAAGTATTCGATGGATCTACCCGCCTAATTCCTCCCAAAGTGGTGAAAGTAAGAATACACGTCGCGCTAATACTTTACATCCTTGTGATGGTCAGCTTGTCCTCCTCGTACAACCCTTTTTTATATAGAGAACCTCATCTCTTTGGAATGATTTGCACAGGACAGTGTTTTCTACCAAGATGAATTTACAGCAAAGACCAACAGTAACCGATTTTTTCGCACATGTATCGCTCCTGTAATGCTTTAGGGATTTCTCGGCGACACATGTCCTATGCCCATAAAAAAATAACTGGCCGGACTCCCAAATGCAAATGGTGGAACGACAAATTTTAAAAATCTGTCGGATGGGTACAAACAAAAATTCATTTTTCTGTTACATAGATAGATATTAAATATAAGATTCTGAAAAACTAGATAATGAAATTTTTTAGAAAGTTAAGTTGATA
Source organism: Pachyrhynchus sulphureomaculatus (assembly GCA_019049505.1). Lineage (NCBI taxonomy): Eukaryota > Metazoa > Arthropoda > Insecta > Coleoptera > Curculionidae > Pachyrhynchus > Pachyrhynchus sulphureomaculatus. Next base: position 91,817,026 of record CM032454.1, on the reverse strand, counting down.
ATGTTCAACATTAAAGAACAAAAAATTTTAGTTTAAATTTTGAAAATATTCTTCGTGGTCTTCCTCAAACGCTAATTACAACTTTGATCATTTCTACCGTGTCTTCGACTTTCCAAAGAATGGTCAGGCAAAGGCGTTTTCAATTTTTGATGCTAGCTATATTTCAGCCAAAAAGTAATATTTCTCGATAACATTTAATGCAATTCTTAGACCATGCCAAACATATAAGAAATTTTGTCAAAATTGGAGACTATAAGTACCAAGGAATTCCCGTGGAACCACCCATATTTACATTATGGTCTTTGCCGCTAACCTCAACTTACATGCAATATGTTACTCGCATTTAATAGCAACGCATATTGCTTTGATGGTCTTAATACCTGATAAGTTGCGTGCGTTTAATAGCATCTAGTAATAGCTGTTCGAACCCTTTTTAGGCTCACACTGTTACTATACATAATTTTTTAGCTATATGCAGCAACCAACTTTAAAGCACTATTCATTTCTAAGATAAAATCGTATATACAGTTAGTAATTTATTTATTTTATGATTGTTCTGTGCGTGTGCAAAGCGTAAAGAAGCTGCGGCAACTAACTATGTTACATTACACTTCATCATTGTCTGAACACCTTCACAGAAAGCTATTTTGAATTGTTTTTAGTACGGACGATCACACAATCCAGTGAGAATTTCAATAACCTTTAAAATCAATTTGATATTGAACAGTAAACAAATATAATAATCAGTAATTAACGCATAGAAACCAAAAACCGAAGCAACAACGTTTTGATGTTCAATTAAAACTAATATAATTTATCTGTCGTCAGTATATTTTTCATTTTTCCTAATTGTAATGCTTATGGTTCTATTTACTCTCAATACTCTACAGAGTCCACCCCTATTGCAAACAAGGATAAAGTTCTTTCTTCGATATCAAGTTTTTAGGAAAAACGAAATTAATCGAAAGCTACAAAACTCATAATTTATTATTGTCATTGTACGGATTTTAGTCTACAATTCACACGAAACCCGTTTATTCTACTGACTCATGGAATGGTGAACACCAGTCTGGTAGAAATCTTAATATTGAGTTAAAATGTCTGAAACTAAATGTAATTTGACTATTATGTTGTTGATTGATTGAATATGTAATAATACTTACTATAAAGCTAAGGACATAAATTAGCCTTTTGTTTGTTGAGATATTTGCTTCATCACAAATTGGAAACATTGCACATATACTGGCATCTAAAATATTTACAATGGAAAGAATAACTGATACTGCAATTATCATACCGAACACATCATTAAGGCTTTTGACATAAGAGTGTAACGTATCCTGTTCTTCGTTATATTTTATAACCTCTCGCAAACTCTTTGATTGTATTAACTTCTGGTGGATATTTTTTATGTTTGTTTTAATTTCCCACGTTGTTAGGCATACAAATAAAAGGACAGCTTCAACACGAATCGCAAAATAGTTAGGTCCCAATAATATTAATGTCTGAACAGTTGAAATCTCTGTGTTCATAATAAAATAGAAGAATTTAGTAATACATAAGATGCACCAACCAAATATTATAATTTTAATATATATCTTGTTTTTCTTGCCAATGTTTTCTTTACTAATTAATAATTTCAGCATATTTGTGAAATCGGATATTCTATCCTTATTGGAAAAGAGCCTAAATGATAATACAATATTTATACTGATAATGCAACAAAATTGGATCAGCAATACTATCTTTACTGCCAGTGATAAATCGTTGCCATGAATTAAGAAGAAACAAGCACCAACCGCTCCACTGCCAACACCTGTGACTACTAGAATAAGTAAACCGACAACTATTTTTGACGGTCTTAAATTACAGCATGCTAGAGGGCAGAGATTCATTATTAAACTTAGCAAAAATATCGACTTTGTAAAAATCGAAGCCATTTTTAATGACTTCTGGAGAGAACTAATGTATGTGATTATACATATATTATTAAACTAAAAAGTACTGACTATTCTGCTATGTTTTATAATAAGTAATTGAAAAATATTTTCCTATATTATGTTCCTAACACCTTCCAGTGGTTAGGCACTGAAAAAAAATATCGATGGTTTAACTGAAAGAAAAATTGTAGCCTACTTGTGGTAGTTATTTCTATATTATTTTATGCTAAAAACATAAAATGATAATTTATTAAATTAGCATTTATGCATACAATGTCTTCATCAGACGGATATAGTCAATACATCCGTCTGAAGGAAATTGATTTATTTAAAAAAGTAAAAAAACAATTTATTTTAATTTACTGAGGGTATGTTTATATTAATTATTAAGAAATAAAAAAAAGTATATAATCCTTTTACCTGTTAAAAAAAAAAAAATTCGTTTTACTGATAGAAAAACATCATTAGGTGCTCAAGAATATTTTTCTGCAAAAGTAGTTTAAAAAAGCAACTTTAGGTTGAAGGTTTGGTATAAATTACGTATCCTTTCGACTGAAAGATAACATTCTTTTCGATAACTAAATTTAAATCGCACGGTTAATTGATTTAACCAGTCCTTCCCCCTCAAACATTTAGTTTTGCAATAAATTCTCAAATTGATTTCCATACACTTTAATCCATATTCTTTTGAATAAATTCAGGCAAATATGGCGACTAAGGAGGTTTCCGATGTTATTTTGGCTGGCATGAAGTCTTACATCCTTATTCGAAGAAATGCAAGGAAGCTGTTGCTTTCAAAACATCTTGTATACCGATAATGGCGTAAAAATCATAAATTGTAGCATTTCGTACCCCGAAGACGCAAACAAAGTAGTAACGAAACCAAGTAGGAACAAAATAAAAGAATTAAAAAAAAGCTTCTTGTCTGCCCCAACGGTTCCAGGTCTTTTTGGGGAGTCGATAAGGCCATTAGTAAAGATTTCAATAAATTCACTATACCATCACTTAGACGGCCAGATAATATTATTGCAGCAACACCTATTCAGGAAGCCAACTTGCTGTCTTTGATTTACATTTTACTGTCATTTTTCAAAGAAGAACACCACCAGCTTATATCAATATGTAGTCAATGATGCCCGATATTGTCTTTCGTCAGCATGTCATAAAACGTATTTTAATGAAGCTAGACACCGAAAAAGCTTTCGGCACTGACGAAATATCTGTCATAGTACTCAAAAAATACGAGAGCGAACTAATACCACTTTTCTGTATATTTTTCAACATATTCTAGAGAAAGAGAACATTTTCTTCCCACTGCTAACGTGCCACAGTTCAGTCGATACCTAAAAAAGGCAGAGGACCTAGCCAAATAACTACCGATCAGTCGCACTCCTATACCTAGAATGAATCAATACCACAATCAATAAAGCTTTGGTAAACAAATATCAACACAAAATCTTCTAACTTATGTCACACATATTGCGAACAACGAACATTTTAGAGAATCTCTATCTATCTGATATATAAAAGGCATTCGACTCTATTTGGCATGAAGGTTTGTTGGCTAAACTATGCTCTTATGGTAAGTCTAAGAAGTTTTGTTTATTATGCTTATGTTTCGTCAGAGAGCGTTCTTTACGAGTGATATTAGACGGATTTCTGTCTAAAACCTTCACTATCAGTGATGGTACCACAAGGCTGCATACTGTTTCCCAAGCTTTTTTCCATTACATTAATGATCTGCTAGAAAGGACTCGGAATCGAATCTACCTATTTGCAGATAACGCTACACTTTGAAAGCTCGAACACCAGCTACTTATGCACATATCTGGAGACAGCAGAAACTCTTTCAACTTAACAAAGACCTGGAACAAATTCTATTTTAGGGTGACAGTATTCAAGTAGAAATCAACGGTACAAAGCCAAAGCAGCATAGTTATGTCGAGACATTCTATTCCTCTTTCATCTTCACACAATTGGTCGACGATAACTTAGGAGCAAACATACTTTAGCATATTGCATGAATAACAAAGAGAGCTTCTCAAAAGCTTGGAATATTATTTCGAACTAGAAAGCTTTACACTCCACAACAACTGTTAATTCTGTACAAAGTTGAAATTCGACCATCGATAGAATACTACTCTCTTGTTTGGGTTCTGCTCCCAACTATATACTCTTTTATATGAAGAATCTTATCCCTTTGGAATAATTTGGAAGAACAGTGTAAAAAGCGTTTTTTTAACACACGTGTCGCTCCTGTAAAGCTTTAGAATTTTCCTGCAGCACTTAATACTTTAAATTATAGTTACCTTATATGGATATAACCCACACATATATATATATATACATATATATATATATATATATATATATATATATATATATATATATATATATAATACATTAAAATACCAGGTTTCAATCCGTTCGTCTAACAGCAGCAAGATCACAGTTATCTGAGTGGATCAGAAGCAGCGGCAGCACACAGTGAAAATGCCAAATGAGATTTTGGCGAAACGTCGTTCAAATTCATTGTTAAACGAACGTATTGAAACCCCGAATTTTAATGTATTACATTCCACCATCCGTGAAAACCTCTGTTGTAACCTATTATATATATATATATATATATATATATATATATATATATATATATATATATATATATATATATATATATATATATATATATCTGTACTAAATTCAAAATCGTTATCTTTTTGCTTTCGAAAGCTATCTTGCCAACACAAAGTCTAACAGACAATTACGGACAAGAGAAAGTATGTTTTTCATTATACAGTAATCTGAAACATTTGTAAACGCCATAAGCTCAAAAAGACTAAACTATAAAAAATAAAAAAAAAAGGCAATGAAATTACTGATTATATTAATAAGACAAAAATATCAACTTTGTGTATGTTTTAGTATCGTTATAAATGATTTTCGAACATATTTAACAAACGGAAAGTTTAAATATTTTTTACTTCATTTTGCACCACTGGACAAGAATATCAATATAATGGCTTATTTCTATTTCTATATGCAACAAATTATTATTATCGATGACATGCACTTCTATATATAAAATATAATTTGAAAAATGAGCATTTTTGTTTGCTTTATGAACAATGGCTAGTTAGGCAGGTTGACAGGAACAGATAGAGTAAAGTTTTTTAAATTAATATTTTACATATATTAATAGTTCTATTAATTTTTGGGTAATTATATTCTTTGTTTCCGATTTTAAACAGATT
>CM032454.1:91734392-91811732 GCA_019049505.1 Pachyrhynchus sulphureomaculatus | reverse complement strand
ACCACCCTAAAAAAAATTTTTATTTTAAAAACAATCAACGTACGGAACACTAATTGTGCAAGTTCAACTTGCACTTGACCGGTTTTTTTTATTTTAAGTTTAAAATGGCAATAATTCCGAATATGGTATGTTAGGCAAATAATACCTAGAATTTTTAGTTGGTCTCAAAAAGAAAATAATATATAGGCCTTTGCATTTTCGAACTGAAAGTTCACAACCTTTTATTGTCAAGCTCAACATAGGCGCCATATACCACCCTATAACTTTTATTTAAACATTTTTTTTGATACACTAATTAATAAATGATATGGAATCATTATTCCTTACATATCGGACACCCTGTATATAAATATAAATATATATATATATATATATATATATATATATATATATATATATATATATATATATATATACATATATATATATATATATATATATATATATATATATATATATATATATATATATACATATATATATATATATATATATATATATATATATATATATATATATATATATATATATATAACATATATATATATATATATATATATATATATATATATATATATAATATATATATATGTATATATATATATATATATATATATATATATATATATAAATATATATATATATATATATATATATATATATATATATATATATATATATATATATAATTGAGAGTAATAAAAAAATAACTTAATTTTTATATCCCTAAAGTCCAAGAACCCTGGAAAGAACATATAGCAAGATATATGTAGCAACCCTTCTAATCTCCAAACCTACCCCATTAACCGTTTATATATACCTTAATATAAATATTACTTTTTAATATAAGTAATATTTTGTTTATATTATATTACATCAACAAAAAAATTTGAAAAGCACTGAAAGTACTATTAAAATTAACGATCCCCACATTTTTCACTCGTTATTTGAAATAAAATTTAAAAAAAAATGAAAAATAACCTAATTATTTGTTATATAACAATGCAAATACAAAGTCATTCTTCTACTTCCCCTCTTCATTCCTTTCGCATCTGTTTTATTACAAATGGTTATGCTTAAAAATGGCTAATTATCCCAATCAAACGACCTGGAAAAATTCTCATAATACTATTGAAACTATACAAGATTCTGCTATATCTTTCAGCCTCTTCCTCAATTAAAATTGATATTTATGAAAAATAACATAATTTTCTTATTTTAGCAGTCCAAGAACCTTAAAAAGGACATATAACACGATATATACGAAGCAACCCCTATTACTCCCTACCCCACCCCATTAACCCCTTATATATTTTACTATAAATAATATACCTAAAATTTGTCAGTTACATCAAGGAAAATACTGTTAACACTATACGACATTTACCGATCCCCAACCCTTCTACCCTCTTCTTGGGTTAAAATTAGAGATGAAAAAAATAACCTAATTTTCAAATTCTCCGACTCCAAAAACCTTAAAATATTCTAAATGAACTCCTTCGTCTTAAGTGATCATTCAAAAACTACAGACTTCATTTATGTATATATATATATATATATATATATATATATATATATATATATATATATATATATATATATATATATATATATATATACATTTATATATATATATATATATATATATATATATATATATATATATATATATATATATATATACATTTATATATATATATATATATATATATATATATATATATATATATATATATATATTATATATAAATGGTTCAAAAAAATTAAATTATATTAAAATTAGCAGTAAGGACGGAAAAACTGCACACCAAAATCTTTTACAAGGAAATCACACAAATACATGGAGGAACAATTGTGAAAATACTAAAAGAACTATCCAACCTAAACAACAAATTAGCAATCCAGAAAAACCGCAGGATATTTCTGTTGAGATGCAAACATATGAAAGTGTTCCGAATGTTCTTAAATTTTAACATGTCATATTTGAAGTTCATTGAACAAAAATATATAAATAGTATTATGAAAAAAAACGAAATTTTAAATCTATCGCTTAAAGAGACAATAAAAAACATCAATGAGATACCTAGGTTAATTAAAAAATTCTTTACCGAATAATTTGGTGGAAACTTTTCTTGTTTTTGAGAATATAAAATATCAAAAAATACAAATTAAAACTAAACAACAAAAAAAATGAAGTAGCACACATCTTGTCATTGGGTCTAAATTTCTCAATAGACATTACACACAAAAAAAATTACCCATAATAGAACACATTTCATCCATTAAAGTTACAATAAAAGACAAACCAAATAACGTGAATGACAAGATAAGGGCAGACATAACAAACATTCTTACAAACCATAAAATAAAACTCAACCATAAAAATACAAAAACAAATACCTTACAAAAAGAGTTCAGAAACATTTACACAACACTAAACAATTCATCAAAGACAACCCACAAATTACCGTCCTAACATCTGACAGATCAAACAATACGGTAGTAATGAATAAAACTGAGTATGAAAATAAAATGAACAACCTACTACCAGACAACAAACATATCTAAAACTAAACAGTGACCCAACCAACGTATACCAAAAAAAACAATAACGCATTTATAAAAAAATTATTAAATAAAAAAGAAATAAATAACTCTGAGGCAAAATATTTAACCATTAATAACCAAAATTACACAAACAAGACATCCCATTAGAACCAATTGTGTCATGTATACAATCGCTTTATTGTAATTTATCAAAGTGCATATCTAACATCACAGGTAAAAATAATTTTGTCATTAAGGACTCGTTCATGTTTAAAAAATTCATTGGCACAATACAAATACTGCACTATATACAAACATTCCAAAAGAATTGGTATTCACTGTCTTAGACAAAACATGGGAACAAATACAAGAGCATAAGTCATTGTCTAAAAATAGTTTCATAGAAGCCATGAATCAAATTATAAGCATAAATTATTTCCCATATAAAAACATATTTTATCGACAAATAGACGGATGTGCCATGGATTCGCCTACTTCATCAGGAATTGCACAACTAATAATGGAATTCTTGGAGGAAAATGTAATAAAGAAATTAAAATTCAAGATGATATTTCATAAAAAATTTGTCGACGACTGACACAGAAATTAAAAATACAATCCAAGAGTTCAGCAACTTCCATCAAAAATTATAATTTACAATGGAAATAGAAAAAGATAAAAAAAATAAACTTTTTGGACATGACGTTAGCGCAAAAAGACAACAAAATAATTACAGAATGGTACACCAAACCTACCTGGTCGGGTCGATACCTTAACTATTACTCTAACCACGCAAAATCCCATAGAAATAGTGTCATCATTGGTTTGACAGACCGAACATTATACTTAACCTCTCCAGCACTAAGACCAAAAATAATAAATAAAGTAAAAGCAATTTTAACACAAAACAATTTAGAACAAAATGGAATAGGCAAAGTAATAAAAAAAAACACATAAAATATACAATTACCAAAAAAATCATCAAAAAGATAAAATTCAAAGTCACAGTAAATACCTACCTTTACACACAAGGGTACTCTCAGAAAAATTAAAGAATGCTCTAGAGAAATATGACATTGTGGTCTGCAATAAAAAGCATAACAAACTAAAGGCGCTGAACACCAATCTAAAAAGCAACATACCAACCTTGTACCAATCAAACGTAATATATTCAATATCATGTGCTGACTGCCCAAAGAAATACATAGGGATGATATGTCAATGGTTAAAGAACCGACTAAATGGATACAAATACACTATAAACGCCCCAACTGCCCTACACAAACACATGACAGAAGAAAACCAGAACTTCAATTTTAATAAGACCAAAATCATAAACAAAGACCATAATTACAAAAAGTTAACCACCAAAGAAATGATCGAAATTAAAAACGAACAGCACGCTGTGAATGATAAAGCAGACATAGCACATATTAGCCACATATACACTAATTCCGTACAAAATAAAAAGCAGTAAAAAATCTAAAAAAAAATATTGATGGCAAGTTCAATGCATCAAATAAGTAATAGTTTAAAATCCATTAAAGGTTGCGTATGACATTAAAATTATAAATGTATGTTATGTTGTAACTCCTATTATTAATCGTTAAGTCTTAAAATTTAAGTAAAAAATTTTAACATGTATGTGTACAGAGTTGTTGTTATAAAAAGAAATGTCAAGGAGGTGTTTTCTTTTAAACAAATGAAGCAAAAATTCCAGGAAATAATAATTAAGTGTTTATATATATATATATATATATATATATATATATATATATATATATATATATATATATATATATATATTCTAGTTTCGGATCGCGAAGTGTGTGCATGTGAATCGAACTCCCGGCAATAGTCAACTCGTTCAACGAGCATTATTACGGTAGTATTTCGATCTATTTAATTGTTTTGTCGATTGCAAACAAGAGTGTTAGAATTAAGACAATAAAAAAATTTATGAGTGTGAAATCGTATGAAGCTAACGAAATGATAAGCGATGACCTTGGCCATGTTAATGCGTATAAGGTGAGCGAACCACCGGAGAACGGTGATAAGAAGTATAAACAGCTTTTTTTTCTTTTTCTCCCGTGTTTGAGAAAGAGATATACGAGGAGCACACGTAAAGTTTTTATAACCGAAAGAACAATGGTTAGCGATAATTATACATCAGGAGACTTCAAAAGGGGAAGAGTCGAAGAAAAGAAAAGCCAATGGGATTATTCAAGAAGAGTAAAAAGCTGATACGAACACCACAGAATGAGAAAAACGAAAGAGTAGATAAGACAGACAATTTGATAGAAATGATCAGAGAGCTAATATCAGATATAAAGGAAATAAAACAAGATCAGAAGAGATACCAACAAGAGTTGAGGGAACTAAGAAAGGAGAATGAAGTATGAAAGAGGAAAATAAGATAATTAGAGAGAGAGAGAGAGAGAGAGAGAGAGAGAGAGGATAATAATTATCAGGTTATTAGATTGAGAACACGGAATAATAGGAGTATAAACGGAAAAGAGGAGAAACTGGCAGAAGAATAACAAATGTACTATGTAGGAATCACAGGAACAGAAATGAAAGGAAATGGATGCAAAAAATTAGAAGAAAAGGTCATAAAAGAAGAAGACAAAATTATGGAAAGATGGATGGAATACTATAAAGAACTATTAGATGGGAATGACATAGCATACAAAAATCAACATAGAGACAAAATACCGGAACAAGATACAGTACTCACACAAACAGAAGAAATTAATGCAAAAGAAGCAAAAGAGGCAATCGGCAATTTAAACAGGATAGAAAGATATAGAAGGGAATACGGAAAAAAAATGTAGAATAACTCAACTCCGCGGGCCTTACACTCCTAAAAAAGGGTAGAAAGGCATAAGGATTAAGTAAGTAAGCAAGCATATATATATATATATATATATATATATATATATATATATATATATATATATATATATATATAGTGTATACAGGTTAGCATTAGCTCAGATTTGTTATACCTGAGTTGAGAACGCCAAATCACTGAAATTTTTTGCCAACAAAGTGTTTTAAAAGAACTTCGTGTAACTCCCTATAAAAGAATGGGCTAATAGGGACCTTGAAGTAAAGCGGAAAATTGTGACTAACCTCAGAATTGTAAATAATTATGGAGTTTGTAAAAGATTATAACAAAATTGTAAATAGACGTAAAAAATCTCTATAAAATGTTTTTGTTAACACTCACTTTGTAAGGTAGTCTATGCCTGACAAAAAAGATTAGTATAGTAAAAAAATAGGACAAATAGTCATGTTTCCAAAAAAATGAATTTTATTACATCTTAAGTACCTGTTAAGGTGATCTAATTGACTAAATGCTGATAAAGTATCTGCTCTCTGCATTACTTCACCGCCTCTGACTAAACTTCATCTATACAATTTTGAAAACGAAAGAAACGGAGTGCGCAGACTGAATTGTTGCGCTATACGTGACCACATTTGAACATGAAGGCGTTGAGATACGTCCAAACAAAAGAAATTTTTGTCCCGATGGACACCTGTCCATTCGTATATATTAGGAAGCAATTTTATGTAAGGAATTTTCTCTAATTTAAGATGGCCCAAAAAGGTTGATTAAAACATTTTTTTTGTGGTACTAACATCCAACTGTCTAGTTGAGTACAAAAGATTTTACCTCTTTTAGTCACGTAATTATCGCTCGAAATTTTCCTTCCCGAAAATTTGCTATAATCTTTCTTCCTTTTTCAGCTTCTGACAGTGTTTTGTAAATACAGAAAGAAGACATAATTTTTTAGACATATTGTTATAATTAATCTTAAAATACGAAACAAAAAAAATGTATTCAAATTATCAAAACCAGATTTATTCCTTTCTGTTGGTTTAATACCTACAATTCGAAAAAACGGATTTGCGAGATGCAGACTTGAAACCACATTCAGACTTGTAAGTTATTCATTTCAAATTTCAGTTAAGAGCTCAAGTGGTTCGTGCAAGAAAACTTTGAGAGCCTCAATAAAAGTATGGCAAATATAATAACTAATTATAAAAAAAAATAACAGAAAGATCTCACAATCCAATTTTAGGTTCAGACTAGAAGCAAGGCCAGCTAGCATTTCATCCGTCGTGCAAAATAATTTGTTCAAGTATCAAATAAAAGTCGTTCAGTTTAAATATTTATGATGATATATAATGTGTATGTCCACAAAGGTTTATTGCCTTTGTATATTTTTCTGAACTATTTAGATCTTTTCTTTAAATTGTAAGGATATAGCTATCTACACTTAAATACTGCTCACCAAGAAGCGAAATCTTATATATTACCTCCAACATTATAAGATTCACTCAATGATAATGAAGTATTTCCTCTTTTAAATTCAGGGCACCTACTAGTGCAATAACTTTTAAATCCAGTTATTATTCTGCTAGAAAATGTCAACTTATTATTGTGTATATCCTGTATATGACTCCTCAGAACAGCAATAATATTTATACTATTCTACATCCACCATATAAGCAACATTTTCTTTAACAAAATAAATAATCCATTATTTTTGCACCCTGCATATCAAATGTCCTATATATGTTGAGAATGTCGAATCTTTGGCACAATGACACTACCCAGTATATATCACCACTACACCAAACACTTTATTTTTGAACTCGACGCGTGTTTTGCTATGCTAGCTTCATCAGGAGGGATGATTGACTGACTGATGAAATCAATCATCGCTTCTGATGAAGCTAATCTGGTTAGCGAAATACGCGTCGAGTACAAAAATAAAGTATTGGGTGTAGTGGTGACATATACTGAGTAACGCTCTATATAGTTTTTTTTTATGGGTCTAGCACATGTGCTGCAGGGAAGTCCCTAAAGCGCTACAGGAGCGACATGGGTGCGGCACAAGCGATTCACTTTGTTCTTGAATCGCTGTAAATTGTACTCGGTGGGAAACACAGTCCTGGGCAAACTATTCCAAAGAGATTATGTTCTCCATATAAAAGACGGCTTGAAAAGCGTTGTACGAGGAGTAACAAGCTGAACCTCATACGGATGTGAAGTATTAGCGCGACGTGTATTTCTAACATGCACCGCTCTGGGAGGAATTAAGCGGGCTACATACTTAGAACACTTCCCATGAAAATACTTGTAGGATAGGCTCAAGTCGCCAACCAGCGAATCAAGGCCGCCGGTCAGTTCCGGGTCTCCAATCAGCTCTACTCTGAATAGAATCCAACAAACGCAGTGTATTTTTGGGAGCGGAGCCCCAAACATGGGAGCTGTATTCCATAGTTGGTCGAATTTGGGATTTATAAAGAATTAACAGTTGTTGTGGAGTGTAAAGCTTTCTGGTTCAAAATAATATTCACAACTCTTAAGAGGCTCTCATTGGTATGCCTGCAACATGTTCATGCCAGGATATATTTGCTCCCAAATTAACGGCCAAAAAATTGAGTGACGATGTTAGAGAAATGGAGTGCCCCCACCTAACTATGTCGGATTCAGAAACGTTAACTTTTTTAGAAAAAACTGCCGCCTGGGTTTTTGTAGCGTTAAATTCCACTTGGTTACTGTCACCCCCAAGATAGAATTTCTTCCAGGTCTTTGTTAAGTTGAATGACTTCCTGCTGTCTGCGGATATTCGTCTAAGTAGCCGATGTCCGAGCGTTCAAAGTGAATGAAGAGATAAGCGTACTGTCATCTGCAAAGCTGTACATTGAATTCCTGGTCTTTTCCAGCAAACCGTTAATATAAATGAGAAAGATAGTAGAAGACAGTATGGAGCCTTAAGGCTCACCGGCGTTGATAATGAAGGTGTTAGAAAGAAATCCGTCGACCGCTCCCTGAGGAAACATGAGAGCCACAAACAGAACTTTTTAGTCATACCAGAAAAGCGTAGCTTAGCTAACAGTCCACCGTGCCAAACACGGTCAATGCCTTTAATATGTCAAGAGCAACCGCTCGAGATTCTCCAAAGTGTTCAAATACGTTGTTCCAAACATGTATTACATGAGTCAGAAGATCTCCTGTTGATCTGTGTTTACGAAATCTATATTGGTGATCGCTAATAATGTTGAATCCTTCAAGATATTTTAGATGGTGCTGATTGAGAACCTTTTCCATGACTTTCAATATTATTGAAAGCAGTGCGCCTAGCCGGTAATTATTTAACAAGGTCTTCTTGCCTTTTTAGGTATCGGGTGAACCGTGGCACATTTCCAGCAGGAAGGAAATATTCCCTTTCTGTAGGATAGGTTGAAAAGACTACAGAAAACTGGTGTTATTTCCCTCACACAGTTTATGAGAACTATGGCAGGTATTCCGTCAGCGCCAGAAGCTTTTTTGATATCTAGCTTCATTAAAATACGTTTTATGATGCGCTGTCTGAAGACAATATCGGTCATCCTTGACTGCACTATGGGAATAGTAGGTGGTGTTTTTCCTTGGAAATCGACAGTAGAATGTGAAGCAAAGAGTTTAGCCAACAAGTTCACTTTCTCAACAGGTGTCGTTGCAATAGAATTATCTGGCCGTGTGAGTGGTGGTATGGTGGAATTTTGTCTAACTGCCTTAGCGGCTGACCAAAAGGACCTGGAATTGTTGGGACAAGCGAGAAGTTTGTTACTAATTCATCGATTGTGTGCCTCCTTAGTTTCGTCGATAATTTCTTAGCATCAGTTCCGGGCACAAACAAAGATGTCACGATTTATGGTGTTAGGATTTTCACGCCATTGTCGGTAAGCAAGATGTTTAGAAGCAATAACTTCTTTGCATTTCCGTTCAAACCAAGGCTTGCCATTGGGAGGGCATTTCTTCGAAAAATGGATATAAGCTTCCATACCAGCCAAAATAACATCGGAAACCTTCCTGGCGCAGCTAGATGGGTCGTTGGATCGAAAACAAACGTCTAACCAATATTCCATGAAATCTTCCCATTTAGCAGATTGTAGCAGTTGAACTTATATAATGGTTTTAGGACATATTTGAATCTGTATTGCTAACAGAGGTTAAAGATATTTATAATGAAAAATTTTTCCAAAACTATTGCCTAAAAGAGTTCTCAATTTTCGTGGGACAGTTTGGACATATTAAGTGATGTTTTGAGTTGCACCAAAGTTGCACTTGTCGTTAACGTCTCGAAATAGGCCCCACTTTGCTAGATTTGTCTTCACTGCGGCAGTCGAAGTTCTAATACGTTTTAGCGTTTTCCAGAGTTTCCAGCTGTAGGAGGCACCATAGGGCGCGTCCAGGGTGTGTTCGAGGAAATGGTGTCTTGATTTTAGTCTCCGGAGTCCCCATTGGCTTCCGAAGCGGGGGTGGCGCTCATCGCAGGTTTGCTTGAATTTTTCACTGAACTCGTGTGCTGCTTTCCGTAACTCTGGGCTATCAAAGCCAGTTGCTCTGTAAAGCTTTTCCAGTGTCGTGGGCGTCATACATGCTGTGGCCAATCTCTACGTTTCATTAAGGCTTATGTGGAACTCCTTAGCGTGTGCTGATCGAGACCACACAGGGCATGCATATTCGGCTGTGGAGAAACAAAGTGCTTTGGCGGTGGTCCGGAGCATCGTTGGTTTGGCGCCCCATTTACTGTTTGTGAGTGTGTTATGGATCGGGGTGTTGGTTGGTCGTTTGTCCAAACTGTATATACTTTTTGAAATAAGATGCAACCTGATCCAGGTTATACCTTTATGCAAAAATATTTTGTTTCATGCAGGAACCTACAAACAAAGAAACATGTAGGTTTTTATCTTGTATCAAGCTAAGCCTTAACTTCAATTCACTCTCCCGACTTCAATTTATATTTAATAACAGAAGTGATTTTATAAAATTCATTAACCTGAACGGTAGTACTCTTACAATGGGAAAAGGTCTCTTTATCTTTAGAATCCTTTCTGTACACGTGGTTTTAATCCGAATTATAACCGGAATTTCTTGAATCAATTTCCAGTAACTGCCAATTTCAACTAAAATAGTTTCCAAATAATGTACAAGTAAATAATCATATATTACGAAAACCTTTTACTATTTCCTGTAAAGCTGTAGAAAGAAAAAAGATATAAGGATATTAGCAACGCTGTTCCTTGATCACTATATCCCTCCAATGGACATTAATATGACAGGCTTGAATTGAATTACGTATACCGTCATAACAAAATAAATTAGCACGAGTGATTAGATTCACTACCATACCAATTAAATTACATAATTATTTACTTATATTGACCTGACAGCCAATATACGAATATGAAAATAATTTTTAACACTTAAAATAAAATTACAAGGAACGCCAATTATGTTATTCTGTTTGTAGCCTTGTCTACATCGGAGTCAAAACTTCAACCAGATGGCTGATTTCTTAATGGATAAATTATAAAAATTTTGTAAATTTTCCAAGAAACGTGTAATTTTAAAAGACGTTAGAATATAAAGTAAAATAACCGGTCAAGTGCAAATTGAACTTGCGCAATAAGTATTTCATACGTTGATTGCATTTAAAATAAAAAATTTTGCTACGGAAGTATAAAATGATCAGTGACTTCACAAAACACACCCCAAATGAGTTTTTAACAAAGTTTGTTTCCAATCTTTACTGAGAACTGACGATATTGAAATTTTTGTTTTTTATATATCAGATAAATTATTAAAGGTAATGCAATCGTGATAATTTTCGTTCAATCTACACCCCGTGGAGAATATTCCAGAATTTTTTTAAAATTTTTTGATCAGTACTTTTCGAGATAAAGGGGGAACACAGCGATTTTTCATGTTTTCACAAGCTTTCATTTTTCACCACACTCGATGACCTGGTAAAAAAAATGTTTTTCACTTCCGATTTCACCCTCCAAAACTAACCCCTTAAGTCAAAATTTAACTTTCAAAACTACACGACTCTGATGAGGCTATCAATTCCCATATTAGTACCAAACTTCAACTTTCTATGACAAATAGTTTCAGAGAAAATCGGGTGTGACAGACGGACAGACGGACGGACAGACGCCGAAGTGATCTTATAAGTGTTCCGTACGGAACACTAGAAACAACCTTCATTATCAACGCTGGTGTGTCTTAAAGTTCCATGCTGTCTCTCACTCTCTTTCTTATTTATACTAACGATCTGCTAGAAAGGAGCAGGGATCCAATCTACAGCTTTGCAGGGACTCATTCATTTCTTTTAAATGCTCGAACATAAGCTTACTTAGACGAATATCCGCAGACATCAGGAAGTCGTTCAACTTAACCAATACCTTGGAGAAAATCTATCTTGTGGTGATAGTAATTAAATAGAATTTGACGCTACAAGAACCAAAGCGGCAGTATTTCCTGAAAAAGTTAACGTTGCAGAACCCTACATAATTATGTCCGGACACTCCTCTAACATCGTCATTCAATTGCTGGGCGGTAACTTAAGAATAAATATGTCTTGGCATGAACCTGTTGCATGCATAGCAAAGAAAACTTCTAAAAAGTTGAGAATATTATTTCGAATTAGAAAGGTTCACAGTTAACCTCAACTGTTAATTTTGTACAAAGCTCAAATTTGACCAATGATGGACTACTGCTCCTCCTTGATTCCTTGGAAGATCAAAATGATAGGAGATTTAAATCTATTGTACAAGTACTTTCATGGAAAGTGTTCGATGGAAGTAGCGATACATGTCGGGAATACGCGTCTCCTTAATACATTAAATCCATATGAAGTTCAGCTTATCACTCATCGTATAACCCTTTTTAACCAA
This sequence comes from Pachyrhynchus sulphureomaculatus, assembly GCA_019049505.1. NCBI lineage: Eukaryota > Metazoa > Arthropoda > Insecta > Coleoptera > Curculionidae > Pachyrhynchus > Pachyrhynchus sulphureomaculatus. The sequence continues at coordinate 91,799,444 of CM032454.1, read as the reverse complement.
TCTTGTATATAAAAAACCTCATTTCTTTGGAATAATTCGCTCATGACTGTTTTCCCCCCTTCTGCTATTTGCAGCGGTTCAAGGCCAGCTTGAATATCTGCGTACACGCGACCCTCTTGCGGTACTCTAGGCGGTTTCCCAGCAGCATGTGTGCTATCGTTGTTCGTGTCGAGTTCCCACCCTTAGCACATGTCCCAAATTTATGTACTCGACGACGTTTGTCAATGTTATTAATTTTAATTTGAACAATATCTGAGCCCATGATTTTTGTTTTTGCCATATTCATTTGCACCCCTGTTTGTTTCGATGCATTTTAAAACTGTGCTAGCATATCTTGAAGTTTGTCTGTGTTCAACTTCTAATTATTTTTGTCAGTAATTGATAAAACTTAAGGGTTAATAGTTTTTTAATGTGGGAGTCGCCCTTCTTGAATATTAAGACTATTTTTGCATCTTTCCATGCATCTGGAATTTTTCTTTCTTCCAGATATTTATTTAGGAATAGTTTCAATACATTATCCTATCTTCTCCAGGGCTTTTTAGCCTTCATCTGCTTTATTGCGTGTGTTATTGCATTTTCTAATAATAAAGTAATGTCATACTAATAATTTTAAAACAAATTGGCGACTGGCTCTATGGCAGACCTGCCCATGCCAAAATTAAAGAAAAAAAAAACAACCTCCCCATATGGAGAAAATATTTTAACTGTTTTTCATAACGCACAGGACTGTAAGTTATAATTTGGTTACCAGTATATTAAAGTGTGAAACTTTATATAATGAAGTGTTCAAGAAATGAGGAATTTAATTTAATTTAAAGCCCATTGTAAATGATTATCTTAAACCAAAATCTGTTAATTAGTGTATTATTACCATCTTTAATACGATATTTTTTACATTTTAATGGGCTATAGCGACCAAATAATTCATTTTGAAGTAAAAAGAATTTCGTATTCGTATTTTTTTCCATTATTTACCCATAGATACAAATTTCCAGGTTAACCAAATAATCAATTTTCTGAGCAATTCATGTCCAAAAAAAATAGTACTTTAGAGTTAAAATAATAATTAATTGTTTTAGAATAAAAATCTTAAATTGGACTATATGCATAGCTTATTTTATATCTATATTGAACATGCCAATAAGGTAGTGCAGAGTTCTGTGACATGTAATCAAAGGGAAATTTTCAAAAATGGCGGGGTGTCCCAAAACACACCTAAGATATTCAGAATTATTTATCACATAAGTAGCCCAGGAACCCTACTAATAATCAAGGATCAATATATAAATCCAAATAGTTTTCAAAAAATGTCTGCGCAATTCGCAATCAAAATATTAAGGAAGAGTATTCTATATCAATGGAAATTATCATTCAGAGCGGCGAATTACACTCCACAACCGCTAAACACACGGTCTCGTGGTAAAACTTATCGAGCCCTACTACGTATACTGCTTGATGTGTCACCACCCGTCGGTGGAAAGCTACATGTGTTCGGGTAAACAGGAAGAAGTAGTAAATTTGTGGGAATGCAAGGAGAAGACAGAGGAGGAGGCAGAGGAGGAGGCAAATTTTCTTAACTTATAATACCTAATCTCTTTCATTCTAATAAAATTTGCAAGACCCAGAACCTTATTCACTTCTCTTCAATAAGTCTAGTAGATAATGTCTATGTGTGATTGAAATCAATAAGTTAAAATTGTTTAATATAGGGTACAGAATTTAGAGGTATAAGAAGTTCCAGAATTAGTAGCTTGTCCTTAGCTTTAAACTATTTTTAAAAGAATTTTAGGGATGGATATATCGAATTAACGCTACAGGGTACGAAAGGAAGCTAATTTCACTCCAAAATGAAGCGAAAACACAAGATTTTGAACCTTATACTTTCCTTACCCTTGTCTTATATGAGTTTTTGGGTTGAACGATTAATTACATTAACAGCAAAAATTTTAAAAAGTGTTAAATGTTCCTTATTGTAAGTAAACCAAAAATAAAAAAGAAAATTAAAAATATTCTTCTTCTAAATCATTTCGGAGTTTCCTTCCACGGATTCACCCTCCTCTTCGTATTCCTCTTCTTCCTCTTGCAAAAATATTGTTGGAAAATCCCACTCCCCGTTATAAGAAAATGACGCTCCGATAGGACTTCTATCGGCGGGATATCCCAACTTTCGTCCACTGGAACTTCTGTTGGTGGATTCGATGAAGGTGTTGGTGGTGTGGGTGGCCGCCACCCTTCATTAATGATCCACCAAAATATTTCAATGGATCCCGTAGAACTAACCCGATGGTCTTCCTCAGATTCGGCCGGACACGTTAGGTAAAACGGACGGATTGGGGTCGGCGGCCTGATGCTCGCTATGCACTAATCAATTACTAAAAAAAAATAAAAACCTGCTACCAGTCGTAGTACTGATCGACTAAAGTAGGGATAGGGGTGTTATTGGCTTAGCGTCACTAGACATGTGTAAAGACCGCTTTTGCTCAAGGCTTGGCAGAATTTTCTCATACTCGTTCTTATACTTTGTTACCCTGCTAACTAAAATGTGTGCGTGTTTGTGCATTGATTTTATATTCTTCACTTTAACGTTTTCATTTATTTATTTTAATTTTGCAAATTTGTTTGAAGCTGTTGTTTCTGTGTGTTTGAGTAAAATGAATTTGAATCAAACTGTAAGTAATATGGAATTAGCAGATTTAGTTATGCCAAATTTAGATTTATCTAATTTTCATTTTGAAACTTTAGTTTTGCATACTCCTGCTAAATTCACAGTTTCATTGTATCGCTCAAGACAACTCTCCAGAATCTGCTTTATATCCTAGTTCTCCAAATTTAATTATTGAACCGTTTGACATGTAAGTATTTGAACCATTTAATAATTTAATTTTCATCCAACCTGATATAAGTTATACAGATCCTGACACCCAAACCGATTTTTTAATAGTTAAGGCTAAGATTAAAAATACAAAATTTTCCCGAAAATTTGTTTCTAATTTAAACAGTTTGTATTTTTCCTTAAATTCTTATAAAAAAATTTCGAAACGTTTCTTCCAAAGAAAGAAGAAGATTGTGTGGGATAGAATAAAACTGTGCTTCAACAAATTGGCAAATATTAATATTTAATTTTATTTCCCTTTCGTATCTGTTATTTCCCATATTATAAGAAGTTCTACTTTTTCGCTTGGCATTACATTTCCACTAGTTCTCCAACAATGTATACGTGTAAAACGTGCAACGGACATTTTACTAGACGTGACAATCTTTCTCGAAACATGAGAAAATTTTGTAACTCAACATTACTAAAACGACAAGCGTTTTCACATTTATGCGATCCTCAACATTGTTCTAATCCTAGACGAGGTAAGTTATAATATTTTATTTAATTTATTTAATTTGTTTGATTCATTTAGTTTGCATCCCTTTAATAAGCAATTTTATCGTTCTACAAGACAATATTATTAACTGTAAACAAGTAAACTATATATTTATATTTTTTATGATCTATGGTCGACTTATTCTCACGCTGGCGCACCCAAGAGCAAAATACCTTTTTATTCTCAGGCTTGCTTGCTTTGAACACGTCGAGATCAACTCGAGTTCGAAAACCTTTATAATTACCGAGCATTAATATTTTCATGATCAAGTGCTTCTGGCAAACTCAACTACATAACTTTCCCACACTTGCTCGCATACCAAGATAAACATATTATTCCCAGGCTCACTTGCATACATACACTTCGAAGTCGATGTGGGTCTGAAAACTTACACAAACAAGTAGGTTCTTAGACCCACGTCGACCTCGTGTATGTATGCAGGCAAGCTTAGGAATAGCAAATTTATCTTCTCATGAACTCTACCTTGCTTCTGCCAATTATTTATACATATAGGGGATGACTTAAATGATTAATACTTATTTTAGTTATAATTTATCAAGTCTGATTTCATTTTTTTTGTTTGTTTAAAAGGGACGACGAAATAAGGTGTAATTAGAAGATCCTGGGGTAGCCATTTGAAATCTAGCGGCCACAAACAACGTGTTACAACATCTCCAAGAGATTTTAGAATTGTAGTGATAAAACCAGCTTTTAAGGAACATATCATTTCCTATCGAATCAATCCTATGTAAATGTTACAAGTTTTTTTGAGGAACTTGCCCAACAAGCTAATGGTTTATTGGAGCAAGGAGTAGGACAACATCCCTGTATCAAAACCAATGGGGAACATCCTTCTAATCTAACCCACAGCGTCAAGTCTTTCAATACATAACAGAAACTGATTTGCAGCAGGTCAGATATCCCAGATATAATCCAAGGGTTTTACGAGTCAGACAGAAAAGCAGACGAGTTAGCGGAAAGGGATTCTGGTAGGTTTATTAATAATTTTTAATGTGTTTTCAGCTATCTTTTTTATTTTTTCCTGAGTCTATTCCTAAACCCGAACAGATTAGAATATCTTTTTCATCTTACCTGCATTTTCTTCTTTATATGAGATTTCTGGTTTGTTAAGTTAAAAGATATAGCTAAATTTAAACTTTTAAATAATAATTGAATAAATGCTTATGGATTGGAAAAACTGAAAACCGACCTAACCTTGTTATGAAATTGTAGGACCCCTGCATTATACAAATCAAAGGTGAAAACGCCATGTTAATTTACTGTTGATTAGCGTTGCTGAAGGGAATTTTCATTATTGTTGCATTAAAGATTTATCTAGATTAGTATCTAATCAGCATTCAAAACATTATGGAAAAAAGTCCCTTTGCGATGGATGTTTTACAGTATTTCACAAACAATGACGATTTAGTGAGTCATAATGCTTATCATTGTTATCATGTTAGAATCAATTTACTATAACCAACATCCAAAATTGATAAGTTTAGCAACATAGTTCCCAGAAATATTCTAACATTTACTAATATTGAAAAACAAACTGAAGTTCCTTTCGTTATCTACGCCTATTTTGAATATATTCTTGATCCACTAGTTAGCAATTTAAATGATTTTGATCCTAACAGTCCTTACACTATTAAGCAATACGAGCATATTCCATATTATTTTATTTATTATATAAAATGTTTATTTGATGACAGTGCATCTAAGTATAAACTTAATAGAGGTTCTAATTGCAATCAGGTTTTTATTAAGGTAATAGAACGAGATGTGTTTAACATATATAATAAATATTTAAAATTAAATAGGCTCATGAATAAATTGAAGGAGTTGGTTAGGATATACTATAATTATACAAACGAATGTCATATTAGAAATTAGATTATTATTGACAAAGTTGCAAACCATGATCACCTAACGGGTCTTTACAAAGAACGAACCCACTCGAAATGTAATTTAATTTTGAAATTACCAAATTATATTCCGGTTATACTACATAACTTGAACAATTATGATTCTCATTTATTTATCAAAAATTTATATCAGCATAATGAACAATTGAAAGTTATTGCACAAAACAAGGAAAAATGTATTTCATTTATAAAATATGTTAATGTAGACACATAAGTTAATACTGTCGCAAACAATAAGTTTCTTGAAACATTTGACTTATCTAAGCCCAATAAATATTTATTACATGTTGACGCAACTAACTAAATGGTTATGCGATGTCTTAATATCTTCCACAGAAGGATTTTGTTTGGCTCTCTCAAAAACAAATTGACAGTTTTAGTTTCACCGACATTTCAGACACAACTAAAAAGGGATATGTTTTAGAAGTTGATTTAATATATATTTGCATGACTTTCACAACCAATTTCCTTTTTGTCCTGAAAATTATAAGCCTCCTAATTCTAAACATGCAAAATTAATTTTAAATTTAATAAATAAACAACGATATGTTGTTCATTACACTCTAACAATGTGTTTGAAATGGACTTAAAATAGACAAAATTCATAGAATCTTGCAGTTTATACAATCTCCAAGATTTAAACATTAACGTAAAAAAACGGATCTAAACACGAATTTAATAGAAGCAATTATAAGCTTAGTAATAATAGTATATATGGAAAAACAATGGAAAATGGACATCGATCGGACATCAAGTTAGTTACCCAATTTGAAAAAATGGTCGGAAAGATGGGGCTGAAATTTAATTGCAAAAACACACTTTAAAGAATCATTAATGAAAATTTAGTTGCTATTCAAATGAATAAAATACTAATTGAATATGACAAGCCTGTTTATATAGAATTTTCTATTTTAGATATTTCAATGGTTAAACAAGACAAGGTAAAATTATTATTTGCAGATACTCATTTATTTTGCACATAGCAACAGAGAATGTTTAGAAAGATATGAAAAATTATATTGATTATTTTGACACTTTTAATTATAAAACGGATAATGTTCACAATATGCCAATAACTAATTCTGTAGGTAAATTTAAAGACGAATTTACTGGTGAACACATAGAATGTTTCTATGGAACTGAAGCCAAAGCATAAAAACTAAAAATAATTTATTTAAAAAGGCTAAGGAAATTAAAAAAAAAATTATTAAGGTGTTATAAAACGTAATTCTAAAACCTTTTGTTCTATGTATGTGTTTTCGATCTAGGATACATCATGTGTACACAGAATTAGTTAATAAGTTAGATTTATCCTCGGTAGATCATAAAAGAATCGAAATTCCTAATTCTTACGATTTGAGGACATTGAGAAAATGACGAATTTGTTGATGTTTACTGTACTCCCTCAACTTTACCTAGTTGACATAAATAACATCGAAAAGTATTTCAATTCTCAATTTTATCTTGTATTACATGTTTAAAACTTAGAAATGTATTTAGAATCTTTTGAAAAGGAAATTGATAATATAACCTATAGAACCTATGAAAAAAAGTTAATTTGTTTTAAAACCTGAAATAAAGAGTTGATGCCTGAAATAATAGCTGCTGGCTTTTATTATTTAATAAGGGAAGATATTTGTGAACGTTATTATTATGGCGTTGAAATATTCAATGAAAGAATGAAGATTGTCCCATTGATGAATATTATAAACTTTAAAAATATTGTCATTTAGTAGATTGTTTGCGAAAAAAATAAAGATAAAAATATGGAGGTAAAAGAATTACAAATTATTATAAAAATTTATTTTATCTGCATATTTTTATAATTTTTGTCTAAACTATCTGTACCTACCTTAATATATAAATAATGTAAAAGTTTTTAAATATTTATGTTGTTATTAAACTTTTTGTTATAGTAATAATATTTTCTATGACCTCTGTCCTACAGTTTATAGTTTTATATTACCTTTCTGTATTTTCAAAGAAGAAATTTGAGACTTTCCAAGAAAAGCAAAATAAAATTCATTTTTTAATTGCACGGGATTATGCATACCGAAATGCAAGGAAATGTGAATGGGAAAAAAACTATTTAATTATGTTAAGATTTAAAAATAAGATCAAAGATTATGAAAATATTTTTTTCTACAAATTTTGAGTAAAAACAGCAGAAATCTAATTTATAATGAAAGGATATGAATTATTATTAAAGAAATATTTATATTTGATTTTTTTTTATTATTTATATATTATAACATACCTTTTTTTAAAATCCATATATTGGGAGATTTGTCAAATCCTAACCAATTAACAAAGACGCTATTTCCTTCCTTTCTTAAAATATTTTCTACTAAATATGTGCCCGGATGCTTTACTTTCTGCAACTCTTCAGAATAAAAACTTCCTTCAAAATTTTCATTATTAGCATCTTTTAAGAGGTAAGTAGTTGGGTTTGTAAGCTAAACTTTTCCTATTTTAAAGATTTCAGTATACTAACTCGGAGTATATTCTTTATGAAACGCTTCCATTTGCTTTGAGATTTTAACAAAGTCGTTTCCTTTAAGCATTTTAAATCGATAGTTTTCTTATAAGTAAACATATTTAATAACATATTTTATTCGTTTTTACTATTAATTTCGCTGGGTTTGCGTCCTGTAGTTCTATGAATGGTATTATTGTATTTTTCAACAATACTGGGCAAAATATTGTACCACTTATAATTTCCTTGCTTATTATATATTTCCATATAATGTTTTTTAAAGGTCTATTAACACGCTCCACCATACTCGCTTTTAAATTGAAAAAGCTTCTATAATGTTTAGTTTTTATAGTCATTCATTAGTTTTTTTCCATACCTGTTTGTAAATTAACTGGTTTTATGTTTTTATTAAAAAAAAATTTCATTGCCGATGTTACATATTTCCCACTTTTTTTTATTTTTGTAAGCGGTTCAGCCCAAACATATTTTGTAAACGAATTTATAACAACTAAAATGTATCTATTCTACTAAATCTAGCATAAGGCTGCATTTCAAATAAATCACCTTACCATAAGTCGTCTAAACCCTTTATAATTGTTCTTCTTCTCTGATAATTTTTCTAGAAGGTTTATGTAATTCTTCAACAATAATTTCTTTTATATTTTCCTTCATGTTGCTTTGTTCGTACTAATCCATTTTCCTGAATATCTCTTTTAAATATTTTTTTTATTGCAACATTAAGAATATCAACTCTATTTTGGATTTCTTTAACAACACCGTCAACCTTTACAAATCCCTCTTCTAACTTTCTCAAAGTAGCTGAATTTCTTAAAACTTTTACTCCCAGATCGTCAGCAACATATTTCAAAGCACCGAACTCATCTTTACTTGTTTTGTCAAATTCCTTGAACTTATAGTCTATAATTTCTTTAATTCCTTTGTCACAAACATCAAACTTATCATCTACATTTATTACTATGTTTACCAAATCATTTTTTATTATCGGTATTTCCGCCTTTATTCTTGCTTTCAATTCTTTTTCAGTATTAATTTTACCTTTGAATATTTTTATCTTTTTGTCACCTTCTGTATATTCTCATTATTTTCGCTTGCTCTCTTATCAAGATTTTCAATTATTTTGAATTTAACATATTTTGTATCGCTCGTGAAATATTTTAATATTTTATTTTCAATATTTTGATTGATTTGATTTTTCAATAGAAGGAATAAAGGAGTAAATGTAATGTTTTGAACTATGAGAACCCAGCTTATTGACATATTATAAATGTATTTATGAATTTGTAACCTGTATTGATATGATAACATTGGCTTCTTTGACTTCTTCTTTAATGGAAATTATTTCTTTGTTGTGTTTTGTATGATCTGCAAACATAGATGTTACTAATAAACGCAGTCCACCAATTCATTAACATCATTCCAATATACATAGCCTGTATTCGGTTTGTTAATTTTTAAAGTTAAACTACCCACTGGTGTCGTTAGTTTATTAGATCTGATCTGCCTAGGATTAATTTCCATTTCACCTTAAAACAAACTTTGAAGGAGATTAATGGTTCCAGTTTTTGTGACACCTTTTCTTAGTAAATCATCAGGATTGTAGTTTCTACGGTAAGCGTTAATTCTCTTTAAAATATTCATATAATTATCAAAATCTTTTTGGATATAGCCTGTAGGTTCTTTTTTAAATAACAATTCATATAGTCGTGTTGTTCCAGGCTATTTTACTTAAGGCACTTGTATATCTTTACCAATAATCTGAACAGGTATTTATGTTAAACCTAGATAAAATTTTTATTTTCATAATCGTGAACTACTCCGTATTGATGGTCAAATTTGTATTCTGTGTCCCTTACACCACCATCAATATACTAACGAGGAAATTTATAAAATTGATCCAACCAGTTACTATATGCTTCTGTAGTAATGTAGTAATTTAGTGTTTGTTTAGTTTTTTTCTAATATATCAAAGAGATTGTGAGGTGTCGTTTCTGCTACAGTGCTTGTTCGAGGAATGGATGGTCCTTCAGTTTTAGTTAAATCACTATGAAAAAATTATGAAGTTTCATATGGCAGTTTTTTTTGCCTTTTTGAGTTGATGTGCTAGCAAAGATATTTCTCCCTAGTGTTGATATGTCAACGAACGAATGTTTTAGTGGTATTGATGATTCATGTTATCAAATCTTCTAAATAATTTGGAAAACTAGTAGAATCTAATAACTTTATAGATTTTCTCCGCCAAAATTAAATAATTATCCCCTTAATTTTTCGTGAAATCAAGCTAACTACATATTTAAATCAAAGAATGAAAATGAGTAATCTGTTGACAACGTTATACTATTATATTGCAGACATTCCAAGAAAATCTTTGGACCCAAATTTTATTTGTTTTGTTCAGAAATAATGAATACATTAAAATTTTAATGTGGATCATATATATTTTTATATTTACACAATGTATAAGCTGACAAAATAATTTGTCGTCCTGACATTGTATAAGCATACCATTAATAATTCACATAATAAATTATTTTATGGTATTTCTCTCGTGGTGGCATAATAATATATTATGATTACCATTATCTTTTCTTTTTTCTCTTTTTCAATTTAAAATTATAAGTACAACAAATTTACTAAATAAACAATTTTTAGCAAATAAATTTAGGTAATACGAACATTTTTATCTGTTAAAAAAAATAATTTAGCAAGTTTAGTTTTATTATTGTGTAAACAGGCTCTGTTTCAGAACACAGAGAATTTGAAACAGTAAAGTAACTGGTTCAAATTCTCTAAATAACTTGAAAAACTTGTAGCACATTACTACTTTTGCTTCACTAATAACTTTATTGATTTGTTCAGTAAAACCGTCCCTTTACATTTTTGTAAACTCGAGTTAGAGACAGATATTTCAATAAAGAAATTAAAACAAATCGTTGGTTGACCCTATTATGCTTTTTTAGAGCAAATATTCCAAAACAACAATTAGAGAACAATTTTATCTGATTTTTTTTAGAAATGATGAACATGATTATAATTTCAATGCATATGACATTTTTTGTTTACAGCTGACGATATAGTCTTTAAGAGCTCACAATTTATAAAGCATATAAGGAACGATACACGATATTCACATAATAAATTATTTTGTAATCCTATGTTACCATAATATATTATGATTATCATTTTTTCTCTGTATTTGTCTTGCTAATTGAAACTAAATGTACAAAAAAAGGCTTACATAACCAGTTTACTTTGACTAACTAGACAACTGTTGGCAATATAATTCCGGTGATCAAAATTTTTTTGTTCATAAAATTCGCTCTCTTATAGCATAAATAGGTTATGTTTTAATACCCAAAAAAAGTTTGCAAAGACATTAATTCATTTGGAGAACGAATAGCATATCGCCACTATGTCTTATCAATAACTTTTTCGTGAAATCAAGTTAAATGAATATTAAAAAAATAATAATAAAAAAATGACATTCAATTGACATTGACAACATAATATTATTATATAGCAAATCTTAAACTTTAGTTGTTTGAGTCTTTAGAAGTTATAAATACAATTATAATGTGAATGTGTATGATAAACATTTTTATATTTACGTAATATGTAAGCTGACCATATTTTTTTCATGTACTGACATTACATAAACATATAATAAACATATTCACATCATAAATTATTTTAGTCATTCTATCTCATGTTACCATAATATATTATGATTATCATTTTCTTTTTCTTATTCTTTTTAATTTAAGAAGAAATGCTCACTTGAAATTAAATGTACGAAATAGTTTTGCATTACAAATTTGCTTTAACTAACTGAGCAATTTTATCAATATAATTCAGGTGATAAGGATTATTTATTTGCAAAATATAAAGATTTAAGTTTCTTATCATATAAACATGTTTTGTTTAAATAGACTAACAAAAAGTTGTTTTAAATACTTTAAATAGTTTAGAAAATCAATGGCATATCACCACTCTTTGTCTTTCTATAACTTTATAAATTTTCTCAGTCAAAATTAGGTAAGAGTCTCCCTGAAATGGAGTTAATTAGATATTTCTTCTCCTTCTTCTTATTTATAGCTAGGCACTATTGCCCATTTTCTTTATTCTCTGATTTATATATCGTCGCTTCATCTCTTTCTTAGACGTCTCATCGATCTCCTTCCATTCGGCGCCTTGTCTCTTGCTATCCTTACTACTCTGTTGCCATTCTTCCTATCTACTGGTTGATATTTTCTATTTTTTACATATGCGCCTTATGTCTTCACCTCTTTCTCCATTTCTCAGTGGCTTGTTTGTAAATTTCCTAAGTATTCTCATTACAATTAATTCCAACATCCTCTAATATCAATCTGTATCGGGTCTTATTTCTGATGTGTAAGTCATTACTGGTCGCATTACGCTCTTGTTGTTCTTGTTTTGGTCTCAACGGCGAAGAATTTATTTCTAAATATGGTATCACTGAGGCATCCCGGTATCATATTAGCCTTGTTGACTTTGATTTTATTTCTTCCTCGATTTTACCGATACTAGTATTTTGACGCCCAGGTAATCGACCTCGATCACTTGTTCTATTGGTTTATCTTCCACCACCAACGGGCACCTGATCGGCTCTTTTGCTATTACTATTGCTTGGTTTTTCAGTTGAGACTGACATATTCTATTGTTTTACTGCTATGTAGAGTTCGTTTAGTAGCCTTTGCAGATCGTTCTTGATCTCAGCTATTATTATGGCGTCATCTGTATAACATAAAATTTTAAGTTCTCTGTTACCCTTTCTATATCCCTTCTATCTTTCGACATTCTGTATAATTTCATCCATAACAATATTAAAAAGGAGAGGACTTAAAGAGTGTCCCTGCGTAATTCCGGATTCATTGTTGATTGGTTCTGCCTTCCTACTGCTAATCTTGCCACTACTTTGTTGCCTTTATAAATATCTCCGATATTTTTGATTATGCCTAATGGGATCTTCCTGTTATATAATAGATGAATAACGTCTTCTATTTGTACATTTTGAAAGCTTTTTTAAGTCTTAGCATTAGTATAACTGTCGCTGTTCTCCATTCGTCTAGGATTCTATTCAATCTTATAATCCTCTGTATAAGTGTTTGGAGTTACTAGAGAGTATCCCCCATATTTTAATAGTTTATTCGTTATTTCGTCTTGGCCGGGAGATTTACGATTCTTCAACTTTTTCAGTGCTTCTATTACGTCTTCTTCAGTTATCGTTTATCGTTATATCTGGTGTTTGTGACAGTGTGATACTCTGTTCTCTTTTATATAATTGTGTAATATATGTTACCCAAGTTCCTTTCTTCACGTGTATGTACTCTATTAGTTGTTTCATCTCAGTTCTCTCTGTTGTCTTATGAATCTTCATATTTGTTTTTGTTGACATTGGAAGACTAATTTTTTTTTTGCAGCTCTCGCAGTATTCCGTTTTTGCTCTTCTTACTAATTCGTGGATTTCTATTCGTATTCCTTTATATCTTTGGTACAATTCATCTGTCCAGATTGACCTATACTCTCGATAGCTTCCTTTCTTTTCAAGGCATTTCTTCACTGAACTGTTTTTGTTCTCCATTTTTTTATTTTTATCGATAGTTTTATTTCCTATGCAGCTTTTAATACATTTTTTTATTTTTAACCAACCGTCACCTATGTTATCATTGTGGTTTATTGGAATTATTCTGATTTATTCTTTCAATTTTTTATGGTACAAGTCTCGCGTTCATTTTTCCCGTAAATTTTCTATTCTTACCCTCGTTTCCAGTTTTTTATTTTGGATGTATTTCAGTTTGTTAGTACATAATCTACCGTTGATCTGTTACCTCTAATATTCTCGAATGTATATTTACATTATTCCTAATGGTCAAAATATGTATTAATTATTCTCAACTCAGATGTAACGCAGAAATTTTTCATAACCTCCCCGTTGTCATTTTTTGTTTTCATTAAATCTCTGTTTAACTCCCTGTATTACCTCATTTCCAACTCTTGCCTTCTAGTCGCCCTTATTATTATTATTTCGTTGATTGGAATCTCATCTATTACTTTCTGGAATTCTTCATACAATTGTTTCCTGTCTTTTTCTGGTTTACAATTTTCCCACTACATTTGTTTTTTGTTGTTTACTGTTAGTTTAACCTTTACTATTCTCTCCGATATATATATATATATATATATATATATATATATATATATATATATATATATATATATATATATATATATATACACTTCATTTTCATTCTGTTTCTTACTGCTCAGGGCTACTCCTTCTTTTGCCCGCTGGTCTCTTGCTACACTATTGTAAAGGAGGTCATATTCTCCTATCATTTGTCCTTTCCTCTTCTTCTTTGTTTCCTATAAGGAGCATATGTATATTTAGTGATCTCTGATTTCAATTTCCACTTTCTGGTCTCCATTTATTGATTTTTTATTCCAAGTTACGAGCCTCATTACATTCCGTCTTATACTTTTTCTTAACCTTTTCCTAGCATGTATCGTCCCCGTTACAGCCGTCCTATCCTGAGGCAGAGCTTGAAATCGGCAACAGGTCACTAAGCTGCTTAATCCACCCAGTGACCTGTAGGCGGAGTTAAACTAGATATTTGAATAATTAAATTGAAATATATAACCAGTTGACAATGTTATATTATTGTATAGCTAATATTCGAAGGAAATATTAGCGGCAAATTTTGCTTGACCTATTCTTAGAAATTATGAGAACAGTTATAATTTTAATATGAATTACCACATTTTTATATCTATACAATATCTAAGCAGACGAATTTTTTTTACTTACATACAATATAAATGCATATAATGATTCTCCAGATGCACTCTCGTGTTATCATAATATGTTATGTTTATTATTTTCTTTTCTTTGCAATTCACAACTAAATGCCCACAACATTAGGTAACGCAGATATTTTGGTTCTTGAAAAAGTAATTTGGCAAATTTTGTACTATGTAAACAAATACTCTTTAATTGTGAACAAATACTCTTTAATTACACAGAAATATAATTTGATGTTTTCAATTCAAAGAATTTGCAAAACTAGTAGCACATCACTACTTTCTACCTTCCTAATAACTTTATAGATTTTATCAATCAAAATTAAGTAAAAAAATTCGTGAAATCGAGTTACCTAGATATTTGAATTAATAAATGAAAATAAATAATGTGGACAACATTATGTTGTAGAAGCAAATTTGGTTCGTTTTTTGTTATAAATTATGAATACGATTACAATTTCCAAGTACATTATTCACATTTTTCATATTTACACACTAAGTAAACTGATGATTGTCATTATTACAGTATATAAGTGTATATTGAAAGATTGTTTATAGTCACATAGTAAATTTGTCAATTTCTTACATGTTACATGATAATTTATGATGATTATCATTTTCTTTTTTAGTTCTTTTTCCTTTATATTTAGCACTAAATACGCACTTGAATTTGAAAATACAAAAATAGTTTTGCATAATAAATTTATTTTGACTAACTAAACAATTTTTTAGTAAGCGTATTTGCTGATAATTTTGTTTTAAAAAAAGCAATGTCGTCGGTTTAAGTTTCATATTGTATAAACAGGTTCTGTTTAAGTGGTCAGAAAAATGCTTTGATGGTTTCAAATCCTCCAAATAATTAGAAAACGTCACTACTTTCTGCCTCCTTTTTTTATTTTCTCAGTAAAAATTAAGTAAGTACGATTCCACGAAACCAATTAAATTAGATATTTTAAAAAAATAAAAATGAATAATGGGTTGACAACGTAAAGCGATTCTATAGAGCATATCTATAGAAATAATGAATACGATTATACTTTTAATATATAAGGACCATTTTTTTTATTTACACAATATGTAAGCTGGCGATATAGTTTTTGGGTAGAAATTATTTTGTGATCTCTCTCAACCTTACCATAAGATATTATGATTATCATTTTGTTTTGTTTTCCTTTTTTCACTTTTTAATTTAAAAATAACTGCAAACCGGAAACTAAATGTACAAAAATAGTTTTGCATAACACATTTATTTTGACTGACAAAGTTATGTTATTATATAGCAAATATTCCAAAGAAAAATTTTGAGGCAATTTTTTTTTTTAAAACTTATGAATACTATAAAAATTTTAATGTGTATTATCATATTTTACATTGATATTTACAAACACTCATATTTACATAATATCTAACCTGCCGATATTTTTTACGTACTGACAATGTATAACTACATAATGAACGACTTTTCTTATTAATAGTAAATTATTTTACGCTCATCCTGACTTATGTGACAATAATATATTGTGGTTATCATTTTTATTTTTCTCTTTCTTTTCTTTCTATTTTAAAACTTAAAGCACGCTTGAAATCGACTGTACAAAAATAGTTTTGAATGGCACAATTACTTTGTCTAAGCACAAAATTTTTAGCAATTAAATTTAAATAACGCCTGATATTTCTTTGTAAAAAATAAATTGGTCGGTTTGAGTTTAGAATTGTGTAAACAAGGTCTGTTTAGGAACACAGAAAAATACTCTGAAGTTTTTAAATCCTCCACATGATTTGGAAGACTAGCAGAACCTAATTACTTTATAAATTTTCACCTTATTTTTTCGTGAAATCAAGTTAACTAGATATTTAAATAAAATAGTGAAAATGAATAATCGGTTGACAACATTATGCTCGTTATGCTTATATTTTAAGAAATTTTATTTGTTTTATTTAGAAATGGTGAACACCAATAAAATTTTAATATATGTTATCCACATTTTTATATTTACACAGTCTGTAAACTGACGTGATAGTTTTTACGTACTGAAAATGTACAAGCATGTAATGAATATTTACAAAATATATTTTTTTTTGTTTTTCCTCTCATGTTTCCATAATGTAGTCGTATTATGATTACCATTTTCTTTCATTCGCTTTCTTTTTTTATTTAATGGAAAAATGAACACTTTAAAACTAAATGTACAAAAGTAATTTGCGTAACAAATTTACTTTGACAATTTTAAGTAATAAAATTCAGACAATGCAGATATTTTTGCTTCTAAAAACGTGTAATATGATAGGTTTAAGTTTCTTATCGTATAAAGAGGTTCTGTCTAAGTACACAGAAAAATGCTTAGATGTTTTCAAATTCTCTAAATATTTTAGAGAGAACTAGTAGCAGATTATGACTTTTTGCTTTCCTAATAACTTTATTGCATATTTCAGTCAAAATTAAGTAAAAGCGTCCTCTGATTTTCTCGTAAAATGGAATAAACGAGATAATTTAGTAAATTAATGAAAATGAGTCGGTTTAACAAGTTGATTTTATTAGATGTCAAATATTAGAATAAAAAACTTTGGAGGTACAATTTTATTGTACATGAGCTAGATTTTTTTTACACACATTTACACAATATGTAAGGTGACGAATTTTCTTTATTTATTGACAGTATATAAGCATATAATGGATGATTCTCCATACTTAGTAAATTATTCTGTAGCCATTCTTTTCCATGTTACTATAATGTATTACAATTACCATTTTGTCCTTCCTATGTATGTTTCTTAGTAATTAAAAAATAGATGCACCAATGAGACTAAATATACAAAAATCGTTTCGCATAACAATTTTACTTAGTCCAAATAAACAATTTGTAGCCAGAAAATTTATGTTATGTGGATATTTTTGTTTATAAAAAACAATGTGGGAGCTCCAAATTTGTTTTAATTAAAAAGGCTTTGTTTAAGGACACAAAAAATACTTCTATATTTTCATATCAATATTCACATAATAAGTTATTATCCTTTCTCTCTCATGTAACCTTATTATATTATAATTATCTTTTTATTTCTTATCTCTCCCTTTTCGTCTTTAAGTTAAAAATAAAAGCACACTTAAAACTAAATGGACAAAAATAGTTTTGCATAACAAATTTATTTTAACTTACTAAATAATTTTCAGCAGAATAACAGAAGTGATAAGCATTTTATTGCATGTAAAAAAATTAGTTGATATGTTGAGTACTACAGCTTCTGCTGCATCTCGCATTTCGACTCCCATGCCCCTCTGTCTTTCCAATCAGTCTCGTGGCTAGTTCTGTCTCTCATTATGTCCGTTATTCCATTGATCCATCTTAGTGCTGATCTTCATTTCTTTCTTGTATATATTCAAATGCTCTTTTTCGCCATCTATTATCGGACATTCTTTTCACGTATCCGAATCAAATTAACTGTCTGGTTTCTATTCTTCCTGTCCGTCTTCTCATTTCTTTATTTTGGACGTGCTCATGTCCAGATATTCTACTGCTCGCCTTAAACAATCCATTTCTACCGCGTCTTCGCTTTGCTTATCTTTTTTTTGTCATTTGCCAGCATTCTAATCCATGCTTCATTATCGGCTCTGTAAATCGTCAGCTTTGTTTTCATTTTTGTCCGATTTGGCCAAAGTAAAGAGTTTAGAATCCCTACGCATTTTTTATCGTGTTGTGAGTCCTGTTGCCTTTCTGTAATGATCCTTTGATGGAAATTACGCTTCCCAACTACTTAAACTTCTCGCATCTAGTTATTTCCCTCAACTTCATCCTCACCCAAACTCCAGGTTTTATATTCATCTTTCAGAGAGAAAAAAATATTTTTAAATACTCTAAATAATTTGGAAAATTAGTAGAGTGTCACCATTTTTTGCAGTCATAATAACGTTATAAATCCTTATGCTTACAATGTAGTTTTTTGTGAAATTGAACTAAATATTTGAAATATCAAATGAAAATAAATAATCGGTTGGCAACGTTATATTATAATCTAAAAAATAAATAAATAGCGAAGATTCTAGAAAAAACTTTGGTGGCAAACTTTATTTTATTTTTTTAAGTAGGCATCGCCCGGTGTGAATCATCGCGTATGTTTAGGCTGCGTGAGGTTGCTTTACGTTTTGTGGCTGTGCCGATGATCGTAGACTATGAGACCAAATAGCATGATGAAGCACCTGGATACAAAAAAAATCTTGAGGCGAAATAGCCAACCGTTCGAATTTGCGAGTGGTGACTGATTCAGGGGCGTCAACAAGCAAAAATCACAACTTTAAAATAGATTTTTGCAACTTACGAGGTTTAAACTCGAATATAAAGTCAGTGCTACGACACCTACAATCAAGTAAACCTCATATACTCCCTTTCTATGAAACCAAGGTCAGGTCATCGACCAGCATAGTCAAATTTCTTTATCCTGGGTACGACTTCTATTCTCAGTGAAACTTCGATGTTTTGAGGTTAAAAATAACAACTCAACAAATCACAAGGTTTATTTGCTGCCTCTATCTACCACCAGGAGATGCTAACTTTAGAAAATCTTTCGCTTCTCTTGCAGACACCATCCATCATTTACAGATTAACTATCCAAATGCCAAAATTTCCATTCTGGGCGACTTTAATGACTACAACATCAACTGGCTTAAGTATTCAAATACTACCGACGAACAAGGTCGTAAAGCTGAATCATCCTGAATCAGTTGTGCCTTAACTCAGTTTATTGACGAGCCAACACGGATCCCTGATCGAGACGGCGAGTTCACTAGTCTTCTCGATCTGTTTTTAACCACCATTCTAGAATATACACCGTCACAGTAAATCCGCCGTTAGATTTTTCTGATCATAAACTGCTGCGACATCGAGTATCCTACTAATCAGTGATAGAGAGGCGCCTAAACTGCGCACGATTTGGCACTACAAATCTGGTACATGGGAGAACCTCATGGAATATTTTCGAATTTTCCCTTGGTTAGAACATAGAAGAACGGTTGGCGACTTGAGTCTCTTCTACAAGTATTTTCATGGAAAGTGTTCGATGGACGTAGCCCGCTTAATTCCTTCCAGAGCGGTGCATGCTAGAAATACACGTCGCGTTAATACTTCATATCCGTATGCTTATTACTCCTCTTAAGTAGTGTATTTGTGGGAATGCAGGGAGGAGGAGGAGGAGGAGGAGGCAAAATTTTGCCTCCGAGAGGTGAAATGATTGCCTCCGAGAGTTGAAATTTTGCCTCCTCCGTCTCCCATCAACATTCCCACAAATTCTAATAAAAATAAATTTGCATATAAGTGGAAGGGGTAAGAATTTCATGATATAAGAAAGTCCAGAACGATTAGCTTATTCAGTTCTCGTTAATAACACATGTAAATAATGTCTACAGAAGAAGAAGAATCTTGCAGTGAATTAGAAAAACAAATTCTACACTTGTATTTTACATTTTGTGATTTAGCTGAGGAACAGGTTTTTTTATGCTAGACATAGCTCTCAAGAAAAAGCCCGTTTTTATAATAATATAGTTGATATTTATTCAAAAGGGATAGATGCTTGTATAAAATATTTCAAAAATGAAAACGTTTTAGAATTCATAAAGGAGTTGGAAAAAAGTGGTTTCCATAAAGAAATTACACATTTGAAAGGTTATATAGAAGATCCAACAACATTAAATTACATCCGTGAAGTTGAAAGAGAACAATTTCGTGCTGAGATGATAGAGTTATTTTCTGATAATGGAGGAATTAGTTAAGGAGATATATGAAGAGTGTATTATGTCAGAGGCTTGTTCCCATTATTATCGAGATATAGGAGGAGATCATGAAGCACAAGATTGGTCAATATATTTTGAACTAACAGATCATATTAAACTTTGTCGAAATGCTGCTAATTCATGTATTTTTTACTTGAAAACAAAAGACTTAAAAAAATTATTGTTAGA
Source organism: Pachyrhynchus sulphureomaculatus (assembly GCA_019049505.1). Classification (NCBI taxonomy): domain Eukaryota; kingdom Metazoa; phylum Arthropoda; class Insecta; order Coleoptera; family Curculionidae; genus Pachyrhynchus; species Pachyrhynchus sulphureomaculatus. The sequence continues at coordinate 91,778,885 of CM032454.1, read as the reverse complement.
GTTTAGATTGTTAGAATTATATGAATATATTAGATTAATTGAACAATATTCAGAAAAAGAAAATGTAACAATGTAACAATCTATAATAGAAATTAAACAATATTTTTATTTCATATTTAAGTTGTTTTATTCATTCATAAAAAAATTGTCATACAAAAAAAATACATTTGATAAAGCACATATAGATTTTGACTTTGAGTGATAAAAACATTTTGGTGTTAAAGCTCTAATAGAGGGTTCATTATCTATTTCAATTATAGGACTGGATGAATATTTCTTAAGGTATTCTGCTTTTTCATTTCCTTTAACATAAATAAATTGGATATCCTTAGTAAGTTTCTTCATAATATCAGCAAAACAATGAAGATGGGTGTATCCTTCATTCCAGTTAATGCAGTGATGACATTTCATCAACCTAACGGCTTGTTTATGTAATTCTGGAGAAAGTAAATTTAATGCAAATGGTTGTTTAAATATAAAGTGGCTTATCCTATTGCCATCATAAGCTGCTAATTATTTAGGTATAAATTTATTTTTTTCATCTTTGAATCCTTGTATGTCCAGAATTAGTCTCACACTCATAATTTTAAAAATCTTAATTAATTTTTAAATCCGAAAAAATTTTTGAACATAAAAGTTTTTTCGGAATAATCGTCTATTTGTTTCTTCAACGCTTCTAAATCCTTAACGAAAGAGTGTAATCTTTGTTGAAAATTGTAAAATTTTAACGTCTTCGGAAATAACTGGATGGGTTGAAGACATAATCAAAACTGATTTATTTTTATATTATATGTATAATAAATATTACAATTTCAAAGTTGTTTGACTATTTTCGTTAAAGGATTATAGCTAAATATTTTATCATGTATTATAAGACAATATGCTGTTGTTTTAGCTGAAATTTTTTCCTTTGTTTCGAATTCAATTCTTAAAGTCACCGGACCATTCTGAAGTAAATCTCTTTGATGTGAACAGTTAATATAAACAATAGGCGCACGTTCCTTAAATTCCATGGGATTAAAAATTGGTTCTGTTGGCAGATTATAATACAACTGACGAAATTCAGAAAACATTTCATATAATGTAGCAAACTTGTTATTATTAAAATCAAGTTGAAGATCGTTATAAGGATATCTTTCCGAATTTAAAAACAGATTTATATTTCTTAGTTCACAATGATCAAATTTACTCATATCAGATTTTATGTTTCCTCGTCTATTGGTTTGGAAAGCAACTAAAACATGACGCGGTGTTTCAACCTTAGTTGAACTTTTTACAGGCCAGTTGTGTCTTGTAGTTTCCAATAGTTCTGGATATTCAACCAATTCCCAACTTCGGAAAGAAATAAGTATATCATTATTTTTGTCGATAAGTTTCGTAAGTGCCAGTTCTTGCGGGATGGCTACGGTAAGATGAGGTACACGCCAACATAGCTTTGTTATTGTAATTTTGGGTTTTTCATCCTCTGTAATTGATACTAGAGCATTAGTATCATCATTACTCCTTATTAAAATAAGTTCTTGTTGTGAATTCAAAATGATTTTATTATAATCTTCAAAAAAATCCTGAGTACATCTTTAAAGGAATACATAGAGAAACATTTCCTTTATCATCGATCATAATTTTTTCTCGTGTTTTCATATTTGGATACCACCCGGCATTTTCTAATTTTGTGCTTTCATTTTTATTGTAAGATATATAACCCTTAAGTGTTGAAGTTGTACCAACATCTCGAACAGAATCAATAGTGACACCATTTAAAATATAACGAAGCTCTTTAAATAAGAATGCAGGAGCATTATTGATTAAAACCGTGTTCGTTAGGGGAGTTTTACCATCCTCTTTCGTAACTTGTAGTTCTAAATAAATCTCACTCTTGCATGGCAATGTATATTTGCCAGTTTTGTTGCAAAGAAATTCTTATTTCATCATTTGGTCCTAATTTTGTAGGATTAAAAGGATCAAAAGAAAGTACTTCCCAACTTAAAATGGATTCATCAAATAAAATGTTTTCTTTTACGTTAAGATATTCCATTACTGTTTTAGTTTAAAACCCAAACTTTTCAGAAATTGTCTATTAGAAGGTGTTATCCTTTGTGTGTTTGATTTATTACTAAATAAAATATGTTTGTCTCCTTTCTTTTTAAGCTTTTTTATATTAGACTTAGTAAGCATATTAATGTTGGATCGTTTTTTGTGATAGAGGATTACCATTGTTCATGAATTTTTTTTAAGATGTAGCCTTAACGTTAGTACTTCTCCTCTAAAATTAACAAGTTCACCTTCTTGATCTATTATTTTAATAGTAATTTTTATTTATGGTTTTTACGGTTACTGGAAAATATATGACGTTTTGTGGTGATTCTATTATTTTAAAACCGGAGCAACATTGGGAAAAAATTGATGTATTATATGAACAGGTTTACCGTTAAGATATGATCCTTCAGCAATACTACAATCGATATTATAGAATTTATTTTAATAATCTCCGCAGGATTGTCTGATATATGTTCTACATTCGGCTCTAATCTTTTATGTGTAAAACCTAATAATTTACCAATTGTTGCCTCATTAAATATTACACCCACTGACGACACCAGATGATGTGTGTGTAAAGTGTTATTATTTGCGAACATGTTAAATTGAATACCTCTTTTACTACACTTATCACGTATTTTATTTAGATCATCCAATTCATAGCTTCCTTCAGGTATCAAAAATACATAATTATTATCAAAAATCATTCTATTATTAAACGCGTCAATATTTGGTATTGCATTAAATGTTTCAAAATTTACTAGTCCAACAACATACTCGGCATCTTCTTCTAGATATATAGCAGGATTAAATTCTACCGTTAAACTAGGAGAATTACCAGTAATAACCAAACTATATGACATATCCCTTTAATATTCTTGTAGAGACTGAAGTAAGTTTATTAATTATATGTTATTATAAAGAAATTTTAAACAAAGTTGACCACAATTTGTTTGGTTAAAAGTTTGATGTTTGTTATAATTGTATGTTATAATATTTTTATTATTGTCACTATAAAAATATGAATTTAACTCAGATGGGGGGCGTAAATTACCATAACTATCAAAGTAAATTATTTTTTTTTCCTTTTTTTATATATGCTGTCCAACCACTATAGCTATCCAGATTAACAATGCCACATTCATGTGTCTGAATCCTTTTAGGTAATTTATTCCTCATAAATACACCTCGAAAATATGGAATTTGTAAAAATTTGGCATACTTTATTAGATCATAATTTATAAGCGGATTCCGAGGTATATAATTTAGCAGTTTTTTTGAATATGGTTTTAAAAACAATCCGCATCCTGTTTTTATAAGGTTTTAGAAACAAACCACTTCCTCTTTTTCCAATTGCAATAGATTCCATCATTTGATTATGTCGTTTAGCTTCAGATAATTTTTCTTTGGCTGATCTCGTATCATTTACAGCTTTTGCAATACCAGCGGCTCCTCCTCCAAGTGCGCCCAAAGCAGACAAACCAGCAAATATGGGTATAAGAGGTAAAAATCCCCCTGTCTTGGGAATGGGTATTACCCTTGTCTTAAAATTTACACGCTTCCCTCTCTTTCCTATTGACTTAAGAGCTGTTTTGATACTATCATTTAAACTTTGAAATTGTTTTCCCATAATTCCCTTTCTAGCTTTCGATATAGCTTTTGATAATGACATTCCTCGTCCTGCACGATATTTTTTTTGTGTTGTTTTTTCTTTTTTTTTAAGTCCCATTCCTAATTTTCTATTTACTTTCATTGCTGTTGCGATTCCTAGAGCAGAAGTTTTTTCTCCAAAACTTGAATCAGCAGCTTTCAACCTCACCAAAGCCTTTTCAGATAATAATTTATCCGCAGAATGTCTCATATTTATATCATTCGATTGGGAGTAAGAAATGTCATGCTCTTTGCAGGCCTCGTCTAATGGATTAATTCCTTTATCACCCCTTATAAGTCTTTTTTCTAAATTTGTCCCCGGCCCACAAAAATTATAACCCGATAAGTGTAGTTCAAGTGGTAATTTATTTATTAAAGTGTTTAAAAAAAAAACCATCTCCTCTTTTTTCGCGTTTTGTTTTAAAAACATGTTGTTTACGATGTGATTTAAACATTATATATGACGAAGGTGTTGACACAAATGACTAGTGTTGTCGAAAAAGTCAAATATATATGATGAGAATTGAAAAACAACCATTTTCTTTAAAAATTAAAAATCGCGATTCTTTATCAAATAATTTTAGAAAACATGGAAAATTGTTTGAAGCAAAGAGTAAAAGAGGATTAATAGGAGGTCCTTCGGGATGTGGTAAAACCAATGTCATAATTAGCCTAATTGAAGATCCTAATGGTTTACGTTTTGAGAATTTATATATTTATTCTAAGTCTTTATATCAACCTAAATATGAATATTTAAAGGCACTTTTTAAACCTTTAAAAGAAATTGGTTTCTCAACGTCAGACAGTGAAGAAAATATTATTTCACCACAAGACATAAAATCAAACTCTGTAGTAATATTTGATGACACAGTTTGTTGTAACCAAACCATAGTAAAGGATTATTTTTGTTTCGGAAGACATAAGAATACTGATTGTTTTTATTTATGTCAAACATACTCATCTATTCCGAAGCAGTTGATACGAGATAATGCAAATTTAATTATTATATTTCAGCAAGACAACACAAATTTAAAACATATTTATGATGATCATGTTAATGTCGATATGTCGTTTAATAAATTTAAAGAGTTCTGTTTATTATGTTGGAAAGATAAATTTGGATTTCTAGTAATAGACAAAGATTCTAATATTATGATGGGTAGGTATAGAAAAGGATTCGATTCGTATATTTATTTATAAAAATAGATTAAAACTTGGCAACATTTTAATTATGAATGAACAATTGGCGAGAGAACTTGTTAAATCAAGAAAGGCTGTTAAACAAAAATATCAAAGTTTAAAAAATGCTGAATTTGAGACTCAAGCTAAACTGGAAGAAACATATAAACCAATTACAGAACCACTACAAAAACTAGTGGGAAACACTTGGGAAAAGTGAACTAAGAGATATTAGTGAAGAGTTTCAATCTCCAATTAAAAAATTTTATGAATCATCAACACCGCCAAAACATTCGTTCGCTGACATATCAACACCAGGGAGAAATATCTTTGCTAGCACATCAACTCCACAAAAGGGCAAAAAACGGGAAAAACTCCAAATCTTCCATATGAAACTCCATCATTTTTTCATAGCGATCTAACTACAACTCAAGGACCATCTTTCCTTCGAACAAGCACTGTAGCAGAAACAACAAAATCTTCACAAGGATCTGAGACAACACCTCAGAATCTCTCTGATATATTAGAACAAACTAAACAAACAATAAATACTTTCATTAATTCAGAAGCATACACTACCTGGTTGGATCAATTTGATAATCTTCCTCGTCAGTATATTGATGGTGGTGTAAGGGATACAGAACACAAATTCGATCATCAATACGGAATAATTCACGATTATGAAAGTGAAAAATTTTATCTAGGTTTAACACAAGTACCTGTTCAGATTATTGGTAAAGATATACAAGTGGTTGGAGTAAAATATCCTGGAACAACCGGATTATATGAATTGTTATTTAAAAAAGAACCTAGAGGCTACACTCAAAGAGATCTCGATAATTATATGGATATTTTAAAAAGAACTAACGCATACAATCCTGATGAGCAAGTTCAAGGAAACGCTTCACACAAGTATATTACAATAATAGGACCATATTTACAAAGAAAAGGCATCACAAAAACTAGAACTATTAATCCCCTTCAGAATTTGTTTCAAGGTGTGCTTGCAACTAATCCTAAACAAACCAGATCTAATAAACCAACCACACAAGGTCGTAGTTTAAGTTTAAAAATTAATAAACCTAATACAGACTACGTATACTGGAATGATGTTAATAAATTGGTTGATAGATTGCGTTTATTAGTATCATCTATGTTTGCAGGTCACACGGGACACTATAATGAAATTATTTCCATTATAGAAGAACTCAAAGAAGCTGATGTTATCATATAAATTCATGTTTCAGAATAATTAATGCATTTATAACATGGCGGTTAATAAGTTTGGATCTCACAGTTCAAAACATTACATTTACTCTTTTATTTCTTCTATTGAAAAATCAATAAGTTCAAATATTGAAAGTAAAATATTTAAAGATTTTAAGAGTGATACAAAATCTGTTGAAAACAAAATAATTGAAAATTTGCAATCCGATTTAAAAACAGACGTAAAAAATCTTGATAAAAGAGTTAGCGACAATAATGAGGATATACAGAACGATGCAAAAAAGATCAAAATATTCGAAGATAAAATTATTCCGGAACATCTAGACCAAATTATAAAAATTTCAAAATATGAAGACGACATAAAAATAATTAAACAGAAATATGAGGCGTTGGATAGTTCAGGACAAGAACTGAAAAATGAAATAATTAGGGTTACATCAGAAAAAGTAGAAAATGATGTTAATAAAAATATGGTTAAGAAATTTCAAACTTTTACTGATTTGCTCAATAATAGAGTTTCACAGGAAGTTGAAAATTTTACGAAGGTGCATGATGATATGAATCAAAATATTCAGAAAGTTGATAGATCTTTAAAACTTCATTTTACTGTTCATAAAAATGATACTGAAAATATTAAGTCGTTGGAACAAAAAATTAACGAAACTTATAAAAAAACAAATGATGATTTCTCAAAAAAAATAATATTGTTTCAACAGAGATACAAAATTTAAATGTGAAATTGCAAACTATAGTTGAGGAACGCAAAAAAGAAAATTTGGATATTGAAAAAATCGATGATATATTAAACCAGTTAAAAAATCTTGGAAAAGAATTGAAAGCTAGAATAGAGGAGGAAATATCGACAATAAAAAATGATCTGGTAGAAACAATAAACAATATTGTAACCAATGCAGACGAAAAGTTTAAAGATTTTGAAAATAAAATCAAAGAACTTGACAAAGCTGTTAAAGATCTTATAGACTATAAGTTCAAGGAATTTGACAAAACAAATACAGATGAGTTCGCTGGTATGAAATCTGTTGTTAATGAATTGAAAGTAAAGATTTCAGAAAATTCGACAGCTTTAAAAAAATTTGGAGAGGATTTTGCAAAGGTTGACGATAATGTTAAAAAAATCAAAGGTATAGCTAATAAAATTAAAAGTTGAAAAAATAATTAATTGTTATTTAAGTGAGATATTTAGCAAAATGGATTAGTATGAACAAAGTAACATGAAGGAAAATATAAAAGAAACTATTGTTGAAGAATTACATAAACCTGCTAGAAAAAATTATCAGAGAAGAAGAACGATTGTAAAGGGTTTAGACGACTTATGGCAAGTTGATTTAGTTGAAATGCAGCCTTATGCTAGATTTAATAAATCAAATAGATATATTTTAGTTGTAATAAATGCTTTTACAAAATATGTTTGGGTCGAACCACTAAAAACCAAAAGTGGGAAGATGTAACAACAGCAATGAAAAAAATTTTAGATAAAACCACGAAACCTGTCAACTTGCAAACAGATCTGGGAAAAGAATTTTACAACAGAGACTTTCAAAAACTAATGAATGATTATAACATTAATCATTATAGTAGTTTTTTTCAATTTAAAATCTAGTATTGTGGAGCGGGTTAATCGAACTTTAAAAAACATTATGTGGAAATATTTTAGTAATCAGGGAAATTATAAGTGGTATAATATTTTACCCATTATAGTTGAAAAATACAATAACACCGTTCACAGAACTACAAAGCACAAACCTAGCGAAATTAATAGGAAAAATGAAGAAAAAATATTATTAAATTCGTTTACTTATAAGAAAACTATTGACTTTAAGCACACCAAGCTTAAAGAAAACGACTTTGTTAGAATATCAAAGCAAAGAGAAGCATTCGATAAAGGATATACTCCGAATTGGTCTACAGAAATCTTTCAAATAAGAAAAGTACAGCTTACAAGCCCAACTATTTACCTCCTAAAAGATGCTAATAATGAGGATATTAAAGGAAGTTTTTATTCTGAAGAGTTGCAGAAAGTAAAGCATCCGGATGCATATTTAGTAGAAAAAAATTTAAGAAGGAAAGGAAATAGAGTCTTTGTTAAATGGTTAGGATTTGACAATTCTCACAATTCATGGATTTTAAAAAAAGATGTGTTGTAATATATAATAAAAAATAAAACAAAAATTAAAATATAAATATATCTTTATTATTTATAATTCACATCAATAAATCTTTTATTATAAATTAGATTTCTATGATTTTTACTCAAAATTGAAGAAAAAATATTTTTACAATCTTTAACCTTAAAGAAAACGACTTTGTTAGAATCTCTAAGCAGCGGGAGGTATTTGATAAAGGTTATACACCAAATTGGTCCACTGAAATCTTTCAAATAAGAAAAGTCCAGGTTACTAACCCAACTACTTACCTATTAAAAGATGGTAATAATGAAGATATTAAAGGAAGTTTTTATTCAGAAGAGTTTCAGAAAGTAAAACATCCCGATGCATATTTAGTAGAGAAGATTTAAAGAAAAAAAAGGAAATAGAGTTCTTGTTAAATGGTTAGGATTTGACAAATCTCACAATTCGTGGATTTTAAAAAAAGATATATTGTAATACTAAAATAAAACACCAATTTAAATTTACATATATGTTTATTTTTAATAATTCATATCACTAAACCTTTCATTATAAATAAGATTTCTATGGTTTTCGTTTAAAATTGTAGAAAAAATATTTTCACAATATTTAATTTTATTTTTAAATCTTAACATATCTAAATAGTTTTTTTCCCATTTACATTTCCTAGCGTTTCGATAGGCAAAATCCCATGCTATTAGTATGTGGATTTTATTTTGATTCTCGTTGAATTTCACAAACTTCTTCGAAAAATTTTCTCTTTGTTTCATTTCTTGTTAATTTAAGTTCCAATTCGTCGGGATAGACTCTCATTAGCTCCAACATGGTACACGCATTTTCACTATTTGGGTTCTAAGGAGGATTTAAAGTGTTGTAGATATTTGTAAACAAATTTGAAGATTGATTATTCACAAAAACACATTAAAATATTTCTTGAACTCTTGTCTTTTATATATTTGAATTCTGTAATCAATAATTTCCTGTAATTCCCACAGTTTTGTCTATAGAATCGGAAGACAAACAAATATATTAACCACCATTTTCTTGCAGTTTTACTATGGGTTGGTGGTTGTATTTTTCAAAATATATTGTTATATTATCCAATTTAATAGGACTCTGATCTTCAAGATATGAATAAAAATAATTCACAATAATACCTTGATATCTTAGTAAATTCTTCCAATCTTCTTCATTTAAAGTTAGTCGGAATCCTTGTTGTCCACCAATAATAACTTTTGGTAAAAAATCACTCAAACCAATTCCAACATTTACAAATTTTGATGATGATTTGTTTAAATAATAAATTTTGGAATTGAGAAGTAGATTGTTTCTACGTGTTGTGTAATAACCACTGTTCATTATTGAAATAACTAATGTATCAAATATTGGTTGAGAATATCTAGATAACTGAAATTGCTAAAATGTTGGGAACTTTATTATGGTATTTCCCCCACCACTGTTCCCCCACTAAATATAGGAAATCCTTATTTCCAATATCTTAAATAAACAACTCCTGTTAAAGTGAGGAGTAACCATACAGATATACAAATAAAAATGTTTAAAATAAAAGATAAAATACAATATATGTTTTCATTGTTCTCTTCAGTTTTGTATTCGGAGAAAAAATTAAAAGAAGTTTTTTTATTTGTTACATTAAAATTATGTAATTGGTTTCTATTTTTTGTACAATTTACCGTGTGACAAATTTCTATCCAGTTTGTGTCAAAAATGGTGTTGTTATCATAGTAATATAAAATTTTGAAAAATTTGTTATCTTCCGTTAAATTAAAAATTTCATATGAAAATACGAATGTTTTATTATTGTTAATTTGTTCAAAGATCATATCATGACATAAATTATTCTTTGTTAGATCGCTATCATTTGAAAAACATACAACACCACGCTTTGTATGATATGGGTTATTAACTATTAACGTACAATTATAGAAATAATATAAAAGAATACAATGTGGAATAGAAACCATTTTTCTTAATTTGATTTACTGTAATTTGGGATATTAGTCACAAAAATACTGTTAATATCAACAAGAGTTTATTAACAATAAAAATATTTACAAATTGTTCCATTATTTATATCTTAAAGTAGATACAAAAAATTTGTAATAAAATAATACAAATATACAAATAAAATACATCTTGATAACAATTTCTGGATCGTAATATTTTTATTTCGTCATTTTTAATTTTGTAATATCGTAAACATTGTACTAAATCTCAATGTTTGTAAAGTTTATAATGTTCATCTATAGGACAATCGTTATACATCCACTGAAATATTTCAACACCACAATAATAACATTTACAAATATCTTCTTTCATTAAATAATAAAAACCTGATGCTGCCAATATTTCAGGATTCAACTTTCCATTCCATGCTTTGAAGGAATTTAATCTTTGTTAATAAGTTCTATATGTTATATTATCAATATCTTTTTCAAAAGATTCTAAACACATTTCAAACTTTTAACAACAAAATGTGAGATAAAATTGAATGCTAAAATACTTTTCAATGTTATATATATCTCAATAAATTCAAGTAGAAGGAGTACAGTGAACATCAAAAAATTCATCGTTTTCCCCAACCCACTGATAAAGTGGAATGTCGTGATGTCCCCAAGCAAGAGTTTCGTAAGAATTTGGTATTTTGAATCTTTTATCGTCTACGGAAGACAGAGCCAACTTATTAATTAATTCCGTATATATATTATGCATTCTAGATCGAAACACATACATAGAACAAAAGGTTTTAGAATTACGTTCCACAACATCCTTATAATCGATAATATCTAATTGTTTATTTATACTACTTTTAACACCCTTAGCCTTTTTAATCGTATTAGTTTTGGTTTTTACACAATAAGCTTTCGCTCCAGTTCCATAGAAACATTCTATGATTTCACCAGCAAATTCATCTTTAAATTTACCCACTACAGACTTAGTAATTGGCATATTGTGAATATTATTTGGCTTATAATTAGAGGTGTCAAAAAAATCAATATAATTTTTCATATCTTCATAAACATTATCAGTATCTACCTCCAAAATAAAAGAGTCAGTATCTGTGTATAGTAACTTTACCTTGTCTTGATACAGAGGTTTTAAGAAATCATAAAAGAAATCATACATTATTGTTTTAGAAATATCTAAAATAGAAAATCCAACATAAACCGGTTTGTCATAATCGATTAGTATTTTATTCATTTGAATAGCAACTAAATTCTGAAATTTTTGAAATTAATTATAAAATTAATTAATTTATTTTATTTATAAAATTAATTAATTAATTAATTAAAATTAATAATAAAATGAAATTGTTTTGAAATTAAATTTTCAGCACCATCTTTCCTGCCATTTTTTTTTCAAATTGGGTGACTAATCTGATGTCTGAACGTTTCTCAACATTTTCCATTGTTTTTTTCCATATATACTATTATTACTTAGCTTATAATTGTTTCTATTAAACTCATGTTTAGATTCATTTCTTAAATTAGTATTCAAATCTATATAACTCTTTAACCAAGGAGATTGTGTAAACTCCAAGATTCTATGAATTTTCTCTACCTTAAGTCCGTGTTGAATACATTGTTTTAACAAAGTATAATGTAGAACATATCGTTGTTTATTTTGTAAATTTGGAATTAATTTTGCATATTTCGAATTAGGAGGTTTGTAATTTTCAGGACAAAAAGGATATTCGTTGTGAAAGTCGTGCAAATCAGAAGGATATATTAAATCAACTTCTAAAACATAACCTTTTTCTGATGTGTTTGAAACATTCATTACATTAAAATTATCCATTTGTTTTTGGGAGAGCCAAACAAAATTTTTCTCTGGAAGATATTGAGACATCGCATAGCCATATAAATTCGTGGCATCTACGTACAATAAATATTTACTAGGCTTAGATGGGTCGAAAGTATCAAGGAATTTATTGTTTGCAATGGATTTTCTGGTAACACAAGTACGAACTCCTCCTCGTACATTATCTTTAAAAAAATGTAACATATCTGGGTCTGTTAAAAGCTCTAACTCTATGCCTACAAATGTTAAACATGCATCAAAACTTAATCCGGGAAAGCTATAGTAATGCGCAGGATCTAACTTATAAGTAGTTAAACAAGTTTTTCGAAAACTTTCAAAAATATCTGCTAAAAGCAGTACATCGGATTTTAAATAAATATCAGAATATTCTCCTATTAAATTACAATTGAACAAATTCCATACACGTTTAGCTCTGCAATATTCATCTTCAGTAATATGTTCTCCTGTTAAATCGTTATAAAACTGTTCTTTTTCTGGTAATGTATCTTCATCTAATTTTGCATAATCAGTAATGTAGCTGTAAGGAAAAACCCCTTTTTGACGGATCAAATCAAACTGTTCCTTTGTATTGAAAAATTTTAAAAGTTCTTGAAATTGTTGATCCTCTAGGGTATTAGATAATTTTGATAATGAAGATGATAAAAATTGAAAAGAGTCAATAAATCTTACGCAAAACTGTTTTTTTTTTTTAGCTTTTTTGTTTGCTTATCAAAGTATGTGTCTACATTAATATATTTTTTCAAACGAAATATATTTTTCTTTATTCTGAGCAATTACTTTCAATTGTTCGTTATTTTGACATAAATTTTTTATAAATAAATGAGCATCATAATTTTTTAAGTTGTGTAGGATAACGGGAATATAATTTGGTAATTTGAAATTTAAGTTACATTTAGAATGTGCCGGTCCTCTGTAAAGACCTGTTAGGTGATCGTGATCTGCGACCTTATCACTTTCATTAATAATAGTTTTATTGCAAATATGACATTCGCCTGTATAATTATAATGTATTTTATCTAACTCGTTCAATTTACTCATCGGCTTATTTAATTTTAAATATTTATTATAGATATCGAACACATCTCTTTCGATTAATTTAATAAAAACCTGATCACAATTGGAACCCCTATAAAGTTCATACTTAGATGCGCGATCATCAAATGAACATTTTATATAATAAGCAAAAGAATATGGAATATGTTCGTATTGTTTAATAGTATAGGAACAGTTAGGATCTAAATCATTTATGTTACTATCTAACGGTTTAAGAATACATTCAAAATCAGCATAGATAACGAAAGGAACTTCAATTTGTTTTTGAATATTAGTAAATTTAAGAATATTTCCGGGCACTATGTTGCCAAACTTATCAACTTTGGGTGCAGTAAATTAATTCTAACATGAACACAGTCATATTCATTATGTCTCATTAAACCATCATTATTGGGAAAATATTGTAAACATCCATCGCAAAGAAACTTTTTTCCATGATGTTTTGAAAGTTGATTAGAAACTAATCTGGATAAGTCTTTAATACAACAGTAATGAAAATTCCCATCGTCATCACTAATTAAAAGTAAATTAACATGACGTTCTTGTTTTTGTTTTGTATAATGTAATGGTCCTACAACTTCATAACAATATGTTAGATCTGTTTTCAACTTTTCTAATCCATAAACATTTATAGAAATATTATTTAAAAGTTCAAATTTAGATATATCTTTTAACTTACAAGGAACATCCAAACCAGAAATGTCATATAAAGTAGAAAAATGGGGGTAAGACGAAGGATGATCTTCACGTCCGGTGGGTTCGTGTAAAGCTGCGGTTACAGACCAAAAGAAGCAGTTGTCGTCCTCGTTACGCATATTGATGATGGCGTGCTTATTGGCAATTTCTTGAGGTAAAGGAATATACTGTGAAGCTCTCAGAGGATTGTGCTTATTTACATTGACCTCTAAATATAGAAGTTTGACTAACGTCCAACCTGAAACAACAGAAATATATATTAAAATATTTTAATTTTAGCATTTTAAAAGTTAGTATTAAAAATATCTGTTAAAAGGAATAGGAACAGACGGAATATAAAATAAAATTGAAAAAATATAAAAAATTTAAAAATAAAATAAACGTACCAGAATCTCTTTCGGCTAGCTCGTCTGCTTTTCTGTCAATTGTTTCGTAAAAACCTTCAATTATTTCGGAGACATTTGAACTGCTGCAAATCGTCTTGTATTGTGTGTTAAAAGATTTGACATTGTAGGTGAGATTAGTGGGGTGTAGATATAGTCCAAAGAGCTCTGCGTTGGCCTTGATACAAGTATGTTGTCGTAAAGCTCGCTTTAGTAGGTCATTAACTTTTTGGGCAAATTCTTCAAAAAAACTGCTAACATTGACATGATCTTTGTCTGGGTTAATGCGGTAGGAAATTATTCGTTCCTTAAAAGCTGATTTTATCACTTCAATTCCCAAATTGTCGAAGAAGTGATAACTCGTTGCTTGTGGTTGTTAGACTTCAAATGACTTCCCCACGATCCTCTAATGACATCTTTTTCGCAATCTTTACAATATTTAATTGCTTCTGAAACAAAAGAAAAAAATTAAATTAGACGTGAAGATATTACATATTTAAGTAAAGAAATTGCAATAGCATGGTGATGTTTATAGGAAGACAAACTTGTTATTTCCAAGCCGTTCTGCAAAGCAAGGCGGCGAGATCGACGTGGGTCAAGAACCCTGTACAACCTGTTGTAAAAAAAAAAAAGCATTTTGAGGCATTTTCCGGGCCTAAAAATCGAAAATTTAGGAAAAATTAGGTGCGGGGAAAGGGGTAGGAAATTGCTTTTATTGGTGTTTAAAACGAAAAAAAGTAAGGAAAGGGAAGTAAAGTAATCTCTTGCCTTTCAAACCTTCTCCTACCATTCAGATTTGTTTGATATAAAAGCTCGGCTTTTAGAACTGCTTGGTATATTCTTACTTCATCAGTTGTTTAGATTTTAAATCTAAAACTTTAAACAAAAAAAAATGTCTTTCAAAATTCACGTTACTAGCCACTTTTCATTCGAAGTATATGACTCAAATAACCGACTTGTGCCGCAAAACCAACTAGTTAATCCGACGCCAGAAATCAACGATATTTGGATTTATGTAGGAAATCCAAGCGAAGCTGGAGAAATAAGTCTAGTAGGATCAATCGAGACGACCAACTGGACTGTTCACGAGAGGGGTGAAGCCCCTTCCTACCCGACAGACTTATTGTCAGCACCCCGCCAAATGTTCCAATTGATGAGAGTTGGGATCAACCTTCAGAGATGTCGGAGGACGACAGACCTATTTTCAGCACCCTGCCAAATGTTCCAATTGATGAGAGTTGGGATCAACCTTCAGAGATGTCGGAGGACGACAGACCTATTTTCAGCACCCTGCCAAATGTTCCAACTGATGCGAGTTGGGATCTACCTTCAGAGATGCTGGAGGACTGGGAGCTACCATTAATAATTGACCAAGCTAATGTGATAGACGAAGACGAAGAAGAAGAAGAAAAGGAGATAGAAGAAGAGGAGAAAGAAGAAAAACGTTAATACTATTTTTTTTTCTTTTTAAATAAAACAAATTTATATTTTATTTGTTTGTTTTTAATCTAAGTTCACCTCCATATCTATTTTAAGAAAAGTTTAAGAGATTAAATAGGAGTACTTTTAGATTGAAATTTTTTGGTTAATAAAATCTGAACTATTGATGAAGTAAGAATATCAAATAAACTTATTTAACTTTTAATGTTTTTGTTTTTTAATTACCCTTCTTAACTAGAATAAGAAATGCTTAACGAGTTGAAATAGAAATTAGAGTGAAAATTGACAACTTTTTGTTTGCTAAAACCTTAATTCAGCTAAATAAATTAAAAATCTTTGAAAATTATTGTGTATTGCAATTTTATTTTTATAAGCAAATAATCAAAGTGAGAATCGTTCTGGACTTTCTTATATCATGAAATTCTTACGCCTTCCACTTATATGCAAATTTATTTTTATTAGAATTTGTGGGAATACAAGGAGGAGGAGGCAAAATTTTGCCTCCTCCTCCTCCTCCTCCCTGAATTCCCACAAATACACTACTCTCTTACAACCCTTTTCAAATAGTCTTTTATATGAAAAACCTCATTCCTTTGGAATAAGTTGTCTAGGACTGTGTTTCCGACCGAGTACTACTCACAGTGATTCAAGGCCAACGTGAATCTTTTTTTTCACACACCTCTGTAATACTTTAGGGATTTCCCTGCAGCATAAAAAAATGTATTACGATTATAATTCTTTTTCCTACCTTTCTCTTTTTGATTTAAAACTAAAAGAACACATGAAACTGAATGTACGAAAATAGATTAGAATAATAAATTTACTTTAATTTACTAAACAATTTTAGCAATTTAATTGAGGTCATGAAGATTTTTTGTTTGTAGAAAAAAATTATTTGGTAGGTTTAAGTTTTTTATGGTACAAACCTGTTCTTTCTTTTTCATATATAGCCAAATACACACTTGAAACTGAATGTACAAAAGTAGTATATGTAACTAACAAAACAATTTTTAGCAATCTAATTCAGATGATGCGGATTTGTGCTTGTAAAAAAATAAATTGGTTGGTTTAAGTTTCTTATCGTATAAACAGGCTTTCTTAAATACACAGAAAAAGATTTCAAATGTTCAAAGTAATTAGAAAAACTAATAGTATATAACCACTTTTAACCTTCCTAAAAACTTTATAAATATTCTCGCTCAGAATTAAGTAAATGTGTCCCTTTTTTTTCTTAAAATTGAATTAACTTTATATTTGGATAATTAATTGAAAATAAATAATCGATTGACAAGGTTATATTATTATATAGCAAATATTCAAAACAAATATACTCAGAGGCCAATTTTGCTCGATTTTTCTTTGAAATTATAATGTTATTTCATGGTCGTTCTCTCTTATGTGTCCATAACATATTACTATTTTTTTTTTCTCTTTACTTTTCTTTTTAATCTGGAGCTAAATGCACACTTGAAACTGAATGTAGAAAAATAGTTTTATATAACAAATTATATATAACTAACTAAACAATTTTCAGCCATAAAATTTAGGTGGCGCGAATATTTTTGTTTGTAAAAAAATAATTTGGTAAGTTTAAATTTCTTACTAAATAAACAGGTTCTGTTTAAGAAAAAAAAATTCCTTAATGTTTTTAAATTCTTTAAAAAAATTTTAAAACTATTCACTAAGTTGTGCTTTGCTAATATCTTTATAAATTTGCCCGGTCAAAATTAGGAAAAAGTGTCCCCTTACTTATTCAAGAAATAAATGAAAATGAATAATCGGTTGACAACATTATGCTATTACATTCCAAAACCTCAAGAAAATCTTTAGAGGCAAGATTTGTTTGATTTTTTTAGAAACTATGAATACGATTTAAATTTTATTGTATATATTTCACATGTTTATATTGCACATTATGTAAGCTGATGATATAGGTTTCAAATATTTATAAAATAAATTATTATATGACGTTTTCTCCATGTTACCATAATATATTATGATTATCATTTTGATTTTCTCTTTTTCTTTTTTTAATTTGAAACTAATTATACGCTTGAAACTGAATGTACAAAAATTATTTTGCATAAGAAATTTACTTTGACTAACTGAACAATTTTTAGCAGTAAAATTTAGACAAAGCGGATATTTTTGTTTGCAAAAAAAAAATAATTTAGTCGGTTTAAACTTCCTATTGTACAGAGAAAAGCACTTTGATAATTTCGAATCCTCTAAATTCTTTGAGATGCTAGTAACACGTCATTACTTTCTGCCTTCCAACTAACTTTACAGTCTCCTACTTTTTCGTGAAATCAAGTTAACCAGATATTTGAATAATTAAATAAAAATAAATAATCGGCGCACAACGTTCTGCAAGTATATAGCAAATATTAAAAAAAAATTTTGGAAGCACATTTGAATTTTTGGAAATTATGAATACATCATAATTTTAATGTATATAATTCATATTTTGACATTTACTTAATATTTAAGCAGATGAATATTTTTTGGTTCTGTTACTACATAAGCATGTAAGGAACGATCCTTCATATTTACCTAGTAAATTATTTTATAATCCTTCTTTCTCATCTTACCATAATCTGTTATGATAATCATTTTTTTCTCTCTTCTTTTCTTAAATATAAAAATAGATGCACACATAAAATTAAATGTACAAAAATAGTTTGGCAAAACATTTAATTTGACTAACTAAACAATATTTAGCAATATAACTCAGCTGATGTCAATTTTCTTGTAAAAAATACTTTGGTAGGTTTAAGTTTGTTATCGTATAAACAAGTTCTGTTTAAGTACATAAAAAAGGATTTTTAAATACTCTTAAAAATTTAGAAAACTAGTAACATATCACCACTCTATGCCTACCTAATAACTTCTCTGTTAAAATTAAGTAAAATTGTTTCCTAATTTTTTTGGTTAAATTGAGTTAACTAGATATTAGGATAATTAAATGGAAATAAATAATCAGTTGACAATGTTATATTGGTCCATAACAAATATTCCAAGGAAAAATTTTTGAGGCTTTTTTTTACTTCTAATTGCCACACTTTTATATCCACACAATACATAAGCTGACGAAGAATTATATATATATATATATATATATATATATATATATATATATATATATATATATATATATATATATATATTATATATATATATATATATATATATATATATATATATATATATATATATATATATATATATATATATGTATATATATATATATATATATATATATATATATATATATATATATATATATATATATATATATATATATATATATAAATATACAATTGCGTAAACACTTACGGATGGAGAAATGTATTGGCTTGTTAGGGATTAACATTTCAAAAATTAGTATTATGGATCTTCCTGACTTTAAAACAGATTTATTGACTTCAACATATGTAAATTAATGCTTTAACATACAAACATATATATAAGATACACATTGCCCTGAATTGTTCATCTACAGATTTCTTTATCTTATTACCTAAAATTTAATCATTTTTTATTGGGAAAAATTGTACTGCCATTATTATATTTTAAGCTGCTATAGGGGGTCCATACACCATCGGAACATTTAAGAGACATGGTAGGAAATTGACCATATAGAATTTTTTTTTGTATCATCATAATTTTTATTAAGATGAGACGCCAAGCAGCAAATCTGATCATTTTTAATGAACTGAGAAACAATAAAGCAAAATTTTCTGAAGGTAGTTTGAAAGTTGACAACCACGTGGAAGTGCGAAAGTTATTTTTGTTTGAAAATATATCTCGTAAAAAATATGGCCGTCAAAATCTCATAAAAAACCGTATGAAGTTTGATAGTTCATTAAAAATATTCATTATTACTATATGTTTCCATTATAAATTACTTTCGCACACACTTACAGCAATAAAGAATCTATATTAAAAATCATCATTTAATTTAATGAAACATGACGCAATTTACTTCGAACATGACCTTATTAAGTAAACATTTGGTATGCAAAAATCACCTGAACATGTTATCTCTGCTGAACCCGACATAGTTATGGCGGGGCACTCCATTCCTCTAACATCGTCACTTAATTTGTTGGGCGTTAATTTGGGAGCAAATATGTCCTGGCATGAGCATGTTGCAGGCATAGCAAGGAGAGCTTCTCAAAAGTTGGGAACATTATTTCGAACCAGAAAGCTTTACACTCCACAACAACTGTTAATTCTTTACAACGCTCAAATTCGACCAACTATGGAATATTGCTCCCATGTTTGGGGCTCCGCTCCCAAACATACACTGCATTTGTTGGGCTCTATTGAAGAGCTGTTCGTCTGATTGGAGACCCAGAACTGACCGGCGGCCTTGATTCGCTGGAACATCGATGAACGGTTGGCGACTTGAGCCTATTCTACAAGTATTTTCATGGAAAGTGTTCGGAGGATGTGGCCCGTTTAATTCCTCCCAGAGCGGTGCATGTCAGAAATACACGTCGCGCTGATACTTCACATCCGTATGAGGTTCAGCTTGTTACTCCTCGTACAACGCTTTTCAAGCAGTCTTTTATATGGAGAACATCATCCCTTTGGAATAATTTGCCCAAGACTGTATTTCCCACCGAGTACAATTTTTAGCGATTCAAAGAACAACAATCGTTTTTTCCGCACACGTGTCGCTCCTGTAGCGCTTTAGGGACCTACATGCAGCACGTGTACTAGACCCATAAAAAAAAAAAATCTCTTCGTATTGTTAGCACTTGCCTTTCAGTAAAAACTTGTTCGGTTTCGGACTAGAAATTCCTATTATTTCAAGCATATATCTTAAAGTCGGCTTTAAAAAAAAACATGCAATTACAAGAATTTGCGAAATTTACTATCATTTTAACAAAAAACTTTGTTTAGAGAAAATCCGCTTATGAAAGTCATGTAAACGTTTCATGGTTCCTCAAAATTTTCATTTCAATTTTTTTAGATCCCTTGCAAAAGGGAAGAAATAAATTCGTGAAAAAAATCACTCTCTGAGATTTCTGTTTTTTTTTTCATATTTTAGGGCACCCCGATTACGAAAAACAGTGTTCCCTCTTACCGCCGGTCGTTCGGTCTGTGTGTCTTTTGGCACGATAATTTGGTAAACAACACTCAAAGTAGAAATGAAACCTGTAATTTTTAGAGAATATCGCTAAATGGGAGAAGGCTGAAAGGAGTGCAGTTAAATTTTGTTAATTTTTGGTGTGAGCATTTTCTTGGTTATGATTTTATTTAATTAATAATTTTTAAACTTAATTATTTATGGTCAAGCTTGTAAGGGGTTGAAGAAATAAGGTAAGATGATAGAGTATATATCGTGTTATATGTATTTTACAGAATCTTGAAGTCGATAAGTTTAAAAATTCTATTATCTTTTTCATTACATTAAATTACTTATAGTCAACCATATAAGAGTTTAATAAAAGTTAGAGACTTTGCCTCGTACATATCCTGTTACGAACTTTTCAGAATTTTTAAATCGAGAAATCTGAAAATGCTGATTTAGCAATTTAATAGAAATAGGATGTACAGGAAATAACAGGATTTTTTTGTAATTGTTATCCGTCCACAAACGCCTATTATTTAAAATATCTTTTTTTATTAAGTTTTTTTTTCCATGAGAAAGTCAAATCCCGTACTTATTTTAAAATTATATATTGCAAGGCGAGTACTGAATAAATCATTTTATCAATGTTTTACCTCAAAAATAACTTTAAGCTAATCATTCACCAATACAGCAGCGAAATCAAAAAAGATAATTTAACGTATTTAAAAAACATGTTCTGGATTCACATTAACAGGTGGCCATACCTACAGATATGTTTTCCTTGAAATCTACTACAACTGCTAAATATGACTATCAGAAATTATGAATATTTATTGATATTTTGTCTGCTATTTGTCTCTTTCGACAACATAGAAAGGACTGAGCATATCTCAACGAACTTTTGCATAAAAATAAGATACTATAGATACAGGATAGGTTTGTGAAATACGTTTCAGTTCAAGAACAACAAAAATTAAAAAAATATTTTATCGAATAAATCTAAAATATGTCTTCTCCGGAAGAAACAGATTACTTATATGAGTAATATTAAATAATATAGGTAATAAATATATATTTATATATATATATATATATATATATATATATATATATATATATATATATATATATATATAAATATATACATATATGTATATATGTATACATGTATATATACATATATGTATGTATGTATATATATATATATATATATATATATATATATATATATATATATATATATATATATATATATATATATATATATATATTTATATATATATATATATATATATATATATATATATATATATATATATATATATGTACGAGTATATATGTATATATGTATATATTGCTATGCCTGCAACATGTTCATATCAGGACATATTTGCTCCCAATTTAACGCCCAACAAATTGAGTGACGATGTTAGAGGAATAGAGTGCCCCGACATGACTATGTCGGGTTCAGCAACGTTAACTTTTTTAGAAAAAACTGCCGCCTAGGTTTTTGTAGCGTTAAATTCTGTCACCCCAAGATAGAATTTCTTCCAGGTCTTTATCAAGTTGAATGACTTCCTGCTATCTGTGGATATTCATCTGAAGAGATAAGCGTACTGTCATCGGCAAAGCTGTAGATTGGATTCCTGGTCTTTTCCAGCAGATCATTAATGTAAATGAGAAAGAGAGTAGGAGACAGTATGGAACCTTGGAGTACACCAGCGTTGATAGTGAAGGTGTTAGAAAGAAACCCGTCGACTGCCACTCGTAAAGAACGCTCTCTGAGGAAACATGAGAGCCACAAACGGAACTTTTCAGACATACCAGAAAAGTGTAGCTTAGCTAAGAATCCATCGTGCCAAACACGGTCGAACGCCTTGTATACGTCAAGAGCAACAGCTCAAGATTCTCCAAAGTGTTTAATTGCGTTGTTCTAAACATGTGCGACATAAGTCAGAAAATCTCTTGTTGATCTATGTTTACGAAAGCCATACTGGTGGTCGCTAATAATATTGAATCCTTCAATATATTTAGAAGATGCTGATTGATAGCCTTTTCCATGACTTTCGATATTATTGAAAGCAGTGCGACTGGTCGAAAGTTATTTGGCAAGGTCTTCTTGCCATTTTTAGGTATCGGCTGAACTGTGACACATTTCCAGCAGGAACGAAATATTCCCTTTCTGTAGGATAGGTTGAAAAGTCTACAAAAAACTGGTGTTAGTTCCCTTACACAGTTTTTGAGAACTATGGCAGGTACTTTGTCAGCGCTAGAGGCTTTTTTGGTGTCTAGCTTCATTAAATTACGTTTTATGATTCGCTGTCTGAAGACAATCTCGGGCATCCTTGACCGCACTATAGGAATAGTAGGTGGTATTTTTCCTTGGAAATCGACAATAGAATGTGAAGCAAAGAGTTCAGTCAACAAGTTCACTTTCTTAACAGGTGTTGTTGCAATAGAATTATCTGGCCCTGTGAGTGGTAATATGGTGGATTTGGTGAAATTTCGACTAACTGCCTTAGCGAGTGACCAAAAGGACCTGAAATTGTTGGAACAAGCGAGAAGTTTGTTTCTAATTCGTTGATTGTGTGCCTCCTTGGTTTCGTCGATAATTTCTTTGCATCTGTTTCGGGCACGAACAAAGGTTTTACGATTTATGGCGTTAGGATTTTCACGCCGTTGTCGGTAGGCAAGATGTTTAGAGGCAACAGCTTCTTTACATTTTCGGTCAAACCAAGGCTCGCCGTTGGAAGGGCATTTCTTCGAAAAAGGGATATAAGCTTCCATATCAGCCAAAATAACATCGAAAACCTCCTTGCACAGTCAAATGTGTCTTCGGATCGAAAACAAACGTCTAATATATATATATATATATATATATATATATATATATATATATATATATATATATATATATATATATATATATATATATATATATATTTTGACGAATGTTCTCACGGGTGTGAAATGTAGTAGTGGTTTTTCGAGTATCCCGTGTTAGCTTAAGTCCCTTAGTGGACCGTTTCGCTGACGTTTCGATGGAATCTCATCCATCTTTTTCAAACCGTTGATCACTGGTCGGTGTCTTGGCGTTGAATGTCGAGACTGGCTCCGAGGGCGCCGGTTTTATGTGCTCAGGGCGTGGCTCTATTGGTCGGACGGATCTGGCCAATAGAGGCTCGGCTTTGGCTGCGCGTTGTCGGTCCTGTGGTTCTTTGTAATGTTTGTGTTGTTGAAGTAACATATGGTTGAATTATTGTTTCTCTTGGTACTGGGATAGAATATATTTCCAAGAGTTCGGTAAACGTTGGCTATCATCCCGATTATTTAAGTTGTAGGGCCTCTTTTCTATTTCTATGGCTTCTTTGATTGCCCTAGTGGATAGGCTATCACTTTTTTGTAGGGTTCTGGTTTTGTCAAAATCGATTTTGTGGCCGGTATTGTGTGCATGTTGTGCTAGAGAAGAGGTGGTGGATTTTTGTTTTACTGCGTTTTTGTGCTCGTCTCTTCTGGCGCTAATTTTCCTGTTTGTTTGGCCTGTGTATGAAAGACAGCAGTCCTGACATGGAATTTCATATACACCTTGGTCTTCTAAGGCTATAATGTCTTTTGGTGTAGGTAGAATATCTTTACTAGAAGTCTTCCTATTTTGTCTGTGATGCCTTTTATGTATGGAAGAAATACTTTTGTAGTATATGTCTTTCTTTCCGGTTTGTGTGTGTATATATATATATATATATATATATATATATATATATATATATATATATATATATATATATATATATATATATATATATATATATATATATATATATATATATATATATATATATATATATATATATATATATATATATATATTGTAACATCAGCCGCCCGTACTTCGAGGCGCAATTCTTGCAGCCCCTTTTTAATTTCTGAGAATGAATTGAGTGAATAAAGATTTTAAAAGAACTAAAGAAATTAAACAAACACTAGCTCAGTTTTCCTTGGTAGAGAAATATGGGTAAGAGATAATTGTTGTACGTCTTTTTGGAATTATTTTCTATTGTTAAAAAACTTTAGTTGTACTAATTTTAGGCACCATTCATTTTAAAATAGAAAGGATCTAATTTCAGCTAAAAAAATGAAAAAATACTGAAGTGTTATACAGTTGTTAAATAAAAGAATCACTTCTTATCCTGAAAAGAAAGATAGGTGTACAGTGAAACACTAGCTTTAATCAACAAAAAGAAAATTTATTAATGATTTAAATTAAAAGTTCTAACCCTTGCAGTTTTAGGAATTACAAAAATTCTAGCCTAAAAAGTAGTTATTACCAAGTAGAGTTCCTAAATCGAAGAGTCGTGATATTCACTTCACGATTTATTAGTTCAAATTGATGTTAAAACACTTATTTGCGGGAAATAGATCTACTGATGTATGTTCTGGTGACTTACGGTTTTCCTACGGGCTTCTAGGCCTTAAATTGAACACAAAACCGATTTCACACATTCCATCACTTATTTTCAGTATGACTTCACTATGAGAAGAGCCTACTTCGGCTACTCCATGTAGAAAAAACACACGAAGCCCACTACGGCTTTACGTTTAAAAAACTCGTGCTTAACTTGGCTCTCGTAAATATTGTCAGAAGCCTCTACTGCGGCTTGATGGGCAAAGCCTGGCTGCGGCTTGATGAGAATAAGCCTTCTCGGCGGCTAGATGGAAAAAAAGCCTCTCTGCGGCTCGATGGAAAAAAGCCCTGATCTGCTTTCTGCAGACCCTTAAATAAGCCGTGAGAACTCTCTCTCTAAAAATCCGGCTTCCGGGATACAAACATTTGACCAATCGCGACGTACCACGAATTTTTGGTCGGAAACCCGCACTGCACACTGTACCACGAGCGGCTAGAAATATCTGCTAATTACACTGCTCGATACAAAAATGAAAAGAAGTACATTGTAAAGCCAAAAATCAGTAACATTTCATACTCTTAAAATCTAGGAAAAAATGAATGTTACATTTACCCCCTTCCAAAAAGAAATAGACTACACTAGACTCACTAGTCTATTAAACTAAGCCTATTCATCAAAAAAAAAGGTACAAAGTGCTACACTGTCACTTAATACTAAGGTCAAAACTTAAAACAAAATTACAATCTTCGGACCTTACTACTAGACTTGATTTAATTAAGCACTGATATTAAGTACAATGAAAACCAAATGAAAGTCTTTGCATGATCACAAGAATCTTATAACTAGACTTAACTTAATTAGGCACTAAGGTTAAGTACATCAAAAAGTAAATAAAAATCCTTGCATGAACATAAGAAATACCTTTCCAAAGTAACAATAGTGGTCTTCTTATATAAAAGAATCAGCTCTATTATTGTTACCAAAACAAAAAAATATAACTTTGTCTAGACTCTTGTCTAAATCAAAAAAAGGTGAACTGAAACAAAATATGAACACCCTCCTTAAAATAGTTTAAGGATTGTCAGAAAATTTTCTATTTCAGCAAAAGAAATTTAGAAAAATTCTTAAATAAAGAAAAATAAAAAAAATAAATGATTCTAGTGCCAACACTAACACTAAAAGGAGAAAGTCTTGTAAGACCATTTAGCACAAGGCTAAGAAAAACATCTGGATGAAACTCCAGACAAACGCTCGGGAAAAATCGCCATCAATGCTCTAGCTCACCGCTAAGAGAACATTCCAAATCTAGTATCACTACTAGTCGCACTCAGAAAATAATCGCACTCTATCGCGCAATGTCGACGTCCTAAGACATCTAGACATGCTAAAATCGCCAGGGAAAACGCTCTGGTTGATCGCCAGAAAAAACATCGGCTCATCGCCAACAAAACACTCTGGTATATCGCCAAAAAAACCTCGGCTCCTCGCCAAGAAAACACTCTGGTGTATCGCCAGAAAAAACCTCGGCTCCTCGCCAACAAAACACTCTGGTATATCGCCAAAAAAAACCTCGGCTCCTCGCCAAGAAAACACTCTGGTACATCGCCAGAAAAAAACCTCGGCTCCTCGCCAAGAGAACACTCTGTAAATAGTCCTCGACTACACAAAGTCTGCGTTCTAAAAGAACAATCTCGCCATTAACATAGTGAGCAGCTATAAAAGCTAACAATATCACTATAAGCGCAGTGAATAGCTGTAAAAGCTAAAATTCACTCTAAACACAGTGAATAGCTATAAAAGCTAAAATTCACTAAACTGAATGATCCTGCTTCAAAAAGCAATGTTCACAAAGAACAGAATAATTAGTTCGCGAGCAACTAATATTCAAGGAAACATTCCCAAAATAACTATATGAGACAGCAAGTCTCGAAATAGGACCTCCCTAAAATCACAATTTTATATATAGGAGTCCATAAACAAAACGACTCAAAATCACACATTTTGAGCACACGCCCTCAGGCAACCAATATACACCGAAACATATACAGAAACATATATAGGAGTTCAAATCCCAAACTCTTGGTTATGATAACTCCATATCGAGCTTGGTGAAAGCTCTTAGCAAAAGCTAATCAAATCTTCGGCATATCGCACCAAAGTGGCAAATCTGCCTAGAAACATGAGCCAGAAAAAACGCCCTCCGTCATTCTTCAGGGTGGCTACACAGAGATATAAAACTTAACCAGCATTGCGCTTCTTCAAGTTGCATGAAGAACCCTCGTGTACTGGTCTCGCCCTAGAACAACAACGAAAAGAATTTAATACATCCCACATAACAGGAGACAAACACCTCACCACGATATACTGAAAGGTGGAGACAATAAAATACGGAAATGGTGACCCTGGTGTCCACCAACAAAAGGGAGTAGATTATAGCATCCACTAAACTAAAACGGTGTCTACCACACCACCATAAGTCAAAAAAATTAATCAATAGGGTGTTCTGAAACACACTACTGCCAACAGCCTGTCACCACTAATAGGCTAATTGGAGCTGAGGTCGACTACAGTAGCTAGGCTCTCCTTTGGCTCAAATAGAAATAACCATTGGGTAACAAAACCTTTAAAGGTCCCAAAGGTCAAACGTTCGCCCCCCATAGACTACCCTTCCAATCAGTCTGTTCCTCAGGAAGACTAACTCCCTGCCAAACGTCGTAACGGCATCTGTTAGCACCCGGTGCATCACAGCCTGTAAAAACAGATAACTCATGGGATACAACCTAAGGTTTACAAGGTTAACTTAATCAAGCTTCTAACGAAAATTTCCAAAAAAACGAAAACGAGCTTAAAGAGCTACATGAAGCAAAAATTTCTCTATTTTTCGGTGGCAATGCAACAAAACTTTTGAAGACGACAAGAGCTTTTCCAGCTTAATCAGAAACAAGAAGAAAACATCGTTTACAGCTAAAAATATTCGATCATGGTGTTAATCGTCTCCCTAGACAATAGCCTCTAGAAGAAACTGCTACAGGTATCAGGCATAACCGTTTTCTGTCAGCCCAAACTTCTAGATTACCTCTTGGAAATCTAAAAATTCGGTTAGGAATCTTCCTTCACTGCGCTTAGCCACTCTTGACAAGGTTCTCATCTCGGTATCAGATTTTGATCATTTCTGTGTGAAACGACTGTCTTACTCTGCTCTCATCTCCTGTAAATGATCAGCCTTTAGTTCTCCTGCAGGACTTCAATTTCCTATCAATCTGATAGTAGACCGAAAAAACTCATCATACGCCTATGAGTCCATGCAAAAAAATTAGTGACTCAAAGGTAACGTTTAAACGGCCCTGAAAAGAATAGAAGATACCCTCAGTTTGTCAATTCAGAAGAAGATCTAAATCAAATTAATCCAAGTCTTAGACTTACTGGATAAACCAAAATCAATTTACTCTTAATTGCACCCAAAATATACCACTGAGGTAATAGAAATACACCCACTCGGGTAACAAACTTTGAAATTGCTCATAAAAAATCTTTTGACTCCACATCATACTACACGAGCTACATCTTGCGCTTGTCCTAACTCAAGATCACCTTGGATTGCCTCTTATCAAGATTTCGCTTCCAAGTGTCAAGAACTGGATATTATTTGGGGTCATAAGCAAATAAAATCCCGCGACCACCGACATACCAGTCTTATGATATATCCTGAGTGTGACTCTTTCGCAAGCTCGCAACAGCTGAGTCGATGCTAAACATTAACCACCATCAACCTAAGTTTGGATATGATCAGTACCCAAAACCTTAGCAAAAAAATAATAAAAGTAAGCTATACTCTGCTCAACTTTTATAACAGTCAAAAAAACGAGGTCGTCACCTCTACAGAGCAACATCAAAAAAAAAAATAAAGTAAAGCAATTAAGATAATGTAAATATAAACTATTCTTCTTCTGACAAACTTTCACTAGGGTTAGGTCCATTGAATGGTTTTAAGTCTTTAATATGCCATTGTCCTACTTTAGTCCCATCTAAATTAACTAAACCATAAACTAAATCTGAAATCTTTTCTCTTATCACGCAATGCACATACTTAGGTACCAACTTAGATGTGAATTTATCAGCTGCACTGGAAAGAATTTTATTTTTTCGCCAAACGTGATCACCTATTTTAAAGGAAAAATCCCTTTTTCTAAGGTTGTAAGACTTACTGTTCCGTTCATAAGCCTTATGTATCCTACTACGCACGTCGGTGAAAATATCTTTTAAACCCTTTAAATTTTTGGCGTACGCACCCCTGTTACCCGGAATTATTTCGCTGTCAACATTGACATCCAAATCTAAATTTTTATAATACGATCCAGATAGAGGTATATGTCTGCCGTAAAATAAGAAAGACGGTGTGAACCCTGTTACTTCGTGTCTTGCGGTATTTATAGCTTGTTGAATTTTGGAAATATCTCTATCCCAAGTGTCATGTGAATCAACGTAACTTCTTAAAGCGGTCCCGACTGTTCGGTTATTACGTTCAACAAAATTACATTGTGGAGAGTACACGGGATTAAAACGGATGTTAAAACCATAAGTTTCACTTAAGCTCTTAAAACTCTTAGAGGTAAACTGAGTAGCGTTATCGCATATCAAGAGCGATGGAACACCGTGGATTAGAAAGACATCATTTTCCAAAATTCTCTCTATATATTCAGCTTTAGAGCTTTTCAAAGGAAATAGCATGGTATACTTTGTAAACCACCAAGAAACCACGAGAAGCCATTTATTTCCCTTTTTTGAACGTGGGAATGGGCTTACTAGATCAGCTGCTATGACTTGAAAAGGGTAATTAACCGTTTTCTCTTTTCCCATCAGTCCCATAGGTAGTGTATTTGGAGATTTCTGCGCTCCACATACTTCACAAAGTCCTCACAAACTTTAAGATATCAAAACCGCATTTTTGGCCAATAATACTGTTCCTGAACCCTGTGAAGAGTTTTATAAAAACCAAAATGACCAGAAGTAGGAGGAGTGTGACACATGTCTATAATTTCCTCTCTCTGTGGTTTAGGAACTAGTATTTTCCACTCGGGTACATTAACTTTTAAAGGCAACTGGTTTGGGATAAACTTGTACACGAAATCATTTTCCACCTTCCACTGCGGAAAATTTTGAGGAAATTCTTTAATTTGCTGCCGTAAATTATCGTACCATGGATCAATGCGATCTATATCAACTGTATCAATTCTTACGCCAATCTGTGCATTAAGACTGTTTTCGTCCACTGTATGATCTGGGATTCTTGACAAAGCGTCAGGAATAACATGGTGGACTCCTTTTCTATGAATTAAATTAAACGTATGTTGTCTCAGCCTAAACGCCCAACGCGCTAGTTTGCCACTAGGGTTTTTAATAGAATTAAGCCACAATAAACGATAATGATCTGTTATGACCGTGAAAGGAACACCTTCTATGTAAGGTCTAAACTTTTCGATATTAAAGAGTACTGCTAAACATTCTTTTTCAACAACCGAATAGTTACGTTCAGCCCTTGATAAAGTTCTACTGGCATACGCTATCACTCTTTCCTCACCATTGATTTTCTGTGTTAGGACGCCCCCTAAACCGGTATTAGAAGCATCACTAGAAATATAAAACTGTTGGGAAAAATCTGGTTGGGATAAAATTGGAGCTGAAACCAATAGCTCTTTAATCTTTATAAAAGATCTTTCTGCTGCCTTTGTCCAATCTATCGATTGTTCTTTTTTTCGTCCTTTCAAAAGATCATTAATAGGCGACAACAGGGTAGAAAAATTCTCAATAAAACGTCTATACCATGAACA
The DNA here is from genome assembly GCA_019049505.1 of Pachyrhynchus sulphureomaculatus. Taxonomy (NCBI): domain Eukaryota; kingdom Metazoa; phylum Arthropoda; class Insecta; order Coleoptera; family Curculionidae; genus Pachyrhynchus; species Pachyrhynchus sulphureomaculatus. Next base: position 91,747,916 of record CM032454.1, on the reverse strand, counting down.
CATTCCTACGAAGCGCTTAACTTCCGTAGTATTACTAGGTCTCGCATGCTTGCTACTTTATCCGGATCGGTACGCAAGGAATTTGAGCCTACAATATAGCCTAAAAACTTTAGAGAAGTTTTGAAAAAGTCACATTTGCTCAAATTTATCGTCAGTCCGGCTTCTTTCAATTTATCTTTTACTTCTTTAAGTAAGCGAATATGCGATTCGAAGTCTTCCGATGTTACTAAAATATCATCGAGATAGGTAAAAACATGTGGCTCATATTTCGGACCACTAAACGTTGCTGAGTTTGAGCAGCGTTCTTTAGACCAAACGGCATAGTGACGAACTGAAATAGACCTCGGCCTACTACTGCAAAAGCGGTCTTTTCCTTAGAGGATTTGTCCAAAGGAATTTGTCAGAAAGCCTTTCTAAGATCTATCGAGGATACATACTTAGCATTCCTGAGTGATGTCAAAATTCTGTCGATGTTCGGTAATGGATAGTTATCAAATTTGCTGACCTCGTTGAGCTTTCTTCCGTCAAAGCATAGACGATACTGTCCATCGGCCTTTTTCACCAATAAGATTGGAGAACACCAAGGACTGTTTGATTCTTCAATCACTCCGAGTTTCAACATTTCGTCTAACTCTTTATTTAATACTTTTGACATGTACGGAGACATGGCGAAGGGCCTTGTCTTTACAGGACTAGCATCAGCCGTATCTATAGACATGGTGATTTTATTCGTTCGGCCTAACCTATCTTTACTACTTATTTCTTTGAAAGTGCCTATTACTTTTTCTGCTTTTAAACGTTCCGTCCGCGAGAGATCATCTAGGGTACATAGACGCGAGAAAAGGTTTTCTAAAGAACTTTCTGAATAACAATCTTTAAAACTTGTATAAGAATTGACTTCTAGGGACTGTGGATACCACGAATTATCTTTAAAATTTACTAAAATTCCGAATTTTTGTGCAAAATCACATCCTAAAACCAAAGTATGTGATAGAGAAGGTACTACTAGAGCAGAGATTACTAAACAATGACCATTGCAGACTAGCGGCAACTCAACCGTACCTAAAACTTTTAGACGGCTGCCATCTGCAGTGGTAACACTTCTATTTTTGACATGGCATATTTTTATACTTAAACGACTTAAAATTTTAACACCATTCTGACCTACAACGGAGGTATTTGCACCAGAGTCAAATAAAGCCGAGAAATGGACACCTAATAGATTTATCTTGATATGCGGTCTGTTATCTAAATATTTATGCACGAATAAAGGAGACATGTGACCATTTTGAGAAGCAGGAGTTTTAACTTGAGAAGGAGAACTTTTATTAGACTTAAAAAAATCAGAAACTTTTTGTAACTATTTAGTCCAATCTGATCTATTGGAATATTTCTTTACTTAAGATCCTCGTTAGAATCTTTCTTTTATCCGCGACCGGACGTTCTGGGAAAGTACGACGGATTTTCAGTTCATAGTCTAATTCATATTACAGTAGGTGATTGACTTTAAAATTGAAGGCTTCCATGATAACTGTATTTAGATTATAAAATTTAAAAGAATTGTTTAAAAAGTCGTAAAAATATTTCTCCTGTGCTCCCAATAGTCAAAATGAAAATATGTAAAGACAACTAAAATATGTAAACTTCTTTACCAAACATTTAGAAAATCTTCAACAATTTCAAAAAAAATTTCTAAGTATTGCCTTCTATTAAAATTCCTTTACTAAATATTTTAAGAATTTCTTATAAAAAATCTCTAAATACCGTTTCGTATAAACAAAGTATTTTTAACATTCATGCAAAATATAGGTGAGAAAAAACGTACCGTTTTTTCTTCAGTTAACCGCAAGGTAAATAAATCCAACAGTGCAAAATTAAAGTAGACCAGCACATCCGCCAATCTGAACTATAAAGCTAGCTTTTAAGAAAAAAGTAGGAATCACTTAAATTAGAGTCAATTAACATAATTCAAATATCTATACCACCATCAGATAAATTGAAATAAATATTCCTACAAATTTCCTGCTTTTGTCTTATTGCTATAGTGTAGTTTCGTTTAATAAACCTTATGAAATAAAAAATATCTGAAAAGTTAGAGCTTTTACTTTGTTCGAAAGCTAGTACACTGAACCCCTTAAAAAATAAAATTCCAAAAGCCCCGCGTTGACAGCGTCATTTTTTGTAACATCAGTCGCCCGTACTTCGAGGCGCAATTCTTGCAGCCCCTTTTTAATTTCTGAGAATGAATTGAGTGAATAAAGATTTTAAAAGAACTAAAGAAATTAAACAAACACTAGCTCAGTTTTCCTTGGTAGAGAAATATGGGTAAGAGATAATTGTTGTACGTCTTTTTGGAATTATTTTCTATTGTTAAAAAACTTTAGTTGTACTAATTTTGGGCACCATTCATTTTAAAATAGAAAGGATCTAATTTCAGCTAAAAAAATGAAAAAATACTGAAGTTTTATACAGTTGTTAAATAAAAGAATCAGTCTGGTACAACCCTTCTTATCCTGAAAAGAAAGATAGGTGTACAGTGAAACACTAGCTTTAATCAACAAAAAGAAAATTTATTAATGATTTAAATTAAAAGTTCTAACCCTTGCAGTTTTAGGAATTACAAAAATTCTAGCCTAAAAAGTAGTTATTACCAAGTAGAGTTCCTAAATCAGACATTTTACTTCTAAAACTTTACTACACCCGAAATCGAAGAGTCGTGATATTCACTTCACGATTTATCAGTTCAAATTGATGTTAAAACACTTATTTGCGGGAAATAGATCTACTGATGTATGTTCTGGTGACTTACGGTTTTCCTACGGGCTTCTAGGCCTTAAATTGAACACAAAACCGATTTCACACATTCCATCACTTATTTTCAGTATGACTTCACTATGAGAAGAGCCTACTTCGGCTACTACATGTAGAAAAAAACACACGAAGCCCACTACGGCTTTACGTTTAAAAAACTCGTGCTTAACTTGGCTCTCGTAAATATTGTCAGAAGCCTCTACTGCGGCTTGATGGGCAAAGCCTGGCTGCGGCTTGATGAGAATAAGCCTTCTCGGCGGCTAGATGGAAAAAAGCCTCTCTGCGGCTCGATGGAAAAAAGCCCTGATCTGCTTTCTGCAGACCCTTAAATAAGCCGTGAGAACTCTCTCTCTAAAAATCCGGCTTCCGGGATACAAACATTTGACCAATCGCGACGTACCACGAATTTTTGGTCGGAAACCCGCACTGCACACTGTACCACGAGCGGCTAGAAATATCTGCTAATTACACTGCTCGATACAAAAATGAAAAGAAGTACATTGTAAAGCCAAAAATCAGTAACATTTCATACTCTTAAAATCTAGGAAAAAATGAATGTTACAATATATATATATATATATATATATATATATATATATATATATATATATATATATATATATATATAAGATATGAAAATAATTGGGGAACTCGGCAAATGGGCAACAACAGATGTTCACACTATATTCATTTAGCCAATATTTCGGTCCTAGGTTGGGACCTTCATCAGGGCACAAACTGAAAAAGAGATAACGAAGCAACCAATAAGGAAAGTTGGGCATGGAAAATTATTATTGTTAAGTTTAATCTTTAATTATTGATTTCTAATTTTTAATTTGTAATTTTAATTTCAATCTTATAATTATTGATAAAAACTTATTGTTGTTTAAAAGTGTTGTTCTTCTAAAGAAACGTACATTATTATTATTATTATCATTATTGTGAAGAAATGTCGAAACAAAAATTGCAAGTGACTCACATGCAGTGTGCGAATTAATCTAACAAGAATGACCATAAATAACAATTGTCACACCAAAGACCAACACTGAAATAAAACATCCACTATTCACTAACATATCAATTTAAAAATATGGCATTTACAGCAAGGATGCCATTAGAAACCTTGGATGCTGAAAAATCAAAATTAATTTTGAAAGGATGGGTAGTGTGCAATGTCAGATATTGTCAATGTCAGATATTGTCTACTCCATTTCCTGTCTTAATTGTCCCGCTTTGTATATTGGACAAACGTCACAGTCTCTCAATCGCCGCATTGCATTACATAAAAGTGACACCAGATGTCATCCTCAAAGGTGTGCACTGGCGATCCACTCTGTCGATAATGGACATTCCTTCAATTTCAGCGTACCAAAAATTCTTCATTTCCAAAAAAACCTTCTTAAAAGAGAATTTCTTGAGATGTGCTATATCAACGAAAATCCCCACAACATTAATAAAAGAACCGATCTTGACGGTTTGAGCAACATATATAGTTTTCTCCTCTCTTGTGATTTACCTTCCCCACATAATATCTCTGGGTCGTCATTCTCGTCATAGTTCTTCGCTTTCGGTATTCTATAGCTCTCTCTCGTTACGTATTTATCCTCTGGGTGTCCCTTCTTTGGGTACATTTTCTCATGGTTCCCGTAAAATTCTTTACAATTACATTCCCATTTTTTATTAAAATTGCTTAGTATATACCAAATAAATAAAACCCTCTTCACTTTTCAGCTCCTTTTCCAATCCTCCTATTCTCCTTTCAAGAAGAAAAATCATTTTTTCCCTACGCCACTTAATTTCCATACCGTTGAAAAATTGCGTTCCCAATGGGTACTTTTCCTTTTATACCAAAATTCCATTCTAATGACGTAGTACCTAATTTGTACTTAACCGGTTCTTTCCTGGTTATTCAACCTTTTTCCCTTTTATTTTGAGTGATCCCTTACTTCTGTCAGTTGGTTGTCCTTTGTCAGCGCCTTGTCAAACTTGTCATTTCTCTTTTCAGATCGCAGGTGGTTAATTAATTTTGATTTTTCAGCATCCAAGGTGTCTAATGGCATCCTTGCTGTAAATGCCATATTTTTAAATTAATATGTTAGTGAATAGTGGCTGTTTTATTTCAGTGTTGGTCTTTGGTGTGACAATTGTTATTTATGGTCATTCTTGTTAGATTAATTCGCACACTGCATGTGAGTCACTTGCAATTTTTGTTTTGACATTTCTTCATAATAATAATAATAATCATGTACGTTTCTTTAGAACAACAATACTTTTAAACAACAATAAGTTTTTATCAATAATTATAAGATTGAAATTAAAATTACAAATTAAAAATTAAACTTAACAATAATAATTTTCCATGCCCAACTTTCCTTATTGGTTGCGTCGTTATCTCTTTTTCAGTTTGTACCCTCATGAAGGTCCCAACCTAGGACCGAAATATTGGCTAAATGAATATAGTGTGAACATCTGTTGTTGCACATTTGCCGAGTTCCCCAACTATTTTCATATCTTAGGATTTTGTTAGATACGGCAACTTTTGCTTTCTCTCTCTTTATTTTATATATATATATATATATATATATATATATATATATATATATATATATATATATACATATATATATATATATATATATATATATATATATATATATATATATATACATATATATATATATTTATATATATATATATATATATATATATATATATATATACATATATATATATATATATATATATATATATATATATATATATATATATATATATATATATGTATATATATATATATATATATATATATATATATATATATATATATACATATACATATATATATATATATATATATATATATATATATATATATGTATATATATATATATATATATATATATATATATATATATATAACAATCCTAAGTTTAACTACTGGGAAACGCCCTTATCAGGAGAAGAGATGAGCAATCAAAGATCTAAAGGCTCTAGTATCTGCTTTTTATTTTTATTATCGAGCTTTCGCTGCCTAATGTTAGCTTCATCTGGATTCTAAAAATGCAAACCAGGTACAGAAAATAAGCCAAAACGTTCGTTTTTTAAAATGTGATTAAATGAATTGTACGACTGTATGTGAAAATTACTTACAAAAATGTCAGCAGTTAGTTCATCTCTGGTGAAGACAATGACAAGATGAACTAACTGCTGACATTTTTGTAAGTAATTTTCACATACAGTCGTACAATTCATTTAATCACATTTTAAAAAACGAACGTTTTGGTTTATTTTCTGTACCTGGTTTGCATTTTTAGAATCCAGAAGAAGCTATCATTAGGCAGCGAAAGCTCGATAATAAAAATAAAAAGCAGATACTAGAGCCTTTAGATCTTTGATTGCTCATCTCTTCTCCTTATAAGGGCGTTTCCCAGTAGTTAAACTTAGGATTGTTTGTTGCCAGTGCTCTGTTACTGTATTTCCTCTTTCTTATTATATATATATATATATATATATATATATATATATATATATATATATATATATATATATATATATATATATATATATATATATATATATATATATATATATATATATATATATATATATATATATATATATATATATATATATATATATATATATATATATATATATATATATATATATATATATATATATATAAAGAAAAAAAGAAAGAAAGCAAAGGTTGCCGTATCTAACAAAATTCTTAAATATAAAATTAGTTAGGAAACTCGGCGAAGGGCGTGATAAATGTTCACACAATGTTCATTTAGCCAATATTTCGGACCTAGGTTGGGACCTTCTTCAGGGTAAAAACTGAAAAGGAGAATGAGTCTACTAACTGAGAGAACTTGGGCAAAAATTTAATTATTTATAATCATTAATAAACTGGTGTAGAAAATATAATAAAAATATATTATAACAGAGATATAATAAAAGACAAAAACACTCACATGAAGAGTGCGACGTTAAGTTAACTTGAATGGCCATAATTAGCTTATAACATAAAAACGACTAACAATCCATTAAAATAAACACTATAAACTAGAACATAAAAATTAAAAGATTATATTTATAACAGAGATGTCATTGAAAACCCTGGATGCTGAAAACATTTTTAATTAATTCACCCCAAACAACCACCTGTGGCCGGCACCATGCACGAAATGATTGACATACAGCTGACAGAAGACAGACTGAACTAACCTGACAGAGATAAGGGACTTTTTTGAAAATCTAAAAACCGAATACCATAAACAACCGGAAGAAGAACTGGCCCACTGAAAAATGTATAAATGGTCAAAATTTATAGAATTGGTAGCGGAAGAAAATACCAATTAAACACACTTAATACCGATATGGAAATTCGGAACAAAAAGCAACCGCAATTTTGGGGTGAAAAAAGAAGGAGGTGAGAAGGGAGGGGAAGCGAGAGAGCTAGCAAAAGAGAAAAAGGAAAGGGAAAGAAAGTATATTATTTATTTGTCAATTTTAATTATTAATTTATTTATTTCGAAAGGAGATTTAGTCACCAAGGGGTGTATTCAGGCATGAGAAATCTAAGAGGAAGGGAAGGGAAACACATACAAACCAGTGGCAATGACACCACAGCAACCACCGAGAAGAACCAAAGGCGAAACGAGGTGAGTGAATAAGTAATATGGGAACCCTTGGGTGATCAAATTAAACCAAAAAGGGTGGGAAAAAGACTAAGAAACCAGGACCAAAAGACCTACAAAACAGGAGAGAGAGAGATGGAACGTTAGAATTAAAATCCCATTAATTTAAATTAATTTTAATGGGATTTTAATTCTAACATTCTATCTCTCTCTCTCTCTCTCTGTCTCTCTCTCTCTCTCTCTCTCTCCCGTTTTGTAGGTCTTTTGGTCCGGGTTTCTTAGACATCACCCAAGGGTTCCCATATTACTTATTCACTCTCCTCGTTTCACCTTTGGTTCTTCTCGGCGGTTGCTGTGGTGTCATTGCCACTGGTTTGTGTGTGTTTTCCCTTCCCTTCCTCTTAGATTTCTCATGCCTGAATACACCCATTGGTGACTAAATCTCCTTTCGAAATAAATAAATTAATATATAAAATTGACAAATAAATAATATACTTTCTTTCCCTCTCCTTTTTCTCTTTTGCTAGCTTTCTCGCTTCCCCTCCCTTCTCGCCTCCCCCTTTTTTCACCCAAAAATTGCGGTTGCTTTTTGATCCGAATTTCCATATCGGTATTAAGCGTGTTTAATTGGTGTTTTCTTCCGCTACCAATTCTATAAATGTTGACCATTTTTACATTTTTCAGTGGACCACTTCTTCTTCCAGTTATTTTTGGTATTCGGTTTTTAGATTTTCAAAAAAGTCCCTTATCTCTGTCAGGTAGCTATCTTCTGTCAGCTGTATGTCAATCATTTCGTGCATGGTGCCGGCCACAAGTGGTTGTTTGGGGTGAATTAATTAAAAATGCTTTCAGCGTCCAGGGTTTTCAATGACATCCCTGTTATAAATATAATCTTTTGATTTTTATGTACTAGTCTATAGTGTTTATTTTAATGGATTGTTAGTCATTTTTATGTTATAAGCTAATTATAGCCATTCAAGTTAACTCAACGTCGCACTCTTCATGCGAGTGTTTTTGTCTTTTATTATATCTCTGTTATATATTTTTATTATATTTTCTACATCAATTTATTAATGATAATATAAATAATTAAATTATTGCCCAAGTTCTGTCAATTAGTAGACTCATTCTCCTTTTCAGTTTTTGCCCTGAATAAGGTCCCAACCTAGGACCGAAATATGCTAAATGAACATTGTGTGAACATTTATCACGCCCTTTGCCGAGTTCCCCAACTAATTTTATATTTAAAAATTTTGTTAGATACGGCAACCTTTGCTTTCTTTCTTTATATATATATATATATATATATATATATATATATATATATATATATATATATATATATATATATATATATATATATATATATATGCCCATATGGCCAGTCCGAAAATTTTGAAACCACTTATAAACTGTTCTAATCGAAGGTGCAGAGTCACCATACTGTTTATCAAGCTTCTCTTTAGTCTCCTGAGGCGTTTTGCCCTTCATAAAGTAATGTTTAATCACCACACGAAATTCTTTTTGGTCCATTTCTTGAAAATCACTCGACTTCCTTGATTCACACGAATGCCAAACACAAAGAAATAGACCAATATGGCTGAAACTTGGTGTGCGTTCATTCAAGAGATGCTACTAACTAAACATGACCTCGATACGCGCCGGTGGTGCCATCTCTCGGACTGTGCACGGACTTTTCAAACCAGCCTCGTATATATATATATATATATATATATATATATATATATATATATATATATATATATATGTATAGATATATATATATATATATATATATATATATATATATATATATATATATTAGACGTTGGTTTGTTGTGAAGGCAAACTCTCAGATATAGACTGCAATAATAACACGAATCTAAACACCTATCGTTAATCATATAAAAAATATTATGTGAATTGTAGAATTTTTTTTTCTTTACGTTCTAAAAGACTGAGAGGCAAAAAATAATTGAGGTTAACTATACGCCGTAAATTGCAAGAATTACCTAACGCCATTTTTTCGTGAGCAAAAGATGTACAAACCTCAGGTTTTTCTGTTGAGATTAGGACACATGTTAAAAAAATTTTTTGTCTTGGCCATAAAACATCAAGTGTAAAAGAAGTAACAATTCTATATCTACCTGAAAAGATGTGCTAATTAGTTGCAGGAACTTATCGTTTTGAGCTACAGTAATATTTGAAGAAATTTAATAACACTAATATGCAGGACTAGGTCCATAACAAATCTTCTTTTTTCATAAGCAGTTCTGATGGTTTCAAAGCCCTGCACCGCCAGCCAATTTATCGACTTAACTGGTAGACGATTTAACCAAATTATTATATTTCTTAGTCAATATAATTTACAGTAATGATTCTTTATTTAGAAAAAAATATTATATAACATTTTTACGAAAATTACGGTCTAATTAAAACGTATTTAAAAGTAAGCTACTTTGTTAAAAATAAAATTATCATAAAATCTTCTGACAGTGATGTGATGTTTTATTTAATTTGTGTAAAACATTAATATTAATCATATATAGTATTTTTTTTCTTTATTTTTGAACTAATATTTTACGATTTTACAGGTTAACGTGTAAGTATCAATTTATTTCTTATAATAATTATTGTATTAGTTGAACTCTATAATAAATAATTCCAAAAACGGTACTGAGTTCAAAATAATAACACTATCTGAAACACATGCAATTTTAACCGCAGCTCCTTGTTGTAAGGAAATTTATCATCTCAAATTAGGAATCAATTGGGAATAGCCAAAATATTTATTTTTTCTTATTCCTTACTAAACAGTTAACCTCTTGGTACTTTCTTAAGTTGAACGGTTTGCTTTAAAGAGTTATGTGAAAATTGAATTATATTTTGCATTAATAATCAACAATATAACAGGATTTGGTCCAAATCTTAAAAACATCGTTATTTATTACTTGTCGCTTTGGAACAATGTAATGGTAAAATTGTTACCAAAAGTTTTAATACAAAAATATTGGCAAACACACCGAATGGTCAATCCCAAATAATTTGAATGATACATTATCAACTGTGTGTATTTAAGTGTATTTAAAAAAAAAGGAGTTGATAATCGACTCTATAAATTTACCAATAAACCATATATTTAGCTTCAAAATTAGCTGCGGCAAATTAGAAAATGCAGTTATTGCTGTTTAAACACTAAGCAAAATTATTTACAAAAGTATAGTAATGGAAATTAGGAAATGAAATTAAGTAGGCTTTTTGAAATAAAATACTACCACAAATTTTAAACACGAATATATTATTTCTGTTTAAATCAAATAGTCGGGCAAAAATGCCCGTGAGTTCATTTTTTCCAGGCAAGACTGAATTGTAATCTTTATGTTTATATTTATTATTATACTAAAGTACTTCTACCATGAATCGGGTTAATTTTGACGCTGACACAGAGTGGAATTTTTTCGCGTATCGAGTAAGTCCCCAGCCTGTAAATAGCAAGCACATCACAACTCCTATAACCTTATTTCAGTGGGGGGCCAATTGCCTTAAAAGCCTCAACTTTGACTTTTGTTTTCAAGAAGAACACAATTTATATGATGCAAAAATATGAGTCCCGACATGATCAGGCGATGATCATCAAAAATACGCGTCAATTCCATTATTATAAAGGGATAGGTGAAGAGAATATTCAGACAATCAGGGCACTGTAACAAAACAAAATGGTAAACAAGAACAAAAAAAAAATAGTTGCTGCAACGCAAAAAGGCCATATTATTACATAAAATGGCTTTTTTATTCACTGGTTAATTCTATTCTATTGAAAAGTACATGAGTTATGAATATTACTTATTACGATTTATTCCCAAGCAGTGAAATTTTATTTCAAATTCCTGATTTTTAATGTTTGGCGCATCTAACTATATGAAAAAAAGTTTTGTCCGGATGGAGAACCCATTAAAACTGATCATTATTTACTTGAAAGTTATTAAAAAATTGGAACAAGAACAATTGATAACACAGCCTCACAAAAAAAAAGTGGGGTATACTTTTGATGCGATATATCAGATCCGAAGTATTTTTGCCCGCTGATCACGAATCTGAGGTCAGAATATCGCCATCACATCTCAATTTTTTTCTAACCTCAAAAAATAGGTAAAAAATTAGTAAAAAATTAAGAAAAATATACTCCTAAAAAATTGATTCAATCTTTTTCATGAATCCAAAGATGTATTAATATGTATTCGGACACGCTAAGCTAATATTCATCGGTTGGATTGAGCCATACAGTTCTGTTTTCTTTCTAACCTCAATAAATCAGACAGATATAGTGCTTCTCGAATGCAAAAACGAATTCAAATTAAAATTCAACCGATCCTTACTAAATTTGGTACACGGGATGTTTTCGCCCCATTTTGAACGCCGAGAAAAATTCATCGATCGATTTTTATTCTTCTACCTGCATCCAGGGCACCTCCACGTGGTGACGGTGGGCAACGGTGTTACTCCACTAGCCGGCAGAGTCCCTGGATAACGGCTTAGATGCCGTCATGGCAGGTAGAAGAAAGAGAATTACGATGCAGGGACTCGGAAACCCAGTATGGGCGGTTGGTCAGGGTGGGAAAGCGGGCCCGCAGCCGTCGTCATCCAGCGACCGTAGCTCTTCATGTGTGGGTGACTTGACTCATGTAGAGTATAATGCTACAAGAAAACGGTCTCACGGTACAAGGACTTTTCATAAGTGCGATAAAAACAGTGATTCATTTTGTTATATTTGCTGTCAACACGTATTGAGTAAAATGGGGTCACCGATAACGGATAAGATTAAAACCTTATATAAGGATTGTTTTAACATTGAAATACAGCACCAGGATACAGACTGGGTTCCCCACATCATTTGCAGTTCTTGCAAAATAATGTTGTACATCAATAAGAAGGCGATTAAATATTCCAGACCAGCAATATGGAATAGACCATACAGTGAAAATGATTGCTACTTTTGTATGAATGTTGTATCTAGGCATAACCGAAAAAAATAAAAGCACTATTACTTATAACGATGTTTCGACAGTAACAAGACCAACTAAACTAATTCCACCTCCTGAACCACTTGATGCTTATGTTATGGAAACAAATGACTTCACCTTATCAGTTCATGCCGAAAACATTGAGACTGTCGAAAAAGATTCAAACACTGTTACTAATGAATGTTCTAGTGACAACCTATCATATACTAGTGACACAGATAAAGAATTTCTACCATACAACCGTAAACCAGAACCAATACTCGTATCACAGTCAGAACTTAGTGATCTAGTCAGAGATTTAGGCTTATCCAAAGATGGTTCAGAGCATCTTGCTTCCTTTTTAAAGAAAAGACATTTACTTAAGCCAGAAGCTACAATTTCTTATTATAGAAACAGAGATGAAGAATTTCGAAAATATTTCACAATGGACGAGGAATTGTCACTTTCATATTGTACCGATGTAAAAGGTCTAATGGATGAATTTCAAAATAACTCATACGATCCTGAAGAATGGAGACTGTTCATTCATTGATTCTTCTAAACGGAGCATTAAGGCAACGTTTACGCTCCCATTCCGATTGCTCATTCCACAGTTATGGAAGAGCAATATGAAAAAAATGAAGGAGCTTTTGATAAAAATAAAATATGCTGATCATAACTGGAAAATTTGTGGAGATCTGAAAATTGTAACAATATTGCTTGGCCAACAGTCAGGGTTTACACTTTATCTCTGTTATAAATGTCTGTGGAATAGCAGAGACGGGGAACGTCATTATAAGAAAAAAATTTGGCCAACAAGAGAATCGTTCACTCCTGGTGAAAATAATGTATTGTTTCCACCATTGGTAGATCCAGGAAAAGTTCTTATTCCCCGCTTCACATTAAGCTTGGACACTATGAAGCAATTCACGAGAGCATTAGATACAAACGGCCCATGTTTCAAATATTTGCATAAAAAATTTCCGAAATTTTCTGAAGCTAAAATTAAGGCAGGCGTATTTGACGGGCCACAAATAAGAAAATTGTTTCAAGATTCATTATTTGTTACT
>CM032454.1:91524047-91734292 GCA_019049505.1 Pachyrhynchus sulphureomaculatus | reverse complement strand
CGAGTTTAACAATAGTGTTTTTTTTTTTGTTTGTTTTTTTTTGCAGTATATACGTCTGTATTAAATTGCCGACAGGCTTGATGAATTTTAAAAAGTTGTCTTTGTAAGTCATCTTCACTTTCGACGATCAGCGGCGCATCGTCTGCATAACAAAGAAGACTAATTCTGTTGTTACTCATTCTGTATTCCATTTTTAGTGACTTTACGTCTTCTGTTATTTTGTCCATTACAACATTGAATAAAAACGGACTAAGACTGTCTCTTTGACTAATTCCTCCTGGGGTTGGTATATTTCCTGTACTGTTCTCGCTTATTTTAATTTGCATCGTATTGTTCATTTTCAAGTTCTTTATGACTTTCACAACGTTTGCCTATGTCTTTTGCTGCATCAATATCTTTGAGGCAAATCGTAATTTGGGAGATGGAGGCACTATGATTGTGACTTGGAAGGAAGAGGTACTATGTGTGTTGGGAGGAGGATGAACTTCGTGTGATAGAAGGAGGAGGCGCTCTGTGTTAGAGGAAGGAGACACCCTGTGTATTGGACAAATAGACTACTTAGGCAGAATAATTTTTTAAATCTAAGATTAATATTACTAAAAGACAACAAAGTTTTTGGTGAGAAAATCTCTGTTTTATTTGTAATATAACTAATTAGACCTAAAATATTATAATTTTAACTACAATAAGAAATTCTAATTTCCACATTAAACAAGTTTCTACTTTAAACTTTGCACACAAATATTCAACAAAACTGACAGATTGATCTCGTATAGTAGAGAATATAATTGGTGCCATTAATGTAAGTAACAAAAAAACGATCAAGTGTATGACATAAAAAAAGTGTACTTCCTTTGAGTTGTAATTTGCTTGAAAAGTAGCCGCTATTTTTAACTGTACACTTTCGTTTGATGAGTTTTTTCGTTTCATTCCAAGTCTGTACTTAAAATAATTACTTTGAAAGGTGTAAGTGCGGATGTAGAACCTAAACTACTGATTTTAAGCATATAGAATATGGTACATAATAAATTTCTAGAGTTTTGAGCAGAACGTCAAAATATTATTAAACATCGAGCAATCACAATACTGTTAATTGCTAGAAACATATCTCATATAGCCACAACTAAATATGGAGAACAATACCTATTGTCATTCTCTAGATTCTTTTAACAGGCCAGTGAATTTAAAGTCCCTGTATACTACAAATTTGAATGATATATCATTGTTAGGAAATCTATTTGTGTCGTTTCACATGGATCACTAATACACGAGGCGACCGTCTTCCCTTCCTAAAATCTATTGACCTGTAGCAATGGTTCTAATTGTGGCGATGACTCTCAGCGACTGCGTTCCGTTTCTTTTTGTGGTCGATGTGAAACATCTTTAGTAATGAATTTATGTAGATTTTGGTAAGAGCTGAAATACAACAATTAAGTAAGTACAAGCTTGTGTAAAAATAAAAAGAATCATAGAATGATCTACCAAAAAAAATCCTGCTGCACTAATTTTAAGTTTTCTGTGATATGCCTGCTGGCCTATTAAGAAAATTTGGTGTTTTAGTTCCGTGTTATCTCTACGCAGAGCAAACCGATTTTTTTCTTGTAATAAATGATGACAAATTCTTGTAGTTCTTTCTGCTTCTCCTGCTAGTTGTTCTCCTATTACTCCTAAGCTGAATACTCCAATCTAAAACATAATAGTGGTTCCACTAGACAAGAATGTTGTTTTTATGTTAACTTAAAGATTCTGGTTACAGATGCTTAAAACCTTTAGATTTTTTGTGTGAGATTTTTTTTACCATTTCAACCGTAAGCTCGCGCGAAATTGTTCGCATGGCAATATTAAAATATGAGGTAATTCAACATTGTTATAACAAGAATGGAGTCGGCCATACTGTAGTGAGTAAGGTGTCTTCTACGCCGTTCATCCGGGTTAGTGTCTCAGCTCAGAAAAATAATAGAAAAAAAGCCTTTACAACGTATCGGTCGCGTCACTCGGGAGGCAATGGTAAACCATCCGTAGTATCATGTCTAGTAAAGCCTTCTCAATTTCGCTTTTCGGAACCGGTATTAAACTGTAGGTCCCCTTTGCCCTTAGAGCACCTACAAAGACAAAAGAGTCACCTACCCCCGTATCAGAAATGACACTTCAAGAAGAATAACAAGAATAGAAGAATATGTACATCATCCAATCGTTCTGTGCCTTAATAGAAACTAGAAAGATAGATGATACTGACACGTATTGTGTTAGTGAAAGAAATTCCCAGTAGAATATATCCCACTAATCGAATTTCCCCGAAAATGCTTAAATTTATATTTTTCTATTCTTGAACTTGGAATGGAATTTATTCTCATGGGAAAATATTCTCTTGTTGCAGCATGAATAATTGCAATCAAAAACATGTACTGTTAGTGCCATCGAAATTCGACGATAAAAAAGAATTATAGTCATATTTCTTAACCTAATCTAATTTAGTTTCTATTCATCAAAAAGTTTAACTATAATAATATGGTATTTTCAACGTGGACGAGTATTAACATCGACACATATCGACACCTTCGACGTGTGTCGAGCCAAATCACATTCGAGGTCTTCCTTGCTGTTATAACTCGGTTTCTTTTTTTTTGATAGGTCTAACACATGTGCTGCAGGGAAATCTCGAAAGCGCCACAGGAGCGGCATGTGTGCGGAAAAAGCGATTCACGTTGATCTTGAATCACTGTAAATTATACTTGGTGGGAAAAACAGTCTTGGGCAAATTATTCCAAAGGAATGAGGTTCTCCATATAAAAGACTGCTTGAAAAAATTTGTACGAGGAGTAACAAGCTGAACCTCATACGGACGTGAAGTATTAGCGCGACGTGTATTTCTAACATGCACCGCTCTGGAAGGAATTAAGCGGGCTACATCCAACGAACATTTTCCATGAAAATACTTGTAGAATAGACTCAAGTCGCCAACCGTTCTTCGATGTTCTAACGATTCACGTCCGCCGGTCAGTCCGGGTCCCCAATCAGGCGAATAACTCTTCTCTGAATATAATCCAACAAATGTAGTGTATGATTGGGAGGAGAGCCCCAAACATGGGAGCAGTATCCCATAGTTGGTCGAATTTGAGCTTTATACAGAATTAACAGTTGTTGTGGAGTGTAAAGCTTTCTGGGTCGAATAATATTCCCAGAAATTATTAAAACAACAGGTTTATAGGTTAAAGATCAGAGCTTTCATAGAGAATTTTGATTTCTACAAAAAGTAGCTATGGCAAAATGATCTTTGATTTTAGTGGAAATTTCTTCATACCCCAGAATATAAAATCAGAAATTTTAAGAAAAAATAATGAACTTTCTACGAGAATTTCATTTTCAAGAAGTGAAGAATTTAGACCCAGGGTGAAGTGTTCTGTAATAAATCGGATGCGCTGGAATATATATATATTTTTAATGAGTTTAAAAACTGATTTTACTAACAGAAATTTCATAATTGTAAAATAAATATATATTACCCGCACTGAAGTTGTGTCACAATAATTATGGGTTTATGGTGTTAGTATTTATAAAAATTAATATTTTTAATGTTACAAGAATTTTGTTTTTATTATTAAACAGTAACATTTCTTAATAGATATTAGAAAAAGTAGTTTTATAAAAATTTTCACTTCAAGTCCTTATTTGATAATTTAAAATCATCCAAATCCCTTCTACGAACCCAATGAATTTTTGGGCGGTCACACCCCATAAAAAAGATGCACTTCTATAAACATTGTGTATTAGGAATAAAAATTACCTTTAGGGTAATAATTAAAAGCATTCCCACCTCCAGAGGAGGTAAGGGGGATGTGTAGGTGGTAAAGGAAGATGACCTCTATATGAACCACAACATATTTTGCGTGGGCCCCTCCATAAAAAAAATGTGTCTCCATAAACATTGTGGGGTCAAATATGTATGTTTTAGAATTATATAGGACATGTTAGCGAGATCGACTTTGACCACTCCTACTCATTCCGCAACCCCACAGGAGGGGACATCCTCTCTTACCACCGCCCACCCCTTCTGGCGGTGAGATTTACGTAGGAGGTGTTACGTGTTATTTATTGCAATATTCGAAGTTAAAACTTGATGAATTATTTACCCAGTGCGACTTGTATTCGCCAGCATATGGTATGTTTGGAGTGCGGAACATATAATACTGTAAACCGAGAAGCGTTATAGTTAAAGTGTCTGGACAATACAGCTAAAGTGATCAATAAACAGAAACGACAGAGAACTAGGAGCAGGTACAAGGTACCTGTACTGCTAGCTACTTGGTTTAGGTTAATGCAAGTTGGTTCAGTTTAGTTTAGGTTAGTTCAGGTTAACCTAACTTGAACAGTGCAAGTTAGCTCAGGTTAGTTTATGTTAGTTCCGGTTAACCTAACCTGAACTAACTTAAACTACCCTGAGCAGGTTAGTTTAGGTTAGTTCAGGTTAACCCAACCTGAACTAACCTAAACTAACCTGAGCTAACCTTCACTAACTGGAACTAACTTGCACTAACTGGAACTAACCTGAACCAGTTACCTGTCAGTGCAGATACCTTGTACGTGCACCTAATTCTCAAACGTTTCTTTTTATTGGTTACTTTAACTGTGTTTTCCAAATGCTTTAAATATCACAGTTTACCGTAATGTATGTACCACACTCCCGACATACCACATGCTGGCGAATTAGCCTCTGCTCGAATAAGAGATCCGACAATAAACCGCAGTTGTTCGCAACAGTCAAGAATTCTTATAAACGCATTTTTTATCCACATCTAGAGGAGGTGGGGACGCTTTTAATCATTACCGTAATGGTAATTTTTACTCCAAACACAGTGTTTATGGGGGTGTAACTTTTTTATCGGAGGTGACCGCCGCAAAATGTATGGTGGTCTGTAGAAGTTTTGAGATGCAATCTGTGACATTCTTAATGTATGGAAGGACTACAGATCCAAGAAATCGTTCTGCTTGATTTCTAGTCTTCAGAGATGCTTGGGAAGATGTACGTTTTTGAATGGAGTGTTCTATATCTCTGTCCTAGAAATTATTTGATTAAAGAACTGAAGTAAGGTGTATTAGTACTGATTCTGAGTTTATGGTTGAGAGAATAATACAGCTCTATGAACAAGGGGGTTTATGACTGAGTGATCTTGGGCCCGTTGGTGATACGAGGAATCATTTAAATATCTATTTGTGTGAGTAGGCTTGATCAGAAAAATATGTACTAGAATGAAAGAACAGCAAATAGTAGTACGGGTTCGTAAGTACTTCAGTACTTTCACGATTTCAGCATGAAACAGGACACCAGATATCCTTTGATCAAATCACCATGCTAGCAACAAATTCTTTTTTCATCCTCGGAAAATTCAAAAGTCCATTGGAGTCATTATTTAGGAAAGCAATTATTGTTGATAGACAAATAATAAATAGAAAAGAAAAGTTGTTTTTATATTTTGTTATAAAAAATTTGTAAGCATGCGTTCCCATTTCGATGTAAGGGATGAACCAATATTATCTTATTTTCTTCCATAAGATGCCATAGTCTAGCATGGGTGGGGGGGCTTATAGCCAACCAAACAGATCAGACATATCCATTTCGTTATTCCTACTTAACGTCTAGGTAACATCAGTGGGACGGCACCTACAGTTTAACGTGATAGTTCACCCATATGATCAGCAGATGGGCTGATCACGAATCTAGTTGGGCTATCAAATCTTTTAATACCTCTATGAACGTCTGCGTGGCATTGCAGCGAACTACAGGTCTCGGCAAGTTAATAGATAAACATAAAAAATTATTGGCATAAAAAAGCTGAATAGACAAAATATCCATAATTTGTATCA
This sequence comes from Pachyrhynchus sulphureomaculatus, assembly GCA_019049505.1. Classification (NCBI taxonomy): domain Eukaryota; kingdom Metazoa; phylum Arthropoda; class Insecta; order Coleoptera; family Curculionidae; genus Pachyrhynchus; species Pachyrhynchus sulphureomaculatus. The sequence continues at coordinate 91,728,430 of CM032454.1, read as the reverse complement.
AAATTTGGTAAGACATAGAATTTAGAGACTTTTTGGGATTGTGTATGTATCTAAAAATAAAGTCTCGTATCAACTCTGATAGTGGAAATAAAAAGTTTTCAGATTTTCGCTTGAAAAGATATTCTTTTATTGACGAATCAAACATGACATGTTTCGTAGCGCTGCTACTTTATCCAATTATCACATTTAATAAAGTAGCGGTGCTACGAAACATGCCATGTTTGATTTGTCAATAAAATAATATCTTTTTCAGTGATAATCTCAAAACTTTTTATTTCCACTATCGGAGTTGAATAAGATGGATATTCATCCAGTAACAATCAAGTCAATTGCGAAGTCTCATTTGGTTTAGGGAATTGTACTGAATATTTCTAGCATAATCCGCAATTACAGTAACAATGGAAAATTAATTTAGTATATTTAGCGGGGTTAAAACTTGGATAAAGTTAAGAATGCGGAGCATTGACTTTCATTTATATTTGTTGAATAAAGCCATTAACCTGCTTAAGAAAAGTTGAAATTGAAATGTTAATATTTTCGTGGACTGGTATATAAGTGGGGATTCTTAAATTAAATAAAGTACAGGAAAATGGGACACTTTTGGTTCAAATCAAAAATATATTCCTTGTTTTGATACTTACTGTGAAAAAAATTAAACCAATCAAGAACCCAAATCTCACTTGGTTATAGTTGCTAGAGGAATTAAAAGTGATGCTTACAATTGTGTCCAAAAATAATAAAATACACTCAAATATAGCAGTAGCAAATATAGAGCCAAAAATTTTGTTTACTGAGGAGACACTATTAGTTAAAATATTATGCTTATATTTAATTAGCAATATTTTCTGGACATCTCTCGAAACTGCAAGATTATCATTTAAGCTTTTTAATTGCTGACCCAACTCCAAAATAAGAATAAATAGTATGCAGAATATTGATTCCATTCTAGTTGTTACAATGTTATGCCATGTAAATATAATTACTACAGTTTTCATTTTAAACATAAAAATGAAATTAATCACTTTGATAACAGCACTAACGCACCATAGTGAAACAGCTGCGAAAACTAATGTTGGAAAATTTCCATGTTTTGTTTTGTCCATTTAAAAACTGTAGCATTGTTTTGAGAGAAATTAGTTCATCATTTTTAGTTAAGAGCTGGAATGTTATTAGAATATTGTAAAATATTAATAAGGCATTGTTAATAGCACCAATTACTTTCACTAGTAGTATAACATTATGATGTGAGTAATAAGCTATGTTAATGTAAATTCCTAGTGCAGCAAGAAAAATTACATATAAAGCTGCATAAACGACATAAATAAGTTTAAATATTTTTAATTTTAAATATATTGCAGGGTACAAACCCTGTATTATTCCAATAACTGTTAATAGATAATTTGCTTTTATTCTATACATTCTAATCAACTTCTAAAAGCAATGAACAACGTAGCTATGGCAAATAATAAAAGTAGAATTGATAAATGCATGTGTAGTTAAAATGATAAAATAGTATTACTGTCATAATATGTCATATCATTCATTATTTATTGAAGCTATTAGCTAAATAGGTTTCGTAAGGCAAAACTAAATATTTTATATATACAGAGTCCATTTAGAAAACAAAAATATAATATTATGCCAAATATTAAATACGTTTTACATACAGTCAGTCTAGAAAGTCTCTATACACCACCTGCTTTCTATACTATTTTTCTGTTATGTTTAATTAATTAATTGGAACTGTGAGAAAACATTTTTAAATTAATATTTGAAACTTAACCAACGAGGATTACTATTAAAAACAACTACGGAACATTTTATTTACAAGTTACAACACGTTATAATTAACAGCATTTTATCAAGCTATCTATTGCTCGCTGGACTGAAAACAAATGAATAATTTTGCTAGTAATTTTGCAGTGAGTTTTTAAAGTAGTATTAAAAATGAGCGCGAGAAATTGTGAAATTTCATTTCAAGTTCGAAACATCATAATTGATTTGTGGAAAGATGGAAAATCGTACAGAAATATAGGAAAAATTGTTAAAAAGTCGCATGCTACTGTTCAGTAGATGTGAACCAATATAAAATTCCACCACGCCCCGATCGTCCCAAGAAACTGACTCTACGTATGGTTAGACAAATAATTATAGATCCCAGGAAAAATGTGCTAAAATTAAAAGAAGTACGCGAACTATTTTAGAAAAATGTTTGTTTACAAACAGTGAGAAATTGTTTACACAGGGCAGGCTATAAGGGGCGTGAAGCCAGGAAGAAGCCGTTAATTTCTGAAGCTAATCGAAAAAAGGCGGTTAGCTTTTGCTAAGGAATACATTACTAAACCTCCTGAATTTTGGGAATCAGTATTCTTTAGTGATGAAACCAAAATAAACCTTTTTGGGTCTGATGGCAGAACTAAAGTTTGGAGGAAGAAGAATACCGCATTCGATATTAAAAATATTTGTTCCAAGGTGAAATAAGGGGGTGGCAGTGTTCTGCTTTGGGATGCATGTCCGTTGGAGGGGTTATAAATTCACATTTTATTAATGGTACCATGGATCAGCATGTTTATCTGAACATTTTGAGAGATAAGAGAAAGTGTCAAAAATTAGCACTCGAAAAAAAATACATTTTCCAACAGGACAATGATCCGAAACATACCGCGAACTTGGTGCGAGAACGAATGATCCATAATGTGCGACAGCAGCTTCATACACATAATGTTTTAAATAGAGAAGAATTAAAAAATAGAATATTGAACAAATGGGATAACATGCCAGCGGAAATTACCAGAGAGCTGGTTGCAAGCATGACAAAAAGGGTGCAGGAGATTATCAAGGCTAACGGCCGTCTCACTAAATTGTAATTTAAAGAAGTTGTTGTTTTCTGTTAAACTCTGTCAAACTATTATTGGTAATTGTTAAGTGTATGGAGACTTTTTTGACATTAATTTTGTTTACATTTTTAGAACAATGAAGCAACTTCTAAATAAAATGTTCTGTAGTTGTTTTTAATAATAATCGTAGTTGGTTAAGTTTCAAATATTAATTTAAGCATATTTTCTCATAGTTCCAATTAATTAGCTAAACATAACGGAAAAATAGTATAAAAAGCAGGTGGTATGCGGAGAGTTTTTGGATTGCCTGTATATACAAGGATGGATTGATAAGTCTAGTAAATTTCTAAGAAATGGCGAACAATTTTGTTAAGTGACATGACTATTGGTAAGTATCATTTCTGTAATGGTTGTGTTCAAAGTTTCAAACAGATGCAACACTTAGTTGTTAGTTAGCAGTTATCGTAAATGATCGGTGAAACTCAGTTGTTAGTTGGTAGTTATCGTGATAAAATATTTCTAGACTGCGGCCCAGATAGAAAGTGAACTAAAGGAAGTTGATAGAGACTCTGCACCAGCACCTAATTCCATTAATTACTGGATAAATGAATTTGAACGTGTAAGCATTACAGAAGCTGTAGATTCAGGACGCCCGATCGGAGTATCTTCTGAAGAAATGATCGATAAAATTCCTGGGATTATGGTGAAAGATCATCGCATTAAGCCTCGTAGGATTGCTGAGATAGTAGGCATGTGGATCCACAATTACACCCCAAGACATAACGGCAGCCAAAACAATGGATTGGCGAAGGCGAAAATACACCAAGAAAAGCGAAAACAATTTTATTGTGTAATGGCAACTATTTTTAGGGACTCACAGGGTATCATCATGATTGAGTATTCGGAAAATGGAAAAACAGTGTCTCTTATTCAGCAACGTTATTTTACCGTTTACATATTGAGTTGAAGTAGAAGTCACCAAGATTAGCACCCAAAAAGTGCTCCTTCATCAGGGCAATGCTCCTACTCACACATCGGCCGTTGCAATGACAAAAATGCACAAACTGGGCTTCCAGATAGTTCGCCATCTAGTTTATTCCCCAAATTTGGTCCCAAGCGATTATTTTTTGTTTCCTCACTGGATTAAACGTACTGAGCTCAATGGAAATTATGTTGGGAAGACTATTCTTATTTTTGCAAAAAAATACTATTTACTGTATTTTTTTTTCAGAAGACTTTAAAATCCACCTGCGTAGAAAGTGCCCGAAATAAAATTCATTTTGTTTAACTAGCCAGTGAGGGCACAAGAAATAGCTGAGTATAAAGGTTTACTGGTATTAAATCAATTTATATTTTATTAAATTTTTGTTTACATGGATGTTTGGATGCATGTAATTTTTGTATTATTATACTATACTTTAATTCTACTCAATATTGTTAACAATAATAAATAATCGACTATTTAGCAAAATTTAACTGCTTTCTTTATATTGACTTTTTTACAATTTGACAACAAGCCGACTTCTTTATAGAAAAAAAATATCATTAACATGACAATTGTAAGTTCATAGTATGCTGGCTACATATTTTATGTGTGCATGAAAGTATGACGTATCAGGTAATATGCAAAGAGATAACACTCATACTTACGAAAAAATTCCATTCTTACCTGTAATTTCTTAGACAGAATGGTCTTGAATTCAAAAACAAAATGTCTATTTAAAATGAGAAATGGGAAGGTGTCAATAATTTTTGTTTATATAAAAACATAATAAAATTGACGTGACATAATAATCCATTATATTTAACTTTTTTTTATCTTTAGCCTTTTCTTTAAAAAGATACATCTTTGTGAATTTAGTAAAATAATACGTAAAATATAGTTTATATACTAAAACTAATACTATATAAAGACCCGAAACTGCTCAAGATGGACACGTTACTTACCAAAAACATACTTATGTTTAAAGTGTTACTATTTCCTTTTGACTACTGCTAAGTAGCTCAGCGGCTCTGCCAGGGCATAGTATGGATTATCATCAGCTTGTTTTACAAAATTCTACAGCATATTTTAAAGAAATTTTAAAAATTCCGATTCTCAAATTTTAGTCGAGATTTTTTGTAAAAATTTTACTAAAAACTAATATAGTTAAAATTCTATATTAAACAATAATTTTAGTGGTTGCTAGCTTCAGTTCCAATTTAAGATACTAATTTTTGTCATTAATTTGATTATACCCAGGAAAATTCATTTTGGTATTCATATATATTCTAAATATAAACTTATAATGTATATTTGAATCGACTTGTTTGTGTGAAATGTGCATTTAAAGTCACTTTTATAAATTATAGACACTTCTTACTTTATTCAGCAAATAGTCACATGCGCTTCTTCTGTCTGTTTTTATGCTGATGTATAAATAAATAGGAAAGTTGATTAGAACTAAATATTTTAAGAACACGGGCACTAAATTCTCCATAGATTATTAAGATAAAGACTAAGGGATTATTGCTAATTGCTAGAGCGCTTTAAACAGAAAAAGCTTTCTCAGTGTAGGAGAGCAGCGTAGCTGCACAGAGTTGGTCGTTCGTAATGAAAATTGAAGTATCCTTCTATTTGTTAATAGTAAATCTTTTTATTATTATTTTCTTTATCGTATGAATTCTGTTTTTTAATACAGTCAAGTTATTAAAAGAACAGTGGAACGGGATAAAAATAGTAAAAATGAAATGTAATGGAATAACAAATATATGGAATATACTTCCATAGTTTATAGTCAATAATTAATATATTTCAGCTCTCTCAATATTGGTTGTAACTTAGTTAATTAAAAAAATAACTTTATAAAACCGAATATGTATCAGTAATATAATATTCGTTTTATAAGTATTCCACTAAATACATCGCCATGATGTTTTATTTGTACCGAAGTTTCATTTGAATAAGTCACATACCGAACACGAATTATTAACCTTTAAATAAAATTATTGATTACTGCTAATAAAGTCGTAGTTAAATATGTAGATATTTTGACACTAAAGACAGCAAAACTAATTTGTATATTGTATACCGATTTTTTATACCGTTTTTATTTACATTAATATATTTTCTTCTAGTTTTTACATTAATATTCGTGTTCACTGCTTTTATTTATGTTATGTGATTCTTAATTAGCAATGTGTTTAAAATGACACTATATTTAGTATAAAGAAAAAATAAAGGTTGTCAAAAAGTAGTTACGCAGAGGTTTTACTTTTCTGCCCGAAGACGCGTTTATCAATTTTAAGTTCCTCGATTGTGAAAGGTACTCGATCCGTGTGTATGTTGGCGACTGTTACTTACTGAAAAATTGTGTACGATAGATTTGGAAAAATGGTAAAGTGATTTAACCAGTATTAAAATAGACAGAGAAGATTCTCAAACTAAAGGATAACTTAATGAGATATTAAAAAAAAGAGCAAGGCAGAAGAAGAAGGACTTCTAATAATGTTGGAAATAAGGAAAAATTATAACATTTTCAGATTCCCTAACTCCAATTATCCTAAAATGGAAGAATATTGTGATTGACGATTAAATGCGTATATCTTTTACGATAAATAATAACGCTAAAATTTTGTCCAATATCTGAAACAAAAACCAGGAAAAATTCTCATAATATTATTATGACTATCTAATTGTCAAAATTAACAATATTGAAAAACTAATTAAATTTTCAGATTCCTGAAGAGGACATATAAAACCTCTAAAATCTTCCAATATAATACAATTTTTAACGACTCCTTCCTCTTTTACCCCATCATAATTAAAACTAATAAAAAATAATATATTTGGATTCCTTACTATTAAGAATCCAGAGGACTAGAAGCTACTCTTCTAACTTAGCTTCCCGCCCCTGTAAAAGCTTATATGCTTATCCAGAAATAATGGAAAATAATGGAAAAACGAATTGCCAGATTAATTAATTACAAGAGTCCTGAAAAGGATGTATAATACGATATATATTATTAATAAATTCTCTGACTCCCTCCTTTTAACCCTTTATACATCTGTACCCGTAGTAATTAAAAATAATGAAAAAAATACTCCTTGAATTTAAGAACTTAAAAAAAGACATGACACAGAAACCACAAACATACCCTTCGAAGTTCCTTTCCCATCCCTTTAACTCCTTATATATTTTACTGTAAATAATTATTCTTAAAATTCATCTATTATCTTATCTAAAACATGGAACAATTCGCACATTTCTGTTGAAAGTATATAATATTAAGCGACCCTCACCTCCTGATGAATATATAACCTTTGAGATTCTTTAATTCTAAGAAATCCAAAAATTACATATGATATTATATATACGAAGCAAGTCCTCTAACCTTGCCCTTTTTCAGCCCTGATATATATTATTATAAATAATTATTATTAATAAAATTATTTAATGAATAACAATTAATCTAGGCAAAATATATTGACATCTACCCTTATTTGCCCTTCCCAAGAAGTTATGTTGCTCAAAAAACTATATGATCTATTCTTTCCTTATTTGTTTTATATGTACCAAATTTCAAAATTGATATCTCATATTATTGGACCGTTATCCTTTATAATTGGCACTTACTAGATTATGGCCAGTTACAGAAGAAAATAGGCAAATGTTGATTCAATACTGACATCAGAATAGAAAGGATGCTTGGAAATTTTTAGAGATAAAAATATAAAATCTGTGTATTTACGTAGATCAAGTGACTTCATAATCCATCGATTGACCTAAGTCTAGTCTAAATATTTTTTAAAGATTAGTGTCTAGTATGAGTGATCAAGAGAAATGCTATGTTATAATATTGAGGAGTCTAGCAACAATAAGAATTTCTCTATATGTTAGTTCTCACAGAACTTTAAAGTATTTTAAGATCAGCTTAAACCTACTCGGTCTTTCAGTGAATTTTACAGAATTTATTGCTACTTTTTTGGTCTGAAGAGAGCATTTCATATACTAAATGATTACCGGGCGTGATGTCAAACGAGTTGCGAGTAAGCAATGAAATAAAATTCAAGTATTAAGCACTTCGTTAATAACTGATATTTAAAGAAATAAGGATTAACTGCCTGTTAAAATTAAATTATGTTATATTTTAAACAAATATAAGACAAGAAACGATTAATGAATTTCCAAAATTGTTATTTTTAAATCAAGTTGTTCTGTCTCTAATCATGTGACAAAAAAATTAAATAATACATAGAATGATGTATATAAACCTGTTTTTTTTTTTAGATTTCATTAAATTTATCGATGAATAGAATTATGTCTTAGATACATAAATTGTTTTTGGTTAAAATAAGTTTTGTTATATAAATGTGTATTTTAAAGTATTGTTATTCAATCACTTCTAAATAATTTACTAAATCCAAATAAAATTAAAAATTTAGTAGGATTTTGAATTATTAAATAACATTTTGAAGTATTTCTGGCAATAAGAGAACTATAATATAAAATATATGAATATTTGTTAATTATAATAACAATAATTATATAATTATACCAGGTATTGCATTTACAATGAAGAATCGGTGAAATAAGTATTTAAATTCATGAAAAATTACTACTATCATATTTTAGATTGGCATATTCAGTGTAGTAGAAATTGGAGACCAAAGAGCAGTGGAAGCAGGAAATACCATAAGCACCATTTATCAAGAAAAAAATCAACTCTACAAGGTGACAAGGAAATAAAACATCAAATTTTTCTGCCACCAGACATATCACAGCAAACTTTAAATTACCACAGCAGGAGTTTTCTCCATAAATCATTTTATAATTCTTTTTATTCTATGTGGCAATAACAGAGAACTAAATCACCAAATTCTCTTGATTAGTCAGCAAGCTCACCATAGAAAAATCAAAATAAGCCCAGGATTTTTTCAGTATTCACTTTGGTCCAGTTTTAATTTTACTGAATTTTCATTTATAATTTGTTCTACATTGTCATACGTGTCTAATTTTTCTAAAATTACATTGCTAGTGCTGCATTAAGGTTGAGAACTGGAGTTTTAATTATTGACTTTTCAGAGATCTCGTTGTAATGATCTCCATTAATTTCTAATTTACAATATTTTAATAGTGTTAGAAGTGTTGGATGTTCAATTACATATTCCTCTCTTTTATATTCATCAAAAATCTTTGTTTTCGTGTTAGTGTTAATTAAAGGTTTTGTTTTGCATTACTTTCCTTTCGCTTATGTCCTAATATTAACAATAGCACAGTTACTTAGATCTCTAAAGTTACATGGGTTACTTATAATTTTATAACATAGGTATAATTTACTTAATCTAATACAAGAAGTTGAAAAATTCATTCCTGGCCTTACAAACAAATTGGTCCACATATTGTGTGTCATTCCCAACATTAAAATCGCTAAATATTACTTCTTCAAAAACAGACGTGTCTTCAGTAAGCTGAAGGCCCCGCTGCCAGTTCTTTCCATGTCAGACTTGGTTTACTCAATTTCCTGCCTCAATTGTCCATCAATCTACATTGGCCAAACTTCTCAATCCTTGAATCGTCGTATTGCACTCCATAAGAGTGACACTAGATGCCATCCACACCGATGTGCCTTGGCGACCCATTCTGTTGACAATGGTCATTCCTTTAATTTCAGGGAACCCAAAATTCTTCATTTCTCCAATAATCTTTCCAAGAGAGAATTCCTTGAGATGTGTTACATCCAGGAGAATCACCTTAATATCAATAAAAGAACCGACCTGGATGGTCTTAGTAACATATATAGTTTCCTCCTCTCCTGTGATAAATCAACTTCTCACAGTCTTTCCCTGTCTTCAAGTGTTTTATGATCCATCTGAACCGCGTTGGTCGTCTCTTCTTTTAGCTCCGTAATTTCCAGGGTTTCTCTCCTCCTTCCTCTCTCTATTTACGGTTCTCTTTGATTCTGAGCTTCACAGATTCCTTCCATTTTATCTGGGCCATCTTTTGTACCTAGCGATTACTGTCTTCCTTCCATTGACAGTACCTTGCGTCACCTCCCTAACACTTCCTGGTGCCTCGAGTCTTCATTGGTTTTTTGCCAACAATCTCTTCCTCTAATCAGATTCCAACAAGAAATTAATAAATTAATAATTAATTCACTAGATAATTTTCTTCTTCGTTGCTCCCATTTTTGTCACTCTCTCTCTCGCTCCCTCGCTCACCATTTACTTATAATTAGGGTGTGTTTTATCCTTCCGCTATTACATACCAGGTGGTTTTGGTCGCTCAATTGGCTACCTCTCTCTCACTTAGGGTCCAATATTTGTACTTGCTTTTCTATCGGTTCCTTCCAGGTGTCGACCCCGCATTCTGGTTAATTGAGTTTTCTTGACTAAACCCCTTATCTCTGTCGGGTAGCTGTCTCCTGTCGTTCTTGTCACTTGTTCATAAATGGCGGTGGCCATATGTGGTGGTCACAGGTGAAATAATTAATGATGTTTTCAACATCCAAGGTTCCCAATTACATCCATGTGTTAAATTTGTTTTTTAGAATTTTGTCTACAGTGTTTTAATGTGTATCTTGTATATTTTATGGATTAACCAACTTTTACATGTAACAACTTTTTTTATGTAGAACCTACGGCTATTCAGGCTAACGAAATCTTTGCATTTCTCATGTGAGTTTTTTTTTTAACTTATTATGACTAATATCTTATTCTTGTTCCACACTAATTTTATTTATTATAACAACCTAATAACATCATTAATTTAAAGTTGTCCCAGACACTATCAGTGAATACGCTCTGTTCTTCCTTTCAGTTCTGCCCTGAAGAAGGTCCCAATCCAGGACCGAAATATTGGCGGCTTAATGAAAATTGTGTGATCTCCTATCACGCCCTAATTTGCCGAGCTCCCCAATTAAGATTGTATTTTTAAATATATATATATATATATATATATATATATATATATATATATATATATATATATATATATATATATATATATTCCGAAATCAACGCTAAATTTTTAATACATACAGGTAGCACCAAAAGCTTTATAAAACCAGAAATCTCATATACCAATTTCCCAAATCTAATCCAGCAAGAAATTTTCCAAGTCCAAACAGCACATGCCAAATCATTTCATAACGAAACTGCAATATTACCAATACCTTATTCCCAATTTTTAATACATATGGACAACATAAAATTTGTTTATTCGACTTTTTAGATAAATTTGACTGATTAATAGGCTTATACTTAATTAAACAACTAAACGCTAACTTCGACTTTAATTCTAATATAATCTACTCACCATCTACAGAAATGCCAATTTAATTTCAAAACCAAGAAAAAATGGAAATTAATAACTTAAATAATTCCTATAGAATTTCTCCTAGAAGTATGCAAGTCATTCGAATTCCTGTAAACTTAAAAGATGAATATGGAATCCTGCCTTATCAAAAATTAGAACATCGCGAAATACCCGAATGCTTAGTAAAAATAGAAAACAACCTTGCTTTCACAACAATTTTAAATCCCAAAGAAAGTCCTATAAAACTCCAATTTCTTGATCACTTTGATATTGAACCTATATCACTCAACGAGATTAACTTTATTAATGACTCATTAGAAATGGAAAATCCAAATCATAAAATAAATATCAATAATAAATTGAAAACTAACTTAAAAAAATATAAATCTTAGCCACTGTAATAAAGAAGAGAAAAATCAAATAAGAAAACTTTGTTACGAATACAGAGATATTTTTCATTGTGAGGACTTACCGTTAACATTTACTAATGCTATCAAACATGAAATAAAATTAACCGATGAAACCCCAATATATACTAAAAGCTATAGATACCCGGAAATACACCGAAATGAAGTAAAAAGTCAAATATCAAAAATCCTAGAACAAGATATCATTAGAGATTCCAACTCACCTTGGTCATTCTCTATTTGGATAGTACCAAAAAAGTAGACAAATCAGGATAACAAAAATGGAAAATGTGTATTGACTACCGTCGCATAAACGCTAAAATTATAGATAACAAATTTGCTTTACCGAACATAACAGATATTCTGGACAAATTAGGAAAGGCTTATTATTTCACGACATTGGACTTTGCTAACGGATTTTATGAAATACTAATGAAAAAAGAAGATATACTAAAAACCGCCTTCAGCACCGAATAAGGACACTATGAATTCCTTAGGATGCCTTCTGGTTTAAAAAATGCACCAGCAACCTTTCAAAGAGTTATGAATAATATCCTCAGAGGATGGCAGAATGAAACATGCCTGGTATACCTAGATGACATAATAATATATAATACAAGTTTTCAAGAACACATAGAAAAATTAAGAAACGTTTTTAAGAGATTAAGAGGAGTAAAATTTAAAGTGCAGTTAGACAAATCTGAATTTTTAAGGAAAGAAGTACAATACCTAGGACACATTGTAAGCAATGAAGGAGTAAAACCGAATCCCGACAAAATCCTATGAAAAATTTGCCAAACCCAACCACGAATAAAGAAATAAAATCATTTTTAGGATTAGTAGGATATTATAGAAGATTTATAAAAGACTTCGCAAAGATTACAAAACCCTTAACAAGATGTTTAAAAAAACATATAAAAATCGAATATACTAAAGAATTTGTAAAAAATTGTTAATCGATGCACCGATATTACAATATCCAGACTATGAAAAACCATTCCTATTAACTACAGACGCGAGTAACTTTGCATTAGGCGCCGTATTATCCCAAGGAACGATAGCGAATGATAAACCGATAGCTTATGTATCAAGGACCCTCAATGGAACTGACACAAGATATTTAACGATTGAAAAAGAATTGTTAGCCATAGTATGCGCCTGCAAATATTTTAGACCTTACTTTTTCGGAAGAAAATTTTATATATACACTGATCATAGACCACTAGTATGGTTATTCAATCTAAAAGAATCAAACTGAAAACTTTTAAGATAGAGATTAATACTAGAAGAGTTCGATTACCAATTAATTTATAAAAAAGGCACCCAAAATTCTATAGCTGACGCATGATCTAGAATACAATTAAATATTTACGAAAATGAATCACTATTTAACAGTAGTGTAGTAACCCATGAACTGCGACCGAGGATGAACACTGTTCATCCGTCACACCAAAGATTGGGCGTGGCCGCAGTTCTTGCAGACAAAAGTGACCTTGAGCGCCGAAGAATGACCTTGGAGAGCTGAAGAAGTGACGTACTAGCGGCAATTGACCAGTGGTTGTTGACCCTAGGGGCCTTAATTGGTACCTGTAAATAGTTGTTTGACACCTGAATTACCTTGTTTGGCGAAGAGTAAGGTGAGCTGAAGTGGTCAATGACGTGAGAGGTCTAGTGGTTGCTGAAACAGTGTCCTTTTGGCAAGAGATTAGGGTTTGGGATCGTGTTTATAGTAACGGTAAATGTGTTTACGGTAACGTTATAGGGGTGTTTGGCAATAGAGCCGATTAGCAGGGTACCTTAACTTCATTAAAACTTCTTTAGACTTTCATTAGAGGAGAAGTTGTGTAGAGTAATATGGGGTAAAAGTGGAGCATGAGGTAATATTTCGGTGTTAAATGTGGGCAAAAAGGCGTTATTTGTATGTATTTTAGGTGTTAAAATTGGTAAATGTTCCCCTATTTAGTTGTATGGTGCCGTAAAGTCGGTAAAAATGTGTCGTATTTAGTTGTTTGGTGCCTAAAAGTCGGTAAAAATGTTGAAGATAAGGGTAAATGTAAACAAAAAGTATTAAGCAAAATTATTTTTATTTATTATGTAATAAATTAAGGCTTTTTATAATGTTATAAATTCTATTAATATGTTCAACCTTTTCTTGAACATCATAGCAGACACATTTATCAGGTCCTTCACGAGTCCCTGGAAGTGTCCAAACACATGACACGAAATGTGTTTCTACTCTTTCTTCCCCATAATAGTCTATGGTCAGAGTCACTTGTTCTTGGTTGATATATGGTTCTAAAATTTTTTTTAACATCAAACCAATCTTCAATAAATATTTGTGGATAAACACCAAAATATTTCGGTAATTCTTCTATAATAAAATTAATTTTTATACAAGCTTCTTGAACATTATTATTACTTATCGAAGTCATGATTAATACTAACCTATATATTGGAGAATGTAACTATTTAGAGGAAGGGTGCTACAAGCATGCAAAATTTGAAAGTAAATATTTGTGAGAGTGCTAGCATGCATGCATGCAACTTAAAAAAAAAATAAATAAAACACACAAATTGAAAAAAATGCTTATTAATTTATTATCTGTTAGATATGACCACATCATTTTTTTTTCTGTAGATCCAAATCCGTTTTCACTTCTTTCTGTCTCTGTTAGAGATGTAACTTCTTCCAGACGGGGATGGAAAATTTTTTCACATATTAATTGCGCTATTCGGTCTCCAGATTTGACGTGGAAATCTTTGGTTGAATAGCAACACAAAAAGTTCTCCTCTGTAGTCTTCATTAATTACACCAGCTATATGAAAATAAAAAAAATTTTTAGATAATAAAAGAAGATATATTTTTAATCTTTACCTCCTACATCGATGAAGTGATTTATAGCCAATCCATACAATTTTTAGGCAATTCAAACTTGAGACTTGTAGAAATTTTAATTCTTCCCAAAGCTGGGGCAGTTATGTCATTAAGATTCTTGATATCAAATCCTGCTGCTCTTGGACTACTTTTACTTGGTGTATAAGCATGAGGAACAAATTTTAAACTGTGATCTTCTTGTTTATGAAGCATATTTGAAACTGTAAGACAATTAAGTCGAAAAGGACTAGATTAAGTGGCTAATATTTTTTAAATTTAATAACCCCAAGGCAGTGTATCAGTTGACAAATAATTTACTATTCTTTTATCGTCATAGGGTGTAAGTGCACACTTTCTTTGAGATATTGTGTATACCTCATGTTTTTGAGTACGAATTAAATGTTCAGTTCTATAAATTTCGTTTTTATTAAAAAGGCAATTGTAATAATCCATAAATTGAATCGATCTTAAAGAGGTGCTAGTAATACCTTTTGCCTTTTTAATAACGGGGCAATTTGAGTATAATTTAAAAGAGTACATTTTAGATTTTAAGCCTACAAATTCAACCATAATTTTACCATTATTTTCATCTTTCCTAAGGCCTAAAACTTTTTTATTCCTTAAAGGTATATTGTATGGATTATTAAGAGGATAATCAGAAGTATCAAACCTATGAATATCATTTTTAATATGTTCATAGATATCCTCTACATAAAACTGGTAAACCAATAAGTCAGTATCTGTGTATAATAATTTCACATTATTATTAAATTTTGGCTTAATATAATTATAATGAAAGTCATATAAATATGTTTTTGAAATATCTAAAATACTAAAACCTACATACATATATAGGTTTATTAAATTTAATATTTAGTCTTTCCATTTCAATAATAGCTATATCTTCATCAAAAACGATTGCGCTATGAAAGTTTGGTTTTGAAATATAATTTTTTGCTCCATATCGTCCTGACCAAGTTATTACCACCTTAACGTCTTTGTATTTAAGTACGTTTTCCATTGTTTTCCCGAATACAGCGTTATTCATTAATTTAAAAAAGTTTTTTCCAAATTCATTTTTACTTAGTTGCCTTAATTTCGTATTTAAATCAATATAAGATTTTAACCAACATGTTTGCTTAAATTTTGAAAATTCTGTGAACTTTTGAAATACGTAAACCTAATTTAAGAGCTTGTTTGAGATTTTTATAATGAATTACATAATTTTTCTTATGATATAATGTTGTAAGTAATTTTGATTGTTTGGAAGATGATATAGGTGAGATCAGACGCTCTGGACATAGAGGTAAATCTTTATGTAAATCATGAAGTTCTGGAGGATACTCTAAATCGATTTCAAGAATATATCCCACGTCTGAATCATCAGGTGTATTTATAATATTTTCAGAATACAATTCCATACTATCCATCTACCTAAATTCACCTGTGGGAAGTTGCTAACTCATCGTAGTACCATATAAATTGTTGACGTCATAATATACTAAATAAGATGAAGGTATATTAGGATCGTACTCAATTGTAGGTAATCGATTTTCCTTTAATTTTTCCCAACTGTCTAGATAATCATAAGGGAATATTCCTTTTTTAGATAATAAAATAAAATCTTCATTGTTTGGATAAAGACTTTTCATAATCTGTTTTTTGCTGTTATCTAAATATGAACTTAATTTATTTAAACTACTAGGCATAAATCGAAAGGAATCTAAAAATCGGAACTGGATTGAAGTATTTTCTATGTATTTAGTAAATGAAATATATTTTTCTTTATTTATAGGTAATAAAGTTGTTTTACCACGAATTTCTGTAACTAATTTTTAAATAAAATAAAATGACTATCATAACCAGATAAATTATGAAATAATATAGGTATAATATGTTCAACACGACAGTTGAGATTGCATGTGGAATGAGCACAACCTCGATATTTCCCCGTAAATTGACAATGATCTCTAACTTTTTTTTGATCAGGTGTATATGATTGTTGACATAAATAACAAATGGTAGATGTAGTAAAGGATTCTTGTTCTTCAGGTGTTAATGGTAACATTGGGATTATATTATTAAATATGGGATTTAATTGTAAAGCTAAATTTTGTAATTCATTACAAAACCAACTTATACAATTTTCACCGGTATATAAATTAAATTTTGAAAAACTGTTATTATAACTACAAAACAAGTAGTAAGCAATACTACACGGTACATGTTTTTGTTGTTTTTTTATATGTTCCCTACTTCGATCCTCATATTTTTCTAATATACTTTCGATGTCTACGTAAATAATAAACGGTACTTTTGCTTTATGACTGAAATTTTTAAATGATACATATTTCTCTTCTTCACTTGGTAAAGTTATTTTAGATTTGTTCATTTTTCTGCAAGTAAATATGTGTTTATTTAAATTCTGTTGTGAGTAAAAATGATTTAAACACCTGTCACAATAATATTTTTTGCTATTGATGTCACCAGTTTGTTTTCTGAGTAATCGTGATAACTCTTTAATTAATGTAAAATGGTAAATTGGTTTAAATTTAGATATAGAATTAATAAAAGAATCATCCTCATCATCACTGTCATCCTCTTTATGCTTAAAGCCTGTTTCTAACATTAATAGATTAATAGTGGTTAAATATTCATAATTACTTAAATAAATTGGTACAATTTCTTTTTCATCTATAGAATAAACGTTAATTGAGATATTATTCAATGGCTTTTAAAATTATAGGGAAATTAATGCCATTGTAATTCAAAATTTCACTAAAATGAGGATATGATGACGTTCTGGATTGATTTTCATTTGGACGGCAAGGATGTAAAGCAGCCACAATAGGCCAAAGAAAGCAATATTCATCATATATTTTTAATATTCAGAACTCCTTTAGTATTTGTAATAAATTTTGGAACTGAAACAAAAGTTGAAATACCACCATTAATTGGTGTATAATGATTAAAATTAATTTTAATTTTAAAAAAGTGACCAACCTGAATCACGTAGTTGAAAATGTTCAAGTTTTGTCAAAATGTTATTTTTAATGTGATCGTTAAAAAATTCTTTTAAGTTAGTATTTCGATCTACTTCACGATTTTTGGTGGTAAAATTTTTTATATCAGTTTCATTACTCCTAGGTTTTATGAATTTTGCCAGAAATATAACATTAATTTTCAATAGTGATTTTTCAAGTTCTTTTTTGACCTTACATACAAAAGATTTATATGCTTTATTGAAAAAAATTATTGGATCCTGAATACTTAAATTAACAATTGCACCTGTCCTAATACGATTATTAAAACAGGATTCTAAATCAACCCAAATCAAACTTTTTATTTTTATTTTTATTCAAATTTTTTTTGTATTTATAACCGCTCTCGATAATTTTTTAATAAACTTAAATTTGATTCTATTTTTGAAAGATATTTTTTAGATACACTTCCTCCTTTTAAATATTTTTTTAAAGTAAAAATATTTTTATTTAAAAATTGTATCCACTTAATATATTCACGTTTTGATTTAATTAACTTACCAACTTCTTGAACGCTTAATAACATACGGCCACTTAACTGTGAAATTTCGAAAGACATGATGTGTATTCAATAAAACTCTGGTAAATAATATTGATAGATAAACTATTAGAATTTATATAACTTTTTCCAAAACTAATTAGTTGGTTATTTTTTAATATTGTAAAATCATTAATTAGCATAAATTTCTATTTAAAAAATTAAAATGCATAATAAGATAAAATGGTAATTTTCCAAAATAATTATTTTGTTGTTGTTATCAATATTTTAAATGAGCAAAATCATTCATTTAAATTTCTATATAATTATAAATAATAGCTAACTTGTAATTTTCCGAAATAATTATTCCCAATATTGCAAAATCACTATATATTTCTAATTAGACAAACTGGTTATTTTCCAATTAATTATTTTTATTATTGTCAATAGTTTTAAAGTAGTTAATCAGCATGAATGTTATTAAAAATGCATAATCAACTTATAAACAGATGATATAATATTAAATAAATATTTATTTTTTCTTAAACGTATTTATATATAAGTAGCAAATTTCCTACTTAAGTCAGATTACATCTTTGTGTAATTACAAACCTTAATTCTTAAAAAAATCTCAACTTTTATTATTGAATCAACCGATTTTAGAAGACTTTCAAATAGATTGCCGTACATGTTGGTACGCAATTTATTCAAGTAAGTGTTCTTTTATATATATTAGACTGGAGATTTTTTTTTGGTGTTAATCAAATAACTTTTCTTTTTACTGTTTTAATAGTAGTATTAAGAGCACTACTTAAATTAGATAAAATAAAGAGAAAATTAATTTAAATTTATTTTCACACATGGGGTAAAAGAAGTAAAACATTTAAAAAACTCAGGTGCATTTGTACCTTTAATATCATCCAAAAAATTCAACGATGTAAACCTGTAAAATATTTACGTATTCAGGCTGACAATGAAGAGGAATTGCAGCTTTTTTTAGAGCGCTGCAAGAATATTCGGAGGTAAAGAGATATTTGATGGAAAAGAAGGATGATAGTGAAGAACAACCAAAAGCAATAGAGGAAAAATAAAAAAATAAAAATATTAGAGAATCGACTTTTAAAACCAGCAGATTCCAATGAAGAGGAAAATTAACCTAAAAGAAAAAAGAAAAAAAAATGACCATCAAGTTACCAGTACATCAACGAGAAATTTTTTTAAATTCTTTCAATCCTGATGATGACGATGATTTTGAAAGTCAAATTACAAAAATAAATGATTTAGATGACTTGATATGTATAAACGATTAATTTTGTAAATATTATATTTATAAAAAATAAAACTGAAAAAAATATTCAATATTGTTTTATTTATCACTAATCTTTAGAACATAGTAAAACTTATTTTAGGAATGCTAAATTACATATTACCAATCTGAATCTAATATATCAAACTTATACGTATACCAATTTCTTAATAAATATACATTTTGTAGGGCACAATGAAACTTATTTTTAATTGTATCAACATGATTATTACAACAAATAGCATAATTTCTAGCGTTTAAATTGCCTAAACTTTTACATCCTAATTGAAATAAATCTTTAATATCATTAGATATTAAATCACTTAACCAATTTTTTTTTTTGGTTTCCTTTCACAAAAACTTGCTCGTTTTTCACAACACCTTGTAGAAAACTTGTAATACTTTCAAATGGTAAATTGTTAAAATTAAATTGATCCCAATCTAATCCAGTTAAATTGTTGGTGGTCCATTCAACGTGTTGACGAATGCTCCCTTCTAACCATTCTTTTTTGAAAGGAAAATTTATAATATGATGATGGCATTCACCAGTATTAATATTAATCACAGCTATTTCTTTACATATAAAATCACTATTTTTGTATTGAAAACCTTGAACATCTACTATGAACATTGTTCAAACTTAAATAAGACTTTATTGAATATTATTATATTACTATTGAAATGAAGGTTTATATATGTTTTCTCTTCTTACGTCACAATTCACATTTCACATTATTATGCAATATTTTGTTTTGACATATATATATATATATATATATATATATATATATATATATATATATATATATATATATATACCAATTAAATGAATTTAGATTTGTTAGTTAGATACTAGTAACGGGTATTGAAACAAAAAAAAATGAAATTTTCTGAAATAAAAGGTGATTTGTTTTCATGTTTGAACAATAATCATGTTGACGACATGAGCATTAGCTCATTGTGTATCTCAGGACTTACGAATGGGAGCTCAAATAGCTGTTAGATTTAAAAATATTTTTGGTAACGTACCATCTCTGAAAAAACAAAAGAAAAAAATTGGGCAAGTTGCTGTATTATGGAATGAAATTAAACGACGGGCTCCTATATATTATTTAATAACAAAATTAAACTATTGGAACAAGCCGAAAATTTCAAGTCTACGATCCAGTTTGGAAAATACGAAAAGACATATGATTGTATATAATATAAGAAAACTTGCTATGCCCAAAATTGGTTGTGGATCGATTGAATTGGCTCACCGTAAAGGAACTTATTAAAGAAATATTTAATGATACTGACATCGACATAATAACTTATTATATTTAAATATACATGGTTATTTTATTAATATATATATATATATATATATATATATATATATATATATATATATATATATATATATATATATATATATATATATATATATATATATCGTTAATAAAGTAATTGTTGTCTTATCAGCGTCTTTCTCTTTCATTGGCTTCTCTCTCAATTCCTCGTTGTTCTTTACTGGTAATATACTTTGATGGAATGTGTTTTGCACCATCCATTAATTTGAAAACCTTTTTAGCATCACATGCCAAACATCTTTCATTATACAGATCTGTTTCTCCTTTACATTTGGGACATTTTATTCGTACAATAACTGGCATTTTTAATGGTAGTTTTCTCTCAGACACTTGTTATTATATATATATATATATATATATATATATATATATATATATATATATATATATATATAATCCTCATTTCATTCTTTTTCTCCCGACTCCCCACCTATTGAATATTATTTTTATCTATTCAACTATTGTGTTTATTATCAAAACCTAACCATTTTACAAATACTTTATTTCCTTGATGTTTCAACACCTTTTCAACTAAGTAAATATCAGGATATTTAACTTTTTGAAGTTGAGGTTCATAAAATCCACCTTTGATGTCTTGATTGTGTTCGTCTTGAAGTAAATATGTTACAGGATTTGTAAATTGTACTTTTTTAACTGTAAAAATTTCTGTTGACCAGTTGGGTTGATATGATTTGACAAAGACACCTCTAAGTTTTGATATGCGCACACGATCACCAACATTATATTTTGTTTTTTTAAATGTAATCATTTTGTTGTTACTATATACTGTGTTGAGTAAAAATTTCTCATGTTTTTTCGTTACTTCACTAAGTTTTAGACCTATCGTTCTATGTTTTTTATTATTATAAATATTGACAATATTTGGTAGTAATTTAACCCATTTATAGGATCCTTGGATACTAAACTCTTTCCAAATCATACTCTTAAGAGTTATGTTTACACGTTCAACAATTGATGCCTTCTTTTCATTATAAACAACGTAGTGTTTAATATTATATTTTTTAATTAAGGTCTGTACTTCCTTTCCCATAAACTCTCCACCACAGTCTGTAGCTAGATGAATAGGAGTTTGTTATTTAAATACGTTGTCAAGAGCATGTGCAACTTCCTTTGAAGTTTTTAATTTTAATGGATAGGTCCATACGTACTTTGAAAAACAATTAATTACAACTAATATGTATTTAAATCCCTTATTTTCTTTTTCATATTCTCGCATATCTACCAAATCTGCTTGCATTAAATCTAAAAGTGATTTTAAAAATATTCTTCTACGTTTAAAATTTTTCCTTGCAGGCCTATGGATTTCTTCAACAATTTGTTGTTTTACTTTAGTTGCATTGTTGGACATTATTCAGTAATATTAGCTTCACGTAATTCTTCAATAATTAAGTTGATCTCGTTTGTATGACTTGTTTTACGAGCTGTCTCAGAGGCAACTAATAATTGTAGTCTTTCAACAAGCTCATTTGGATCATCCCAGTATACATAGTCGATTGGATTATTTGTAACCTTTATAAACATGCCATGTCCTATTCTCTCTGAATTGTCTGATTCTTCTTCTTCCGAATCTATGTTTATTTTACTTAAATTTGGTTTAATAATTTTCTTAAATTTGCTACTTTGCATAGTTTTAATATCTCTTATTGCACTTGAATCAGAAAGAATTTCAGCATAGTGTTTAGCATCATTTTTGGTATATTTAGTTGGTGGATTTCTATTAAAAAGTAGTCCATACAAACCACTCGTTCCTTTAAATTTATTAGTTCCAACTAAGAGATTGGGTCCATCGGAATTAATAGTTTGATTACCTATAGAAAACCGTTCAATATCTTTATCAAATTTTACTCTAAATTTTCCCTCGGAGTCACCTTTCGGATTCTTAAGATACATTTTAATATATTTTGCAGGCAAAGGATGATATTGTTCATAATAATCTGATAAGGATTTCTCTTCTATGGTTTTATTTAATTGATCTTCGTAATCTTTTTGTCTTTTGGCTTCCTCATCGAGATGTTCCTTTTGAATATCTTTGACGAGAAGTTTTATTAAACTGTATGGCTTAGATGTTGTAGTAAAATGCATTTTTCTCTTTAGAGGTGCTGCTGACATACGTGGTTTAATTTTCATCATTCCTCTAGGTGTATCGGTGTAAGTTGAGGTTGTCGGGATGGGTTCAGACGCTATCGAATCTTTATCAGTTTCAAAATCTTCCAGATCATCATCATCATATTCATCTCCTTCATAATCATCATCATAATCAGATTCTTCAGATTTTATATTTAATTCAGAAGGTGCTTCAAGAGTTTTTGTTGTTGGTATTTTATATTTTTTTGGTTCCAATTTATTTTCAATACTTTGTAGATGTTTTGTTATTGGTTGAAATAAAGTTTCATGTGCAATTTGGTCATGTTTTAAAAGGTTTAATTTATTTTTGATATCTCTTCGTTTGTGTGTTAATTTTTGTTTAATACTCTTTATGCTTGAGCTTATTTTCTTCTTGGTAGCCATCTTGTCGGAGAGACTTTTAAGTGAATATTAACTGTATATAACATTAATTTAAATATATATATATATATATATATATATATATATATACATATATATATATATATATATATATATATATATATATATATATATACATATATATATATATATATATATATATATATATATATATATATATATATATATATATATATATATATATAACAGTCCAAACCATAACGATATCTTCCTTCATCAATTTTGTTGTCCTTAAAAACTGATAAGAATCCAAATGTTTTTCTCCAACAAAAAGAACAGATTTCTTTAAAACGTTCAAATGACATACCGGTGCCAACATGGTCGGAATACATATATTGTAAATTTGAATCAACCTGTTTGAACAAAATAAGTACATTGGCATTGTCTCGTATTAAATGTTTCGGGATTTTTGCATAGGTTTGACACGAATAAAAACAGTCAATATTGTTGTGATGACCCATACTAAAATATTCTCGTACTACATCTTGTTTGTCACAGGCTACATCATCAAATATAAATACAGAATTACGTTTTGCTTCTGACGGTGTTATTATTTGTTCACTATTATCGAATGCAAAATAACCTATTCCTTTGACAGGTTTTAATAATTGTTCCAAATGAATATATTTAGGTTGATATAATGACTTAGAATACAGGCAAACAGTCTCAAATTTTAAACCATTCGGATGTTCAAGAAGACTTAACATAGTGGAAGTTTTTTCCACAGTTACTAGGTCCTGAAATAATACATCGCATCGTAGAGGGTAACAATACACTATGTTTAACATTGTTTTTAGTTTCTTGTAAATCGTGATTCTCAACTTTTAATCTAGTTTTCTGTTGAACAATTTTCTTCATCTTACACAACACATTCAAAGTTAGAATAGAAATAAGTATAAAAATAAGGTATATTAAATTTATAGTTAGTATATATTTTGCTTTCGAAAATGAAATACTAGTCAAATGTAGAAAACAGTACATTTCAAGGGAGTGGACTTTTAAATACTGTTATAAATAAGCTTCCATTTGAAGTACATTTACCGGGTTATCAATTTTGTGGACCTGGTACAAAACTACAGGAACGTCTAGCCCGTGGCGATAAAGGCATTAATCCTCTCGATGAAGCTTGTAGAGAGCATGATATATCATGCTCTCTATAGCTATAGCCTATATAGGCTATAGCCTATTCAAATCATACTGTCTTACTTGATCGTTATCAAGCTGATAAAATATTACTTAAAAATGCTTTAAGTCGAATTAATGCACGGGATGCAACTTGGAAAGAAAAAATTGCAGCTATAGGTGTATCTGCTGCCATGGAGAGTAAGCTTAAGTTAGGTATGGGTTACAGTAGAAAAGGAAGGGATAGTAAACAAGATAAAATGAATGAGAATGATAAAACTAATCAGTATATTATGAAGGAAACGAAGAAGAAGAACATTAAACAAACCACAGGTATTATTAAGCAAAGTGTAAAATCAATGCAAAATTATCTAACAAAAATGGAAACGTTGTTAGAAAAAATCAATAGCTTAAAAACAAATGCTGAGAAGAAAATAAAAGCTCCAAAAAATAAATCAGCTACTAATACTAAGAAGACTATTAGAATACTATTAAGAACAAGACTATTAAGAATAAGAAACCTCAAATAGATAGTAGTGACGATGAGGAGGAGGAATATGATGAAAAAGAAAAACCTATTTATAACTATCATGAAAGAAAAATTAAGGAAAAGATAGCAGCAAATAAATTATCATAAACCACAGAAGTACTACGTAGTAACAGAAAAAGGAAACTTGATAATAATATTCAAGAATCAGAATGAAATTGTTAGAAAAGAGATTTAAGCGAGATATTCAAGAGCAACGACGTCAACAAAAACAAAAGCAAAGTCGGAAACGTAAATTAAATATTACAGAAGAACCACCTACTACTAATACCCCTACATTTAACATGGATATGGATACTAGTACCAGTCAAAAGCGAAAACGTGATAGTATTAGCAGTGAAGAAGAAATTGATGAAGATTATAGTAAAAAAATTAAATTATAAATCCTGTTATATATAGTAAAGTCTTATTAAATATTGTTTTAGTTCATTACAAACGTTTCAACAAAAGGAAACACAAATCTTATTATTATGGCTGTCAGTAGTCGTCGTAATCGTCAGAAAAAAGAAGAGATTAAATCTAAGAAACAAAATCGACAAAGGGGAGGAAAACGTAAACAACAAATAAAAAGTAAAAATACGAAAAAATTAAGTTTTCAATCTATGGCAAAGAAAATAAAGAAGAATATTTTAAAAGTAAAGCCTACAAGTATAAACAGTGCGCTTAATATTGCAACTAAAACGGTTAAAAATGAAAAAGGAAATATGAAAACACCTCGGGTTATTAAAATTCCTAAAACTGGAGGAATTCTACCCTTACTACCAATATTTGCAGGTCTAAATGCTTTAGGCAGTTTGAGTGGGGGCGTGGCAGGTATTGCAAAGGCTGTGAACGATGCTCGATCGGCTAAGCAACAATTGTATGAAAATCAACGTCATAATAAAAAAATAGAAGCAATTGCCATGGGTAAAGGTCTCTATTTAAAACCATACAAAACTGGTATGGGTCTTTTTTTACACCAGCGTCTCCCCAAAATGCGAAATTAACGATAGTATTACCCAATCATGCCCTAACGAACCTAGAGATGGAAATGTATGTAAGAAAGCTGAAAATTCCCTATTTTCGAGGAGTCTATATGAAGGATAGGTTATCGAGGAAAATTCATAAATATGAATCAGAAGTTATTAATTTGGATAACGACTCTGGTCCTGGTACACATTGGACTGCTTACAAGAAGTATGGATCAATCATTTATTATTTTGACAGTTTTGGAAATTTGTTACCACCAATCGAAACACAATTGTATTTTCAATCCAAGGAACCAAGTACGATATATTATAATCATGATTCTTATCAGTCTTATAATTCTATTATTTGTGGTCATTTATGTTTAAACTTTTTGTATAATCCTGTATGTTTAAAATAAAAAATAAATCCCACTTAAATATTGTGTTATTTATTTATGTTACCTTGAGCAGATCAAAACTATTATTCAACAAAAAAAAAATGTCCTACACATTTACATTGTCAGGAAATGAATTTATATTGACAACAAATATTTATCCTCCCATTGTATTAAACGAAAACGAAGAGTTCGTTTTAGGGTTGATTAATTTTGTCAGTTACAATTCAATACCAAATGTTGACAAAACCAACAATACCTTTCACTATGGGAAAGACAATAATGAGATTGTTTTACCAGAAGGATCGTACGAACTTAGAGATATGTACAAATATTTACTCGAACAAATAAGCCTACAGTCAAAGGAAGAAGTTAAACCGAAATTGTTTCTTAGTGCAAATTTGAATACTCTTAAGTGTGAAATTAAATGTACAGTAAAAATTGATTTTAGCAAAGAAAATTCTGTAGGAAAATTATTGGGATTTGGTATAATTGTCCTAGAACCGGATACACGGTACATATCTGAAAATCCTGTAGATATTTTCAAGGTTAATTCCATCTGTATCGAATGTAATCTAGTAGCCAATTCGTATAATAATGAAGCGCATGTGCATATAATTCACATGTTTTATCCTAATGTAGAACATATATATAAAATATTGGAGAACCCATCAAATGTCATATATTTACCAATCAATACACGTTATATAGATGAAATTCAGCTTAAAATCACCGATCAACATGGCAATTTAGTTAATTTTAGAAAAGAGTTGGTCACAGCACGTTTACATTTAAAAAGAGTTTAAATATGGTATTTATATATAACCATAATTCATTTGACATACCTTTCTGGGACTATCAACAACAAACTGAATATAAAACCTGTAGGAAGAAGGATAAACGTATCAGTTTACAACGACCATTGAAATAATTAACTCCTGAGAATAAAGCTGTTTTACTTTCCTCGGGATTTAAATTGAAAAATTAATAAACAACATTGCAAACAAAATAAGATTATTTTGGTTTAGATTTAAGTTACAGATTAGTACAAGTATCGAGAGAATTTTCCTAATAATTAGGTGTAGGTGTAAATATAAAGTCAAAGAAAAAGAAGAAAATGAGTTATAACATATTAAAAGTTGGAGAAAGTGTGTTACATGACGATGTAATTGTTAGTTATCAATATCATACTCATCAACCTTATTCGTCGACAACTCTAAGTAACAACGATGAAATTAGAATACCCATTCAAACACAAGATCTTTATACGTTGCCCAGTCAAAGTTTTTTGTATATTGAAGGAAAACTGCTGAAAAATGATAATACCTATAGTGAAAATGTACATTTTATCAACAATGGCATACTATATCTATTTGAAGAAATTCGTTATGAACTAGGAGGAGTGGTAATTGATCGTGTTAGAAATCCTTGAATAACTTCAACCTTAAAGGGTCTCGTATCATTTACTTCAACTGATAGTAATATATTACAAAATGCAGGATGGTGTGAAAAAGAGACTCCTGCCATAGTAGATAGAAGTGGAAATTTCAGTGTTTGCATTCCACTAAAAATTATGATGGGTTTTGCTGAAGATTTTCATAAAACTGTAATGAATCTACGTCAAGAATTGATATTAATCAGAAGCAGTGCAGATTTAAATGGCATTCAACAAATTGGGGATAAAAAGGAAACCTATAAAGTGACTTTGAACAAAGTGCTTTGGAAGATGCCACATATTTCAGTGAGCGATCATCAAAAGTTACGATTACTCAAACAATTCGAGAGCAATAAGGATTTAAATATGGCTTTTCGTAGTTGGGAATTGCATGAATATCAGTTGCAACAAACAAAAAATCATACTTGGACAGTAAAATCTTCCAATCAATTGGAAAAACCACGTTTTATTATCATTGGTTTTCAAACAGCTATGAAAACTAAAATTGACAAAGATATGAGTACTTTTAATCACATCAATTTAACTAATTTAAAAGTCTACTTAGGTGTTTCCCTACGATAATTTTAACGTAGATTTTGATTCTAACAAATATTCAATTCTCTACGAAATGTATGCACAATTTCAAAAATTCTACTATTATACATCTCTCAACGATCCATGTGTCTACCCTCTAAGATTTAAATTACATACACCTCTAGTGGTGATTGATTGTTCTCGACAGAGTGAAGATATATTGAAAGGAGGAGCTGTTGATATACGCATCGAATTTGAAACCAGTAAAAATGTACCCAAAGATACAGTTGCCTATTGTTTAATCTTACATGATAGATTAGTTAGATATAACCCTCTAACTAGTACGGTTAAAGTTTTTTGATTAATTTCCTTTAACAAATTTATTTAACAGTCAGGCTGGACCAGTGGTTTCCAGTAAAAAGAAGCCAACGAACGAAATGGAAACAGATGACTAGAATGAACTATTTTTAACAATATAAATTTTTATATTTTGTAACATTTTTTTGTACTATTTTAAATTTTATTAATATATTTTCTTATATCTGTGTGTGCTCATATTTGTGTTTTATTTTACTCTCATCTTCTCCTATAGAAAACCAACAAGTTACAAACATTTCAACGAATCCAAACTAGGCTTATTTTACTATTATTACAATCCAACAAGGGCCAAATTAAACTAATTTAGGCTCATTTCATACTTATTTTACTATTTTTGCCAAATATAACCAATTTTACAACACTTCAATGCAGTCAAATCAACTCCTTATCAGCAATTTTTGACCTCTCTTATCATATTGTGACCTATCGAGGCACATGTTTACTTGTTTTCAATTCAAGAAAACTAGCATGAATCACACATTTTGTTTACATTGGCCCTTATCTTCAACATTTTTACCGACTTTTAGGCACCAAACAAATAAATACGACACATTTTTACCGACTTTATGGCACCGTACAACTAAATAGGGGAACATGGGTTACTACACCACTTTTAACAACCCCGGTGACTTAGACCAAAACATCGTAGATTATTTGAGAAATCTCGCTGAAAATTCATTCGAAGATGACTCACAAGAAAAATTGCCGAGTAGTAATAAGCAAAAAATAATAATTCATTCAGATATATAAGTAGTACCATCGAAAACATATGACTCAACGATACATAGTAAGCAAACAAACGACATTTTAGACAAACTTATTAATAACAAAACCATACAGTATTTAATTACATAGTCCGTTAACCCCGAAATAAAAATAAAAAGAGAGAAATTCGAAAAAAATACAATCTACCATGTAAAATTACCAGAAAAAATTAGAAACTATTAAATAGTTCCTCAAAGATTACCTAGATCCCAAAAAAAAAACATGCTATATATTTTTTCATAATGATAAAATAATTCCACTATTTACTGAGGTATACATAAAAGATTTTAGGAACCCGAAAATAATTCGATGTACCAAACTTTTAAACAATATTTCGGATAAAGAAGAAAAAATTGTGTTAATCAGTCATCAACACGGAGGTAAGACAACCTATAGAGGAATAACAGAAACATACGAACGACTGAAACAAATCTATTATTGGTCAAAGAAGAAATATATTAATAACTGTAATATTTGTCAAACACAAAAGTACAGTCGATTGAAATCTTATACGCCAATGAAAAAAAACTGAAACTCCTAATAAACCATTTCAAATAATACACATCGATACATTTATATTTGAAAAACAAAATTTCTTAACAATCTTTGATAAATTCTCAAAATACGTCAAGCATACTCATACGATAAAAACGCTAAATTAGTTTGTGACCAACTTGTAAATTTCTTTTTGTTCTTCGAATGTCTTGAAACTATAGCATATGATAACGGTGGAGAATTCAACAATCACCTCCTAAAAGAACTATTACAAACTCAAAAAATAGACATTCATTTCACTACGCCTAAACACCACGAATCTAACTCACCTGTTGAACGCTTTCACTCGACTCTAATCGAACACCTGAGAATATTAAAACAGAAAGATAAAAATAAATCTGTTATTGAACTAATGCATTACGCTATAATAGGTATAATAATACCTTTCATAGTATTACTAAATATACCCCTCATGAATTAATCTTCGGACATACAACCTCTAGAGGTCCTTTAAAAATAATACCTAGAATATATTACTCTGATTATACTTCTACACATAAAGAAAAAGTTAATGACATTTACAAAAACGTAACCGATAAGGTTAATAAAGAAAAAGAAAGAATCCTGACAAAAAGAAGTGCTAAAGTTGACAAGAACTTCAACTCTTAAGTAAACCAAAAGGTACACAAACCTAAATTTACCGGTGTCTATGTTATTACCGAAATAATGGAACATAACAAAGTAAATTAAAAATATCAAAAACCCAAAGAAAATTGAAATTATACACGTAAAGGAATTCAAACGTCCCCATATTACAGATGGTCCACCTACGGAGGAACCTGCCTCGAGTATCACGATTTGAAAAAAAACCCAGGAATACTATCCTATAAACTAGGAACCGCCCAAAGGATGACTAACTACTGGACTTTCATACAAATTTTCGATTTGACTAATCTAATAAATGAATTTTACTCTATTAACGAGAAATATGATTTATTAAAAGAACATATAATTAATTTTAAAGATTATAAAAATAAATTTCACAATTCCTATACCATTACAGATAACATTAAACGGAAGATAACCGAACAAATTAATCAAATTATACCCACGAGAAATCGCGAAAAACGAGCGCTAATTAATGCTTTGGGAACCATAATTAAAAATATAACAGGCAATCTAGACCAAGAAGACGCCGAGAAAATGAATAAGAATATATATATATATATATATATATATATATATATATATATATATATATATATATATATATATATATATATCCTAAAACAAAATCAACAAAACATTCAAATCACATTAGACAAACAAATCATCAATCAGTTAAATAAATCAATCAATAACTTCCAAGAAATAACTAAAAATATATCACATAATCAATTAACCTTAGAGAAACGAGTTAACGACATAATCACAGTAATTAATAAGGTTCAAAGCCAAGAAGCTAATATAACCGAATTCTTCCTTATCCAAATGAATCTAATGCAGATAACAAACTTCTACCAAAATATCTATGACACCTTCGAAAGATTAGAAGTAGCAATTACCTTTGCTAAATTAAATACTTTCCATAACGCCATAGCAAATAATAAAGAAATTCTTGAAGAATTAAAAAAATTAAAAAATCAACAAATTATCATTCTAACCAGATTACGGAAATATTTTAAAATTCGAAAAAATACTTAAGATAAAAAGTTATGTAAAAAATAATGAGTTAATATTTGCAATCGAAATCCGTCTTGTAGAAAAAAGAACTTATAACATATTTCAACTATTCCCTTTATCAGTAAAAGATAATGATCTCTACAAAGTAATTATCCCGACCTTTGAATATCTATTGATACATGATAAAAAATTTGGATATACCAACCAACCATATAAAAATATTATCGATTATGAATATACATGTTACCATATACAGTCAGAGAACATTATCAAAAATTCCCCGTGCGAGGTACAATTTCTAAAATACAATACATCAAATTGTAACCCGATACTGATAGAAATTAATGAGGTACAAATACAAAAAAAGACGAAAATAAATGGATCTTGATTACAGTCAAAGAATTTATTGGAATAGAAAATTGTGAAAATTCCCAAAATAATATTTTATTAATTGGAACTTACTTGATAGAACTGCAATTTCCGTGTAGCCTAAAATTAAATGATATAACCTTACAAACTTATAAAAATGTAAAACATGTATTTTAAAAAATACCCTTACCTAACATTGAACCTAATTTTAGTACACCTGTTTATAAGAAAGTAAAACCGTCAAATTTAAATAAAATAAACTTTAATGAATTAAACGAAATTCAAAAGTAAATTAAAATGCAAAAATTAAAAAACTCAAAATTACTAATTCACCCTACATACTATGACAAAACACAGTTTTACTGTATATATTAATAAGTATAATGATACTAATAATAATTGTAAGGTATCTACGACCTATTTACTTAAAAAAGAAAAATAACTCTAAAAGTTCAAATGATATAATCATTTAGGTCGTAGAAACCACAAAAAGGTTTGTATGCCTCTCTAAGGATGGAGGAGTTACCAACTCCATTTAACCCTATATTGTTGACATAAGTGTTAGTCATAATATAGATAAGGATATATTATAAAAGCTTCTAAATAAGAAGATTCAATCACTATTGTTCATTCTGTTGTTGCAACCGCTGTTTCTGTAAATCTGTAATTTCAAAATGTCCCAAAAATTTTGTTGTACGTTTAAAATAAAAGTATTTTTAAGAAACAAAAAGTGTTTTTAAAAAAAGAAAATTCATCGGTCCGACGTATAACTCGCGTACTTAGTGTAATTGTGTTAAGTATGTTCGAAAGAAATTTTTCTAATTCCCAATAGCAAAGTTTGTATATTTGCTTAAGCTGTAATATTTTCTAGTTGGTTATTAATTTTCTTGAAATTTTCGGATATTATTAAACTATTTGTTTTAAATTTCTCTTCAAGCAAGACCGATAAGGTACGAGTATTTTGTCGGTTTAATGAGTCTTCGTTTTATTTTAATTTGTTCATATTGTTCATAATGTTATTTAAATCGTTTAGGTCTAAATTTTCTATAACGTACTAAATTGTAGTACATAAGCCGTTAAAAATAGCTCTTTTGTTTCTAATTATTAGTGTTAATTTGTCTTGCACGTTTTTGATTTTTAGAAGTTAAGAGTCATTATTATTTGAATCGATTTCTAAAGATAAGAAGTAACAATTACTTACTGTGGTGTGAACGCTGATACCTAAATTAGATACATTAATATTACAATAACTATTATGATAAAAATTAACTAGTTTTCCTATTCCTAGGTTTTCTTCTATTTAAGGAATTTTATTATTAATCGCTTGCATTTGAAAGTCTTGGCCGTTGACCATCGATATCAGGAGCGTTATTAAAATCCTGTAAAGAAATTTGCTTTCATAGCCGTTTAAGATTTTTTGTATGAAGTACGATTTCTATTATTTATTTTAGTAGTCAGTTTAAATTGTTTTTGAGAATGAATGTTTATAGGGTGATAATTGGATTTTAATGTAGTATGTCGAGTATTAGAAAATTTTGTGTTTTTTTTTTTTCTTTTGTTTTTTTCAAGTATCTTTTACTCTTTGTTTCTACTTTTCTTCTTCTGTTTGTAGAAGAGGAGTAGTTCTTGTTTGGTTTTGATATTATAATGTTGGTATAAATCTATTTCATGTGAATTTAAGTTGTTATTAGGGCCATATAATAAGGTAAATGGGGTAAAGCCTGTCGTAGAATGGACGTTTTGATTATAGATTAATAAAGCTCTGATAATAAGGTGGTTTAGTTTGTAGGGTATATAATTTTGAATAAATCACTAGTTATTTTTGGTGGTATATTATGGTGTGAAAAGTAATGACGAAGTTTATTAATAACTGAACCTGCGTCTTTTGATTTAATTTCATAAGCTCGTGCGTATTTGCTAAATAAATCTATAAACCGAGTAAAGGTTTTTTATATGGGTGCCGTTCGTATTTTACTCTGGTTAACATAGTTAGTAATTATTGCTAAAATTTTGTCTGTTCATAAAATGTTCTGTTCTTAAAATGTTCATAAGTTTCGTTGATACCGTTATGTGCGATATTTTCTTTGGAGCGAACTCAGTTTATACAAATTTTAAATTGTCATTAAAGTGGGTTTGTAATATAGAAATAAAAATTGGTTTAATCGAGAGGTCATAAAAATATATTCCGTAATTATTATTGGGATCTTCTTCTGATGAACCGTTCTTTATGGCTAAATTAAATTTGTTTTTTTTTCAACAATATCTAGATTGTATTTATCTCGGTTTTTAATAATGATGTGAGATTTAAAGCAGTGGATATTTTTATTTGAAATAGGTAGTCCAAATATATGGTTTTCGTGGGCTAAGTGGAAAGTAATGTATCTTCACCTTTCAATATTTTTTCTGCATCTTCTCTTGATAGTTTTTTGTAGGAGTCAATGTTAGGTATTAAGGATAGTAGGTCATTCTCTTCAAAGTCAATAATGCCTTTTTGCGATTGGCTTCGGGTAATCGCATATATTTCTATGCGGCTAAAGGTGTCCGCTACATAATTTTCTTTTTTTTTTGTATGTTTAATATCGAAATTATATTCTTCTAACCTTAATTTCCATCTAATAAATCTTTGGTTTGGTTCTTTAAGAGAGACTAGTCAAACGGGAGGTTTGTGATCAGTTTCTATAATAAATTTTTGTTAAAATAGGTATGGTCTGAAATATTTACACTAGTCGACAATAGCCAATAATTCTTTTTCGATAGTCGAATATTTCCTTTTGGCTGTATTTAATGTACGTGAATGAAACGAAAACGAATGACCGTTTTGAGAGAGAACTGAACCAAGAGCTACGTTGCTAGCCTCGGTCGTTAAATAGAAAGTATTGGTAAAGTCTGGATAAGCTAGGGACGTTACAGATGTTTGCCTAATTCAAAAGCTTATATCAGTTGTCATTGATATTATCTTCTCCTTTTGACAGGCACTTGGTTAAAAGGCCTAAAAATGACTTAATTTCTTTTTGAGTCTTGGGTATAAGGAAATTTAGAAGGTTTTTGATTTTGTCTTCAGGGGTTATCACATGTCCTAAAAAGGTATCTTGCTTTGACAAAAATTCTGACTTATTTGTTTGAATCTTCAGGTTACGTTCATGTAGTTTCTGTAAAATTAACTGTAGAATTGGTTCTTCTAAAGTTTTAGAATATACCACATCATCCATGTATACGAAATAAAATTTGTACAAGAATTTCATTAAAATATGGTTCATCAATCTCTGGAAGGTTGCTGGAGCATTTCTGAATCTAGAGGGCATACGTAAATATTCCCAATGACCGTTTTCTGCAGTGAAAGCAGTTTTTTCAACATTGTCTATGGAAATTTAGTGAAAATCTTGTACTAGGTCTAATGTACTAAAATATTGGCATTTTCCCAAATTTTTTAGGATTTTTTCTGTACGTGGCAACGAATATTTGTCCTCTATAGTTCTTTCGGTTAATTTGCGAAAATCTATAACCATACGCCATTTCTTTCGACATAAAATATCAAGTTTTTTGGGACTATCTATACGGGATTTGAATAAGGGGATGTGGAAGGTCTTATTATGTCGTTATCTAATTATATTTTTACTTAATTTGAATTTCTTGTTTCAAATGGTACGGATATTTAAAATTTTGTATGTACATTGGTTCGTCATCTTTAATTCTAATGTGATGGGTATTTGCGTTACATGTGGTTAGTTTTTCATTGTTATTACAAAATACATTACGTTAATATCTTCGTAATAAATTATGTTTACTTTTGGAGTTTTTAATATTTTGTTCTTTCAAACTGTGGATTGTAAGGAGGTTAAGTCTTTAAAACTAAGTAGACAATCATACTTTCTGTGCCATGATAGAATTAAGAATTCAACTAGAGTGTTTCTTCCGAATTCTGTAAAAATGGGAAGCTTTAAAGTATTGTTTTATTACAAGTGGCAATTTCAAATTCTAGAGGATGTATATATTTGGACAAATTTTTGAATGCAAATTCAGGGTTCATTAAACTGGAGGATGTACCTGTGTCAAATAAGATTTTTAAATTGAATTTTTTACTAATAATGAAAGGCAAATGTGTCTGTGAATTATAATTGTTTAAGTCTAAGTTATATGTTCGTACTCTGGTGGTGGAGAAAATTTTCTTTTGCTTGTTTATCATGTAATGTAGGCAAAATTTTCTTCCGATTGTTCTTTAACAATATTATTTGTGTTTATTTCTTCGATTAGGGTTGGCTCTACCTCGATTAGCGAAATGACTGTAGTTGTTGTAACTACGATTATTTTCATTATTGAAGTTTTGCTGGGATCTTTGTGTCAAAGTATTTCAAGACGTTGTAGATATGGGCGTGGGATTAGGTAAAGTCCGGGTATTATTACGCGGTTTAAATATATTGGTAGGAGTACCAACATTTTATTTATTTGAGGGAAAGTGTCTCTGAAGGGGTTAAAAAGGTGGTAAATTTATAGGACCTCCTAGGAAATTAAATTGAAAGTTGTTAAAATTATTGTTATGAAAAGGTTAATTTTATTTATTTGAGGGAAGGGGTTTAGAAGGTGGTAAATTTATAGGACCTCGCAGGAAACTAGATTGAAAGTTGTTAAAATTACTGTTATGAAAAGGTTAAGGTGATATTTGATGAAAAGTATTATTATTTTTTGTATTATTATTGTAATTCAGAGGTTCGGAATTCCGTCTTAAAAAGTTTAAATAATTATTTTGCTTTTGCCAGTTATCATAAACTATACAATAATTTAAATATTCGCTTAAGCTAGAATAGTTGAGATGTAAAATATAACTATGATAAGGTTCGCGTAATCCTGCAATAAATGTATAACGAGCTTGCTCGTCAAACATCAAAGTTTTGACTTGTGCTACGGTTTGATTATTTTCATTTAAATGAATATTTTCCTTCAATCTTTGAAGGCTTATTTTGAGTTCGTTAGCGTAATGTTCAAACTCTTGGCGGGGTAGTTGGTAACATGTTGTTAATGAATTTAAACGTAATTGCTCACTTCGTGGGTCTTTATATTTATATGTCAAAAGCGGTTTTAGTTCCTTGAAATCTTTTGGATTGTTTAAAATTACTAAATCTGTAGCTTCGCCTTTGATTAGTGAAAATATGTGTTCAAGAAAATGATTGTTAAATGTGGTCTCCGTATAAAGCCTTGAATAAATTGTTCTAATTTTTTTAGGAAATAACATAATTTTTTCGAGCTTCCATAATATTCGGGGATAATATATTTCGCGAAATTATATCGAGTTTGGATTTCGTTGTATGAGAAAGTGAGCGTAGTAGTCATTTCGGGTTCCGATTCGTTAGATGATGATAGTGATTCTTTTGTAGGTGATCTATCTCTGTACATAAATTCTTATAAAGGGTAAAATATAAAAGATTATGCGCAGTTTTAAATATTATTAATATATAAGAAAATTCACAATAGTCTTCGTAATAAAAGAAAATATGACTTAGATAACTTAAGACATTGCTCTTCAGTGTTGGGGACGTCTTGTTTGACCAATTCTAATTGTCAGGTAGCAAATGTTGTTGAATGCTTCTAAAAGACTGAAGTCTGGCTGGGCTCAATAATCTTCGGTAAATTAATAAAGGCTAATGAAGCGGATCTTGTTCACTTCTTAAGAATTAAAATTCATTTGAC
This sequence comes from Pachyrhynchus sulphureomaculatus, assembly GCA_019049505.1. Taxonomy (NCBI): domain Eukaryota; kingdom Metazoa; phylum Arthropoda; class Insecta; order Coleoptera; family Curculionidae; genus Pachyrhynchus; species Pachyrhynchus sulphureomaculatus. Next base: position 91,690,938 of record CM032454.1, on the reverse strand, counting down.
CACAACAATAACGATAAAGAGCCAATGAAGTGATCATGTTCGCCGCGCCAATTATATTTTTACGAGTTAAAAAACATTTTTAAAAACAAAAACAAAACTCGAATACAAAAATGTGTTTTTATTACGAGCTTGGTTCTATACAATTGATAATTATTTTCTAGTCTTAACCTGTTTATATAAGTGGTGCCTTAATCTAAGAAAGTAAACACATAAAGAGTCCATTAACATCAAGGGTCACGAAAGTTTGGTGATTATCTCTAATGTTGCCAGTCATGGTCATTCTACAAGTTTAAATATGGCGCAGAGCGAGATAAAAAACTAGAATTTTAATTTGTCGTTGGTTCGAACTTAGAAATAATGCATTTTTAAAAATATATTTACAAACTGGAACATAATCTCTAATGGTAACGAATTTGTTAAAAAATAGTTATATTTTTATGTTCCTAATATTTCTGATAAGCACCTAACTTCGTATTTTTACTTTTCTTTTTAAAATTGTAATTGTCTAGTCCTAATTATCTGTAGAGTAATATGTACACACGCACCTAAAATAAGAGTTTTTAATGTTTCGCCAATATAGAAACCTAAACTATTTCACTGTGCGTTTACCTTGAATATTAATTTAAAACCTCTAAACGGTGTAATTTACAATGTATAAGTACGTACAAGTAATTTAAAATTCCAAAAATAAATAAAAAAGTTGTGTATATATTATCCTTAATCGAAATGAAAGCAGAAAGAGTTATTCATTTAATTTAATTTGCATTTGTAAATTCTATCACCCTCTGAAGACAACAACGATGAACCTATAAGAATTCATATTGGTTATATTTTGGTCAATAAAGGCTTTAGGAATATCATAAAATGCTTAACAAGACACCCTAAAGCAGATATTGGTTCTGATCATGTTTCTCTAATAGCCGATCCGAAGCCCGATCTGAAGGTACGACTTATAACGATTAAACGTAAAGTACAAAAACAAAAATGGGATGTATCAAAGTTAGAAAATACTTACATAAAACAGCATATATAACAAGAAATCAACAGGGAACTTAATCTGACAAAGAGGTTCAACAACGATACCCCATCCTTGTAGAAAGATCTCAAGGATAAACTAAAAAAAGTGTGTAATAGATACTTGGAGTCGGAAACGAGAACACGGAGGAAGATATGGATGACCGCAAATATTTTAGACTTGATGGAGAAACGAAACGTAAAGACAAATGGAGAAGCATAGAGGAAAATCAATAAAATCTTTTGAATGGCGGTGAAACTGACAAAAGAGCGATGGATGAAAGAAAAATGTGAAGAGATGGAGAAACTCGAAAAGAAGCCTGAGCAAGCAGAGATATAGCTGATGTGTATGGAAAATAACTACCGCAAGCACTAATTAATTCATCAAATCAACCGATTATACGAGATGAAGATATCAAAGAAACGTGGGAAGCATATATAAATAAACTTTTCAGTGACAATAGAGCGCCTAAAAAAAACAATGACAACTGTTTCATTGACCCGGATATATTAACGAAAGAAATTCTGCATGCAGTCTCCATTACACAGAATAAAAGAGCCACAGGACCTGATGAAAAATTCATTTAGATCATTAAACTCATAGAAGTTGAAAATATAGTACAGGTCTCAAGATTATTTAATCTGATCTACAACACAGGCTCAAATCCACATTTATTACAATCTCTAAAAAATCTCATCCCAAAAAGTGATTTGTGATTACCGTCTAATCAGTTTGATGACTCACCTTTTAAAAGTCTTTTTAGCAATCATCCATTCCAGAATCCGTACAAAATATGAATTCGATCTTGTTATCAGCTAGATGGGATTTAGAAATGCAGATTATGGTAAAGTATTCGACAGACTTAGACATGACAAAATAATAGCAATGCTTCAACAACTGCAACTGGACGACCAAAATATTCGAATAATCGAAAATTTATACTGGGTCCAAACAGTTGAGGCTCTTATAGAATTTCCAAAAACAATTAATATCAATATCCAACGCAGAGTCCGACAGGGTTGCATGGGCTCTTTACTTTAGTTCAATTTATATTTGTTCAAAATTTTCAAAGAGGCCTAGAAAATATCGAACTAGGTACTATAGTTAATGGGGTTGTGCTAAACACTATAAGATATGCAGAGGATACCCTCATTATGTGCGATAATCTGGATGGTCTACAATATCTAGTGAACAGAATTAGCGAGGCTGGACAAGATTTAGGTTTTAACATCAATGTCAGCAAAATCAAGTTCATGATGTTTAGTCGAGATCAATACGAAGATGCGATATTGACACTTAACAATGCATCGATAGAACTGGTTAATCGATTTAAATACTTGAGAAGTAGGATTACAGACAATATGGCTTCCGATATAGAGATAAAATGCAGAATTGAATCAGCTCATACTAGCTTTAGAAAAATGAGGCCCTTCTTTGCAATGATAATTTGAACCTCAAACTAAGACAGCGGATGGCCAAATGTTACATCTGGTCAGTGCTGATGTATAGGGTAGAGGGCTGGACCATAAAAATAAGCACGTTGAATCGACTAGAGGCATTTGAAATGTGTGTTCACCGTAGTATACTTCGAATACCTTGGAATGATTTGCTGACGAATAAAGATATCTTAAGAGAATCGCAAAATGTCTTACCTTGTTTTATGTGGAGAAAAATACTACCTCCTTCAGTTAATTATGAAGAGAAAGATTGTAGAGTTGGTAGAAAGAAGATGTACTGGTTAAAGAATATCAGGGAATGGACAGGCGTACAGAAGGCCGGAGATTTCTAGACTGGCTGAAGACAGAGAAATACTCTCCATAGTGATCGCTAACGTCCGGGTGACCGGATATGGCACACAAAGAAGAAGAAGTGTAAATTCTAAAGTAGTTATCGTTAACTACAGAATAAAAATAAATTTAAAAGAGTTGTAACAAAATTAAACACTTCCCGTTTAGGCATCGTTTAAATTTATGATTAAACTGTTAAAAATGAAATACTATTTTAGGATTCTAAAAACTAACTTTTCGGCGTTTCACTTAATGATATTTATCATTTGAAATATAAGAGTATCAGAAACAAAGTTCGACTGGACAACTAAAAGTTTTAACTTTCACGGAAAGAAGAAAAGGAAATAGCTCCACAAAAAATAACTTTATCATTAACATTGGCTGATCTAGCAAATACCAATCTGCTCTATTGGTGCAAGACGCACTGTTTGTGCGTTGTTTTTTTACTTACATTGCACCAACTTAATCTACCATGCATACGACAAGCAATGCGTTTATAAGCATTAAAGACGTTTAGTCGCGTCTATTATGTTATTTATATTGTGTGTAAAGTAGAAACTACATCTGAATTTTGGAATCTTTGGCACAACAGTTAAAAACCCTCACTAAACATTTTATTTTTGTACGTTGCAAAAAAGGGTTTGTGATTTATGAACTGAGCTAGACACGACAGGGAGGAGAATAAAACTGAAGATCCTTATAGTATTACTAGTGCCAAGAATCAGTAAGACACAACACTTTGTATCTCCGGCTGCTGTAAGTCTACTTTTGAAGGTATTCCCGAATTATTAGGGGCAGTTACCATTTATTCTAGGTAGTGTGTTCATTCGGGTTTTACCCAAGGGCATGAAAGTTAATATCAAGGGCATTTTCTAGTTTTTAAACGTAAATAAGTTTTACCTTACATAACATAAACGGTGCTATAGATAAAATAGTCAAATCACTTAAAAGAGCCAACATTTACACAATCTTTAACACTTGCTTTAGATCACTAAAATACATAAGTAGTTCACAAACTGAGGGTGTCTATACAATTCCCTGCTCGTGAGTTAGGGTGTATGTAGGAGAAACTAGGAAACTAATATCAACTAAAATTAAAAAAACATTAAAGTTACTAAAAAACGAATTGTATAATTAGTAGTTGCTGGGCATCAATCCTCTAGACTTCTAATGTAAGAGAAACAGAAGTTCTGCCCTGTCTCCAATTTTTATAAACGAAAGCTTAGGGAATCACTCGAATTTTATAAGTATCCTAACAATGTTAATCTCAGTAACCACGATTTCTCGTGGTTCATTTTGTGTCTTAGATTGTCGATCTATATTCTTATAAGAATCGCTATACTAATTTATTAACCTCATTTTGAACGTTTTCAGAGAAATAGTATGTATATATACTATATTTCGACATCGGAGCTGATAGCGAGAGTGGCAAAAATTCCATGGATTGTTACTTGAAAAGAACGATGCATCAGCAAACCCTATAATCACAGTATTACTAAATAATTTTAATTTTATATTTCCTAATAAAATACATACCATTTAATGAAACTGAGCAATCATATATGAAATGTCGGAAAGTTGGTTTAAATTGATACGGTTTAATCCGAAGAATCACAAGTTTGCATGGTTCATTTTGTATCTTGGATACACATAACTGTCAATCCAGTAATCGTTTTTAAAGGTGTATAACATAATTTATTTCTCATTATCACCATAGAAATAGGAAAACTAAGCAATTAAGGCAATAAAGAGAAAATCTAAAAGTCCTTCGGAAAAAGTATTGATATTGGTTTTCAGTTGGGTCGAATATTTGGTCTTTTCTCAAGGGTTTGCGCAGTTTTTCATAGGTAATATTATTACTTAGTTTATAGTTATTTCTATCAAATTCAATTTTAGAATCAATTTAGTGTTTAAGTCTATATATTTATTTAATCAAGGTGACTGAGTGAGCTCTGAGACTCTATGAATTTTATTTATTATGAATCAATTTTAAATACATTGTTTTAGTAAAGAATACTAAATTATATATCTGTTTTTTATTTTGTAAATTTGGAATTAATTTTGAATGTTTAGAATTTGGTGGGTTATAGTTCATAGGACAAAAAGGAAATTTACTTTGAAAATTATGTAAAATTCTTTGATATACGTCGGTGTCTACTTCTAAACTATAACCTTTCTCGGATGTGTCTGCAATATTAGTTATATCGAAATTATCAATCTTTTCTGGTGAGAGCCAAACAAAAGCTTTTTGTGGAAGATATAGAGGCTCTGCAAAATTATATGAATTAGTAACATTGAGGAGTAAAATATATTTATTGGGTTTAGTTGAGCAGTAATTTTCAACAAGTTTCTTATTTGCAATAGATTTTCTATAGAGCGTAACATATCTTGATCGGTTAATAGTTATAATTCCACTCCAGTATACTGTAAATATGCATCAAAAAATTTAATTTAATAAAAAACGGAAGTTACTATGAGAACATATTTGAATAATCTTAATAGTTTTTATTGCGTACGTGGAGATATAATTTTTGAATCTATGTCGAAACTTTACAACTTTAAATAAGATGTACTGTCATGATTATTTTGGTTTTTCTCTTCGATATTAGGGCAAATCTACGCTTTCCTCTGTACCAGTGGCTCATACTGCCAACATGTAAAAATCCTAAAAAAGTATAAAATTATATCTAGCAGAAATCATGCTATACATTTCTGGACTTTAAAGTGCCTTTTTGCTTGGATTGCTGATTTATTTGCGAGTGGAACAGCAGAGGTTGAAAAAAATTGCTATATTAAAAAGGAGTGGCCAAAGCGTCTTTCACTTACTCCAGAACAAGAAATGTTTTAAATATAACTTTAGTGAACGCTGATAATGTACTTTTATGGTATTTTTTTGTAAAACTTGTTTTTAATGTAAAGTCAGTGGACAGAAATGCCAATGGATTGTTATGTTCAAAAGAAAAATTTCCAAAACTCAGTTACGTAAAAATTTAAGAAGAACCTTTGAGTCTTTTAGCAAAATCTAAAAATTATCAAGAATTAGTTAATACATTTTAATATCTTATAAAATTAACATGTGATTAAAAATAAAGTTTCTGTATTCATATTTAGAATTCTGTTCCAAAAATTTGAGTACTGTTATGTAATTTCTGACATGGAGAAGCGATATTAAGGGAAATGGAGTTCTAAATTGGAAGCGGACTATTGTTGACCATTTAAAAGGGATCTACTTGTATCCAATTACTCATAAAAATCATAAAATATTAGGTAATTGTCATTTTATACTCTAATTGTTCAGTTTATGTTTATTTTTTACGCTACTAATGAATACAAAAATGCCATATCTTAAAATATGATGCATGTTACTATTTTTTTAAAGTTATTTTATTGTTAAGAACACCTAATACTATCAAAAATCAAAGAAAGTTTAAATTTTGTAGACCAGTCTGATTTGCCGGATTAAGATGGTGAACTTTATTTTTTAGTGTTTTTTTATTTGTCTGCTTCATGCATATAAAACATGTCATATATACACACCATAAACGAAAGTTAATACAATTTCTTATTTGATATTACAAAAAGTAACTATAGATGAGATAATTTAAGATTTGAATTAGTTAAAGTTAATATTTGCCATTATTTAATGACTTTATTCTTTTCTGTGTGAAATTTCTGAAAATCTCCAATAAATTAGTTGTGGTGTGCCTCTAGAATATTACTTACTTTTTATTTCTATAATCTTAAACGTATTTTAAGTTTTAAAAAACGTATGTTAATATAGACTTTATTTTAGTAAAATATTTTAAAATTAAGCCCTACATTTTTTTTATACATACATGTACTATATATATATATATATATATATATATATATATATATATATATATATATATATATATATTGATATATATATATATATATATATATATATATATATATATATATATACATATATATATATATATATATATATATATATATATACATATATATATATATATATATATATATATATATATATATATATATATATATATATATATATATATATATAAGGAGAGAAATGATAGAAAAGACTACAGATGAATACAGAACTACAGATAGAGAAATATCAAGGGAAATTAGAAAAGACAAAAGACAAAAAAATGGAAATTAAAAACGTTGTAGAACAGAATAAGAGCTTAAAAAGCTTGAAAAGGAAGAACATAATGGGAAGGAAAGACATATGCAAGATTAAGGACATGCATGGTAATGTAATAACAAACAAAAGATTTATTTTATAGATCATCGAATTATTTTATCAACAATTATATGCCTTATAAGATAAAAGAGCAGAAATCAACATACCAAAAGTCCTAAATCAGGGGTCGGAGGATATCCCAGAAGTCACAGAAGAAGAATTCATATCAGCCTTGAAGGACATGAAAAATAACAAAGCTCCGGGTGAAGACAATATTGTATTAGAGGAAATCAAACAAGGAGGACAACAAATTATCAAATTACTTAAAATGGTATTCAATACAAACATACAAAATAAACTATATTACTGCTTTCAATAATATCGAAATTCATGGAAAAGGTTGGTCAGCATCTTCTAAAATATCTTGAAGGATTCAACATTATTAGCAATCGTCAATATGGCTTTCGTAAACATAGTTCAACAGGAGATCTTCTGACTTATGTAACACATGTTTGGAACAACGCAGTTGAACACTTTGGAGAATCTGGAGCGGTTGTTCTTGACATATCCAGGGCATTCAACCGGCACGATGGAAAAGTTCTGTTTGTGGCTCTCATGTTTCCTCAGAGAGTGGAGATCGACGAGTTTCTTTCTAACACCTTCACTACCAACGCAGGTGTGCCCCAAAATTCCATGCTGTCTCCTACTCTCTCTTTCTCATTTACATTAACGATCTGCTGGAAAAGGCCGAGAATCCAATCTACAGCTTTGCAGATGACAGTACGCTTATCTCTTCTTTCACTTTGAACGCTCGGACATCGGCGACTCAGGCGAATACCCGCAGACACTAGGAGGTTGTTCAACTTAACAAAAACCTGGAAGAAATTCTATCTTGGGATGACAGTAAACAAGTGTAATTTAACGCTACAAACACCCAGGCGGCAGTTTTTTCTAAAAAAGTTAACGTTGCTGAACGCGACATAGTTATGTCGGGGCACTCCATTTCCCTAGCATCGTCACTCAATTTGTTGAGCGTTAATTTGGGAGCAAATATGTCCTAGCATGAACATGTTGGAGGCATAGCAAGGAGAGCTTCTCAAAAGTTGGGAATATTATTTCGAACCAGAAAGCTTTACACTCCACAACAACTGTTAATTCTTTACCAAGCTCAAATTCGACCAACTATGGAATACTGCTCTCAAACATACACTGCATTTGTTGGATTCTGTTAAGAGAAGAGCTGTTCGTCTGATTGGAGATCCGGAACTGAACGGCGGCATTGTTCAGTGGAACATCGAAGAACGGTTGGCGACTTGAGTCTGTTCTACAAGTATTTTCATGAAAAGTGTTCGAAGGATGTAACCCGCTTAATTCTTCCCAGAGCGGTACATGTCAGAAATACGCGTCGCGCTAATACTTCACATCCGTATGAGGTTCAGCTTTTTATTCCGCTTATAACGCTTTTCAAGTAGTCTTTTATGTGGAGAACATCATCCCTTTGGAATAATTTGCCCAGGACTGTGTTTACCATCGAGTACAATTTACAGCGATTCAAGAACAACGTGAATTGCTTTTTCCGCACACATACCTTTCCTGGAGTGCTTTAGGGACTTCCCTGCAGCACGTGTGCTAGACCTATAAAAAAAAATATCGACCCGTTAGCCTCCTGAGCCATGTATACAAGTTATTCACGAAAATACGTGTAGCAAATAAATTTATTTATTTATTTATTTATTTATTTTACAAGCCAATTACAATAGTAATATAAAAACAAAATTACAATAGTAATATAAAAACAAAAAAAATGTTAAAATACACTTCACATATACAATTCATAACGTGAAAACGGAGAAAAAAAAAACAAGAATTACAACAGTTTAACACCTCAGATCCCGACAAGCGTTTTAAATTTGGTAACACTACAACTGAAGGGATCAAGGCTGTATGTATTAAATAATCGGCACATTCTCGTGAGAGGACTGTAATAGCCATAATTAACACTATGAAATGGAATACTGAGCAGTACACTGCCACGAGTCCTATGAATAGTATTAAGTTGGACGCTCTCCAAAAGTGGTGGACAGGAAATAAAGCCATTCAGGAGTTTATATAGGAATAAAACATCTGCAAGATCCGTACGCTTCTCCAAAGTAGCCACACCAAAAGCGTTCATAATCACCCCATAGTCAACATGAAAACTTGCATCCTTATAAATATTTATTCCAGCTTTAAAAGCTAAAGTTCGTAGAAATCTACGCTGCACTGACTCAATCTCAGCAATATGGCACTGGTCAGATGGTGATCACACTACCGAAGCATACTCCAAACCAGAGCGGACCATTGAAAAATACAACACTCTAAACGTGCTAGCCGACAATTGCTTACTATATCTGGTAACAAAACCAAGATTTCTGAGACCCAGTCTCAGAATATTATTAATATTGTAACATTCATTTTTTCTTAGATTTTAAGACCATGTAATGTTACTGATTTTTCACTTTAAATTGTACTTCTTTTCATTTTTGCATCGAGCGGTATATTAATCAGAAATTCCAAGCCGTTCGGTATATTAGTGTGCTGTGCGGGTTTGTGACCGAATCTCTCGATACGCCGGGATTGGTTAAATATTTGATCCGCAGTTTTGGTTCCGGCGTAGCCATATTGCCGAGAGAGTGCCCACGGTTTATTTAAGAGTCCGGCGGACAGGAAGAGGGGCTAATTTCCACCGAGCCGCCAAGTAGGTTGTTTCGACCAAGCCGCCAAGTAGGCTAATCTTCCATCGAGCCGCAGCGAGGCTTACTTCGACTGAGCCGCAGTAGAGGCTCATAGCAACAATCATGAGAGCTAAGTAAAGCACAAGTTTCTTCTAACGTAAAGCCGTAGTGGGCTCTAAGTGTTTCCTACAAAGTGTGAAATCGGTTGTGTTCCATCGAAGGCCTAGAAGCCGAAATAAAAACCGTAAGTTCCCAGAACCTTCATCAATAGACCGATTCCCGAAGTAGTGCCTTAATAGCAATTTGAACTGACAAAAAGTGAAGTGAAAATCACGATTCTTCGCTTTCGGGGGTAGTCAGGGTTTAGAATTTAAAATGTCATAACTACCTGTTAGGCTAGAATTTTTTGTAATCCTTTAAGACACAGAGGTTAGAACTTTTATTTTAAATCATGAATAAATTTTCTTTTTGTTGATTAAAGCTAGTGTCTCACTGAATACCTATCTTACTTTTCAGGATAATGACGGCTGTACCAAACTGATTTCTTTATTTAACAACAGTACACCCTTTCAGTATTTTTTCATTTTTTTAGCTGAAGGTAGATCCTTTCTATTTTAAAATGAATGGTGCCCAAAAGTCGTACAGCTGAGGCTTTTTAAAAGTAAAAAATAATTCCAAAAAGACGTACAAAAATTATCTCTTACCCATATCTCTCTACCAAGGAAAACTGAGCTAGTGTGTGTTTAATTTCTTTAGTTCTTTTAAAATCAGGATTCACTCAATTCATTATCAGAAATTAAAAAGAGGTTACAAGAAAATTGCGCCCAAGCGTGGGAAAAACAATTTTCACAGGGTACAAAAAGACGCCGCAAAAAGCTGGCAAGTTAACACCGTACAAAAAGACGCAGTCTACATGGGGCGCAAATAAACAACCTTTTCATAGGCTACAAAATAGCGCTGTCAACGCGGGGCTTTTGGAATTTTATTATTTTTTAAAAAAGGGTTCAGTGTACTAGCTTTCGAACAAAGTAAAAGCTCTAACTTTTCAGATATTTTTATTTCATAATATTTATTAAACGAAACTACACTATAGCAGTAAGACAAAAGCAGGAAATTTGTAGAATTTTTTATTTCAATTTATCTGATGGTGGTATAGATATTTGAATTTTGTTAATCGACTCTAAGATAAGAGATTCCTACTTTTTTCTTAAAAGCTAACTTTATAGTTCAGATTAGCAGATGTGCTGGTTTATTTTAATTTTTGCAGTGTTAGATTTATTTTGCGGTTAACCGAAGAAAAAAACAGTACTTTTTTCTCAGCGATGTTTTGCATGAATATTAAAAATACTTTGCAGATACGAAACGATATTTGGAGATTTTTTTGTTGGAAATTCTTAACATATTTGGTAAAAGAATTTTAATACAAGGCGATACTTAGAAATTTTTTTTGAAATTGTCGAAGATTTTTTAAATGTTTAGTAAAGAAGTATACATATTATAGTTGCCTTTACATGATTTTATTTTGACTATTTGGAGCACAGGAGAAATATTTTCACGACTTTTTAAACAATTCTTTTAAATTTTATAATCTAAATTATCATGGAAGCTTTCAATTTTAAAGTCAATCACCTACTGGAAAATGAATTAGACTATGAACTGAAAATCCGTCGTACTTTCTCAGAACGTCCGGTCGCGGATAAAAGAAAGATTCTAACGAGGATCTTAAGTAAAGAAATATTCCAATAGATCAGATTGGACTAAATAGTTACAAAAAGTTTCTGATTTTTTTGTCTAATAAAAATTCTCTTTCTCAAGTTAAAACTCCTGCTTCTCCAAATAGTCACATGTCTCCTTTATTCGTGCATAAATATTTAGATAACAGACCGCATATCAAGATAAATCTATTAGGTGTCCATTTCTCGGCTTTACTTGACTCTGGTGCAAATGCCTCCGTTGTAGGTCAGAATGGTATAAAAATTTTAAGTCATTTAAGTATAAAAATATGCCATGTCAAAAATAGTAGTGTTACCACTGCAGATGGCAGCCGTCTAAAAGTTTTAGGTACGGTTGAGTTGCCGCTAGTCTGCAATGGTCATTGTTTAGTAATCTCTGCTCCAGTAGTACCTTCTCTATCACATACTTTGGTTTTAGGATGTGATTTTGCACAAAAATTCGGAATTTTTGCAAATTTTAAAGATAATTCGTGGTATCCACAGTCCCTAGAAGTCAATTCTCAAAGAAGTTTTAAAGATTGTTATTCAGAAAGTTCTTTAGAAAACCTTTTCTCGCGTCTATGTACCCTAGATGATCTCTCGCAGACGGAACGCTTAAAAGCAGAAAAAGTAATAAGCTCTTTCAATGAAATAAGTAGTAAAGATAGGTTAGGCCGAACGAATAAAATCACCATGTCTATAGATACGGCTGATGCCAGTCCTGTAAGGACAAGGCCCTTCGCCATGTCTCCTTATATGTCAAAAGTATTAAATAAAGAGTTAGACGAAATGTTGAAACTCGGAGTGATTGAAGAATCAAACAGTCCCTGGTGTTCTCCAATCTTATTGGTGAAAAAGGCCGATGGACAGTATCGTCTATGCTTTGACGGAAGAAAGCTCAACGAGGTCAGCAAATTTGATAACTGTCCATTACCGAACATCGACAGAATTTTGACATCACTCAGGAATGCTAAGTATGTATCTTCGATAGATCTTAGAAAGGCTTTCTGGCAAATTCCTTTAGACAAATCCTCTAAGGAAAAGACCGCTTTTGCAGTAGTAGGCCGAGGTCTATTTCAGTTCGTCACTATGCCGTTTAGTCTAAAGAACGCTGCTCAAACTCAGCAACGTTTAGTGGACGTTATATTTGGTCCGAAATATGAGCCACATATTTTTACCTATCTCGATGATATTTTAGTAACATCGGAAGACTTCGAATCGCATATTCGCTTACTTAAAGAAGTAAAAAATAAATTGAAAGAGGCCGGACTGACGATAAATTTGAGCAAATGTGATTTTTTCAAAACTTCTCTAAAGTTTTTAGGCTATATTGTAGGCTCAAATTCCTTGCGTACCGATCCGGATAAAGTAGCAAGCATGGTTAATTATGCGAGACCTACTAATACTACGGAAGTTAAGCGCTTCGTAGGAATGTGTTCATGGTATAGACGTTTTTATTGAGAATTTTTCTACCCTGTTGTCACCTATTAATGATCTTTTGAAAGGACGAAAAAAAGGACAATCGATAGATTGGACAAACGCAGCAGAAAGATCTTTTATAAAGATTAAAGAGTTATTGGTTTCAGCTCCAATTTTATCCCAACCAGATTTTTCCCAACAGTTTTATATTTCTAGTGATGCTTCTAATACCGGTTTAGGGGGCGTCCTAACACAGAAAATCAATGGTGAGGAAAGAGTGATAGCGTATGCCAGTAGAACTTTGTCAAAGGCTGAACGTAACTATTCGGTTGTTGAAAAAGGATGTTTAGCAGTACTCTTTAACATCGAAAAGTTTCGACCTTACATAGAAGGTGTTCCTTTCACGGTCATAACAGATCATTATAGTTTATTGTGGCTTAATTCTATTAAAAACCCTAGTGGCAAACCAGCGCGTTGGGCGATTAGGCTGAGACAACATACATTTAATTTAATTCATAGAAAAGGAGTCCACAATGTTATTCCTGACGCTTTGTCAAGAATCCCAGATCATACAGCGGACGAAAACAGTCTTAATGCACAGATTGGCGTAAGAATTGATACAGTTGATGTAGATCGCATTGATCCATGGTACGATAATTTGCGGCAGCAAATTAAAGGATTTCCTCAAAATTTTCCTCAGTGGAAGGTGGAAAATGATTTCGTGTACAAATTTATCCCAAACCAGTTGCCTTTAAAAGTAAATGTACCCGAGTGGAAAATACTAGTTCCTAAACCACAGAGAGAGGAAATTATAGACATGTGTCACACTCCTCCTACTTCTGGTCATTTTGGTTTTTATAAAACTCTTCACAGGGTTCAGGAACAGTATTATTGGCCAAAAATGCGTTTTGATATCTTAAAGTTTGTGAGGACTTGTGAAGTATGTGGAGCGCAGAAATCTCCAAATGCCCTACCTATGGGACTGATGGGAAAAGAGAAAACGGTTAATTACCCTTTTCAAGTCATAGCAGCTGATCTAGTAGGCCCATTCCCACGTTCAAAAAAGGGAAATAAATGGCTTCTCGTGGTTTCTTGCTGGTTTACAAAGTATACCATGCTATTTCCTTTGAAAAGCTCTAAAGCTGGATATATAGAGAGAATTTTGGAAAATAATGTCTTTCTAATCCACGGTGTTCCATCGCTCTTGATATGCGATAACGGTACTCAGTTTACCTCTAAAAGTTTTAAGAGCCTAAGTGAAACTTATGGTTTTAATATCCGTTTTAATCCCGTGTACTCTCCACAATGTAATTTTGTTGAACGTAATAACCGAACAGTCGGGACCGCTTTAAGAAGTTACGTTGAATCACATGACACGACACTTGGGATGGCAATATTTCCAAAATTCAACAAGCAATAAATACCGCAAGACACGAAGTAACAGGGTTCACACCGTCTTTCTTAGTTTACGGCAGACATATACCTCTATCTGGATCGTATTATAAAAATTTAGATTTGGATGTCAATGTTGACAGCGAAATAATTCCGGGTAACAGGGGTGCGTACGCCGAAAATTTAAAGGGTTTAAAAGATATTTTCACCGACGTGCGTAGTAGGATACATAAGGCTTATGAACGGAACAGTAAGTCTTACAACCTTAGAAAAAGGGATTTTTCCTTTAATATAGGTGATCACGTTTGGCGAAAAAATAAAATTCTTTCCAGTGCAGCGGATAAATTCACATCTAAGTTGGTACCTAAGTATGTGCATTGCGTGATAAGAGAAAAGATTTCAGATTTAGTTTATGGTTTGGTTAATTTAGATGGGACTAAGATAGGAAGATGGCATATTAAAGACTTAAAACCATTCAATGAACCTAACCCTAATGAAAGTTTGTCAGAAGAAGAATAATTTATATTTACATTATCTTAATTGCTTAACTTTATTTTTTTGATGTTGCTCTGTAGAGGTGACGACCTCGTTTTTTTTGACTGTTATAAAAGTTGAGCAGAGAATAGCTTACTTTTATTGTTTAATGCTAAGGTTTTGGGTATTGGCCATATCCCAAACTTAGGTTGATTGTGGTTGATGTTTAGCATCGACTCAGTTTTAGCGAGCTTGCGAAGGAGTCATACTCAGGATATATCATAAGACTGGTATGTCGGTGGTCGCGGGATTTGATTTGCTTATGACCCCAAATAATATCCAGTTCTTGACACTTGGAAGCGAAATTTTGATTAGAGGCAATCCAAGGTGATCTTGAGTTAGGACAAGCGCAAGATGTAGCTCGTGTAGTGTGATGTAGAGTCAAAAATTTTTATGAGCAATTTCAAAGTTTGTTACCCGAGTGGGTGTATTTCTATTACCTTAGTGGTATATGTTGGGTGCAATTAAGAGTAAATTGATTTTGGTTTATCCAGTAAGTCTAAGACTTGGATTATTTTGATTTAGATCTTCTTCTGAATTGATAAACTGAGGGTATACTTTATTCTTTTCAGAGCCGTTTAAACGTTACCTTTGAGTCGCTAATTTTTTTAAAATTTTTTGCATGGACTCATAGGCGTATGTTGAGTTTTTTCGGTTTACTATCAGATTGATAGGAAATTGAAGTCCTGCAGGAGAACTAAAGGCTGATCATTTACAAGAGATGAGAGCAGAATAAGACAGTCGTTTCACAAAGAAATGATCAAAATCTGATACCGAGATGAGAACCTTGTCAAGAGAGGCTAAGCGCAGTGAAGGAAGATTCCTAACCGAATTTTTAGATTTTCACCAGATAATCTAGAAGTTTGGGCTGACAGAAAACGGTTATGCCTGATACCTGTAGCAGTTTCTTCTAGAGGCTATTGTCTAGGGAGACGATTAACACCATGATCGAATATTTTAGCTGTCAACGATGTTTTCTTCTTGTTTCTGATTAAGCTGGAAAAGCTCTTGTCGTCTTCAAAAGTTTTGTTGCGTTGCCACCGAAAAATTGAGAAATTTTTGCTTCATGTAGCTTTTTAAGCTCATTTTCGTTTTTTTGGAAATTTCCGTTAGAAGCTTGGTTAAGTCAACCTTGTAAACCTTTTAGGTTGTATCCCATGAGTTATCTGTTTTTACAGACTGTGATGCACCGGGTGCTAACAGATGCCGTTACGACGTTTGGCAGGGAGTTAGTCTTCCTGAGGAACAGACTGATTGGAAGGGTAGTCTATGGAGGGTGAACGTTTGACCTTTGGGACCTTTAGAGGTTTTGTTACCCAATGGTTATTTCTATTTGAGCCAAAGGAGAGCCTAGCTACTGTAGTCGACCTCAGCTCCAATTAGCCTATTAGTGGTGACAGGCTGTTGGCAGTAGTGTGTTTCGGAACACCCTATTGATTAAAATTTTTTTTTTTGACTTATGGTGGTGTGGTAGACACCGTTTCAGTTTAGTGGATGCTATAATCTACTCCCTTTTGTTGGTGGACTCCAGGGTCACCATTTCCGTATTTTATTGTCTCCACCTTTCAGTATATCGTGGTGAGGTGTTTGTCTCCTGTTATGTGGGATGGATTGAATGTTTTTCGTTGTTGTTCCAGGGCGAGACCAGTACACGAGGGTTCTTCATGCAACTTGAAGAGGCGCAATGCTGGTTAAGTTTTATATCTCTGTATAGCCACCCTGAAGAATGACGGAGGGCGTTTTTTTCGGCTCATGTTTCTAGTCAGACTTGTCACTTTGGTGCGATGTGCCGAAGATTTGATTAGCTTTTGCTAAGAGCTTTCACCAAGCTCAGTATGGAGTTATCATAACCAAGAGTTTGGGATTTGAACTCCTGTATGTATTTCTGTATATATTTCTGTACATATTTCTGTATATATTTCGGTGTATGTTGGTTGCCTGAGGGCATGTGCTCAAAATGCGTGATTTTGAGTCGTTTTGCTTATGGACTCCCATATATAGGATTATGACTTTAGGGAGGTCCTATTTCGAGACTTGCTGTCTCATATAGTTATGTTAAGAATGTTTCCTTGAATGTTAGTTGCACGTGGACTAATCATTCTGTTCTTTGTGAACATTGCTTTTTGAAGCAGGATCATTCAGTTTGGTGAATTTTAGCTTTTATAGCTATTCACTGTGTTTAGGGTGAATTTTAGCTTTTATAGCTATTCACTGTGCCTATAGTGATATTGTTAGCTTTTATAGCTGCTCACTATGTTAATGGCGAGATTGTTCTTTTAGAACGCAGACTTTGTGTAGTCGAGGACTATTTACAGGGTGTTTTCTTGGCGAGGAGCCGAGGCTTTTTTCTGGCAATATACCAGAGTGTTTTCTTGGCGAGGAGCCGAGTTTTTTTTCTGGCGATATACCAGAGTGTTTTGTTGGCGATAAGCTGACGTGTTTTCTGGCGATCAACCAGAGCGTTTTCCCTAGCGATTTTAGCATGTCTGGATGTCTTAGGACGTCGACATTGCGTTATAGAGTGCGATTATCTGGCGATCAACCAGAGCGTTTTCCCTGGCGATTTTAGCATGTCTAGATGTCTTAGGACGTCGACATTGCGCGATAGAGTGCAATTATTTTCTGATGCGACTAGTAGAGATACTAGATTTAGAATGTTCTCTTAGCGGTGAGCTAGAGCATGCAAAGATTTTTTTTTCCGAGCGTTTGTCTGGATATTTATCCAGATATTCTTTTTTCTTAGCCTTGTGCTAAATGGTCTTACAAGACTTTCTCTTTTTAGTGTAAGTGTTTGCACTAGAATCATTTATTTTTTTTGTTTTTCTTTATTTAAGAATTTTTCTAAATTTCTTTTGCTGAAATAGAAAATTTTCTGACAATCCTTAAACTATTTTAAGGGGGGTGTTCATATTTTGTTTCAGTTTAATTTTTTTGGATTTAGACAAGAGTCTAGACAAAGTTATATTTTTTTTTGTTTTGGTAACAATAACAGAGCTGATTCTTTTTATATAAGAAGACCGCTATTGTTACTCTGGACAGGTATTTCTTATGTTCATGCAAGGATTTTTATTTGCTTTTTGATGTACTTAACCTTAGTGTTTAATTAAGTTAAGTCTAGTTATAAGATTCTTGTGATCATGCAAAGATTTTCATTTGGTTTTCATTGTACTTAATATTAGTGCTTAATTGAATTAAGTCTAGTAGTAAGGTCCGAAGTTTGTAATTTTGTTTTAAGTTCTGACCTTAGTATTAAGTGATAGTGTACCTTTTCATAAGTAGCCTTAGTTTAATAGACTAATGTAGTCTATTTCTTTTTGGAAGGGGGTAAATGTAACATTCATTTTTTCTTAGATTTTAAAACCATGTAATGTTACTGATTTTTCACTTTAAATTATACTTCTTTTCATTTTTGCATCGAGCGGTATATTAATCAGAAATTCCAAGCCGTTCGGTATATTAGTGTGCTGTGCGGGTTTGTGACCGAATCTCTCGATACGCCGGGATTGGTTAAATATTTGATCCGCAGTTTTGGTTCCGGCGTAGCCATATTGCCGAGAGAGTGCCCACGGTTTATTTAAGAGTCCGGCGGACAGGAAGAGGGGCTAATTTCCACCGAGCCGCCAAGTAGGTTGTTTCGACCAAGCCGCCAAGTAGGCTAATCTTCCATCGAGCCGCAGCGAGGCTTACTTCGACTGAGCCGCAGTAGAGGCTCATAGCAACAATCATGAGAGCTAAGTAAAGCACAAGTTTCTTATAACGTAAAGCCGTAGTGGGCTCTAAGTGTTTCCTACAAAGTGTGAAATCGGTTGTGTTCCATCGAAGGCCTAGAAGCCGAAATAAAAACCGTAAGTTACCAGAACCTTCATCAATAGACCGATTCCCGAAGTAGTGCCTTAATAGCAATTTGAACTGACAAAAAGTGAAGTGAAAATCACGATTCTTCGCTTTCGGGGGTAGTCAGGGTTTAGAATTTAAAATGTCATAACTACCTGTTAGGCTAGAATTTTTTGTAATCCTTTAAGACACAGAGGTTAGAACTTTTATTTTAAATCATGAATAAATTTTCTTTTTGTTGATTAAAGCTAGTGTCTCACTGAATACCTATCTTACTTTTCAGGATAATGACGGCTGTACCAAACTGATTTCTTTATTTAACAACAGTACACCCTTTCAGTATTTTTTCATTTTTTTAGCTGAAGGTAGATCCTTTCTATTTTAAAATGAATGCTGCCCAAAAGTCGTACAGCTGAGGCTTTTTAAAAGTAAAAAATAATTCCAAAAAGACGTACAAAAATTATCTCTTACCCATATCTCTCTACCAAGGAAAACTGAGCTAGTGTGTGTTTAATTTCTTTAGTTCTTTTAAAATCAGGATTCACTCAATTCATTATCAGAAATTAAAAAGAGGTTGCAAGAAAATTGTGCCCAAGCGTGGGAAAAACAATTTTCACAGGGTACAAAAAGACGCTGCAAAAAGCTGGCAAGTTAACACCGTACAAAAAGACGCAGTCTACATGGGGCGCAAATAAACAACCTTTTCATAGGCTACAATATGGCCACGAAAATTAAGTTGACTGTCCAAAAGCACACCCAAGTCACGAATCTCCGGCACCGACTCAAGCAGGGCGCCGTTTAAAACTATACCAATGACGCTCAATATTCCGCTTCCTACCAAAGGAAATGCAGAAACACTTTTTAACATTTAGACTTAAGCCATTTCTTTCTGACAAGTGATAGAGTCGATTCAGATCTTCCTGCAGACGCGTAACATCGTTTACACTTTCTATTCCTCTGTACAATTTGAGGTCATCCGCAAATAAAAGATATTCAGAATGGTTGAACATCTCACCAATATCATTAATAAACAAATTAAAAAGGAGAGGCCCATAGTGTGAACCCTGCGGGACATCTGAACATACCGATATGTTTCTTGAAATATGATTTAATATACGTATACACTGGCTATGTTCAGTCAAAAAACTCTTGATCCACCCAGTCACGCTCGTGCCGAATCCCAAGGCTTGAAGCTTTCCCACCAAAAGCTCATGATTAACCCTGTCAAATGCCTTCGAGAAATCAGTATATACAGCATCAACCTGCATACCTCTCTCAAACGCGCCCAACAGATACTGCTCTTAACTTAGTAAGTTTGTGACTGTGGATCTTCCCCGAGAAAAGCCGTGCTGCTCGTATCTCACAAAGTTCCTACAAATCCATGAAAGTTGATCCGCGAGAAGCTTATCAAAGAGCTTCGGTATAGCTGACTGAATACAAATACCCCTGTAATTGGTTATATCCTCACGATTTCCCGATTTATAAATGGGTGTCAAAAAGCTATTCTTCCAATATTGCGGAAAAAACGCAGGAGTCCAACGACAAACAGAAGATATAGTGTAGTGGTCTGCTCAGGGAAAACACACATTGTCTCAGGAATGATGATGGAATCCCATCTGGGCCATGAGAATAACTCATCTTAAGCTGATTAATGCCTTCAAATACTTCGGCCAATGAGACCCTCACAACGTTCACGTCCAGTGCGTTATCAATATTACAGGCTGAAAAGTCACAGTTCTCTCTCACATAACTAGCTGAAAAATGACGCGCGAAAAAGTCCACGATGTCATTGCCATCATTAGCAAGTGAATCCATCAAAAACATGCTATGTGGATAAGAAGTACACCTTCTGGAATTGTTAACGTGTCTCCAAAAAAACGCAGGGTTGACTTTTAAGTCATTGTCAACTCTAGACAAATATTCTTTATAGCAAGCTGATTGAAGATGTTTACATCTATCACGCAATAAAGAAAACTCTTGGTATGAGGTGAATAAACCGTTTTGTTTATACTTTTTGTGCGCAATTTTCTTTTGCATAACTAGTGTTTGTAAGTCTGCAGAGAACCACGTTGAAAAATTTGTTGTTTTAAAGCGTTTAATCGGTACGGAGATGGCAATGGCATCATATAAAATATTGTAAAAATTCTCGACACAAACATTTATATCAGTTTCATTGAAAACCGACTCCCATGAAACATAGGCTAAAAATTCATTGATTAATTGAAAATTGCAATTCTTAAAATCGTAGTATAGTATGTCACATTTCAAACTATTGTTGCCAACATAGATGGGAATCGATATTTCATATGCAATATGGTGTTGAGAAACATTTAAAATACAGTCAAGGGCAACAGAAACATTGACCTCGTGACTGTTACAAAACACAAGATCAAGAAATCTTCCATGTATATTGGAAATAGAGTTTAGTTGTCTCATATTGAGATATCCATAGCACGCACACACAATATTCGCCGAAGAGGACGCGGGACACTGCACACTTAAACCATCGTCTTCATCCAACCAGACAGCATCAGGCAAGTTATAATCACCACAAATGATAACCTCGCTATTATTAAATCGTTCTATTAATTCAATCACAGCACTACCATGCTCATTATATACCTGCATCGAGGACTGTGGGGGGAAGTACACTGCACCAATTACAATATTTGACTACCGCATGTCACAGAAACAAAAACATGTTCCACAATATGTTCGCTAACGTTAATTGCAGTAGAATTGAGATTTCTATGAATTGTTACCAAAACACCACCACCCCTTAACTTGCCACTCGCATCACTATCCCTGTCCCGTCTGTACACGCAATATTGCCCCAAGCCCAATTCGGCATCACCATATTCTGCTGTTAGCCACGTTTCGACCAGTATTATAATATCATAAGTACAGAGTGCTGTGGCATGTCTCAAATCATCAAGTTTTGTACGCATGCCACCGACATTCTGATAATGAACATTCAAAGTCTTTTTTCGTTTTTTGAGGCCTCGGGGCTTTTAGAAACCACTATTTTAGGTGAACCATTCACATATCTAATATAAAGATTCAACTCACCATTTTGTTTCCTATTTTCAAGTTCCCTGTAGGCAGCTCTTATCTCTTCTCTCTGTCGCTGCGTAAGATCGGCTCCTATGTTGATGTTGTTCTCCTTCAACATTCTTTTATTCTTGAGACATGCCAATGCCATATCTGAATCATGAAGTGTCACCTTTAAAGGTCTGGGTTTATTGCCCGGAGGACCCAAACAAAAAGACCTGTAATTGTTACAATTCACATGTATTCTATCGAGTATGCCATCTATTTTGGTCTTGTCGTGAGCAATCCGTTCTGCTGGTTCGTGGGCGGAACTTTCAGGTACGTCATACAGCATAATATTTTTCTTCCTATTTGCGCGATCCTGCATTTCAGAATAACCGTCCTCAGTTGTTGTCTCGTTATCAACGATATTTCGGGAGCATGTAGAACTCCTAGATTTATCCATATCTTCACGTAGAGACCGCATTTCATCACGTAACTCCATAATCTCATTATTCTTAACTTTATTCATCTCTCTAATGTCTTCTAAGACACCCTGTATCTTCTTATTCTGATCACGTTAAAGAACTGGAGGATTATTATGACAATATCGCTCATATCCACATTCTTTTTGTTTACCAGTGTTTCCTGGATTTTTGCACCAAGGTCATGCCAAGAGTTGTCATTGTACATGCATCGCAAGGCCAATTATGCCTTTTATGGTTTTTAAATTCAGTAAATTCTGTTGCAGTGAGCTTGGTACACCCTCTGTGGTACCACGTCAAGCACAGGCTGCAGGAAATGCAGTTATTCCCTGCCCTCGATGAAATAACACGTTCACATTTACCACAAGTATTTTCATTCGCCATTATGTTTAAGCAAGAATCATTGAGTTCAGTATGTAAAACAGCCTATAATGGTTTCCAAAAAACCTTAGTACACATTTATATTAAATATTCCATATATATTTTTTGTCCACTCTTAACTATAATTCGGTATAACTGTTTAAGGTTAATAACATTAAAATCGAGTACTTATTAATTTTGAAATTATCTTATCATCTTATCACTGTTCACTTTTGTGTTTGACATATATTTTTTATTTAAAATTGTTAATGAATCGGACTAAATCGGACTAATCAGTGTAGAGTACCGAGACAACACATGTTGTTATATCTTTGTATTTTTAAACTGTTTTGTATTTATAAACTGAAAAACGAGTTTTTCCCTTCAAAAGAACAGGCAGGTTTCCGCTCGGGGTATGGAACAAACGACCATCTGCTTACACTTAAAATTGTCACTGAAAAATGTATAGAAGCCTGATATTTGTGGACTTTGAAAAGGCTTTTGATTCCGTAAATCAGCAGAGACTTTTGAAAACGCTTGCCAAGTGTCATATTGATCATCGATATTCCAACGTAATTAAATACATATATGTGCGGCAGGGTGAAACGCACTCACTCAAGCTTTTCGTAACAATTCTAGAAAGTATTCTAAAATCAATAAACTGGGACAGAATGGGACTTAACATTGTCTGTGAAAAGTTAAATCACCTCTGTTTCGCTGACGACATTGTCTTAATAACAGACAAAGTACAAGAAGCACAAACTATGCTACACATGCTTCAGGAACTGTCTAAAAATCAGTCTATCTAAGACAAGACAAGTTTATGACAAATCTTGTATTAAGCGATACTATAAAACTGAATAACTTAGAAATAGAGCAAGTACATCAATATAAACACCTGGGATATGAAATCAGCATAAGACGAGATAACCAAACGTATGAAATTCGGCGGCGAATAGGTCTCTCCGGGGCTGCATATGGCAAACTGGCTTATGTATTCAAATCTAACTTTCCTATGTGTTTAAAAAGAAAAGTATTTAACAGATGCATACTCGTATGGAGCCGATACTCTCACAATGACGAAGAAAAACATTAATAAAATATGTGTCATGCAACGAAAGATGGAGAGGTCAATGTTAGGTAACATCCCAAATCACATTATCCAGCAAGACAAATGGGGGTACAAGACACTGTTAAATTCATTCTACATCTTAAATGGAACTAGGCTAGGCATGGTGCTAGGTTTAAGGATGGGCGATAGACAAAGAGAATTATAGAGTGGCGACCAAGATTCGAAGCCTATTGGAGTAGAGGTAGACTACCAAGTCGGTGGACTGATGATTTGAAAAGAGCAACTGGAAATTGGGTACAAGTGGCCCAGAATAGAAAAAAGTGGCAAGACTTTCATCTAGCATTGGACAGTATAAGCTGCTGATAATATATATATATATATATATATATATATATATATATATATATATATATAGATAAATATATATATATATATATATATATATATATATATATATATATATATATATATATATATATATATATATATATATATATATATATATATGTTAATTTTAAATTTATTTATATATCAACGAAAATAAACATATGCAAGTATAAAAAAATGTAGGGCTCTAAGATATCTTACTAAATTTAAATTTATATTAACATACGTTTTTTAAAACTCCTAATACGCCTAAGATTATAGAAATAAAAAGTAAGTAATATTCTAGACTCACATTACAACTGCGCTTGTGAAAAGCATAAAAACGCATACTTGAGTAATACAAGTGAGTAGCTACAACAATATGCTACAAACAATCGACCACAAAAACTTTATGAAAAAGTAAAACACCTATCGAAAAAATTTAAATCTAAAACACAAATAATCAGGGATGAGGAAGATAGAACAGTCACCGACATGCCTGGTATCATTGCCTTTTAGAAAGATTACTGAATCTTTTGCGACTGCATTGTCGACAACGAATCCGCAGTAGTATAAGACCCATTTATTCTTAAATCTGAAGTCATAAAGGCTATTCAAACGTTAAAGAGCAGAATAGCGGCAGGTACTGATGAGATAACTGCGGAAATAATAAAGATGATGGGAAAAACCGCTGTGACTATGCTATATCAACTGTGTAATGAAATATGGAAGATGGCCGAAAGACTGGTGTGTTGCATTTATACATTTGCATAAGGAAGGATCCCCTTTGGATTGCAGCAACTATAGCACAATCGCTCTAGTATCACACGCTGCTAAGATGTTTTTCTAGATCCTAAATGAAAGACTTAAAACTTTTCTGCTGCCACAAATATCTGCCGAACCAACAGGTTTCATTTCACGAAGGGGAACGAGAGAACAAATTCGCAACATACGCCAGATAATAGAAAAAGTCAGGGAATTCCAAATAACAACCTATATCTGTTTTATAGACTTCTCTAAAGCTTTCGATTCTAATCAGTATGGAAACAACTATACCTCTTGTACGTCTTATCTGATCCCTTTATGAGAATACAAATGGCAGAATTATATAGTGAACATAAAATGAGGTCTGTTTTGGACGGCTGAAGTGGGGTTGTGACAATCGGTGGAAAAAAGCTAAGTAACTTTAGATATGTGGATGATACTGTTATACTTGCAACATAAATACAAGACCTAGAATCGAATTGACAATTAATAGAGCGAAAACCAAAGTAAAGAACGTATGCCATTCGGACTTAAAATGCCCCAGCAACCTTTCAAAAAATATTGAATAACGTATTGAGAGGATTACAAAATGAAATATGCTTTGTATATCTTGATGACATAATAATAATCTCTACATCACTACAAGAACACAGACAGACCCAAAACAGTTTTTGAAAGATTGAGACAAGCGAACTTAAAAATGCAATTAGATAAAAGCGAATTCTTGCATAGAGAAATATCATATTTAGGGCATAAAGTTACTAGTGAAGGCATAAAACCTAATCCAGAGAAAATAGAAGCTATAAAGAAATTTCCTATTCCAAAAACTCAAAAGGAGATAAAATCTTTCCTAGGTTTAACAGGTTATTATCGGAAGTTCATAAAAAATATCGCAAAGAACACAAAACCCCTCACAATATACTTGAAAAAAGGAGCAAAAGTAGACCATTCATCCGAATTCGTAAAAGCGGTTGAACACTTAAAAAGACTATTAATAAATACCCCGATATTGAAATATCCAGATTTTCAGAAACCTTTCGTACTAACTACAGACGCATCAAATGTAGCACTTGGCGCTGTACTATCACAAGGAAACCCCCCAAACGATAACCCAATAGCATACGCATCTAGAAGCCTAAATGATACTGAACAAAAATATTCAACAATTGAAAAAGAACTTTTAGGAATAGTATAGGCATGCAAATACTTCAGACCATACTTATATGGCAGAAAATTCAAGATCTACACCGATCATCGTCCTCTAGTATGGCTATTTAATCTAAAAGAACCCAATAGTATTAGAAGAATATGACTAGGAAGTAATATATAAAAAAGGAAAGCAAAATACAAATGTTGACGCATTATCTCGAATACAGGTAAACGCCATAGAAATAGAATCCCTAATAAATTATCCAGGCAATATAGATCAGGAAATCTCAGAATTTTTATCAGATAATTATGATCTAACCAAAATCTCGGAAGAAGAAATAAAGAAAATAATTGAGGAAATCAAAAAACCAAAAAAAAAAGAGAACTGGCACAGAGTCAAAAAAAGAGAAAATAAAAATAATCTCGAATATACAAATATTACCGCCATTCAAGGATCGAAAATAAAAAAACGATTGACACCATTCATACAACAAATGCCAAAAATAATGATAGCGGATTAACAATTTTGGATGAGATAATTAATAACAAGAAAAACCAACTGATAGTAAAGAAATCCCCTTAGACAGAATACAGTAAAATTGAAAAATACACCTTTGACGGAAATAAAATAATAAGAGCAACCCTACCATTGTCTTTAGAAAAAATAATACAATTCTTCAAAGGATACCTCAGTGAAAAAACAACATATATCTATTTTCAATCAGAAGAATTAAGACCCTTATGTAATAAAGCCATAATAAATAATTTCCAAAATTATAAATTGGTAGAATGTAAAAAATTCATTAATAATGTCAAAGAAGACGAAAGAAAATTACTGATAAAATATAAACATGAAGGCAAAACCAACCATCGAAGAAACCATAAAATTCTTAAAAAGCAGTTATTACTGGAAATCTCTAAAAGAAGACGTAACAAAATATATTAACGAATGCGAAATTTGCCAAAGAACGAAATACAACAGAAAACCATTAAACCAGCCCCTAATAATTACGGAGACACCAAGTAAACTCTTCGAAATACTTCATATCGATATCCTGAAAATAGGAAAGGATAAATTCTTAAAAATAATTGACAAATTTTCGAAATATGGACAAGCCTTACCATATTTAGGCGATTCCATATCATGCAGTGATCAGCTGATAAGACTCTTTTCATTTATGGGAATACCGAAGAAAATAATACCAGATAATGGGACAGAATTCAAAAATGAAATGATGGGAAATTTATTGAAAACCCACGACATTGACATACACTTCACACCACTATACCACCATGAATCTAATTCACCCATAGAATGATTACATAGCCCTCCAATTGAGCATCTAAGGATACTAAGAGAGACGGATACGCAAACAGATATAACAAACTTAATGCCTTACGCTATAGTGCCAAATAATAACACAATTCATTCAGACACCGAATTTACCCCGCAAGAACTTGTACTAGGACATACCAATTCCAGAGATCCAATGAACCTAATACATTCGCATGTATACACGGGATATCTGCATAGCCATAAAAATAATACCAAAATATTATTTGATAAGATTTGATAAGATAAAAGAAAAATCACAGGAGAAGAAAGAAAAAGTAATTATACGAAGAAATGACAGTAAAATCGAAACAAAATTAAGAGCACAAGTCTATAAAAAATTAGAGTAAGAGGCTAGCAAAATAAAAAATAAGTTTACAGGACCATACAAAATAACTAAAATACTCGAAAGAAAGAAAATAGAAATTGAGAAACCAAAAACAAAAGCAAAGGAAATCGTACATATAAATGAAACTAAAATCGTACCTATTGTTACAGATGTGCCAACATCTTCACAACCCTCTACACCCAAGCAAGCGATGTAAAGTTTCATGAACTCAATAACTATCCAGGAATATTACCATACAAGAAAGGGACAGAAAAATAATTTTTTGTTACATTTGTTCAAGAATACGACATACAACTCCTGATACTAGAATTTGAATCTCTTCAAGATCAATCTAATTATATGCTGACAATGTTAAAAAATCGTAGCGAATACCAAAAAGAATATCATAATTTCCTAATAACTGTAAATGTTATCGAAAACCGAATAAACAAATTATTGACCCAAATAATACGCTATAACAAATTCCAAAAAATTAAAAGATATTTTTTAAATTAAAAGATATTTTTAACCCCTTAGGTACATTTATAAAAAGTATTACCGGGAATATGGATCAAAATGAGGCAGAAATAATAGATAAAAAGATCGAAGCGTTACAGACACAAGGAAACGAATTAAAAGTAGACGCAATAAATCGAATATTTATCCTAGATAAAACGACTAATAATTTCTAAAAAATAATGTCAAACTTAACTTATAATTAATTGACACTAAGATCGAGAATCATGCAGGTAGAACAAACATTAAAATATATGTCATTAGAGAAAATTAATGATCGGCAATATATGTTAACAGAATACATATATGTTTAAATCAGCTGTTTACATTATTCCAATTAGATATAATGTTTTGGATAAAATAGATCCAAACGAACTACTAACAGAAATAAAAAAGTTAAAATACCAATTAATAACTGATAAATTGCCATTAGACAATAACATACAAAATATTTTACTTTTGGAAAAAATAATAAGAATAAAAAGTTAGGCTAATAAAAATAAAATAATATTTTTATTGGAAATACCGCTGGTAGATGATGAAGTATATCAATACTTTCACTTATATTCCATATCGATCCCAATTAATAACACCTATATGATCAATATACCCATTAAACCTTACCTTGCATTAAGTAACAATAGATATCAATATCAAGAAAAGAAGTGTGAAGAAATCCATTTCAATGAATATATCTGCTACGAAAATGATGGTCAAGCCACAGATGAAGAATTACCCTCTACCGTTCAACTACTAAGACACCAGAAAAATATTACGCAATGCCACCCTTTCAAAATCGAGTGAGAATGAAATCAAATAACACAAATTTCTCACTACAAATGGCTAATAACGACTTCGAAAGAAGAAACCGTAAAAGCAACCTGCCAAAAATTGAAGGAAAACAAACCAATAAATGGTTCCTATTTAGCCGAAATTCCGCCAAACTGTCAAAACCAAATAAATAAAATAATTTCGAAAACTTAAGAAGAACCGAAAATGAAGTATGAAGAGATTTCACTACCAAAAATAAAATGGGACAGCGAAGAAGTACGTCAACCCTACTTCAACCCCCACGTTTTAGATTTAGACTCCATAAATCTAAAAATCAATGAAGAAATTAAACAAGAACTAAAGAACCAAAAGAAGAATTTGGAAAATATGTCTGCGAGCGTAATTGTGAAATTACAATAATATTTGGACGATAATTATCTACATATTACTTGTATTGATTTTGATTGTAATAAGTTATAAGTATTTTGTAAAAAGATTTAGGAAATCTAAAAAAGTAACAAAAAACAATATTCAATCCGAAAATGACATTGATCTAGATTTTGAATTGAAAAAATAACCAAAAGATTATCTTTCCAACTGGGTCGCGAGGAGTTACATTCTAAGATATGCATAATTGTATTTAAATGGCACTTGCTAAGATTTCCTGAATCTAAATATAGTTCTGCAGAATAAACAGAATAAGTTATAAATATGGGTTATGAAACCAAAGCAGAACAGTTTATGTATCGCAAGTCCTAAATAAAGTTTTTTAAAAACCGAATCTACCAAACAAAGATTTTGACTATGCTTTAAATTTTAAGCAAAGAATCTTCTGGAATTAAAAAAAAAATTGATGCACTTTTTTATCCGACTTTTATTATTATGATAAAAAAAATCATTTTTTTAATTCTAAAAGATTCTTTGCTTAAATTTAAGTATATTTTGTTTATGGCATTTTTCTTAAAAGTTGATGGTGTTTGTGTTAAAAATTCTTGAAGTTTAGAAATCGTCGTTTTTTTGCTGACTACCATAAGAAATTGATAGTTTTACGAAAAATGTTTCCAACATTTTTTTATGTAGAATATGGATCTGCAAAAAAAATATATTGATTTCTATTTAAAAGAACTGGGTTGACCTTAATTTGACCTTAGAAACGCCACTCAAGGCCAAATTTCTTACTACCATTGTGTGCTTCCTTTGAAACATTTTTTTCGACAAAGTTTATTTTTCGAGTTATTCGTATTTTTTAAGTTAAAAGGGACTCCTGGTATATATAACACAAAAAAAACATTATGGCTGATTGTTAGCAAGAACTACTTTTACAGTGTTGTTGTGGTTTAACTAGGTCTTTCACCACAAATTTAAGAAAAAAAAATTAAAAATTGTTACCTTTTAAAATAATTAGTTATTGACACCCAAGAATTAATTATTTTCCAAGTTTTATATTTCAATATGGCTCACTGTATTTTTTTTGTGTAGAATTACATCACTTACTAAAACTTCTAATTTTATGAAACTGTGCAATAAAAGACTAGGAAAGTTCGTTTTATTATGAATCACTAATATAAATGAAATATATTGTAAAAATTTTAAAAAATGGTTTAATTCTCGAATTGTTCCTAGAACCCAATATTAAATTTTCTTATAACAACATTAATTTGATGAAATTTAGATATAAAATATTACATTATCAGATACTAACGTGAACTAAACATGGTATAACTTTTAAACCATTTCGTAAATCTGAAAATGTAAAACTAAACCTACCTTTGATAAAATAAATAATATATATATATATATATATATATATATATATATATATATATATATATATATATATATATATATGTATATATGTATATATGTATATATGTATATATATATATATATATATATATATATATATATATATATATATATATATATATATATATATATATATATATGTATATATGTATATATGTATATATATATATATATATATATATATATATATATATATATATATATATATATATATATATATATAATATGCAAAATCACTAATAACTAATACAAATTGGTGTTCTGGAAAAGGTTTACGAAACAAAGGTGTTCTGTTTCTTGTAAGTTGCAGTTTATTTTCTTAAAAGAAACATACAACATTATAGAAATAAACAGGTTTAGAAAATCTTCAGCAGCTGTAAATATAAAATAATTGTAATGGCAATTAAGATAAATATTATTGTTACACTGAAATCAAAGTTTTATAAGAAAATTTCCAAATTTTTTATTTGGGCTACTCGTTTCTTATTTTTAGTGTTCCGTACGGAACACTTATAAGATGACTTCGGTGTCTGTCTGTCTGTCTGTCTGTCTGTCTGTCCGTCCGTCTTTCACCCGATTCTCTACTATTTGTCATAGAAAGTTGAAATTTGGTAATAATATTGAAATTGATGGCCTCATCAGAGCCACGTGATTTTAAAAGTTAAATTTTGAAATCGGAAGTGAAAGAAAAAAAAAATTTTACTAGGTCATCGAGGTCAAATGAAAGTTTGTGAAAACACGAGTAATATATATATATATATATACATATATATATATATATATATATATATATATATATATATATATATATATATATAATGTAATACTTGCGCACACTTTTCCTTGTATTATTTTTAAAAAATCGCGAAAAATCGCTGTCCCCAGACCTTATCTCTAAAAATACTGATCAAAAATTTTTTTAAAAATTCTGGTATATTCTCTACGGGGTGTTGATTGAACGAAAATTATCACGAGGACATTACCTTTAATAATTTATCTGGTATATAAAAAAAACAAAAATTTCAAGGTCATCACCTTTCAGTAAAGATTGAAAACAAACTTTGTTGAATTCTCATTTGGAGTGTGTTTTGTGAAGTCACTGATCATTTTATACCTCCGTAGCAAAATTTTTTATTTTAAAAGCAATCAATGTACGGAACACTAATTGAGCAAGTTCAACTTGCACTTGATCGGCTATTTTTTTTACTTTCTAACTACATTCACATCCCTTTCTTCTAAAATTTTATTTAGATTTGTGAACCAAGTTAATAAATGAAAATAACAACTTTCATTAACAGCAATATTAAACATATTGTTTACTTTATAAGAAAAATTTTGTGTAATAATTACTTTTAAAGTCGATTTCAAATTACTTCTCGGACAAAATTTAGATAAAACAAATGTTAAAGCACTTTCCTGGAATAACAGATAAAAATTTTGTGTTGAATGAAATGAATTTTCAGTTTTCTACCATTCAACTTTTTATATGGAATGTTGTTTTATTATTTAAGTAATTCTGAGGTCCAGTATAATATTTTAAAAATATTTTATAGCATACAATTTTCTTTACACATCTTTATAAAATAATCCTTGATAAATATTCCTAAAGCTATGCATAGCTTTGATGTGTAGAGTTTTTGGACCACACATCGTAAGTCATTTTCCGACTTAACCTTATAATAAATAGAACAAACAAGTAATAATAAACATCAAGCATACTGGCACGTGACATCAATTTTTAAGGCTGGGTATTGCTTAAACATAATGGGAAGAACATCTTGTCCAGTTAGTAATATTAAAAATTATTTTACTAATTATACTTCAAGCAATTGGTGGGTGTCCCACAATTAAGAATTGATTTATTTTAAAATTTTAATAATGGCTTTAGCTGGAAAATTGTTTTGGAGTATTATACAAAAATATAATAATATTCAAATACTTGCGGGACAGATCATTAAGGTGCCCTTTTTTATATAGAAGTTTAAGTGTTTCGAGTTAAAAATTGATATATTAATATATGTGTCGATTATTTTGGTATATTGAGTCAGTGTCCTAGTTTCGTTCTGTCCTGTACTGCCATTTTTAAATATAAGTTTTTGTTTAATTATTACGTCAATAAAACAATAACAAACAAAAAAAAACAAATAATAGAAACTTAATTATAATAACTAGCTATTTATTTATCCTAAAATATGCAAGTAAAGTTTTTCGACCTTAATGCCTTTTCCATCTATTTTTCCTAGTTGCTAAATCAGTAGGTTGATACTAAGGATAATATTGTTAAAACACGTGTTATTTTTGCAACGTTGCTAATATAAATAAAAGAACTTTCTAAATTCATATAGCAAAATTGTGTTTCTTTTCTGTCACGTCTAGTAACAATATATTCAAGATAGAACATTTAAGTCTATTCTAGTCTTTAGCTAATCAACTTAATTGACAAAAATCTATTACATTCACCTTTTTACATAAAATCGCCTAGAGAAACTTTTATTCATAGGAAAAATTATTACGAGTTGCACATTTCTTTGCTGTTGTTGTATTATTTCTTGGTTTCAATTTGCTTTAAAGCCTCAAAAGAGTATAAAATTCGTCTGAAATTTTCTATAATAATAAAACTATGGCTATATTATTCAAAAAAATATATTTCTGACGAAGATAATTATGATATTGGTTTCAAGTAGAGCCTTTCAATTTTGTTTTATTAATTAGATTATAGTAAATATACAACTATCGATTAAATCTAATCCACTGATTTGATGAGTTAACAATGGAACAGAAGCTTTTACCGTCTTGGTTCGATGAGAAGTCATGGTTGTTGGGACTAGACTGTGGTAATTTGAAAGAAATTTCCGACGTTTCACATGTAATTACATGAGGCATCTTCAGAAATTTTTACTCTACGAAACAAGAACTGTAAATGAGCTCAAGGAAGCAAAAGTCAAGTATTTATTCTTGACTGAATTATGGCTCAGCGTAGTCAGTCGATACTCTTTTACCATAGTTACACCATACTATAGATAAAATACACACATCTACTAACAAATGGTTTTTACAAAATTCCCTCCTTTTACGCTACGGTGTATGTGAGAGGCACTGAAAGATCAACAGGAACTAGAATTAAGGAATATTAAAGGCAAAAAGAAATAAATTGTACAACCAGCGGACCTGTACATCAACAATCTACAGGACATTCCAGAGCTTAAAAACTGTAAATTCTATTCCTTTTTTTATGAGCCTAGCACACGTGCTACAGGAGCGATACGTGTTAGGAGAAATCGATTCACGTTGGCCTTGAATCGTTGTAAATTGTACTCGGTCGGAAACACAGTTCTGGGCAAATTATTTCAAAGGGATAAAGTTCTTCA
Organism: Pachyrhynchus sulphureomaculatus; assembly: GCA_019049505.1. NCBI lineage: Eukaryota > Metazoa > Arthropoda > Insecta > Coleoptera > Curculionidae > Pachyrhynchus > Pachyrhynchus sulphureomaculatus. The sequence goes on along the minus strand of CM032454.1, from coordinate 91,657,002 downwards.
TATTAAAGGATGTCAAGTATTAGCGCGAAGTGTATTTCTAGCATGCACCGCTCTGGGGGAAATTAGGCGGGCTACTTCCATCGAACACTTTCCATAAAAATACTTGTAGAATAGACTTAAGTCGCTAACTGTTCTTCGATGTTCCAACGAATCAAGGTTGCTGGCCAGTTCCGAGTCTCCAATCCGGTGATTGGAGCTCTCTTCTGAATAGATCCAACAAATGCAGTGTATGTCTTGGAGCAGAGCCCCAAATATGGGAACAGAATTCTATTGGTGGTCGAATCTGAGTTTTGTACAGAATTAACAATTGTTGTGGAGTGTAAAGCTTTCTAGTTCGAAATAATATTCCAGTATTCCAGTGTAAATCTTTGGATTGTTGATTAAAAACAGATCAAGAAGACTGGTGAACCCTCCGTCTCGATCAGAGATCCGTGGTGGCTCGTCAATAAGCTCAGTTAAGCTACAACTAATTGAGAATAAATCAGCTTCACCATTGATGTTGTAGACATTAAAATCGCCTAGGATGGCAATTTCGGCATTTAGATAGTTAATCTGTGGTATCTGCAAGAGAAGCGAAAACTGTTCTAAAGTTAGTATCACTTGGTGGTCGATAGAGGCAGCAGCTAAACCTTGTGGTTTGTTGAGTTGTTATTTTTGATCACATAATATCGACATTTTGGGGGCTCCAGAGCTTCTTTTCGTTGACAAGAGAGGTCGCTTCTGACAAAAAAAACAGTTACGCCTAAACTGAGAATAGAAGTCGTACCAAGCATAGAGAAAGTTGATTGTGCTTGGTTTGACAGAGAACGAGTACATGAGGTTTATTTGATTGCAGGTGTTGGTGCACTGAATTTATGTTCGAGTTATTGGAAAAATCTATTTTAAAGTTGTCATCTCTGCATGTCGACGCCCCTGAATCCGTCCCCACTCGGAGGTTCGAACGGTGGGTTATTTTACCTCCGGAACTTTTTGTATCAAGGTGCCTCATCATGCTATTTGGTCACATAGTTCGGGGAAATCGGCATAGCCACGAAACGTTAATTACTTCAAGTAGGTCCAAATTTGACACCTATATCCCATTTGAATTAAGGGTTATCGTGCCAACAGACAGAGAGACAGATAGATCAACGATTCTTCTCTTTAACAAAGGAAGTACAAAAAATCGATAAAGCGATTTATCCAGTACTTTTATGGCAAGTAGCGAATTTGATTTTCTCAAATGAAGGAAAAGTAAATTTCCATAATTTAATTTTTTCGTGACGTAACAAAATGCAAAGACAAATAAAAATCGATGAGAGTATTTTTTCTATAAATACAATACTTCTCTTTAACGAGGGAAGTAAAAACAATAATTGACCTACTATGGCAGAAGTAAGTAAGTTTCGGCCAAGGTAACTGTTTGTGTTTTTAAAAAAATTTTCTATAATCAGCTTAACATTTTTTTAGGTCACTTTGTAATCAGATCTCATCCGTTCTACATACTAATTCTCTTAAAATTAGAAATAATGCATACTGAAATAGAAGTATATTATAATATATACGCAACCACCCTTTTGATAAAAATAATTACCTAAAATTTTATAATATATCGCACCAAAAAACTAGGAAAAAATTCTCATAATAATATTGAAACTATACAATATTTAATAATCCCCAACCCTTTCATATATAATGTAGTTTTTTCTACTTCTTGACTCAAATAAGCCTGAAAAAGACCCATAACATAATAGATTAAAAATTCCCCTTCTAACTCCCTTCCCCACCACTTACACGTTGGAAAATTATTCAAAGTAAATAAATAATTATGTTAAAAATTTGTTCATTATCGCAGCCAAAAACATGGAAAAATTCGTATATTAATAAAACTACACAATATTTGACCACTCCATCTCTTTGATATCCCTTTTCCATTAAAATTGACTCCAAAACTCTGAAAAAGACATATAACATCATATATAAGGAGTAATCCTTTTCACCCCTGCCCTTATACATACTTTACTATAAATAATACGCTTAACATTTTTCAAAAAAAAACGTCACTATTTCAAAATGCTGTTTAAATTTTACAATATTTAACAATCCCCTGGGTTAAAATTGAAATCAACGAAAAAACAAACTTTTTAGATTTCTAGACTTTAAAACCCATAAAAAGGACATATACTATGATACATATGAATCAATCACTCAATCTCCCCCCACCCGACCCCTTTCATCCCTTATAAGTTTTACTGTAAGTATTTAGGCATAAATTTTATTTATTATATCAATAAAAAAAAAACAGTAAAAGTTACTACCTTGGTCTAAAGCGATATTGTTGAAAAACTATAAGCTTCATCCCTTCTTAGATAATATCTATGCAACAAGTTTGAAATCTATATCTCATTTCGTGACTATTTTTTTTCGTTTTTCATGTTCTAGAAACACTAAATTGTGAGGAACAGCAAAAATTCTAGTTGCTAAATCCTAAGGGAGGTTTAACTAATGATAGAATTGTTAAATGACGTATTACTTGCACCAATGCCAATATAATTAAAAATTTATCTCTAGACTTAAACTACATCAAATAGTAAAATTGTTGTGGAATAAAACACACTCAATATATTCAAAATATAACATTTAGGTCTATTCCTTCTTATATTAATTAAATTAATTAATAAAAACCTATTAAATTTAGCATTTTGTATAAAATTATTTAGAGAAATTTTTCTTCTTAGGAAAAACTTTTGGGCTTCCTTGCCCTTGTGTTGTAACGCTTCTTTGTTACATTTCGCTTTAGAGAATAAAACAGTAAAAAATTTTTTGTTTTATGCTTTTTCATAACAAATATGTATGCTAAATTATTTTTTAAAAATTCTGACAAAGAAAATTAAGATTAATTAGAATGTAGTAAATACTGATACTATCAATTAAATATAATCTTGCTAATTTGATATATAAATGTATTAAAAGACCATATTAATTTTAAAAAATTCTGACAAAGAAAATTAAGATTAATTAGAATATAGCAAATACTGATACTATCAATTAAATCTAATCTTACTCATTTGATATATAAATATATTGAAAGACCATATAATATTTACCAAAAATTACATATTTAACATTAATAAATGTTAACATGGAAGGGAAACTTTTCTGGTCTTTTGTATACTATCTACTATAGCTTAGGTTACTGAAGTACAAAAATTAGTTTTGTCCAAAGGTTAGAAATACGAAAATTCCTGTCAAATAACCTACGGTATTACTTATATTTTACTTTTTTGCCTAAAACAGTGAAAACTTCATTCTGAAAATAAGGTGCTTTTGAGCTTTAAAATAATATTTTTTTTTGTAAGTAAATAAATATTGACACTACAGGTTTAATGTAATCTTATAATAAATTTAATTTGATATGTGTATGTGTTTTTTATATATACCTAGCACTTTTTAATCCAGGAACAAAGCTAAATAGCTTTGTTCCTGGATTAAAAAGTGCTTTGATTAAAAAGTGCTAGATATATACATACATACATACATAATATATATATATATATATATATATATATATATATATATATATATGTTTATGTATATATATATTATATATATATATATATATATATATATATATATATATATATATATATATATATATATATATATAGACATATATATATATGTATATATATATATATATATATATATATATATATATATATATATATATTTATATATATATATATATATATATATATATATATATATATATATATATATATATATATATATATATATATATATATATATAAAGCGATTTATCCAGTACTTTTATGGCAAGTAGCGAATTTGATTTTCCCAAATGAAGGAAAAGAAAATTTCCATAATTTAATTTTTCGTGACGTAACAAAAGGCAAAGACAAATAAAAATCGATGAGAGTATTTTTTCTATAAATACAATACTTCTCTTTAACGAGGGAAGTAAAAACAATAATTGACCTACTATGGCAGAAGTAAGTAAGTTTCGGCCAAGGTAACTGTTTGTGTTTTTAAAAAATTTTCTATAATCAGCTTAACATTTTTTTAGGTCACTTTGTAATCAGATCTCATCCGTTCTACATACTAATTCTCTTAAAATTAGAAATAATGCATACTGAAATAGAAGTATATTATAATATATACGCAACCACCCTTTTGATAAAAATAATTACCTAAAATTTTATAATATATCGCACCAAAAACTAGGAAAAATTCTCATAATAATATTGAAACTATACAATATTTAATAATCCCCAACCCTTTCATATATAATGTAGTTTTTCTACTTCTTGACTCAAATAAGCCTGAAAAAGACCCATAACATAATAGATTAAAAATTCCCCTTCTAACTCCCTTCCCCACCACTTACACGTTGGAAAATTATTCATATATAATTATCATCATATATACATATATATATATACATATATATATATATATATATATATATATATATATATGTATATATATATATATATATATATATATATATATATATATATATATATATATATGTTTATATATATTTATATATATATATATATATATATATATATATATATATATATATATATATATATATATATATATATATATATATACTCGTATATATATATATATATATATATATATATATATATATATATATATATATATATATATATATATATATATATATATATATATATATAACATATACACATATCAAATGCAGGATTTTGCAGAATGATATAGACAACATTGCAAAATAGGCAATTGATAATAAGATTTATTTTAGTGTAAGTAAGTGTACTGTTATTTTTTATACTAAAAAACAGAAGCCGATAAAGTTTACATATAGTATCGACAAGGTCCCACTCTTGTATGAGGATAAGATAAAGGACTTATGGGTGATTCTTGATTCCAAATTGACGTTTAACTATCATGTAAGTTATACAGCAAGCAAAGCGAACAAAATGTATGGCTTAATTGTTAGAAGCACAAAAGATTTTAGACGTACAAATTGCATGAAACAGCTGTACATATCCTATTTTAGAAGTATATTAGAATATGCGAGTATAGTATGGTCACCCTTTTATAATAAAGCGAACACTTCAATTGATACAGAATAAAATGATGCGTTACATGCATTATAAACAAACCGGTTCATATAACTCTATAATATCTTCTACACTGTTGTATGAACGCTATTGGATGGTAACCTTATAGAAATGTAGAAAACAATATTGCATGCTCTACTTGGACAAAGTAGTGAATGGTCTCATTGATGACCCAGCATTTCTATCTAACTTATATTTCAGTGTGCCAACGTACACCACACCATAATAACCATCACCTGGGATCTCCGTTGTATAATGCTTGCATGCTATACAATGGAATCCAGAATAATGTAGATGTATTTAATGATAAGTGCAGTCTTTTTAAAACTAAATTGCGTGAGTTGTTTTAAGTGCATGTAGATTATTATTATGTAATATAATTTAAATTAAGTTAATTTCAGTTCTGGTACTTTGTAATTGGAAAGATCTCTGTGATCAATCTGTAAAGTGTAGTAAATAAATAAATAAATAAATAAAATTTATTATAAGATTACATTAAATCTGTAGTGTTAATATTGCACAATGGTACTTTTTTAGCTTATTGATAGTGTTATATATTTTTTATTTCTGTTGAATATAGTAGAAAAATTCCGTTGCTCCTAAAATCATTTAAGAGTTAATTACTCTTAAATTGCAATTAAATTAAAATATAATTTTTCGCTGCCTAGAAGTACATATAACGTATTTTTAGTGCCCTGTACGAATACTTATAAGATTAATTCGGTGTTTGTCCGTCCGTCTATCTGTCTGCCTGTCTGCCACACCCGATTTTCTCTGAAACTATTTGTAATAGAAAGTTAAAATTTGGTACTAATATAGAAATTGATGGGCTCATTAGTCCTGTGTAATTTTGAAAGTTAAATTTTGACTTAAGGGGTTAGTTTTGGGGGTTGAAATCGAAAGTGAAAAAATTTATTTTACCAGGTTATCGAGTGGGGTGTCAAATAAAAGCTTGTAAAAACACGACTTCAAAAATATATATAATGTAATACTTGCGCACTTTTCTTTGTATTATTTTTAAAAAATCGCGAAAGATGCCTTATCTCAAAAAGTACTGACCAAAAAATTTTGAAAACATTCTGGAATATTCTCCACAGGATGTAGATTGTCCGAAAATTATCACGAGTGCCTTTAATAATTTATCTGGTACATAAAAAAAAACAAAAATTTCAAGGTCATCAGTTTTCAGTAGAGATCCAAAAAAATTTTGTTGAAAACTCATTTGGGGTGTTTTTTGTGGAGTCATTGATCATTTTATACCTCCGTAACAAAAAATTTTATTTTAAAAGCAATCTACGTACGGAACACTAATTGCGCAAGACTAACTTGCACTTGACCGGTTATTTATTAAAATAATTGGTTAAACATAGTTATTTTTAATAGTTACGATAGTATGTTTTAAAGAAAATTCTAGCAATTAAAAGCTTTATTCTGTTCGTCTGTCTGTACTGAATTTAATTGAAAAACTGTATGATTGTGGATATTTACAATAAATAAAAAATAAGAAATACTTTAAAATTTTTCGTCTCAAAACTGGGATATCAATCGATTGATCTGAATTTAAAATCATAAAATTGTTTACTCATTATTTCTCACAGATAGGGTTATCAAAATAACTTAGCTTCTGTAACTATCGGGTAATTATTAATTCAATAAAAAATTGAAGTGTATAATACGAATATTTTATATCGGGAAGAATTATTTGTTTTCCTCGAGTTTTGAGCCGTAAAACTAAAATACAAGTAAATTTTAATTTATTGAAGAGATTTTTCGCGAGTTTTTAAAAAATAATACAAAGAAAAGTGTGCGCAAGTATTACATTATATGTATTTTTGAACTCGTTTTTTCACAAGCTTTCATTGACACCCCACTTGATGACCTGGTAAATTTTTTTGTTCACGTCCGATTTTGTCCCCCAAAACTAACCCCTTAAGTCAAAATTTAACTTTGGCCATCAGTTTGTATACTAGTACCGAATTTCAACTATCTATGTCAAATAGTTTCGGAGAAAATCGGGTGTGACGGCCAGGCAGACAGTCAGACGGACGGACAGACACCAAAGTGATCTTTTAAATGTTCTGTAAATTTTCATAGTTTTTTAATTTTTTTTCATTTGTTTTTAAATCTACGTTTTAAAAAACCTTCTTGTTATTGTGCTGTTTAAAATATATTCTATCATGAGATTAGTTCTGACAATTACAATGTCGTAAGTTATACCAGTAAAAATGCATAGTATGGTCACCCTTTTATAATTGTCATAAGCGAACACTTCAATTGATACAGAATAAAATGATGCGTTACATGCATTATAAACAAACCGGTTCATATAACTCTATAATATCTTCTACACTGTTGTATGAACGCTATTGGATGGTAACCTTATAGAAATGTAGGAAACAATATTGCATGCTCTACTTGTACAAAGTAGTGAATGGTCTCATTGATGACCCGGCATTTCTATCTAACTTATATTTCAGTGTGCCAACGTACACCACACTATAATAACCATCACCTGGGATCTCCGTTGTATAATGCTTGCATGCTATACAATGGAATCCAGAATAATGTAGATGTATTTAATGATAAGTGCAGTCTTTTCAAAACTAAATTGTGTGAGTTGTTTTAAGTGCATGTAGATTATTATTATGTAATATAATTTAAATTAAGTTAATTTCAGTTCTGGTACTTTGTAATTGGAAAGATCTCTGTGATCAATCTGTAAAGTGTAGTAAATAAATAAATAAATAAATAAAATGTATTGTAAGATTACATTAAATCTGTAGTATTAATATTGCACAATGGTACTTTTTTAGCTTATTGATAGTGTTATATATTTTTTATTTCTTTTGAATATAGTAGAAAAATTCCGTTGCTTCTAAAATCATCTAAAAGTTAATCACTCTTAAATTGCAATTAAATTGCGCAGCCTAGAAGTACATATAACGTATTTTTAGTGCCCTGTACGAACACTTATAAGATTAATTCGGTGTTTGTCCGTCCGTCTATCTGTCTGCCTGTCTCTCACACCCGATTTTCTCTGAAAGTATTTGTAATAGAAAGTTAAAATTTGGTACTAATATAGAAATTGATGGGCGCATTAGTCCTGTGTAATTTTGAAAGTTAAATTTTGACTTAAGGGGTTAGTTTTGGGGGTTGAAAGCGGAAGTGAAAAAATTTATTTTACCAGGTTATCGAGTGGGGTGTCAAATAAAAGCTTGTAAAAACACGACTTCAAAAATATATATAATGTAATACTTGCGCACTTTTCTTTGTATTATTTTTAAAAAATCACGAAAGATGCCTTATCTCAAAAAGTACTGACCAAAAAATTTTGAAAACATTCTGGAATATTCTCCACAGGATGTAGATTGACCGAAAATTTTCACGAGTGCCTTTAATAATTTATCTGGTACATAAAAAAACAAAAATTTCAAGATCATCAGTTTTCAGTAGAGATCCGAAAAAAAATTTTGTTGAAAACTCATTTGGGGTGTATTTTGTGAAGTCATTGATCATTTTATACCTCCGTAACAAAAAATTTTATTTTAAAAGCAATCTACGTACGGAACACTAATTGCGCAAGACTAACTTGCACTTGACCGGTTATTTATTAAAATAATTGGTTAAACATAGTTATTTTTAATAGTTACGATAGTATGTTTTAAAGAAAATTCTAGCAATTAAGAGCTTTATTCTGTTCGTCTGTCTGTACTGAATTTAATTGAAAAACTGTACGATTGTGGAAATTTACAATAAATAAAAAATAAGAAATACTTTAAAATGTTTCGTCTCAAAACTGGGATATCAATCGATTAATCTGAATTTAAAATCATAAAATTGTTTACTCATTATCTCTCACAGATAGGGTTATCAAAATAACTTAGCTTCTGTAACTATCGGGTAATTATTAATTCAATAAAAAATTGAAGTGTATAATACGAATATTTTATATCGGGAAGAATTATTTGTTTTGAGCCGTAAAACTGAAATACAAGTAAATTTTAATTTATTGAAGAGATTTTTCGCGAGTTTTTAAAAAAAGTGTGCGCAAGTATTACATTATATATATTTTTGAACTCGTATTTTCACAAGCTTTCATTGACACCCCACTCGATGACCTGGTAAATTTTTTTGTTCACGTCCGATTTTGTCCCCCAAAACTAACCCCTTAAGTCAAAATTTAACTTTGGCCATCAGTTTCTATACTAGTACCGAATTTCAACTATCTATGTCAAATAGTTTCGGAGAAAATCGGGTGTGACGGCCAGGCAGACAGACAGACGGACGGACAGACACCAAAGTGATCTTTTAAATGTTCTGTAAATTTTCATAGTTTTTAATTTTTTTTCATTTGTTTTTAAATCTACGTTTTAAAAAACCTTCTTGTTATTGTGCTGTTTAAAATATATTCTGTCATGAGATTAGTTCTGACAATTACAATGTCGTAAGTTATACCAGTAAAAATGCATAGTAGAAAAAATATAAGAGTCACAAAACTAAAACGTAATGTTATAACGAAAATAATTTGGTTTTTTTATTTATTTGTTTTAATATAATTGAGTTTATGTGGAAACCATGTAATGTATTCTATTTAGTATTTTTCATTTTATGATTATTCAATATATTATTTATTTATATTGAATATATAATATAGTATTGTTTTTTTTTTTTGCTGGAGCATGTGGTTGTTTTACCCAAATTGACAAATATAATGAATAATAAAATACTTTGAAGTTATTTTATCGGTACATTTATTTTTAGAGTTGTAAAAAGAAACTTAGCCCTTGGATACTAGTGGTGTTGTTCATTATTGTAAAAGCTATTACTTTAAAAGTATTTTATTGATAGATTTTTGCATTATTACCGTTTGTTGTTTACTTGAACAGACAATTAAGCTTAACTTATTTTAAATAAATGAAAGAACTTATTTACTTTGTTAAATAAATCACTATATTAAATTAAAGACTTCTGTTACGTGACCACAGTTTCGTAGATGATTTTACATTATCAAACGTTCTGAACTTAAAATTAGGAATACATGTGTTTATAAAAGGAGGCTAATTTACATATTTTATAATAAGTCGTATAATACCGAAAAACCCGTGTCTAATGGTTCATTAAGTAAATTGACCTCTTTATTTATATTGTGTTTGTAAATTTATATTGCTTCCAGCCAGATTAATTATTGAGATTTTTTTGTACAGGGTGTAATACTTTTATATTGTTAATATCCGGAAATTTGTGCCTTGTTTCTAAGCAGTGGTTAGCAAAATTAGAATTGGTTTTTCCGTGTCTGAAGAAGCAAAGGTGTCTTTGTATCTGTCTTCAAAATTTCTAACGGTCTTAATAGTCTAACCTACATAACAGCTATTGCATTGAGAAGATTTTACCTTATAAACCCCAGATTTTTTATTCTTTTTTGGTTTCCCTTTGCATGGCATATGAATTGGATAAATTTAGAGATGGTTTAAATGCAATGTTTATATATAGTTGGCGTGAAATTATACTTAAGATTTTTTTCTGAAATTGGCCCAAAGAAAGTAAAAGAAGTAAACTGTCTGTTGTCTCTTTCGGACTGTTTTGAGTATATTTGTTGTAGAGTGAAATTGTACTCTTTTGAATTAATTAAATGATTTATTCAGGTGTTTGGTAACCATCATTTATGCCTATCTGTTTCCTTCCGTAATTTTTGTTCTGATAGTAGTATAGAAAAGGCTTTATGGATCATAGATCTATACGCAGCTATAAAACTTATATTTTTGAGGAACTCACTGTTTTCCGACCGAAATATAGTATAATATGTAGTCCTGGTGTTAAGTTCAGAACGTTTGATAATGTAGAATCATCTACGAAACTATGGTCATGTAACAGAAGTTTTTAATTTAATATGGTGATTTGTTTCATAAAGTAAATAAGTTCTTCCATTTATTTATAATGTACAGTCACAAAGTAACGGACACTTCAATTAAATATTTAACTTATTTTTACAATTAATGTAGTTTTTTTTCAATGCTTCTAACAATTGTCAGAAAGAGGTGGAAGTTGTCAAAAATCAGTTATACAACTGTTTTATGCCTGTATCCTAGTATTGAGTGTATTGATGCAAATTATTAAACTAGACAAAAAATATTATTATTTTTTTTCTTCAAATGTACCTAGTTTCAGCAAATTGAAAAATTGTACAATATAAAGATATATTTTTGAGCCATGATAACGATCAAATAACTAATCGAAATGTTTACCTAAGAAAATTAGTTTTTCTATAAAAAAAAACACTCATGCTAACTTACCAGTCTCAGTTAAAATGGTTCGTAATACACGAATTATTTCAATTATGACTGAAATATTGTCATTATTTTGCTAAATACTATTATCCATTACCATTCCTGAATATTTTAGCTATTACATATAGAAATAAATTAGAATTTTATAACTGTACGAAAGATACTAGAACAAATATATACACTGCCTGTCCCAAAAGTTTCTGGATTGATTTTTTTTTCTCGACCTTTAAGAAGCGCATCTTATAAATAACAGTAATAACTTCAACTCACATCTATAAACAACACATTGGTATTTAACCAGCCAGTTGCGATCAGTCAGTGCTGAGTAGTACAAGTGCCAACCGTAGGTGTCGAAGTCGTTGTGCCACAAAACAGCTATGGAAATATTTAAATCTTTGAAAAAAGCTGAGGGTTATGATAGTTTATCGCGCTCACAAGTGTTTGAGTGGTTTAAACGCTTTAAGAAAGGACTGGAGTCGCTCGAGGATGATGAAAGGTCGGAGCGTCCCAGCATAGATTCGGCCGACACTAACTATGTGCAAATTCGTCATCTTCTGCAAACTGACCTTCATATTTCATGCAGATTAATAGCAGAAAAGCTTAACATCTCTAAATTAAGTGATCAAGATATTGTTTGGAATGTTTTGAACAAAAGAAAAGTGTTTGCGTAGTTTGTTCCCCACAGCCTGACACCCGTACAAAAACAGCAACAGTTGGACGACAGCCGAAACTTTATCGAAGCAAAAAGTGCGGACAAGTTTTACTGTAGAAAATAATAGCGGGCGATGAGACGTGATGTTACCAATACGAGCCTATCACAAAATGGCAGTGTGCGTAGTGGCCCGGTAGTGGTTAGCTCAAAAGAAAATGCGTCTGTCAAGGTAGAAGAAGTAGAATAAAGACCACGCTCATCGTATCTTTTAACGCTCAAGAAATTATCCACAAAGAATTTGTTCCTGAGGGAACTTCAGTGAACGACAGGTACTACGTGGGTGTCATGGAGCGCCTTTGTAAGAGGATTCAGCGGGTTCGACCGGGATGATGGAACGCACGGAACGGAAGATTTTTTTTGCTTCATGACAACGCGTCCGCTCACATGGCTGGGATTGTGGTAAAGTTTTTGGCGCGAAAATAAGTGTCCGTGTTCCACTACCCTCCTTATTCGTCTAATTTAGCCCCTAGTGACTCTTTTTATTCCCAAAAATTAAGCTCTATATTAAGGGTTAACATTATGGCGATTTGAAGGATATTAAAGCCATTGGATACATGAACTAAACATGGTCTCAAAAGAAGATTTTTTTTTAACAGTTTCACATGATTGTAGAAACGTTTTGAACGTTACATTGAGGTCAAAGGGGACCACTTAGAACATCTGAAGTAACAGAATAGTCACTTTTAATTTTATTATTAAGACAGTCCAGGAACTTTTTGGTCAGACAGCGTATACTCCTGAAGATTTATTTTATTGTAAACAACATTAACTTGCCGCGTTACACCTTTTCGTTCATCGTTTAGTCGTTTTCCCGTGGAATGAAATCAAATTCAGCAATGAAATTAATCGCATTAAGAATATAGATAAATGTTTATGACGAAACCTTAATAAATAGACCTAGTTTTAAGTTAAATCTTCTTCTTCAATTTTATTATTCGTATTCGTGACGAAATATATTTCAGTACCATATAATCCAAAATATATCAGACGTCTTAAGGAGGTATCTAATAATGTAGACCTTACCTTAGTCTATAACTCATCAGACAAGTTAAAAAATACCTTAGGAAATCCGAAGGATAAAACTTGTAACAAGAAGTATGTTGGATAAGGTGTTGTAGATCTGACAAATCAAACAATGCCAAAGATAATCCAGAACAGAGTCATACTCTAACATTAGATAATTTAAGGTTGATAAAGAATATATGTGACAGAAAATTATTAGATGCATATGAAAATATTGAAGTAACAAAATGTAAAAATAGTCTAAATGTCAGACAACCTATTCCGCACAGCTCTCTACGGATTACTCGACTGGAACTAATGCTCCGAATGTAATTGGTTCCATTTTAATAAGTTCAAGTTTAGTATAAATAGTCTACTTTATATTCTTAGATTTAGTCAGTCATCGCTTCTGATGATGTTAGTCTTGTGGTTATAATTATTGTTTAGTGTCATGGTTCCAAAGATTTCAAAGTCCCAACGTACTCTGTTCGTTTATTCGATAATAAGTTTTTCGGTCCGGATTAATCTCTAGAATCAATTTTAATGAGTTTTCATTTTATCTATGATATTAAAAATATTATTAGTAACGATATTCATTCCACATGGAGCTACTTTTCACAGGTCTTGCTCTTGTTTATTAGTGGCTGAGCTTGGTAAAAACTTCACAAAATAAGCATCCTCCAAGAAATCTATTTGTAATAGAATTTACTGTGGTGTTTATTTTCCCCTAGAGTCCTTCAGTAAATTAGTTTTGATCTAAAAATGTTCTTATTAGTATTCAGCTATAATATTCTATGTTACGGCAGCTGACACATATTTTAATAAAATGAACGTGGTATTAAGAATACCGTTAATTTTATGTACAATGTTAGGTGATGTTTAAAGAAATTATTATAAACTGTTGAATAAATTTAAGGAGCTAGAGGTGCTACTGCTTTATTGAATAATAGTATTAACAAATATCGAAGACACTTATAACTCTTTAGTAATTGTACGTCACATGCACAATAATGAAACTATCCTCTGCAGCAAATATCAGAGACCGCTCAAAAAAATATGGTCATCAGAACTCACCCAGGCAGTCTCAGAAAATCTATTTCGGCACATAACAACCTGTTTTCCATTCTTTTACTAATCTGTTACACTTCACAGCTATAAGTCAGAGTGCTTTTAACTACTGATTAGGAAATATGGACTTTGGTTTTTGTTCTTATATTTTTATCCCATAGCAGTGAGTAAAAAGCACCTGTCATTTTTCTTAGGTCTTTTATTTATCACGAGGACGAACATTCCAGTGCTGTTTATTTTTGCCTCTGTGTAAGTATTAGAAGTACAAGGTTTACGAAAAATACTGTTATTTAAGTAAAGATCTTTAGCTATATTCTATCTTTGCATTTTATTATAAGATCCCATTTTCTTTACTCCTCTTGTCGCTTTCTCATTATGAAGTGGAAATCGTCATGAACTTGTCCGACATTTGACAATATTTCATTATATCGATTTTTAGTCGCTTATATTAATGTTACATTATTAACACTTCGCACAAGTTTACGAATTAAAGATTGATTTGCTTGGAAACTTGTCCATAGAGTCTGGCCAAGGATTTGTTAACTGAGACACCTCTGTAAATTATCAACTTTATTACTAATGAACCTGAAATAAGAAAAATCACTAAGCTATAATTCGTATCACTGTCTAGATGTAAGACAATTATCAAAACCGCAAAACAACAATTCTGTAGCAAAGTCCTCTGTGCTTGCTGTCAAAAAAACCAACAGTAATATATGTTACAAAATGACATTTATTTTGACTTTAGTTATAAAAAAGTGATCTTTTGGAAGTTTTGAAAGACTATAAATTGAAAAAGAAATATGTTTGTGATATGTGGCTGAGAAAATGGGACACACTGTTTTGCGGTTTCCTCCGTATTATTGTGTGTTTAAGCCAATCGAACATATTTGGCATCAAGTTAGATCAAAAATAAGAGCACAAAATGTTTCTCCTATTTTAAGCGTGTCAGTGGTTGAATTAGTAAAAAAAGTTATATTGTGAAAGCTGGAAGAATTCCATTCAGCACGTTATTTAAGTTCAAGATTCATATATTTATGTAAATAATATAAAACCACTGATAATTATTTATACATTATGTCTCCTCTTGTAAACCTCATTCATTCCAACTGTATATTTGTACTTCTTATCCATTTGTTTTTACATGCATCTATAAATAAACATCTCCAAAAACATTTATAATTTTATTTATTTGCAATAATGAATAAAATTCTTAAGTCCATCTCTGCAACCTATCATAAACAAAAGGTCAGAATTTTTATATTGCCCACTTAAAACGGCCAAAATTAGGATGTTATATTTTGGGACAGGCTATACTTATCTGAGTGGTCGTCGTCAATAATTACATTACTGATGTTGACTTATCTTCGAGAAGCACCCAAATTAATTCTTGCAAACGTCAGATACCATATTTAATAGGATTTTGCCTTTTCAATCATACAACATTACACAAATAACCAGCCAAGTGCAAGTCGGATTTGCGTAATTACTGTTCCGTATGTTGATTGCTTTTAAAATAAAAATAATTGTTACGGAGGTATAAAATTATCAATGAGTTCACAAAACACACTCGAAATGAGTTTTCAACAAAGTTTTTTTCCGGCCTTTACTGAAAATTGATGTTTGTTTCTTTTATACACCAGATAAAGGTAATGTACTCGTGACAATTCTCGTTCCGTTTACACCCTGTGGAGAATATTCCAGAATTTTTTTAAAATGTTGTGATCAGTACTTATCGAGATAAGGGGGGAAGAGCGATGCTTCGCAATTTTTTAAAAATAATACAAAGAAAAGTGTGCTTGTATTTTTAAAAGCTTTCATTTGATACCCTACTCGATGACTTTGTAAAAAAAATTTTTCACATCCAATTTCACCTCCTAAAACTAACCCCTTAAGTCAAAATTTAACTTTCAAAACTACAAAACTCGGATAAGGCCATTAATTCCTATATTAGCACCAAATTTCAACTTTCTATGTAAAAGAGTTTCGGACAAAATCGGGTGTGACAGACGTACAGATAGACAGACAGACAGGCATCACAGTGATCTTATAAGTGTTCCATACGAAACACTAAAAAAGGTTTTTGTGCAATCACAGAGGAGGAAGAACGTTCACGTTTTGTTCCGACAACATTCAGTAACAGTTATGTTTAGTGTTCCGGATAGCCCGGGTATAACAACCCCGGCTATACTACAGAATTTATCACACTGACGCTGTATGACGGGATTCTCTTGGAGATGACATTTTTTTTTATCATTTAAACTATTCGTGGTCGCTAAATCTATTAGACGTTGCGGATCTTAATTGAGGTTGTACAATACTTGTGATAGAGTGTTCTCGTGGTAACATTATTTACTTTTTTTATAAAAGGTAGTCAATAAAATAGATCGATCTATCTATGACGGCTATCCAGTTCAGTTGGATGTCTTGGTGCAATATGTAATATGAAAAGTGCTTTTTGACTAAGGCTTAAGCTTTCGTTTTATTTTAAAACAAAACACGTCTAAATAAACCCTTGCTACCACACACAGATGCTTCGGTGAATGTAACGAAACTATTAATAGGATAATTACAGTATCGTGTCCGGAATTCAGCGAGAACGAGCAAGAATCTATAGTGTTCGAATTATCGAGCTGGATGATCCAATTAAAGTGTATTCGGATTAAACAGGTTGTACCGTAATAAAAAAATAAGAGCGCCTGGTGACATGAGTTGCCATCCACGTAGGCCTGATTTTTTCTGGAAAATATCAAAAAAAACTAAAGTTTACAATGAAAAACTTCACTCCTTTATGGAGTTACTAAAATTAATTATTCGCAAGTGAGAGGGCCGAAATAGTACAGCTTATAGTTGATGACGTTTTTTCAAAAACAATTTTAAGGAACTGCAGTTTGATACCGACAAAAAAATAGTTCATTTTTTTATCTATTTGTTTTTTAGTGTTCTGTACGGAAGATTTATAAGATCACTTGAAGGATTTTACACGTATCTGTTTACAATATTGAAGATCCTTATTATCTCCAGTTCTTTAAGTTATTTTAAAACACCGACTTTTTCTAGAGCTTTCAATGTTATACTTTAGATTGCCATATTTAGCTTAGTAATAATTAGGGACGAATAAATAAGAGAAACAGTAAAAAACCATATATATCTCTGTCATAGTTTATCGCAAGAAAAAAAATACATTTCATCTACCGTGATAATAAAGAATTAAAATACCAAATTTTCCCTATTTGTCAACAGAGACATCCTAGAATAATTCTACAATTTTTTCTTATTTTTACACAAGCTTGTACTTATTTAGCTGTTGAATGTCAATTGATACCGTCTTTGATATCTAAAATTAAAAAAAAACAACAGAGGTTATTCTCCGAATAATTTTCTAGTGTTCAAAAATATTTTGGAATATTGAATTTTACTTTTTTATTATATTTTAGAATTTCCCTTAAAACTTTAAAGATTTTGTAAGTAGCAGATCCTACATGCCAAAAATCAATTGTGGGATAACTACATGCAAATTATAACAGTTTCCTGACTCTTCTAGACTATCTGTACTAAGAAGTATACCCTAAATACAAATACCTAACATATCCCTATCTTAAATTTTTATTCTCTATTGAATCTTCTAGAAGTAAAAGTCACTTTTTAGTTTATCATAGCCAAGAAATATCAATCTTTCTAAAAATAATTGATTTAAGAAGTAGGGTAACATCAGAAAGTGTAGAATTTTTAGTAAAAATGATAATTAATTTTGCTATCGTAACCATAACCAACATTGTATTGATTTTTAATGGAACTTTCCGTATTTATAAAACCTGTTAGAAACAAGGCTTTTTTATGGATAGTTGTTTTCTTATGAAAAATGTTCATCACCCAGTCATAGATTTTTAAATTGGGTGTTTTTAGAGCTCCACTGTAGGAAGAGGTTCCTCGTTGTGATAAACCTCCCCCTTTGTCGTTCTCACCAGGCATGGTTTTGAAAGAGGATGTAGGTTTCTAGAGTTGCATTGTGGAAAAGGGTTCTTTTTTGTGTGAGAAATTGACCCAGTGATAGGTTTTAAGAGTCGCACTATAGGCAAGGTTTTTTCGTGAAAAGTTTGCCCCCTGGCCTCCCCACCGGTTATCGATTTTTAAAAAGGATGTAAGTTTTTAGAGTTTCACTGTAGGAAATGTTTTTTTTTTCTTCTGGTACGCAAATTTTAAATTCGTTCTTCGAATGCGTTGTATTTCCATCAAGCAGAAGTGACACTTTATTTTAAGGGGTTGGTTTTACGACGCTTATAAAATGTTTCATGCATTTGACAAATAAGTTTGAGGTAATATAGCCAGTGCTTGGAATGGCGACAACCCTCTCAGAAGGTGTGCCATTCCCCAATTCAAGATTTTGTAATTAAATACACAGTGATTTCTAGTTGTTTTTGTCATCATACTACGGGGTATTTAGTCTCGAAAATTCGCCAATATTCAAAATAATAAATAGTTTAGTATGAATAAGTAAGTATTTTCTACATGAAGGTGAACGTATGTTGATGTGTTTTAGATTATCACTCTAAATTGTGTCAGTAAAAGTCGAAAAAGTATTTATGTTGAAAGTGTGTAACATAAGATAGGCAGGTATGTTAATACGTTATGAATTTGGAAGAAGGAGGTATTTACTTTATTTTGAATGTAATATTTTATATTAGAATTTTTTGACACAGTTTTATTTTTCTAAAATTAGCGTCTTAATTACTTGTTCCGTCTTTTCTTCAAAGTATACCGTTTTAGTAATGTTGTTAAAAACAGTATATTGCAATTACGTATAACTGTGGATAAGATAATTGTATATCCAAATCACTAAAAACATTTCCGTCATTTACATGCTATTTTGTTTTAACTAGTTGTTATTTTAAGGGGGTTTTTGATGTGACGGCTTCAAAAAATTCGATTTTTTTGCTTACATATTTCAAAAATAAAATATATTATTTATACTATAACAATTTCAGACCGAAACTCTAAATATTTACGAAGTTATATGTGTAGCATATAGAAGAGAATGCGTTGTAGTAGCCTGCCACTCGACCCACGGCAGCTGCAACGATCTGACTTGCTCTAATGTTCTTTTGGTACCCTTACACCTGCGCTGAAAATGATACCTTTGAAGAAATGGAAGGTATACTGTATGCAGCAGGCATAGCTGATTAGTGTATAAGTGTTCTATAAAAAATCAGTTACAAAAACTTTAAGCTCGTTTTTCTCGAAACCACTTTTTTTCGATTCGAGGGAAGCAGAGACAAAATTCTATCTATCCGATCTGGCTAAAATTTTTATGCGTTGTTCTACATATTCGAGGCTGGTTTGAAAAGTCCGTGCAAAGTCCGAGAGATGGCACCACCGGCGCGTATCGAGGTCATGTTTAGTTAGTAGCATCTCTTGAATGAACGCACACCAAGTTTCAGCCATATTGGTCTATTTCTTTGTGTTTGGCATTCGTGTGAATCAAGGAAGTCGAGTGATTTTCAAGAAATGGACGAAAAAGAATTTCGTGTGGTGATTAAACATTACTTTATGAAAGGCAAAACGCCTCAGGAGACTAAAGAGAAGTTTGATAAACAGTATGGTGACTCTGCACCTTCGATTAGAACAGTTTATAAGTGGTTTCAAAATTTTCGGACTGGTCATATGGGCACAAGTGACGCTGAACGTTCGGGACGGCCTGTGGAGGTTACGACTCCAGAAATCATTGATCAAATCCATGATATGGTGATGGATGACAGAAGAGTTAAGGTGCGTGAGATTGCTAGTGTTGTGGGCATCTCGACTGAACGGGTACCTAATATTTTGCATAAACATTTGGACATGAGAAAGCTATCCGCAAGATGCGTGCAGCGATTGCTCACGCTTGACCAAAAACGGAATCGTGTGAAGTGTTGCAAGGATGGTTTGCAGCTGTTCCAGAAGAATCCGGAGGACTTTAAGCGTCGTTTTGTCACTGTGGATGAAACATGGATACATTACTATACTCCTGAGACCAAACAACAATCTAAACAATGGGTTATCAAGGGGGAATCTGCACCAAAAAAAGGCGAAGACCGTTCCTTCGGCCGGAAAGGTTATGGCGACTGTCTTTTGGGATTCGCAAGGGATAATCCTCATCGACTATCTGGAAAAGGGTTTAAAACTATTACAGGTGAATATTATTCATCGTTATTGGACCGTTTGAAAACCGAGCTGCAAGAAAAACGCCCGCGATTGGCCCACAAGAAAGTCCTTTTCCATCACGACAACGCACCAGCACACACCTCAGCAGTTGTGGTCGCAAAATTAATGAAAATAGGATTCCAACTCGTTTCACATCCCCCCTATTCTCCAGACTTGGATCCCTCGGACTACTATTTGTTTCCCAATTTGAAGAAATGGCTGGCGGGACAAAGATTTTATTCAAACGAGGAGGTGATTGCAGACACTAATGGATATTTTGCAGACTTGGACAAATCCTATTATTCGGAAGGGATCAACAAACTAGAACATCGTTGGACGAAGTGTATAAGTCTAAAAGGAGACTATGTCGAAAAAAAAAAAAAGGTTTAACCCAAACACATAAGTAGTTTTTATTTTTGCACGGACTTTTCAAACCAGCCTCGTAATTAGTTATCAGATCACGTGTTATCAATTATTTTTATTAATCATTTCTTAATTTATTTCTCAATTTTCAATGAAAATAAACACGATTTTTGAATTTTTCTTTTTTTACAAGTTTACCATTTTGTTTTTTGTTCACATAAATGTCTAATCCTACGTAATCCGATAGAGATATGTTTATTCGATAATAATTAATTTGGATATTTCGTTACAGATCATTACAAAGGGAGATCTGCTTCCCACCACCCACCCACCTTTTTTTTGAGCAGATCACTTTGACCGCAAACAACATGAACAAAATATTTTTTGCGTAGTTTGAGATGTCAATAATAATATATAAAAAACTGAAAAGATTATATTTTATTTTGTTACGAAAAAAAATTCCTGAAATAAGCTTCAAATTTTAGCCGTCACACCGAGAAACCCCCTATTTATATTAAATTAACTACAGTGCAAAGAAAATAGCACACGCTGGAAGATAATAAAAGCGACAGTAAGGATGAAATTTCCTATCCCGATGGCGAATGAACTTCAGATGGCAATAAAAATAAATAAATAATAATAATTTCCTGACATTACTTAATGTATTTCATTTACATTCAAACTAACTAGTATCAAAACCTGCCAGTAAGTAACCAGACCTGACATTGTCAAAAATTAGTGAACAAGATATATTTGACAGTCAGCAATCTAGTATAGGGTTAGTTGCTGAAAGAAAATGGTGTTGGCGTTAAATTCCAGTTTCAATGTGATCACACAATAATGCATTTCTCTAAAATAATTTGCCAAGCTGAAAATCAGCTTTTAATAGTGACAACGAAATTCCGGAAAATATATTTTTTTTGTTGTCTACATAATTCTAACGGGTCTATAGGTTGAGGTATCAAAGTTTACACCTTAAGTAGGTTCTGGAATTTATTTTTTTTCTGTTATTAGTAAATATATTTAGTAATATATTTAGCAATAATATATCTATGCACCTAAAATAGCAGTTTTTCTATCATAATGAAAATCGATATAATTAAAAATTCATTCATCTCGAACATAACTCTAGAACTACTAAGATATCTTCGTCGGATTTTAACAGAATAACGTAAAATTATTTAATATTTTGAAAAAATAACAAAATAAGCAACAGCTTTTTAAGGACATAAAATTTAAATTAAAGAGGTTTGTTATAGTTAGGGTAAATGAATAAATATCTACCGGATTTCAGCAAATACAACTTGAGTTTTCGCAATAAGGAATGTGATATTTCGCAAAGTATTCCTAATCACTGCCTTATTCAGTCAAAAAATACTTTTTTTTATTCTTAGATTTTTTGTAGGTTTAATAATAATTAAGAGTAAAAACAGTGTATTAATTTCATATGTGCCATAATATTTTATGGCACATATGAAATTAAGTTTAGTAACATGCAGAAACTATTTGCATTAAAAATCTTTAAATCCGAAAACTTCTTCCACATATTGCAAACTATATTCCGGTTATATACACAATTAAAAATTCTTTTAAAATTGGAAAAAAAAATAAGAAATAAAAAAACAGATTGAATTTATATAATATGATGTAGGTAAATTAATTGTAAATCAAGTCACGTCTGACTGATATGTACGTAGAAATTCTTTAATTAATCTCAGTTATTAAATTTGTTTTTTTAGAAGACATAAACCAAACAAAAATCTGTGAATCAAAAATTTCAAAATTTAATCAATATACCTGTAGTTTAACCATGTTTGAATTTTTTAAAATTTGACTGTTAGTTTTTTTCAATACGAATTTCTGAAGTTTTTATTGATTTTTACAAATAGCCTGGATAATAGATAGATAAATAAACAACTATATTACTTCGGCAATCAGTTTTTTACAACTTCATCTATTTTTAAACTAAAATATTCAAAATTTTAAATATTTAAATTTATGGCTTTTGTAAAGCAAATGTCACTACTTATATAAACAATTTGTGTAGCTTCAATTATACCATCTGAAAAAATTGCGAATCAAGTGTGTTCACCTATTACAAAATTAGATACCCCTAAGTGTCATTTTGGCAAATATTTTATTTTTATTGCTCAACGTCTTCTCCTAATTAAAAAAAAAACGGTTAAGTGCAAGTTGGAGTTGCGCAATTAGTGTTCCGTACAAAATGATCAATGACTTCAAAAAACACTCCAAATGAGTTTTCGACAATTTTTTTTTCCGATCTTTACTGAAAACTGATGATCTTGAAATTTTTGTTTTTTTTTTATATACCAGATAAATTTTTAAAGGTAATG
The DNA here is from genome assembly GCA_019049505.1 of Pachyrhynchus sulphureomaculatus. NCBI lineage: Eukaryota > Metazoa > Arthropoda > Insecta > Coleoptera > Curculionidae > Pachyrhynchus > Pachyrhynchus sulphureomaculatus. The sequence continues at coordinate 91,633,925 of CM032454.1, read as the reverse complement.
CACTCGTGATCATTTTCTTTCAATCTATACCCTGTGGAGAATATTTCAGAATATGTTGAAAATTTTTTGATCAGTACTTTTCGACTTTCTATGTCAAATAGTTTCGGAGAAAATCGGGTGTGGCGGACAGACGGACAGACGGACAGACAGATACCGAAGTGATCTTATAAGTGTTCCGTACGAAATACTAAAAAGTGCTTTGAATTTTATTACAATATGGACTATTCGGTTTTCAAATTTCTTCAATTTAATATTATCTAAAGACTCTAAAAATATCTTCTAATTTATACTTTATGTTACACTGTCCATTTTTCGTTAAATTATATTGCTGGGATATACGATTTGTAGCCACTGGTAATTTTTCAATACTTATATTACTGATCACATCAAAATAAAAACATGTCAATATTTTATTATTACAAAAACTTATAAAATTTTCTATTATTTTCACCTCAGACCTACTACTTTCATATTTACGTCCAGCATTTAATACAAACAGGAAACCATTCTCTTAGGAGCTTTAAACTTTCCTTTACCTTCTGAAACACGACAAATAGAGGGCAATAAAAGCGAAAGAGATGATTGTGATGTTGAAACTTTTCATCGAGTTCGCCAATAGACAGACGGGAATGAATATTATAAATAAATAATAATAATAATAATAGTCTCATTTACATTCAAGCTAACTAGTATCCAAACTTACTAATTAGTAACCAGACCTGAAATCGTTAAAAATTAATGATGTATAACTTGTAACAGTCATTTTTTTTTTAAATTGTAAGATCATATTACTAAACTGTTTTTTTATTTTTAATAAATGTAAAAATTTGTTTCCTTGTGCATGTCAAAATTTTATTACATTTTCGATATTAAGTTTACCAATGTAACTAAAACTTTAGTAAGCGCAGGTCTTCGTTAAAATTATTTCATTTGTCTTGAATACATATACATTATTAGTGGGAAGACCATCTTCAACACTTCTCTATCGAGTTTCAGGTTCAATACTCCTATTTCATTTTTATACTCCATATGTGAACAAGTTTGTTTTCGAGATTTTGCTGAAACGAGATGAGAGGTTAGGATATAAAACCGGACATTTTGTTCAGTCAACCTTGAGACATCTTGGATCAAATTTTGATCGGTTACCCAGATGATAGTGTGTGGGGTAATATTGTGCTAAGAAACCCACGGGAAAAGGCCAAGCTGAATGTCGGCAAGTATACCTAACTTGAGTCCTTTTTTTCATAATTCGTGTACCTGAAACCATTCTTATCACGTGTGCACCTGAAACTATTTTCACCATGTGCGTACCTGAAACCATTCACCATCAGTGAACCAGGGACAGTTTTTATATTATACCATCTTAAAGCCGTTTTCTAAACCAGAAACAAGTGTTATACTAGAAACTAGTTCCAAACCTTCAAACTTCTAAGTCAGAGACTCTCAGGTACATCTTCTAACTTAGCCCAAATCGGTAGGTTGCCCAGTTGCCTTGCAGTTCCAAGGAAGCTGCAGTCATCAGTCCGAGGTCCAGAGTTTTCTACTTGACGATTAATCACCGTCTGAAGCCCAAACACCTGGGGCTGTTGTATAGGCTATCTGTCGTAACTTAGAGAACAGGTGGGATAGTATTACCCTATGTAAATAAAATAAATATTTACACCTATTTCTCCGAAGACCTTTAGCTTAGTCCCCAAAGTGCCATAACTTGTTACATTTCATTAAACTTTTACTTTAAAAGGATATTTTATTATGTTAAGTAATTATAAGGGTTGAGTTAGGGTAAATTTGTCTCTTTATGTTTGTAAATATATTTTGCTTTGTTTTAACCTAATGTTTCGCTGAGCTCCCATTCTATTTTTTAGGACCTTTAAGTTATACCTAATAACCTATCTACAACTAAATATCTCTCCAGTATTTTTTTATTTTTCAGCTGAAGTTACATTTTCTTTTACTATAAAATGAGTGGTGCCCATAATGGTACAATTAAGATTTAAACAGCTGTAGAAATCATCTTCAAAAGGCATTCAAAAATTACCTCTTCCCCACGTCTCTACTAGTATGACGAGCTAGCATATATTCTTATATTTGTTTCTTATACAAACTCAATATTAATATCCATTCAATTTAATTTTAAAAATAAGAATATATATGAGGGGCATAACGAGTGTTTTTTTTTGGCCTGGTTTTGGGCATAAGAACTCCTTTGTGCACTAGCTATAATATAATTTGACAAAAATACATTTTTCTAAAATAATTTTACAAGTGAGAAAGCATCTTTTCATAGTCACAAGGAAAGTTGTAGAAAAATATATTTTTTTTATAGCCTACATACTTTTACGAAGTCATTAAGATTGAGATACCTTAATATGCACATTAAGTGGATATTGCTAATTATATTTCTGTAATTATTTGATTATTGTCATTAATAAATCATAAGTAAGTAACAGGTATAATATGTCTATTTGAGCACCTAAAATAGTAGTGTTTTGTCATGATAAGAGCTGCCACAATTTAAAAGTTTTTTTATCTATCCATCTCGAATATATCTTAAGAACTACGGAGACATCTCAGCTAAAATTTAACATAAGAACGTGATATTACTTCAAATTTTGAGGAAAATAACAAAATAAGCAAGAACTTCTGGGCGAGATGTTAAAATATTATGATATCAAAAAGGCAAATATAAAATTGTCTTTGTTATATCGACACAATGAAAAAAAAAGTAAATGTTAAACGAATTCAGCATGTATTTGTAACCTTCAAAATAATTATTGAAAAAAAGAACCGATACAAATATAAAATATAGATGAGGATTATTTTATTTCAGGAGAAATTATTTATTCATACGACACTAGATTTCAGCAGTAGAATAAGAATAAAACTGACAAAAACGTATAGAAAAAAGCATGCTTTATTTTTTATATTGTTCTTCGATGCTAATAAATAAAAATACTACCTTACACGTAACATTCTGACTAATTAACGAAAGAAGCATATTTCCTAGTTGTTTCTTGCTTGCATTGCAAATTCAATCTAACATTCCTTCACAATACTTAATATATCACTGTGTATAAGTATAGAGATTCAAATGTCGATGGCTATTTGTATTTATGTGTGAAATATAAAGTCGACCCTTCTTTTAAATTTAAGTTATAAAGATTTGTTGTAGCCAAGGTGAATTTATAAACTAATGGGTTTAAGCAAATCCAGTTTTTTCATTAATAATTGTGACATTTCTACAAGTAGGCTTTATAAGGTCAATTTTTTTTTAATTCTTATACATTTTGTAGATTTAAAAATAACTAAGAAATTCATATTCAGTGAGAATAAAACACTAAAATTTTATTAAAAATTTAGTGTTTATTCTCAATAACTAAGAGTGAAAACAGCATAAAGAGAAAATTGTTGGCGGAAAATTGTAATTACGTAATTTAACTTGGCGAAATCACATATTTGGACATACAGAGTCTTGGGCGTGCTTGCTATCTTACTACTCACCCATAATGTATTTTGGTCTGGTATATTTTCTTATAAACTCCTGGACAAAATTAACGCAACAATCTGAAAATTAATTTATCTTATTCTTATGTCAGTTTTAAAGTTTATCAAGTAGTATCAAGAATAGTAGGCTATGCATATTTTGTTTCGTTGTTCATGACAGAAATCAAAACAATTCGTTTAGATTTACAGTTTTAAAGAATTATTTAGAAGATAAACAATTTTCTGTAATAATGCGATAGATTTTCTTTAAAAGTAAGCTTATAAATTGTTCCATTTTTCAAAGTAATACGTTTTTTGTGGTAGACTGTTTTATTTTTGACTCCGAAGAATTAGAAAAATGAATCGAACAAGGAATTTAACTGAACACGAGGTAGTGCGAGCCTCAGTTTTATTGGACGAGGGATATTGTCAGAGTTATGTTGCCAATTTGTTAGGCAAACATCGTTCCACAATAAGTCGTATGGTAAGACGCTTGAATGAAGTAGGAACTTATTCTAGAAGGCTAGGGCAAGGGCGAAAACGATGCACTAGCGACCTAGATGAACGTTTTATAAGACAATATGCTTTAAGAAACAGGACTGTCACTAGTTCTATAATAACAAACGAACTCGAAGCTGTTCGCAATGTCACAATTTCTTCTAAAACAGTTAGAAGACGGTTAAATGAAACTGGATTAAACAGTAGGAGACCAGCCACTGCGCCCTTGCTTACTAGAGAGAACAGAGTTGCCAGGTTACGTTTTGCTCGAAATCACGAAAACTGGTCTGTGGATGATTGGAAACAAGTTTTCTTCACAGATGAAACTAAGGTTAGTCTAAAACATCCAGATGGTCGTGAGTGACTATGGCGAAGACCAGGAGAGAGGTTCGCTCCTTGCAATATCTCTGCAAGGATTCCATTCGGCGGTGGCTCTGTTATGTTCTGGGGTGGCATCTGCTTTGATGCTCGGACAGAGTTATTTCCTGTCCGTACGAGATCCATGAATGCTGACTACTATCTTGAGAATATTGTAATAGAACATGTGATGCCATTCGGTCATTTTGTGGGGCCCAATTTCCTGTTTATGCAAGACAACGCTCGACCTCATGTGGCTAGGGAGGTACTCGATTATCTTAATCAAGTTGATATACCGATTATGCAATGGCCACCAAAAAGCCCGGATCTGAATCCGATAGAACAGGTATGGGATCACCTTAAGAAAAATGTAAAACGTGATATACCTGAGGGAACTTGAAAATGCAGTTATCACAGAATGGGAGCAAATTCCTCAAGATTTTATCCAAAATTTAATTAGAAGCATGCCTAGGCGCATAAACGCAGTCATCCGAAGTAGAGGAGGCAACACACGCTACTAGTGTCCCAGTTACACCATTAATTTTGCTACTAGTGTCCCAGTTTATTTTCATTATTACATAATTTCAACGATTTTGTTATTAGGTCTTAAGAATAATTTTAATTCGAATCTTATAGAGAAATTTGGTAGCTAATTCACTTTTAAAGTATCCGAACAAGTTTTTTCTAACTTTTAGTGTAACCAATGTTCATAAAAAATCATTAAAATTAATTCATTATAGAGATTTGTATGATTTAATATATTGTTGCGTTAATTTTGTCCAGGAGTGTATTTTAAGGATCTTAAAAATTACCAGTATATGTATATTACGATATACAGCACTGTCAATATACCCGAGTGACTGACTCAGAAAACAGGATAACCCGGGGTAAATATTAATAAAAAATAATATTTAACTGCATGTATACCATTGTAGGACCGACCTTAGATGGCACTCCGCTAGCTAGACCTGGCAGCTTTCTAGGTTAATTATTAGTATGTACTACATTACCAGTACTTTAATAAGAGAATAATATAAAAATTATATGCTAAAATAATTTTAAAGCTTATTCAATAACCGATTCCAAGAACTAATTTTCACTAGAGCTGTACAAATTTACCAGTTTAAATGTTACTCTCTAATTTAATTTTATTTCCCTTTAGAGATCACATATTTTTTAAGAAAATTAAAGTGAAAATAGATTAAGAGGAAAGAGTCTAACAGCAGTTACTTATCGAGTGTTTTGTGTGTACGAAATAGTATTTTTGTTCTAAAAGGCTGTATTAGAGTCAGGACTTGTGAGCGGCTATTACGGGAAAATAATATGAATAAGAATGTGCGCAGATTAAGTTTATCAACCGACAACGGAATATTATTTACCAGAAATAAAGCAAACAGGCTTTTTTGAAGTTGTGAAATGATATTCGCAGATTAAATCTTGAACCACGATTTCTGAAAAAAAAAACATAGGATAGAATTTTCAATATATGTTTATTAATACATTCCTCAGCTAGCTTGCATTATCTGCATTTATTTCAGAAGGCGTCCATCTAAATATTAGGCAAGAAATGTGGGTGATTCCAAGAACTAATTTTCGGTAGAATTGTACAAATTTCCCAATTTAAATATTACTCTCTAAGTTAAATTTATTTCCCTTTAGAGATCACATATATTTTTTAAGAAAATTAAAGTGAAAATGCAAGATCAAAAGTCGATTCTTGCAAACTGTTATATAGGTTATCGGCGTGTGGTATAATTTTATGAAAAAATGTTAGCCAGAATATAAATTGTGCATCGTATAACATTCGACGGATTGGAGAGGCTTGATTAATTGTGGTAGATTGTTTCGAAGTATTTTCTACCTTCTCCATACATTTGATAAGTGCTTTTCTGTTCTCAAAAATAATATTTATAGCTCTACTTTTAAAAAGCCACCGTGTCGTAGAAGTTCTTGGTATATGGCAGCGTACAACTTCATTTAATATTTCAACCCACCGAGGAGATTTTGAAAAAAAATTCGTAATTTCTGTTATATTAGGAAAGAAAATACGTACTTCTGCATTCTGGCTAGTTGCATGAGCTAAAATTAAATTTAATTGTTGAGCATAACAGTGAACATAATAGCCATATTTATAATCGTTTTGAATAATTCTGTTTACTCCACCATGGCGGCCACTCATAACATTTACTCCATCATAGCAATTAATTTATTTGGTGTATCTGTAACTTTGAGCAAAACGTCTTTAATTCCATTTGCTAAACTAATTGCATTATGATCTTGTGGATTCAAAAAAGCCCAAAATCGTTCAGTTGGGGTATCGTCTTTTAAAATGTATCTGAAAACTACTACCATTTGAAACTTACAAGAAATATCTGTGGTCTCATCTGCTATAACAGAGATGAATTGGGCGTCTGCTGTTTCATTCTTTATATATTCGTGGCAAACTTGTTGCATGCAATTTAATAATTCGTTCTGAATTATTTTTGAAGTACCTTTGAAGACCGTAGATTTTTCAAGATGCTCTTTTAAAGCCAGATCCAACTCTGCACTAAAATTGATTTGACCTTTGAAAATGCCCGGATTTTGCTAACCATCCCTTTCATAGTGTCCTCGCAAAGCTAATTCAAAACATCCACAGAACTTTATACAATTTATAATTTTCGACAAAAAGTATATGTTTTTCAATTGATTGTCATTAAGTTTTTCGATACCTCTTCTGTAGGCACTATCCAGTGGTTGTTTTATATCAACTTCTCCCAAAAGTCTTAGTTCTAACTGTGAATTTATATAAACCTGCGAACTTTCATGCTTTTTAATTTTTTGTGATAAGTGTGCCAGATCGACTACCCAACTTTTCACCCAACTCCCTTCAGCACTTTCAGATGCAAATAGCAAACATGGAAAACAAAACAAGCTGTTTTTAATACTGCATCCGCATAGCCATTCATATTTTTCATATAATTCACTTTTAAAACTTCTTTTGAACTCGCGTTTTTGTCCCTTACTTACTTGAGTAATACTAAGATTCGGAATTGGTTTTCCAGCAGCTTTCACTTTAAGTTTGTCTTCTAAAGGCAACTTTGAAATTTTTGGTTTAAATAATTCACTGTATATTCAAAGTTTCTTTTAACGCTTTTAACGCAATTTTCTACACCCCATTTTTTTGTTCATTACTCAATTGTAATCAGTTTATGTCTGTATGTAATTGCATTCACGACTTAATACTAACAATACACCCCTTGTTGCAAAATATTGAGCACCAAAACCAAATTTAACTACTCTGACTGGAACCGCTCAGATTAGATGTAAAATATAAATGAATCAACACGTAAGTGTGAACTATGGAGAAAGAAAAACGACGATTTTACATCTTCGTATTAGAGAGAGACACAGTTTTCCAGAACGCAAAAACGTATAAAACGAGACAGCGCCGTATACCGCCTTGCTTTACTTCCAGTTCTTGTAGTTTGTGCGCTTAGGGAGCTTCAGTAACAACTCGAGGTTTAACGGTACATAAAGGTTTGTTATAAATTGTTTTTGTCCATTTGTAGGGAAGGGTCACTTCTTTAAAAGACGTTTGTATGACTAAGATATAATACAAAATAATTTGCATTTTGCCTTGTTGTTGACAGGGGTGTTCATGTGCTCATGTGCTCCTATAGAGGAGCCGCCACTGATAGAATTTTTTAATATATTTCTTGGCTGGCTTGCATTATCTGCATTTATTTCAGAATGATTTGCATGTATTACTAGAAGGCGCCTATTTAAATGTTAGGCAAGAAATGTGGGGTTTTCATGATTGTGCGTCTTTAAATTTTACGCGCGAAGTAGACGGTTACTCAAAAATCAAGTTTCCAACAGATGGTTAGACTGAAATAAACAAAATTATTACAGTGGGAGAACGCGCGATCTCGTAGTAAACGTCGCTTTGAAATGCATCTTTAGTTGAAATTTAAATGAACAGTTGTTACTTAAATAATTATATTATCTTGTAGGTTCACAAATTTTTACAGAAGATTTTGTTGATGCCCTTTGCTTCTACAAGATCTGTAATTTGATTTCAGTCAGTTTAGGTAATAACAGCAATAATTTTATTATTAGTACGTGTGGCCTTGGTTTGCAGCTGGTAACTTATTTGAGCAGTTATCGTTATTGGGAAAGATTATTTGATTCTTAACTCAATGAACTCAGGATAACGGGCTGTGTTTTGTTTTTGTTTGGCGGTACCCCCTATTTTTTTAGTTATATCTAACTACAGGACGACAGAGTTAGTCGGATACATTGTTACCTTTAACGTGACTTCAGATACAGAGATTATGGTTTAGCTTGACTAATCTAAACTTATTTTCGTATTCGAGAGGCTTTCAAGCAACAATATTTGTTCTCACTCTATGATTTCCTTTGACTCTAAAATTTTAATTTGGCTAAACTGTTACAAAAATTTATATATTTTATGCGACTTTTAAGTATGAACACTATTAGTTATTTAAATTTTTAATAATTCAGTACAAATATTTAATCTAGTTATTTCTTGTTACATACAATGTATCTTCTTAACTGTGGTTACTATCTATTTTTACCATCTATGATGTTTATTAATTTTAATAATGTGAAAATATATTTATTAAAAACATGATAAATAAAAATTGTTTTGTTTTAAATTTGATTACTATACTTATAAATCCTTTTTACATTATTATCAAAACATTTTTGAAACGGTATTTACTGTAATTCAGAATTGCGGGGAAGTTTTAAGGCAATACATAAATGGGTCTAAAATTTCTTCAGTTTCTGTTAATTTTTAGTATATTTCTTGTCATATATCCTCCAGTATATTGTAAAATTAAATGCCTTAGAAAACATTATACGATGTACATTTTAATTTCTACAGCTAGTATGATGTTACTTATAATGCCATATTACCAAAACTGTATTTCAGCTCTTTCAACTATTCCGGTATTACGAGTTATCAGTGTTATCGTTATGGCTGGCACATGGTTTCTCAATCTTATGTTAACAATAAAGACCTTGACTAGCCAAAAAAAAATTAATTCGTTAATTCATATGCTACAAATGCTAATATTTAATGAAAAAAAAGTTGAAATAACCACCGGACCCAAACTAATTATCATCGCAACATGTTTGGCCACTACTGTAAGAGTTTTAAGTCATTTATACGAAGCCAAGAATAATATGAGCATTTTATTACTACTTTTATTCTCAGACTATCTTGCCTTAAGAAGAGAAATTGCTGTATTAACGCCTTGTTTATTAATTTGGTATGTTCGGGAAAATATAAAAGATATTCACAAAATAATGGAAGAAACTAAAAATCTAGAAGTAATTTTAAAATATCGAAAGAAGCTTGATGGATTGTACATGATTATTGAAAAAGTTAATAGTTTATTTGGCTCTATAATTGCAATTAACGTTATTCTTTCCATTTTGGTCTATCTAATTGTTAGTTTATGCTTAATTACTTCAGCTTGTAATTTAAACACAGGTGGCTCATTTTGTTTATTACAACATATGCTTCTTGACCTGGTAAGTCAACCTCAATAAAAACATAGCTTTACATGTTACAAAAAAAGATAAAGTTTATTTCTCTACAATCCTTTAGAATCTATTAAAAAATTGTTTCTGAAGAAATTGTCTAAAATGTTCTTTTCTTTAAGGAGAACCCCCGATCCATTCTAAATTCAGGACTTAAATTAACTAAATTTAAAAAATAAATATATGTTTCGTCTGGCATTCATTGGGATTTTATTCTTTTGACGTTGTCTTGTATATTGTGCTTCTATATGTTATTTTAATACGTTGGATAATCGACAACTGATTTTCACTGGAAAATTTTAAAAATAGCATTTTTAAAATTGTATTTAGTACGAATATTTTTTCTCCTGCCTACATTCATGGTAGAAGTACTTTAGTATAATAATAAATATAATAATAAAGATTAAAATTTAGTCTTGCTTGGAAAAAATCTACTCCCTGCCATTTTTGACTGACTATTTGATTTAAACCGAAATGCTATATTTTTCAGGTAGCTGAGTAAATTAATGTCATATTAAATGTATTCGATTAGAGAACTATTACAAAGATTTAGATTTTGATTAGTTTTTTCGTTTATTTGAAGAACTAAGGGAAATTTGAAAGAACTTTCTTACTTTTTTTTTTCTTTGTAATTAATAAGAGAAGTTTTGGACATTTGAGTCACCAAATTGGTTTATATTTGGTGAGCTGCTTAAAATATTTGAAAAAAAATTTACAACTTTTATTTTCAAATCTAGGTCTGAAAGAATTTTTTATAATATTTTTATTATAGTTAAGTAGAAGAATTTTATATTTTCTTCGATATATAAAGAATAAATTGAGCCATAGATGTCGCTCAAATTCAATAAAATTTGGACGCCTAAGCTAAAGCCTAACGGTTAGCTTTGAGCGGCAGCAGCAGCAAAATCACAGTATCGAGTAGCAGCAGCAGCGGCAGCACTTGAAAATGCCAAAGTTAGACGAACGGATTGAAACCCGGAATTTTAATGTATTATATATATATATATATATATATATATATATATATATATATATACACATATATATATATATATATATATATATATATATATATATATATATATATATATATATATATATATATATATATATACGTATATATATGCATATCTTCATGAATAGTGGGTATTCATGCGTTCAAAGTAAAGAAAAAAATAAGCTTTCTATTGATATTTGCTTATTGATGATCGCTAACACCGTTAAATCCTTTAAAATATTCAAAATGTAACCCCCCCCCCCCCCCCCCCCCCCCCCCCCCCCCCCCCCCCCCCCCCCCCCCCCCACCATAATACATGTATATACTCAGGACGCACAGAGAGCGGTACAGTACTGCCAGTCGTGGTAAATATGCACTTTTTTAAAGATGGTTGTTAGATTTATCTACTCTCTAGAAGAAGATAGAGGATGTACGGTTTATTTTGAAATTAATTATAATTTATGTTGTATAGTAGGATGTCTATCTTTTTATTTTCGACACGACATATATGAGAAGAATGAAATTAATTACACACACAGTGAGAAGAAGAAGAAAAGAAAAAAAAAAAAAAATGTGAAAAATAGGAGAAGAAAAAGGGGGAAAATATATTTTATGGTAAGTTTGGGGTAGCTGAAGGCATCTTACTTCCTCCCTATTACTAATCTGAAGCAGGTTAGAGTAAATTAAGTTTAAATTTTGAACATCTGATCTTTTGTTCATGCAATTTTTTTGGTTATTGATGTAAACCATTTTTAAGAAATTTTTTCAAAACCTATTATTTTTACGTTTTCAAAATCAGGCAAGTGGCCGGTATTATTTGTGTGTTGAGACAGGGCACAAGCGTCCGGTCTGATGTCACTTTTATGTGATACCAGTCTATCCTTTAAGTACCTGGAAGTCTGTCCTATATATTTTTTTATCACAGTTATGGCAACTAATTTGATATACCAAGTTAGATTTGTTAATGTTGTAATGTTGTAGTGTCTTTTGAACGAGTAAAAAGTGTTAAATATCTTTAAATATATTTGTAAGTTTGGGGGTATATATATATATATATATATATATATATATATATATATATATATATATATATATATATATATATATATATATATATATATATATATATATATATATATATATATATATGTTATATATATTTATATATATATATATATATATATATATATATATATATATATATATATATATATAAATAAATAAAAAAATAAATATCGTCTTTATTAAGATGTTAATTACCTGTGATGTGAGTACATATTACCCACACACATCGTGTAGTAGAAGAGGCGAGATTTAACCATCGGTTACTCTTACATCTAACCTCTTCAACACACAACGCGCTTACAAACAAAAATGAAGCAACAATTACATACTAACATAGTAAAATCAATAATCGACAAGATACATCAAAATACAAATAAACTACGTCTGAGAATTCTGCTTATTTAACAGCTCTTTCCTATATAATCGACGAAGTCGGCCAATAGTGCACGTTTTCAGTTCTGGATTTATAGTATTGTATGTATTTACTGCATTATATGTAAAACTGCGCTGAAACAAGGCAGTGCGATGCTGAGGCATAGTCAAGCGATCAGGCTGTCTAATATACCTATCATGTACCAAATTTCGGGATACTAGCTTCTCCCTTAAATAAATCGGGACTAAAGTTCCTAAGAGCCTCATTAAGAATATTACGAAGTGCAATTGCACAGTATAAGCAAAATTTAACCATTTTAACTCATTTATTTTTAAAGATATATGATCATATTTTCTCAAATGGAATATAAACCTACAGCAGACGTTCTGTACATACTGCAATCGTCTCCTTGAAAGCGCATCCAAGCAAGAATAGTACACAATACTACAATAATGAAATGAAGACAAGACCAAAGATTCACACAATTTTTTCCTCATCTTAAAATTCAGAATAAAACGATTTGCATATAAAACCTTCATTTTCGCATAACTTTTTTGTAGGAGCACCCTAACATGTTCCCTGAATCTGAGATGTGTATCAATGCAAAGACCCAAATTCTTGGCACAATCAGAAAACAGCAAATCCTGATCAGCCAGCCTCAGTCTCAAAGCCATGCTCAAGGTTGGTCGCCGATTTTCCTTGCAAAACAATAAAACTTGAGTCTTGTCTGGATTTAGCCTCAAATTATGTTCATCCGAGTAAACTGAGAAAGCCATGAGATCCTAATTTAAATTTTCTGCTGCAGACTCAGGATCCGATGGTTCAAAGAAATGAAGCAACTGTGTGACATCAGCATACGACTGAACCGATGGATATACAGTGTTGAACCCTGGGGCACTCCGGAGATAATTTTACCAGCAGCTGAACAAACATCATTCATTCGCACCCTCTGCCATCTACCCGACAAATAGCTATAGAAAAATTGTACGGAGTGATCAGCGAAGCCCAGATAGTGTAGTTTAGCACAAAGTAGGTTATGATCCAGCACATCAAAGGCTTTCGAATAATTCAGCGAGACTGATATAACAGCCATATTTTTATCAATAGCTCTGATTTTGCTATCCGTTAAATTCAATAAAGCCGTTGATGTGCTATGACCCCTCCGGAAGCCAGATTGATGCAAGGGGAGCAACTCATTTGTCAAGAGATATTCTGAGACCTGTGTATGTACTGCCCTCTCCAAGACTTTTGACATAACTGGTAACAAACTAATTGGACGCAAATCTCTGACGGTTTAAAGGATTTTTAACTTTAGCAACAGGGCACACAATAGACTCTTTCCAGCTCTCCGGAAAATACCCACTCTCCAGGCAACAATTAACAATATGGGTTAGATGATATAAGATAACAGGTAAACTAAGCTTAAGCATAAAAAGTGTCAAACCATCATTTCCAGCAGCATTGGACTTTATACTATTAACACACCTGCAAATTGACTCAGGGGTTTCCATTAGGAAATTAAAGTTCAGATCTAAATTCCTCTTATTGTTACTGTAATAATATATTTTACCAGCACAGTTGTCAGACTTTCGGAAAACGCTCAAAAAGTATTCATTTATATCATTCACATTGGCCAAATGTGCAGGCAGACGAGGGGTATCTTTTGAACCCGTGTGAACATTGCATTGCTGAAGTCCCTTCCATAATGATTTTGCATTCTTTTGTGTCTCTAAATATTCAAGATATCCCAATTTTTCACGACGCACACTGTAAAGGGTGAGATTTCTCATTTCTTTGTAATATTGATGACTCTCCTGAGTTTTATTTCTCTTAAACGGTCTCTTTCTATCATTAGCGCTTTCAAAGCAGGTGTTAGCCAGGGAGCTGGAGGCTTGTTTACTCTTACCGTTCTGAGAGGACAATGGCCCCTAAACACGCCTGACAAATAAAAATTAATAAATCTGACCTTGTCCTCAATATCCTCAATATAATAAATGTCATCCCATGATATGCGCCGTAGGTCAGTATAAAAATTATCCTCATTAAAGTGCTTAAAATCTCTGTAAGTTATGAATTTTTGTCGGCATAATTTTGCGAAAATATTTAATTTACAATATGTTAATTTATGATCACTTATATTTTCCGCTTCTAAAGTGCCCACTGAGACAACACACTCCTCATCAATAACAAAAATAGGATCCAACAATGTTGAAGTTTTTTGAGTAACTCTGGTTGGCTCATTGATGACTTGGGCAAAACCAAGGGTGTCAGACACTTCTGACATAGGATTAGGTAAACAATCCGACATCATGTTAATATTTAAATCACCCAGAACTATAACACGTCCATACAATGCCAAAACCTCAGGGAGAACCTGGTCAAGAAAATTAACAGAGTCGAGAATATTGTTTTTGGTGCGATATATTACACCTACCACACAATATGATTTAAATTGAACTCTTATCCTACCCGCTGCGGCATCTGCAAGGGGAGCAGCTCGCTCGGCAAGGAATCCCTGACATATACTCCCACACCTCCACCCCTGCCATCTATTCGATCGCATCTATAAAAGTTATAGCCGTTCATTCACACCGCATCATCCGTCACATTCACATTTAGCCATGTCTCACTGACCGGCACAACATCAAAACTATTTGTCGCTACAATATCTACAAATTCATCAAATCCAGTAAATATAGATCTTAAATTTAAATGAGCTACACTAAAGACTGATGAATTACTTTCCCCATTCATTTCACTAACTCTTGAGATTCACACAAATAGTCAATCTTTTTATTTTCAATTTCCATCATTTTAAGAAAAATAGGACAAAGCCGATCCAATGAACTGTGATGAAAGTCAGCTTTACGATTCTCATCTTTTGAAACTTTAGTGCAGTTTACACATTTTTTAGTCCCGGATTGACAGTCTTTGTAAGAATGGTCTTCAGATGAACAAATAGAACAGACTCCATGGGACTTACAATCTTTGGCAAAATGACCAAAATCCATATAGTTATAACACTGCAAAATGCTAACATGGTTAAAGACCAGGTATCTCGACCAACCAATACAAATTTTATTATTTTTTAGGAGCACATTATGTGTTTTTTGGATCCGTCTCTAATAGAAGATTCACTTTGCCATGCTTATTTCTACACTTTTTTAGAATTTTTATGTGCGTACGACTGTCATTAATTAAGTTATTATACTGAACAATCTCCTTCACTATGTCCTCATCAGCATCTTCAGGATCAACATCGTCCTTGTTTATATTGATAATCTTCAACTTTGGATTTTTTAAACGGGGCTCTTCAACAACGTACTTTTCACCAAGTCTGTCCTTCAACCGCGATTTAAGAGTACCGATTTGTTTCTTATCCTCGCAACCAATCACTACTTTACCATCATAACCCTCTCTAAATGTTGACACACTAAGACCAGACGGATCTACATGACTACGTATATATTTCTTTGTGATGGAGCCGGCTTGTTTTTGTTTCGGTTTCACTATCACTATAGATTCTGCCTTTCCCTGACCAAGAGCCTCAGCATATGATTTAGGTTGCTTGACAACTGCGTTACGTCTTTCCAGTGAAGAACTTTGAATGAGCTTTAGATCACCTTTTATTTCTTCTAACATGCTAACAATGAGCGGAATTTGCTTCGCTATTAATAGACAGTTGTCACACAAAAAGACCAATAGGCGCTTCTGCAAGGGCATACACTTGGATTCAGACGGAGCCAAACGTGCACAAGCCTTATGAACATGACTACAGCAAATATCACACTGATAAAACATATCTTTATGTAATATCTCTTGCTGACATTTATAGCATTGCAATGAAGGATCACTCGCCTCGCCCGCATCCTCATCCTCGTCATCCGCCATTACACTCCACGTGCTGAATCTACCAATTTTTGCAGCAACACAATATATGGAACAGACTATGTGTTCCTCAAATACGATGAGCGCACCAAGCAAATCTTACCGAACACGCCGGATGGAACGCACTATACAGGTCTTTTTTGTAGACAGTACTATATGTGTCTGCACTAATCACGCAAAAAAAAAAACTCAAATATTTTTTGTCGAAAATGAAACACTAATTATTATTTTTTTTACTTCAGACAGTTCACTCGGTTTTAATAATTCTTCAATGTTAAACAGTAAGTTTTACGTGAAAGTCCTCGAAAGGCTGAGGAAAAGAATGCAACGCGGTGTCCGGTGTTTACTGGTCCACAGTTTGTTCTAATATATATACATATATATATATATATATATATATATATATATATATATATATATATATATATATATATATATATATATATATGAAGAGTACAGGGGAAAAACGATCAGAGTCCATTTCTGACAAAAATTGTGTAAAAGCGCCATCTTTAACTTCTTACCCTAACCTTTCCGCTCGAAATATTTGTTTGTGGTAAAAACGAACAGGGTCGCAGTATTTAAATTAAATAAAAACCCTATACAACGCAAGAACGATCACAGTCCAAGGTAATCCGAGCGGTCCCAATCAAAAACGATTAGGGTCCTTCCTATCGCTTCAAAACGTGCGTAAACGGCTAGGTAAAACAATGTATAAAAAATATTCATTGTTCGTTGTTCGAGGTTTTATATCACATCTCTATTTGCTGTAAATTAAAATTGAGTTCAGTAGCGATAGTGACAGTGGTGATCCAGGAAAAAATATTATTCCAAAGACTAAGAAACGCCCAGTTACTGGGCTCATTGTTCGTTGTTCGAGGTTTTATATCACATCTCTATTTGCTGTAAATTAAAATGGAGTTCAGTAGCGATAGTGACAGTGGTGATCCAGGAAAAAATATTATTCCAAAGACTAAGAAACGCCCAGTTACTGGGCTCATTGTTCGTTGTTCGAGGTTTTATATCGCATCTCTATTTGCTGTAAATTAAAATGGAGTTCAGTAGCGATAGTGACAGTGGTGATCCAGGAAAAAATATTATTCCAAAGACTAAGAAACGCCCAGTTACTGGGCGCATTAGGGACGTATCCAGAAAGATGAAAGTTAGAGGTTATGTTACCGGCGAAAAACTGTAAGTGTTCACGTTTTGCTTGTTTTGACATTATTTCGATGGAGGAGAGGAATCAACTCATTAGCAGATTCAATAAGCATGATACTTTTGATGACCAGAATAGCTATCTAAGTGGGTTAAGTTCCGTAATCCCAGTGCAGCGAAGACGGAATAGGAAGGCAGAAAACGAAGCTCGGTTTAATGATAGTTCCTATGCATATCGTGTCCTTGTAATTAGAAATCAAAAAGCTGTTGAAATACCAGTTTGCTATAAGGCATTCCTATCATTGCATGGAGTAACAAATCGTAGAATACAATCCATAAAAAATCTTTGCTTGATATAGGAACCTTTAAACCAGATCAACGTGGGAAACATGCAAATCGGCCATCGAAAATTTCTCCCGAAACAATAAATTGTGTCGTTTCTTTTTTTAAAATCATTAAAAGGCCGAAAAGCTCATTATAGCCTAAAAGCTAGCAGCAAAATTTATTTACCCGAAGACCTGAACATCAAAAAGTTACATAGCATGTACTCTTCGAAGCATCCTAGAAACTTGATGTCGTATGAAAAAATTTCGTGAAATATTTTCTACAAAATTTAATATTTCATTCGGGTATCCCCGAAGTGACACATGTAGCACATGTGACAAATATAAGGTAGATGAACAAACACTACAAGGGGATCTAGTTGTACCTGCAAATAAAGAAGAAACGGTGAACAAGATCAGAAAAGAAATTCATGATGTGCAATTAAATATGAAGTTACATAAGTTAAGGGCTGACACTTTTTATAAACGGAAAAGGCAAGCCAGAAAGAGCAATAAGCTAAAAAAGATAAAACCATAGAAGCTATAACGATGGACTTCCAAAAGAACTTGCCATTGCCAAATATAAGCACAAACGACGTATACTACCGAAGGCAGTTGTCATTTTACAGTTTTAACGTACATATTCTATCCGATCAGCGTTCATTTTTCTATACTTACAACGAAACCGTGGCCAAAAAAGGTTCAGAAGAGATATGTTCTATGTTGTATCATTTCGCAACAGAAATTTTGAGCAGTTCTGTTCAACATCTAATCATCTTTTGTGACTCATGTGCTGGTCAGAACAAGAATTGCACCGTTTTTCGTTTTTTTACATTATCTTACTGTAAGTCTGAAACGATTCAAAACTATTGAAGTTTATTTTCCAGTCCGCGGACATTCCTATCTTGAGTGCGACCGTAACATGGGATTAATTAATCAGAAAGCTTTAGCGGAAACTCCTGACGACTGGAATAACATCATACGTAACAGCAGAAACAAACCTTCACCATTTATTGTAATAGATTGCAAACAAGAGATGTTTAAACGATGGGACGAATATCTTAGTTCGTTTTACAAGAAGACTTGTCCGTTCCCTTCAAGACCAGTGAAAGTGTTTCGGGTAACTCAAGATTGTAGTTTAGTGGAACATAAAGACTCTTACAACGGTTCATTCCAAAAAAGTGCCTTAAGGAAAAATAGAAACCCTTATAAAACCACCGGACATCAAGATTTGCCAAATAATTCATACAACGGGCCGATACCTTTAAGTGTTCCAAAACTTAACGATATCAAACATTTGGTGCAGTTTTGTTCAAGTGATTTGCGTAAATTCTTTGAGAAGTTAGTTAGCTCTGCTAAAACCCAATGCGATGATCCTGAAGAGTTTATTCCCATCTACAATCTGGAGATAACTGCTGCAGAAGATGATCCCGACGATCTAATCCCACTTGCGGAACTCTCTAGAAAGATGAAAAACCGCGAGTTTGAATAGCCATGTGTTCATTAATATTGAAATTATTTCAACGATTCAAATTTGTAAAACGTTTCCTTTGCGAATTGTTTAGCTTTATAAATTTCTATGTTTTTGTATAATAAATATCAATAAAATTATTGAATAATGATTTACTGAAGCTAACGTCACAACAAAACAAAAAACGAATAAACGATCAGAGTCCAGGACTATGATCTTTTTTACATTTTTTGTTTTGTCATGACGTTGCGTTCTTGTTTATAAAACAGTGAAGGTTGATAGAAAATATTTCAGGTATGTACTAGGCACAGCAAAATAGTTAGTATTGACGCTTTTATATATATTTTTAGATTTAAATAATCGTAAATATTTAATTCGACTCTGTAAACATTGTTTTCACTATTCTCTAAAAAATGCTTTCTGTGACCCTGATCATTTTTCCCCGGTACTCTTCATATATATATATATATATATATATATATATATATATATATATATATATATAATATATATATATATATATATATATATATATAATATATATATATATATATATATATATATATATATATATATATATATATATATATATATATATATATATATATATATATATATATATATATATATATATATATATATATATATATATATATATATATATATATATATGTATATGTATATATATATATATATATATATATATATATATATATATATATATATATATATATATATATATATACATATATATATATATACATATATATATATATATATATATATATATATATATATATATATATATATATATATATATATATACTATATATATATATATATATATATATATATATATATATATATATATATATATATATATATATAGTTATATATATATATATATATATATATATATATATATACATATATATATATATATATATATATATATATATATATATATATATATATATATATATATATATATATAACTATATATATAACTATATATATATATATATATATATATATATATATATATATATATAACTATATATATATATATATATATATATATATATATATATATATATACACATATTTACTTACCAAATAATTAATATTGGTGTAGACTACATACTAGAATCAAAATAAATTTTCAAAAACTGAAACTAAAATATAAAAAACATCATTCACATTGTTTAAAAAATAAAGAGTTTAATAACGAGATTGAGAATGATGCGTTTATAGAATGAGAGTGATTTTTGTTCATTTGTCTTAGCTCACATTTTTCTTTTATTCATATGATTTAACAAATATGGCATTATGTCCTTTACCTAATTTATTTTAGGCTATTATAATTTTCTTGGCATATGTTGGAGAACAATTATCAATGGAAGCCAGAAAAACAGGGAAAATATGTTATGGTCTAGCAAATGAAACAAATCCAATATTTATTATTAGAGAACGCCAATACATTAATCAACAGTTATATATGATGGCTGAACACGCATTTCAGGAGAAAATTGAGTTGAATGCTGCAGGATTTTTTCCAGTGAATCAATCGATGCTAATTTTTATTTTCAATAATTTTTGTACATACTTGGTTGCAATATATTTTTTAATACAGTTACCAGGATCATCTGCTTAAGTCAATAATTTAGTAAAATTTTTAATAGGAAGTGTGTGTAGTTAATTAATATAAATGTAAGTACACCATACCTGTGTCCTTATTAATAATTAATATGCTACTAAACAAAGATAATTAAATAACCGGCCAAGTGCTAGTCGGACTTCAGCAGTTCCGTATGATGATTGCTTTTAAAATGAAAAATGTTAATACAGAGGAATAAAATGATCAATGACTTCACAAAACACACGCCAAATGAGTTTTCAACAAAGTCTGTTTCCGAGTTTTTGTTGAAAACTGACGACCTTTTTTTTATATATATATATATCAGATAAATTATTAGAGGTAATGTACTCGTGATAATTCTCGTTTAATCTACACCTTGTAAAGAATATTCCAAAATATTTTCAAAATTTTTTGATCAGTATTTTTCGAGATAAGGAGAGAGGCAGCGATTTTTGGAATTTTTTTAAAATAACACAAAGAAAATTATGCACAAGTATTATATTATATATATTTTTAAACTCGTGTTTTCACAAGCTTTCATTTTACACCCCACTCGATGACCCGGTAAAAATTTTTTTTTTCAGTTCTGATTTCACTTCGAAAAGTAACCCCTTAATTTAAAATTTAACTTTCAAAACTACACGGCTCTGATGGGGCCATCAATTTCTATATTAGTGCTAAATTTCAATTTTTTATGTTAAATAGTTTCGGAGAAATTCGGGTGTGACATACAGACGGACAGACCGACGGAGAGACACCGAAGTGATCTTATAAGTGTTTATTATTTATTTATCGTTCTATTATATGTTCTAAGAAATAAAATTTCTATAATTTCCTCGTTGGTAATAAGCTGTAGGTTGTTAAAAAAATGCCCTCCCGTTTGGGTGCAATTTTGTTGCCTCCTACGTTATCTTAATTTCTGAGAATGGATTGAGTGGATATTAATATTGAAAGAACTAAAGAAATTAGACATAAACTAGCTCAGTTTTTTGGTAGAGAAATATGGATAAGAGATAATTTTTGTACGTCTTTTGAAAATAGTCTCTATAGTTGTTTAAAATTTTGGTCGTACATATTTTGGGCACCATTCATTTTAAAATACTGAAGGGTTATGTAGTTGTTAAAAAAATTTAATATGGTACAACCGTTGTGCCCTGAAAGATATAATAAAACGGGTGATTCAATGGAACGCTAGATTTAAATAAAGAAAAAGGTTTATTAATGACAAAATTAAAAATTTTAACTTCGCTACACTTTAAAATTACTACTGCTAAATAAAACCCCTTAATCTAGTAGATGGTACGATTATATAGAGTCTTTAAATCAGGATTCTAAATAAAGGCTTAGCTAAACACGAGGTTAAAAGTTCGTGGGATGAACTTCACGAGTTACCCATTTTGAATAGACGATGTAAAACGCACTTGTCAGCAGGAAACTAGATCTACGGATTGATATACTGATGACTTACGGTTTTTCTATGAGTTTTTTGGACTGTCCTGGTGAGATATTCATAACACTGATGTTTCCACCTTGGCTACCCTAGTTCCCTTTGGGCTGCTAAACATTTCTTGATCCTTAAAGGTCTGGAAATAAGCAGGATATTTCAAGGAAAAGGCCTTGAACTTGAAAACTAAAACCGTTTCTGCACTACTACATCACTAATAAACGAGTACGGCAATGTGATAAAAAAGCCTACTGGGCGGCTTACTGAAGGAAAAGCCTTCTCTGGCTAGATGATCAAAAGGAGAGCTCACAGCGGTTCTATGATTGGAAAAAAGCCTTTACTACATCTCGGCTGGAAAAAGCCGTTACTGCATCTCGGCTGGAAAAAGCCTTCAACAGTGCCATCCGCACGCTTAAATATTTTTCTCTCTTCCTTAAAGTAACGTCTCTAAAATGGCTTCCTTCCCAGATACAAATCTATAGTCAATCAGACAAATTCGATGCAAATTAAAGAGTCCAGTAGTCAACCCGCAATGTACACTGTAAAATTTAAATTCAACTGCTCAAAAATTTAAAACACTGTTTTAACCTACACTGCTTAAAAGTTGAAATCACTGTAATAAATATAAAAATGGAGAAAAAATATAAATTATTGGGAGAAAAACGGTGTCGTAACATGATCTTAAAATCTAGGAAAAAATGAATGTTACCACCAATTTTCAGTACCCTATTTTACTAATTGTTACATGCAAGTGTCGTCGTTTAGGTAAAGATTAATTCGTAACTAGTTGAGAAAAACTACCAGTTTACTGATTATCTAAACTCTTCATCGCCTTGATTGTCTTGCATTATACGTTCAATTAAAGATATATGCATTTTCAAAATACCCTCGACAAACTAGTTTTGAAGTACGTTTCCTTAAGGGAATATTTTCAATAAGTTTAATATAGACTCTTTATTTTTTTATCGGCACAGCACACATCTTCTTCTTTAGCCTGTATTCATCCACTCCTGAATGTAGGTCTTTCCAAAACCTTTAATGCCCTTCTGTCCTTTGCAACTTGCGTCCAATTCGTTCCTGCAATTCTCTGAATGTCGTCTCGCCATCGCTTTTGTGGTCTTCTCACACTTCTCTTGGTCTTCCTTGGCCTCCATGTTAACAATTTATTAGTCCATTTATTCTGATCTTGTCTCGTCATATTGTACTGGCCACATCAGATGTGCTATTTTTTCCAATACATCTAGTACTTTTGTTCTTTCTCGGATATCTTGGTTTCTCATTCGGTATCGATTCCAAGCATGGCTTTTTCCATAGCTCTCTGAGTGGTTTGTAGCTTGTAAGCCGATTTCTGTAGAAGTGCCGTTTCTAGACTATAAGTGAGAACAGGCATTATATAACTTTCCTTTTAAGATTTATTGGGATAAATGGTGACTTCGTTATATGTTCCAGTTTACCGCATGCTGTCATCCAAGACTTGTTCGTCTGAAGATTTCTACAGATTGGGTTCTCTTTTCCCAATTGAATTATGTGTCTTAAAAAAATGATGGCACGTTTTCGAGTAATTGGCTGGCAACAGTCACATCTATATCTCGGGGACTCATTATTTTGGTTTTATTTGCGTTCATTTCTAGGCCAAGCTTTAATGAAGCCTTAGGGACAATATCATCTGCGAACCTTAAGTGATGGAATCGAAGGTTATCTATGTTAATTCCTTCGTCATGCCAGTTCAGGTTTTTAAATGCATCTTCCAGCGCTAAGCGGAATAGTTTGCTTAAAATTTTGTCCCCTTTCGGTACGGATATTCTTTGTGTTCTCGTCAATGGTTATATGCAGCGATGTATAATCGTATATATATATATATATATATATATACGATATATATATATATATATATATATATATATATATATTTAATTAGGTTTGAGTATCTAGAATCTATCTTTGCATTGCTTTCAGATTTGTCGAGGTTTCTATCAGATCAGAAGCCTTCCGGTAGGCCACGAATGTATATTTCTTGATGAGAGTATGGAGTGTCTGGAGATGGTCAACTGTACTATAATCCTTCCTGAATCCCGCTTGTTCGAAGGGCTGAGATAACCTATTTGCTATTATTTTAGTCAATTGCTTATATAAATCGGTCTATAGTGTTCTATGTTATCTCGATTACCCTTTTTCGTAGAATAAGATAATTGTCGCCTTATGCTACCTTACTGGAATTCTTGCTTGCATTAGACACTTATCAAGTAAAATTCGGACACTTCCGAGCAACGACTCACCTCCTATGTTTAACATGTCATTGCTGATCCGTTCTTCGGTAGGGCATCTATCGTTCTTCATTTGTTGCTGTGCAGCTTTCAGTTTTTCTAAGCCTATTTCAGGTGTTTCTTCTGATTCTGTGTTTTGAATCGTTCTTCTCCGGTACTGATCTCAGTTGGATCTAGATCTGTAGAGTGTTTTATAGAACTCCTGCACTGTCGCAATAATTCACCGTGGCTATTGACTGTGATACCTTGTTCAGTTTTTATTTTGATAAATTTTGGTCTTTCGAGAATCTTCATATTTTTGTTTCCTCTGTATGCTTTAGTGTATCGAGCCTTTTGTTTTCTTTACTAAATTAGGTTTTTTGTTCTTAAGCCGATTTTTCCCAAGCTTCTTTTTCTCTTTGAAAAAATGTTCTTTGTAGTCACTTGGTCACTCGGAGTTTTTTTTTCTGCGATATCATGTCTTTCCAAAAGCATAAGATGTTTGGGATCGCGTAGTTTGGAATTCAGAATTTGCTGGAATTTGTGTTTATTTTCGAATAAATTGGGCAATGTTGGAAATTGCCATATTTGTACTAACCTTGTTCTTTCGAATTTGGTGTTAATCTTTACGGTTGCCCTAACAATTCGATACGCAAATTTTTGAAAGGGGACAGAAACATCAGAGGTGAGA
Source organism: Pachyrhynchus sulphureomaculatus (assembly GCA_019049505.1). Taxonomy (NCBI): domain Eukaryota; kingdom Metazoa; phylum Arthropoda; class Insecta; order Coleoptera; family Curculionidae; genus Pachyrhynchus; species Pachyrhynchus sulphureomaculatus. Next base: position 91,608,745 of record CM032454.1, on the reverse strand, counting down.
TGCTGATTAACTACTGTAGAAGAGCATTTTCCAAAAACCATTGCAAAGACTTTAGACTTTGAAAAGTCCTAACGGCACCATAAAAAATGAGAGACTGCAATATCACGAACCGCAAAGATATTTGCCAAGGCGTAAACACCTTAAACAAATTCAACACGAACAGCGATCGCACACATACTGTAGGGAAATTGCGTAGAGCGCTGCAATAGGGTCACGTGTGCGCAAGCAGAGATTGAAGTTGGCCTTGAACCATTGCAAATTGCAATAAGTAGGAAACACAGTCATAAGCGAATTATTCCAAAGTGATGAGGTTCTTCATATACAAGGTTGGTTAAAAAGGATTGTACGAGGAGTGGTAAGCTGGACTTCATACGGATGGGATGTATTAATGAAACGCGTATTCCTGGCATGTACCGCTCTTGAAGGAAGGCAACATCCATCGAACACTTTCCATGAAAGTACTTGTAGAATAGACTTCTGTCGGTTATTAGTTTTTGATCTTCTAAGGAATCGAGTTTGCTGGTGAGTTCTTGATCAGGCGAATAGCTCTTGTTTGAACAGAATCCGTGTATGTTTGGGAGCAAAACCTAATTAGAAACAATATTCCTTGCTAATGTTAATTTATTTTTTTGGGATGGTATACATAAGGTAATTCAAGCATGTCATATTAATGTTGATTGGAGTGACATAGTGATCCAGGAACAGCGTTGCTAATACCCTTATATTCTTTTTCTTTCTAAAGCTTTACAGGGAAAAGTTAAAGATGTTTGCGGTATATGAATATTTATTCGTACAAGTGTATTGGAAACTATTTTAGTTGAAATTGGCAGTAATTGTAAATTGATTCAAGAAATTCCGGTTATAATTCGGATTAAAACCACGTGCTCAGAAAGGATTGTGAAGACAAAGCTACCTTTCCCCATTGTAAGACTACTACCATTTAGGTACCTGAAATTTATAAAATTATTTCTGTTATTAAACATAAATTGAAGTTGGGAGAATAAATTGAAGTTAAGGTTTAGATTGATGTAAGATAAAAACCTACATGTTTCTTTGTTTGTAGATTCCTGTATCAAACATAATAATTTTGCCTAAAGATAGATCCCGGATAAGGCTGTATCTTATCAAAAAAGTATAAACTGGGAGTGTTACAAAAATTTAGAACTATATATTAGAAATACAAAATAATATATTTCCTAAAACCATTATACAACTTCAACTATATAGAGCATGTGATGTGCAGGGTGAAAGAAAAAAGGATTATTATTTTATTAAAGAAATTTATATAATTCCTTTACGAAGAGAAAAATTTTACTTATATGGTTGATGTAGAATGGTATTGTTATTCTGAAGAATCATATACAGGATGTGCACAATAAAAAGTTAATATTTTCCAGCAGAAAAATAACTCAGTGGATTTAAAAATTCTAGCACTACTAGGTGGTCTGAATTTAAAAGAGAAAAAAATTTAGGTATTATCATTGTGTGAATCTTATAATGTTAGAAGTAATATATAAAATTTGGCTTATTTTTGAGTAGTATTTAAGTGTCGATAGCTAAACCCTTACGATATAAAGAAAAGATCTAACTAGGGCAGAAATATGTACTAAAATAATAAACCTTATATACGCGGTATATATCATCATAAATATTTAAACTAAACGACTTTTAATTGATGATTTAACAAATTATTTTGCACGAATGACGAAATACTAGCTAGCCTTGCGTCCAGTCTTAACCTAAAATTGGGGTGTGAGATCTTTCTGTTATTTTTTTAGAATTAGTTATTATATTTACCATACTTTTATTAAGGCTCTTAAAGATTTCTTGTCACAAATCACTTGAGCTCTTAATTAACTGAAATTTAAAATGAATAACTTATAACTTTGAATGTGGTTTGAAATCAACATGTTGCAAATCCGTTTTTTCGAATTTTGTGTATTAAACCACCAAAAAAGAATAAATCTGGTTTTGATAATTTGCGTACATTTTTTTTTGTTTCATATTTTAGGATGCGTTTTAAACAATATGTCTAAAAAAAGTATGTCTTCTTTCTGTATTTACAAAAATCTGTCAGAAGCTGAAAAAAAAAACGGAAAATTACAGAAAACTTTCGGGAGGGAAAATTTCAAGCGATAATTATGTGACTGAAAGAGGTAAAATCTTTTGCATTCAACTATACCATTGGATATTAGTACTACATAAAAAATGTTCTTATCAGCCTTTTTTGGCTGCCTTAAATTAGACAAAACCTTGCATAGAATCGCTTTATAATATATACCAATGGACAGATGCCCATCGGGACTCCTTTTCTTTTGTTTTCAAAATTGATGGATATGGATGAAGTTTGGTCCGGGGGGTAAAGTAATGCAGACAACAGGTACCTTATCAACTTTTATTTAATTAGATCACCTTATCAGGTAGTCAAGATGTAAAAAAATGTATTTATTTGGAAACATAACTTCTATTTGTCCTATTTTTTTTTACTATAGTAATTTTTTTTTGTCAGGCATTGGCTTCCATGCAGAAACAGTGTTGGCAAAAACATTTTAGAGAGAATTTTTGTGTCTACAATTTTGTTATAATCTCTAATAAACTTCACGCCTCTCTCTCCATAATCATTTACAACTCTAAAGTTAGTCACAGTTTCCCGCCTTGCTTTAAAGTCATCCCTATATAAAAGGGGATTATACTTTTATAGAGAGTTAATCGAACCTCTTTTGAAACACTTTGTTGGTAAAAAAGGAGATTACAGAGGTTGCTTCATATATATAACCTTAGTCCTTTTTAAGTTTTTGGAGTTCAAAAGGTAGGTTATTTCTTTCATCATCTTTAATTTTAACCCAAGAATAGAGTGGAATGGGTGGGGGATCGGTAAATGTATAGTGCAACAGTATTTTTCGTTGATGTAAATGAAAATTTTAGGCATGTTATCTATCGAAAAATATATAAGGTGTTAATGGGGTGGGTAGGGAGTTTTAGAGTTTGCTTCATATAAATCGTGCTACATGTCGTTTTCAGGATTTTTGTACTGATGGAACATGAAAATTAAGTAATTTTTTCATTAATATCAATTTTAATTAAGGAAGAGGCTGAAAGAGATGGGAGAATCTTGTATAGTTTCAAGAGTATTATAAGAATTTTTCCAGGTCGTTTGAATGGGATATATAGCAATTTTTAAGCATAATCACTTATAGAAAAACAGTTAAGATTCGAAAGAAGTGGAGAGGGGAAGGAGAAAAATAATTTCGTATTTGTATTATTATATAATATTGTATATCTTTTTGCAGTTCTTTCGGTTAAGGAATCCAAACATTAAATTGTTCCTGGTTTTTGATTGGAGTATTGTATATTTATTAAAAAATAATTTTGCAAAAATATATACGGGTTGAAAGAGATGAGGTAAGAGGCGATTGCGTGTATACCGTAATATATTTCGATTTTGGTGTTATCAATGTTTGAGCCATATCGCTTAAGGCGAAAAGGGTCGAAGTCGGTAAATCTTGTATAGTTTTAATAGTAAAATGACAATTTTTTCTGTGTTTTTTTTTGTTGAGATAAAAAACAACTATTTTGCGCAAATATCTGCAGTAAATTTTAAAAGGGGTGAAAAGGGTGAAGAAGTTTAGAAGGGTTGTTTCGTATATAGAGCGTTATATATCCTTTTCAAGGTTTTTTATTTTTTAAAAATTTTAATCCAAATAACGAGTGAAAGGTGTGGGGATAGTTAACTATTTTGGTTGATGTGATTATGATATAAACATAGTATTATTTATACTTATAAGAAAAATTATATATATTCAGATAAGGGGTTAATGAGGTTTGAAGGGTTGCTGCATATATATCTTGCTATATGTCCTTTTCAGGGTTCTTGAATTGTAGGAATATAAAAATTAAGTTTTTTTATTACTTTTAATTTTTAATGGAAGAATCTGAAATGATAGAACTGACATAAGAGGAATCAGTCACATATACACGAATTTAATTAAAAAGTAAACATAGGGCTTACATATCCTCTTAATAATATAGAATATACTTAATATTAATAACAGTTTATTTTTTTAATAAACCCATTATACGTAAAAAGGAATAAAAAAATGCGACACACGATATGACGATAATCTATATCTATATATACATATGTATATATATATATATATATATATATATATATATATATATATATATACATGTATATATATATATATATATATATATATATATATATATATATATACATGTATATACCTATATATACAGGGTGTTATGAAATTCACTGCATATATTGAAACGATTGAGGCGTGAGGCCCTATAAAAGCACATTCAATACTTATTCAAATTCGGAAATTTTTGAAAAATTAAAAAAACGGGTCAAAACTTCTCTTCTTTTTTTTTGCCAAATATTTACAAAACTTACCCACCCATGAACACCGATCTTGGCCTCGGCAAGGCACCGGAAAGATCATTCCTCCTTAGCAGCTGTCTTCAAGTAGGAAGAGTTGGGCAAATCGACCCTCACTTTAAAAGAATCGTAAATAAAAATAAATTTTCGTCTACAAAAATGTCTAACGCTAATGAAAAAAAAAAACTCGAAAAGGTTTAGGATTAAATATTTAAAAGATGAGACAAAAGCCTGAATTGGGAAATGGCGTACCTTCTGAGAGTATTATCACCATTCCAGGCACTGGTTATATTAACTCAAACTGTAAAAAACATCGTAAAGCCAATCCTTGAAAATAAAGCTTCTTGATGGAAATACAAAGCATTCGAAGAATCGGGAAGCGTTAAACATAGCAAAGGCTATTGTTACAGCTGCCAGGGATTACTACTCACCGGCTTCAGCCACCCGAGGTGTCTGTTTAAACCTATGAGGTCTTATTATATTCAAGTAACAGAAAAATCATTGAGGACAAATCCAGGTCAAGTAACGCAATATCAAGTTGCAAGTTTATTTGCAGAAGCTTACCAAGAGTTGCTATGGCCCGTGGACAAAAACGTCTTTCCCGAACATTTGTTTACAGCAGTTGAAAATATAAATGTTCTCTCTCCCAAACAAACTCAATTAATGGAAGCATATCGATCTTAAAAGACGCTTCTATTATTATTATTAATGAAACTAAGCTTTAAAAAAAATTGTAAAATCTTTATGCCCAATAGTACAAAACACTGATGAAATTACATCCAGTCCTTACAAAAATATGTTGGAAGCACCAACTAAGCTGAGGAAAAAGACGACTAGAAAAAGGTAAAGACCTCAATAAACAAAAGAAGGAATCAAAAAAAAGAAAACGGCAATTACAAAAATAATACCATTTTCACCATTTTCTCTAAATGTAAACTGTGAAACCCGGAAGATGGCATCGTACGCAGTGTCAAAGGAAGTATTTGTTTTCAGCTTTCGACAAAAAATGCTGGGTAGACCACACAGTCGGATGAAGTAGTACTAACTTGGACAAAATTCTGTCTGCTCTTTAATTTTCATGGTTTTGTAATATATTCTTTTTAATGCTCGTAATGAATACTACTTTAAAATATCTTTGCAAGTTTTTTTGATTTTTCTTATTTACTTTTTGATAAACACCGATTTTTATGAAAAAATTATAAATTTTCCGTAAAATAGATATTTGGTTAGTTACGGATTTACGTGGACATGAAATTTTCCAACGTTATAATGGGTTTTGGGGTCGCAGCTTACAATAAAAGTAGCTGCTTTTTTAAATGTGAAGGATTATTAAATTTTGAGCCATTTTTTGCCTTTTTCAACTGAATATATGAATTTTTCATATTAAGTTTGGAGTTTTTGGTGCAAAGTTTTTTCATTAGGTTATGTTAGTTGGGAGTAATTGAAATTAGATTATCCATAAGATTTTAAATTTAAATAATTTCCCAATATCACAAAGTGTGAAATTTGCATGTGTTGACTAGAACATAGCAGTAGAAAAAGGTGAGATATGGCCGACATTGACTTGATTTTTAAGATTAGACTATTTCGGGTCAACATTCTTGTTATATTTTTAGTTTATATTCTTGAGATGAAATGGGAATAGCTAACAAGTAGAGTAAATTCATATATTCACTAGAAAAACTCGAAAAATATTAACGAATGTCCAAATTTGGTCAATTTGTCTAGGTCCTTTCATTTTGATTTTACGTTTTGGTAGAGCTGGTTATTTTTAAACTCTAAATAATGGTGAAACATCTCAAACGTAATGTTCGTTCTCATATTTAATAAATAATCTAGAGAAAGGCGCAAAATAGCCAAATTGATAAATATTTGAAAATCACTGAAAAAAACTCTTCTCATAACTTGCGACCCCAAAAACCTATTATAACGAAAAATTTCATGTCCACGTAAATGTACAGGATCCATGACTATTCAAATATCTATTTTGTGAAAAATTAATTTATTTAAAGATAAATAAACAAATTAAAAAACTTGCAGGTATATTTTAAAAAAGAGTTACTACCAAAACGATAAAAATTAAAGGGCAGGCAGAATTTTATCCAAGTTAGTACTACTTTATACGACTGTGCGAGGTGATGAAGAATTTTTTTTTTATGGGTCTGGCACACGTGCTGCAGGGAAGTCCCCAAAGCGTTTCAAGAGCGGCACGTGTGCGGAAAAAGCGATTCACGTCGTTCTTGAATCGCTGTAAATTGTACTCGGTGGGAAAAACAGCCCTGGGCAAGTCATTCCAAAGGGATGATGTTTTCTCCATATAACAGACTTCTTGAAAAGCGTTGTACGCAGAGTAACAAGCTTACCCTCATACGGATGTGAAGCACCAGCGCGACGTGTATTTCTAACATGCACTGCTCTGGGAGGAATTAAGCGAGCTACATCCTTCGAACACTTTCCATGAAAATACTTATAGAACAGACTCAAGTCGCCAACCGTTCCAGCGAATCAAGGCCGCCGGTCAGTTCCAGGTCTCCAGTTAGTCGAACAGCTCTTCTCTGAACAGAATCCAACAAACGCAGTGTATGTTTGGGAGCGGAATCCCAAGCATAAGAGCAGTATTCCATAGTAGGTCGAATTTGAGCTTTCTAAAGAATTAACAGTTGTTGTGGAGTGTAAAGCTTTCTGGTTCTAAATAATATTCCCAACTTTTGAGAAGCTCTCCTTGCTATTCCTGCAACATGTTCATGCCAGGACATATTTGCTCCCAAAATAACGCCCAACAAATTGAGTGACGATGCTAGGGGAATAGAGTGCCCTGACATAACTATGTCGGGTTCAGCAACGTTAACTTTTTTAGAAAAAACTGCCGCCTGGGTTATTGTAGCGTTAAATTCCACTTGGTTACTGTTATCCCAAGATAGGATTTCTTTCAGGTCTTTGTTAAGTTGAACGACCTCCTGCTGTCTGCAGATATTCGCCTGAGTAGCCGATGTTTGAGCGTTCAAAGTGAATGAAGGAATAAGCGTACTGTCATCTGCAAAGCTGTAGATTGGATTCCCGGTCCCACCAGCAGATCATTAATGTAAATGAGAAAGAGAGGAAACAGTATGGAGCCTTGGGGCACATCTGCGTCGCATCCGTCGACCGCCACTCGTAAAAAACGCTCTGTGAGGAAACATGAGAGCCACAAAGAGAACCTTTCAGACACACCACAAGAGCGTAGCTTCGCCAACAGTCCATGGTGCCAAACACGGTCGAATTCCTAGGATACGTCAAGAGCAACCTCTCGAAATTCTCCAAAGTATTCAATTGCGTTGTTCTAAACGTGGGTTACATAAGTCAGAAGATCTCCTGTTGATCTATGTTTACGAAAGCCATATTGGTGATCGCTAATAATGTTGAATCGTTCAAGATATTTTAGAAGATGCTGATTGATAATCTTTTCCATGACTTTCGATATTATTGAAAGCAGTGCCACTGATCGGTAGTTATTTGGCAAGGTCTTCTTGCCTTTTTTAGGTATCGGCTGAACTGTGGCACATTTCCAGCAGAAAGGAAATATTCCCTTTCTGTAGGATAGGTTGAAAAGTCTACAGAAAACCGGTGTTAGTTCCTTCGCACAGTTTTTGAGAACAATGGCAGATATTCCTTCAACGCCAGAAGTCTTTTTGGTGTCTAGCTTCATTAAAATACGCTTTATGATACGCTGTTTGAAGACAACATCGGGCATCCTTAACTGCAATATGGTAATAGTAGGCGGTGTTTTTCTTTGGAATCGACAGTAGAATGTAAAGCAAAGAGTTCAGCCAACAAGTTCGTGTCGTTGCAATAGAATTATCTGGCCGTGTAAGTGGTGGTATGGTGGATTTGGTGACATTTTGACTAAATGCCTTAGCAAATGACCAAAAGGACCTGGAATCGTTGGGACAAGCGAGAAGTTTGTTTCTAATTCGTTAATTGTGTGCCACATTGGTTTCGTCGATAATTCCTTTGCATCTGTTCCGGGTGTTACGATTTATGGTTAGGATTTTCACGCCATTGTCACTAGGCAAGATGTAGCTTCTTTGCATTTTCGGTCAAACCAAGGCTTGCCGTTGGAGGGACGTTTCTTCGAAAAAGAGATGTACGTTTTCATACCAGCCAAAATAACATCCGAGACCTCCCTGGCGCAGTCAGATGGGTTGTCGGATCGAAAACAAACGTCCATCCAAGGGAAAGCTCGAAAATATTCCATGAGATCTTCCCATTTAGCAGATTTGTAGTGCCAAATCTTGCGCGGCCTAGGCGCCTCTCTGTCACTGATTGGTAGGATACTCGATGTTGAGAGCAGTTTATTGTCGGAAGAACCTAACGGTGACCGTCTAAATCTCCGGATTGGTGTTCAAAAACAGATCAAGAAGACTGGCGAATTCCCCGTCTCGATCAGGGATCCCTGTTGGTTCGTCAGTAAGCTGAGTTACCATAAGCCACAACTGATTAAGAATGATTCAGCTTCACGACCTTGTTCGTCGGTAGTATTTGAATATTTAAGCCAGTTGATATTGTGGACATTAAAGTCGATGGCAATTTCGGCACTAGGATAGTTAATTTGTAAATTATCGATGGTGTCTGCAAGAGAAGCGAAAAGTGTTTGAAAGTTGGTATTACTTGGTGGTCGATAGAGGATAGAGATGAACCTTGTGGTTTGTTGAGTCGTTAATTTTAAACACATAACATCTAAGTTTGGGGGCTCCAGAGCCTCTTCTCGTTGGCAAGAGAGTTCACTTCTGACAAAAAGACAGATTCAAAAGTTACGCCTAAATCGGGAATAGAAGTCGTACCCAGGATAAGGATAGTTGACTGTGCTGGTCGATGAACTGACCTTGGTTTCGCAGGGAGCGAGTACATGAGGTTTATTTGATTGCAGGTGTTCGTGCACTGAATTTATGTTCGAATTTAAACCTCGTATGTTGTAAAAATCTATTTTAAAATTATGACCTCTGCATGTCTACGCTCCTGAACCAGCCCCCACCCGGAGATCTGAACGGGGAGCTATTTTACGCCCAGAATTTTTTGTATCCAGGTGCCTCATTATGCTATTTGGTCCCACAGTAGTTGATGTGGAATTTTTCTGTTCTGTCACATGTTTATGTTTGTCTTCTTCGGCTTTGATCCAGGGAGTGTTAATATTGTGCAGTTTGGATTCTGACCAGATACTTTTCCAATAATCTGTGAGTTTTTGTTTGTTTGGTGGTTCAGTCACTGCTGTCTGTTTGTTGTACATAGTTTTCTGGTAGAACTGTTTTTCGCTTCTTCGGAACAGGTTGTTGGTGTCTTTCCTCCGGTTTGATTCTTTGTATCTATGGAGTCTTGCGGCATATACGGATAGTTTTTGTTTCAAAGTATCAAGAATTTCTGGCAGTGTTCTGTTAGGAGACTTGGATTTGATCTTGTGACCCTGTGTGACACGTTTGGACGCGTTCCCGTTCATAAACTGGGTAAGGCGCCCTAGATCTCTTCTGATGTTGTTGATTTTGTTTTCTATTTTTATTTGCCATTTGAATTTTGGTTGGAGAATGACTTTAAAAACCCATCTGAATAATTTATTTATTAGGCTCTTTTTAAAATAAAGCAAATAAAATTTTAGCGGATTACATTTGTTAAAATTTTTCCTTATAAAAAATAATGAAATATAAAATTGAGGAATTATTTTAAAAGATAACAATTTTTGTAATAGTTTTTATATTAAATATGTTTAGGGTACATTTTTTCCTTTATTCTCAGATGAGCTATTTTTTATTCGACTTTTTCGAGATTAATACCGAAATGACAAACCATTTTCTTGTAAGAAAAGTAAGCGTTTTTTGGTCTTAAAGTGAAAAAACATATTAGTTTTATCTACCTTATATTGGTACATTATTGTTGACGTGTTGTATCATTATTCCTATTTTTGTGTAATTCATTCAGGTAGTTTTATTTAACTTCAATTGTGCTGTGTGCAATGTACATCCATACGAAATAAATAAATAAATAAATAAGTAAATAAATAAATGTACCTTAAATGTGTAATCGTGGATTCCGACATAAAGTATCCTAAGTTGTCAGTGACACAATTATAACTATATCATTGTATTGAATGACACATCGAACACCACTTGCTGCTGTATTCTACATTTCTTACAAATTTACACACACATCTTGAGAAAAATCTGCAATAATATTGATCGTTACTTCGCATTACCCACGACATATTGCATCATTTGTAATTCGCTGGCAAGAAGGCAAATAAACTAAACCTGAATTTGAAGTTTCCCTAGAAAGTGGCCACTTGCGGTATAAACCCTTTCATGTCCGTATGGAATGTGGACAACCAGCAAATCCTTTGTTGGTTTTAGAAGAATAAAATAATAAAAATATTTTAATTATTTTTTAGTATAATAAAAGCATTTTAATTATTTTTTAGTAAATTTAGCAAAGCCGACTCAAATCTTAATCTTACGTCTGACTGACGATATTCGATACTGGCGAGTTCTAGGGTTGACGAGTGGCGCCGTGAAAAAAAATATTCATGACATCATTTCTTGAGGCTCGATTTTTTCCTTTATTATTGAGATCCGCTATTTAAGGGGAATTTTATGCATTCGGTCTTGCTACAAGGACCCGCCAGTTCCAATATATGCAGTGAATTTCATGACATCCGGTATATATATATATATATATATATATATATATATATATATATATATATATATATATATATATATATATATATATATATACAGTGTGCCCCATATGCATAGAATAATGATTCCACAGCATTTATTAATCAGTGTATCAAAAACATTTTTTAATAAAAGATATATGGTGTTATACGGCGCACATGCTGACGTTGACAATAAAATGTTTTGAACCGTCAATTTGAAGAAATTACCTTGATTTTTTTTTTTAAATAGAAAGCCCTGTATATTATTTTATTTTTGAGTCCTACTAAAAATTCTAGGTAAAATTTGTCTAACATACTATATGTCTAAAGTGAACTGTTTTGGAATTATTGTCATTTAAAATTTAAAATAAAAAAAGACAAAAAACTATTAATAATTACTCTAGGTTTATTTTTAAGGTAGCAATTGCTCAAAATCTCTACCGTTAATATCTCGTTGGAAATTTTACAGGACAGTGGTATTTACAGTTACTTCAAGAGCAAGTTATTCCAACTTATGCAGGTCTTTTTCCCGATGAAAATAATTTGGATACCCCTAACAGGAATCTGCGGTATCAACAGGACGGGGAACCTCCTCACTATGAAATCAATGTTCGTAGATACTTGGATGCGATTTTTCCTAATCGATGGATAGGCAGAAGAGGAGCTGTAGAAAGGCCTGCAAGGAGTCCCGACCTTAAGCCACTCGATTTATTTTTATGGGGTCATTTGAAAACCAAAGTTTACCGAACCCGACTTGAAACTGTAGAAGATTTACAATAAAGAATTCAATATGAAGTAGCACAGATCACTCCGGATTCTCTGCAAAACTCTGTTCAGGCTGTTTATGACGGATTGGGTCATTGCCTCGCTGTTAACGGCAGACATTTTGAGCAATTGTTACCTTAAAAATAAAGTTTTTTTGTCGTTTTATATTCTAAATTTCAAATGACAATAATTCCAAAAACAGTTCAATTTAGACATATGGTATGTTAGACAAATAATATCTAGAATTTTCAGTAGGACTCAAAAATAAAATAATATACAGGGCTTTCCATTTAAAAAAAAGATCGTTTTTGGAATGTAGGAATAAGGAGATGCAAGAATCTTTTATTGGTTTAGGTTTTCCAGATTTTTTTGAATGGGAGAATGGACAAATTTTAAGCATAATCATTTTTAAAATAGCTATTACAGGCCAAAAGGGTGAAAAATGGAAGCAGAAGAGTGACTTTACGTTACGTCAATCAAGGGATCGAAACATTATATTTTATTTTTTTAATATTTTCGTTGGTAATATGGAAAGAGGGTGGAACAGGTAGAGATAATTGTATCGTCTCAATAGTATTATGAGAATTTTATTAAAAAATATTTTTTTATAGTAAAATATCTTGAAAAGGATGAGGTTTTAGATGTTTCATTCAACAGAAATTTTATAGAGAAGGGATTGAGATCTGATTACAAAGTAACCTAAAATAATGAGATAAATATTAAACCAACAATTAGGTTAACTGAAACGTATTTATAATCCAGCAGTGAAATTATTGTATTTACGTTACTAACACAAAACTTTGTATTTGTGAGAAAATTACCCTTCGAAATTTTTAGTTTCCTTTAAGTCTTATTTTCTCATTTTCGTAGGTCTGTCTATCTGTCTATCGGCCTGTCTATGTTAGCACAGTAACTCTCAAACGAGATGATAATATAAGACTTGAAGTATGGATGAAACCTATAGTTCTTAATTGATATCCTTTCAGGGCAAGGGGGTGAGAGAGGTGGGAATTTACTTATTCTTCACTTGAGTATTTATTTTAAAATTACGTGTTTGTAAGAAAAGTACTGGGTAAATAACTTTAGGTCTTATTCTTACCGGTTTATCATCTTTTTAATTAACTGTAGTCGCTTGGACAATACTTTGGTACTACCCGTTAGATATCTTTTATACCACAATAGCGAATCCCATATACTTCTTAGTCTGTTAAGGTAGTCAAATTGAATAAATATTATTAAGGTCCTTAGTTACTTCAAACAATTTTGTTCGAATGTCATATAGTTTTACTTTTCCCCGCCGCTTAGACTGCTGCGGATAGAGCGAGAGTGGAAGGCGCATTTTGACAGTATTGTTGCGTCACCCCAGTCACGGTAAATTAAGGCGCCACGTTTAAATATAAAGTTGTAGAGAAATGTTCAAATGGAGAAAATTTTCATACTTATGAGAGGCATACCCATTTATCTTAAAGAATTATTTCTTGGGCCTCTTATCTATGATTGAATCTCGTCAACTGTGAGAACAGGCAGTTTTCTAACATATATAACCATATCTTGAAGAGATTAAGTTTATTGATTGGCTAGTCAATATAAAGGCAAACAGTCACAAAATTATGGAAATAATCTCTATTCAGTAAATAACTTTTTTACAACAACAAATACGCCTTTCATTTTTTGGTAAAAGGAAATGACACCAAATTCGGCCTGCCAGCAGGTAGTTTAAACCCCTGAAATGAATCATATCCTTTTTCTTGTATCTTAGATCATAAATAATTTTGTGTGCGTTAAAGGCTATATTAACAAGAATTTTAGAAAAAAAGTATATTTTCGAAAATATCTGAAGTGCTTCGTCGATTATTGAACTTCGACTATTATCTACAATATAAATTAAATTATTTAATTGACTAACATCAGTTGAAAGGATTGATGTTGTAGTTTCGTGGTTTTGTTACTTCCTTGCTTGCTTAGCTGGTTCGCATTTAATTTAAATTTGACTGATAGTTTAAAATATATCACGTATTACATTAAAGGCTGGAATATGATTTATACCTATCATGAGAATTATTTCAAATATTTTCGATTTTCTATCACTTGCTAGCACAACATTTTTAGTTATAAATGAACCACTTCCATAAGTCCATTACAGAGGTATACAAAATCAAAAAATTCTCTGTCTTTTAAGTGAGACACACATCTACCCTAAGGTTTTTTTTCAGAAAACACACTTAAAGTAGCCAAAAACCTATTTATAAATAAAATATAAAACTGTACAATCATTAAAATTATGGAATAAAACTATTATTTCGGACATCTTTAAATTTTCTGAATCATAAAAACCTAAAAATATTGGGTTTTAGTGTTCATGTTTAACAAAAAACACGCATACACTACGTTTAACTAAGCTATGTAACAAAATGCTGGCATTTCTAAATGTTTCAGGATCACTAGATAATAAAAAACATATTTTCTCTTTTCCGTAATTGTTTGTTAGACTTTGTGTTGGCAAGAGAGCTCTTGAAAGCAAAAAGATAACAATTTTGAATTTAGTACAGATATATGTTAACACTATATATATATATATATATATATATATATATATATATATATATATATATATATATATATATATATATATATATATATATCGTTCCACGGAAAGAGGGCAAACATAGTTTGAATAATGTGATACTTTTCTCTGGCTTATAATGGCTATTGACTGCCTTATCTTTTTCGCCATAAGGTACTTTAACATACTCCTGGGCAGATTATTACAAAGGGATAAGGTCCTTAATATGAAAGAGTATATAGTTCAAAGCAGAGTCCCAAACGAGGGAGTAGTATTCTATCCAGGGTTCAATTTGAACTTTGTACAGAATCATAAAAATCTAAAAATATTGGGTTTTAGTGTTCATGTTTAACAAAAAACACGCATACACTACGTTTAACTAAGCTGTGTAACAAAATGCTATTTAGAATAAATATGTGCAATTGCTAAATTAAAAAATTGTTTTATAATTTTTATTAACTATTATTTCCAGTGTTTTTTGAAGTTCTTAATCCTGACTTGACATCAGAAATAAAGTATTGTGTGCAGTTTTAACAAAAAACTCGCTTTTAACACTTACGAGGGTGCTATATGGTTGGTAAAATGTTTTTTTAAATAAATAAATGCAACAGTTAAACAAGACTTTTTTTTTGAACAAAACTATCATTTCTAGTAGTTTTTTAAGTTTCAAATTCAAATTTGACATCAAAACAAGAGGAATAGTGCTTAGTGTTGAACATAAAAATCCGTTTACTATTTAGGAATAAAAGGTTGCAAAATGTAGTCTAATGTATATCCCTTGACAGTTTCAGCAGTCAATTTTGTGGATAGATTGATTGAGAGAATTTGGAGAAATGTGAGTGGGTGAGTAAGCGAGTGAGTAAGTGAGTGAGTGAAGTAGAATATTAGTAAAAATTAAAAAAAAATTTTAATTTAGCGGTTGCACACATTTATTTTAAACAATATTTTGCTACATAGCTTAGTTAAAGGTGGTCTTCGCATGTTTTTTGTTAAACATGAACACTAAAATCTAATATTTTTAAGTTTCTACGATAAATAAATAAAAACATTTAAAGATGTCCGAAATAATAGTTTTATTCATAATTCTAATGATTGTACAGTTTTACATTTTATTAATAAAAATGGATTTTTGGCAACTTTGAGTGTGCTTTCTGAAAACACCTCAACGTGAATGTCTTTTTTTATGATTTTTTTGGTTTCAACATAAAAAAATACTTAAGATAACATGTGTCTCATTTAAAAGACAGATAATTTTTTTTGTATACCTGTGTGATTATTGGTTTTAATAAATTCCTTGCTGATCCAAGAATTTTTGAAACGAGATCACTGTATGTTTTGAGATATCTCGATACTACGATGGATTCTAAACACATTTTACCTAATATATTGTATATTTAATTGCACGGTTTCAGAAATATTAACATACTAATAGTGACATTTTTATACATCGGCACTTATTAGTATCTAAGTTTGCAACAAATAATATAGCCTGCCTTTAGTTTTTATACTCTAGCTAAAAATAGCAGCCACTAGTTTTAATGAAATAATCAATTTTCTAATTGCAGTGGGGAAATTAGCACTATCTTTTAAGCAGGAAGTTGAAATTTCGAGTAGAGAATGAAAGAGATGATCCGCCAAAAATACATGATCTAAGTGCTATTAAAGCGTGAGTAAGTAACTTATTGGTTTCAAAGATTCCGAAATTTATTTAATTTACGTATAAAACATATTCCAAATCAGAAAAAAGAATATAGTTATCCAAAAATTAACAGAATATTTCAATTAGTATATGTAAAATATTAATTTAAAAAATTTTACTCTATTTGTTATTTTGGAATATTATTTATTTACTAAGTTTTAATCAATAAAAAAACCGGTCAAGTGCAAGTTGAACTTGCACAATTAGTGTTCCGTACGTTGATTGTTTTTAAAATAAAAATTTTTGTTAGGATGGTATAAAATGATCATTGACTTCACAAAACACACCCCAAATGAGTTTTCAACAAAGTTTGTTTCCAATCTTTACTGAAAACTGGTGACCTTGAATTTTTTTATTTTTTTTTTATATACCAAATAAATTATTAAAGGTAATGCACTCGTGATAATTTTCGTTCAATCTATACCCCGTGGAGAATATTCCAGAGTTTTTTCAAAATTTTTGGATCAGTACTTTTCGAGATAAGGTAGGGGCCAGCGATTTTTTAAAAGTAATACGAAGAAAAGTGTGCGCAAGTATTACGTTATATATATATTTTTTACTCGTCTTTTCACAAGCTTTCATTTGACACCACACTCGATGACCTAGTAAAAAAAAATTTTTTTCACTTCCGATTTCACCCCTCAAAACGAACCCCTTAAGTCAAAATTTATGTTACGGTGGTATAAAATGATCAATAACTTCACAAAACACACCCCAAATGAGTTTTCAACAAAGTTTGTTTCCAATCTTTACTGAAATCGGATGACCTTGAAATTTTTGTTTTTGTTATATACCATATAAATTATTAAAGGTAATGCACTCGTGATAATTTTCGTTCAATCTACACCCCGTAGAGAATATTCCAGAATTTTTTCGAAATTTTTTGATAAGTACTTTTGGAGATAAGGCCCGGGACAGCGATTTTTCGCGAATTTTTAAAAATAATACAAAGAAAAGTGCGCGCAAGTATAATATTATATATATATTTTTTACTCGTGTTTTCACAAGCTTTCATTTGACACCACACTCGATGACCTAGTAAAAAAATTTTTTTTTCATTTCCGACTTCACCCCCCAAAACTAACCCCTTAAGTCAAAATTTAATTCCCAAAACTACATGGTTCTGATGAGGCCATCAATTCCTATATTGTTACCAAATTTCACCTTTCTATGTCAAATAGTTTCGGAGAAAATCGGGTGTGACAGACAGACAGACAGACAGACAGACAGGCAGACAGACAGACAGACAGACAGACAGACAGACAGACACCGAAGTGATCTTATAAGTGTTCCGTACGGAACACTAAAAAAGAGTTAAGGAAGCAGCTCACTTATAATAAGTAACCTTGTTCCTGTCAACTTGCCTAACTAGCCATTGTTCATGAAGCAAACAAAAACCCTCATTATTCAAATTATATTTTATTTTATGAGAAAAGTGTTTGTCATCGATGACAATAATTTAGAAATAACATATAGAAATAAATAATAAATTATTATTTCTATATTCTTGCCCAGTGGTGCAAAATAACATAACAAATATTTAGACTTTCCGTTTATCAAATATATTCAAAAATCATTTATTACGATATTAAAACAAATACAAAGTTGGTATTTCTGTATCTTCTATAATATATATAAAATGCAACGTCTCTCTGTCTGCCTGTCTGTCTGTCTGTTTGTCCGTTAGTGCGCTTATCACTGGAGGACCACTTATCCGATTTACGTACTTTTTCTTTTAAAACATACGTATATTCTCTGGCCAGGTTATAGGCTATATTTTATTACGATAGGTAGCATAACGAATAAGCAGTGACGATAATAGTGAATCAAGTCGGAAAAAAGGTTACCGTTAGCGCGTTCTCTTCCAATACACTACTAAAAATATGGAACAATATCATGTTGCAAAGAATATAATGTATATAAAATGCAACGTCGCTCCGTCTGTCGGTCTGTCCGTTAGTGCGCTTTTCACTTGAGAACCACTTATTCAATTTACGTGTTTTTTATAAATTTATACATATGTTCTATATAATTCGATATAAGCCTAGATAACGGGAGTTAAGGTGAGACAATGGGAGATAAAGAGAAATAATGGGAGATAAGCGGAGATAAGTCTAGATAATGGGAGTTATGGTGAGATAATGGGAGATAAGGAGAAATAATGGGAGATAAGAAGAAATATTGCGAGATAAGTCGAGATAAGCCTAGATAATTGGAGCTAAGGTGAGATAATGGGAGACAAGGAGAAATAATGGGAGATAAGGAGAAATAATGGGGGATGAACAGAGATAAGCTTAGATAATGGAAATTATGGAAAGATAATCGTAAATAAGGAAAAATAATGGGAGATAAGGGGAAATAATGGCAGTTATTTTATTACGTTAGGTAACATAAGGAATAAGCAGTGACGATAGTAGTGAATCAAGTCCACGCGAGCGGAGCCGCGGGCACGGCTAGTTATTAATATAATAAGTAATTTCATTGCGTTTTATTTTTTATTTATTTATTTGTTTTATAGTTTAGTCTTTTTGAGTTTTTGGCATTTCTAAATGTTTCAGGATCACTAGATAATAAAAAACATATTTTCTCTTTTCTGTAATTGTTTGTTAGACTTTGTGTTGGCAAGAGAGCTCTTGAAAGCAAAAAGATAACAATTTTGAATTTAGTACAGATATATGTTAACACTATACATATATATATATATATATATATGTATATATATATATATATATATATATATATATATATATGTGTGTGTATATATATATATATATATATATATATATATATATATATATATATATATATATATATATATATATGTATATATCGTTCCACGGAAAGAGGGCAAACATAGTTTGAATATTGTGATACTTTTCTCCGGCTTATAATGGCTATTGACTGCCTTATTTTTTTCGCCATAAGGTACTTTAACATACTCCTGGGCAGATTATTTCAAAGGGGTAAGGTCCTTAATATGAAAGAGTATATAGTTCAAAGCAGAGTCCCAAACAAGGGAGTAGTATTCTATCCAGGGTCCAATTTGAACTTTGTACAGAATTAACAGTTGTTGTGGAGTGTAAAGCTTTTTCGTTCAAAATAATATTCCCAGCTTTTGAGAAGCTCTCTTTGTTATACATGTCTCGACATATCTATGTCGCCTGGTTTTTTGTACCGTTGACTTCTACTTGGTTACTGTCATCTCAAGATAGAATTTATTCCAGGTCTTTGTTAAGTTGAAGGACTTTGT
Source organism: Pachyrhynchus sulphureomaculatus (assembly GCA_019049505.1). Classification (NCBI taxonomy): domain Eukaryota; kingdom Metazoa; phylum Arthropoda; class Insecta; order Coleoptera; family Curculionidae; genus Pachyrhynchus; species Pachyrhynchus sulphureomaculatus. Next base: position 91,589,384 of record CM032454.1, on the reverse strand, counting down.
ACTGTCTGCGGCTATGTGCATGAGTAGCCGCTGTTCGAACTTCCAAAGTGAATAAAAAAATACGCGTACTATCATCTGCAAAGATCATTAATGTAATGGAAAAGAGTGTAGGAAAGAGTATGTTTGTGCTATCAATGCTGGGGAACACCAGTATTGATAGTGAAGGTATTAGACATAAATCTATCTACTGTTACTCGTAAAGAACACTCTTTGAGGAAAAATATGCATAATCAACAAAGTGTAGTTTAGCCAACAATCCGTTATGCCAAATACAGTCGAATGTCTTTTATATATCAAGTGCTAACGCTCGAGTTCTCTAAAATCTTCAATTTGCTTGTTTCAAATATGTGTGGTATAAGTTAGAAGATCTCGTGTTAACATTTGTTTACCAAAGGTTTATTGATGCTATCTAGTAGTATTGATTCCTTTTAGATATTTTTCATAATTTTCGATATTACTGAAAGCAGTGCGACTGATCGGCAGTTATTTGGCAAAGCCCTTTTTCTTTTTCGGGTATCGGCTGAACGGTAGTACATTTCCAGTGGAATAAAACATTCTCTTTCTCTAGAGTACGTTGAAAAGTATACAGAAAACTGGTGTAACTCCGCTTGCGTATTTTTTGAGTACTATGGCAGGTATTTCGTCAGTGCCAGAAGCTTTTTCACTGTCTGCCTAATTAAAATATATTTTATGACACGGTGCCGAAAGACAATAGCGGATATCATTGACTACATAATAGTAATAGTGGATGATGTTTTTCCTTGGAAATCGAAAGTAAAATGTAAATCACACACTGTAGCTAACCACTTAACTTTCTAAATAGGTGTTGTTGCAACAGTACTATCTGGCCGTCTTAGTAATGGTATAGTGGATTTAGTGAAATCTTTACTAATGGCCTTAGCGACTCACCAAAAAGACCTGAAATCGTTGGGGCAGACAAGAAGTTTTTTTTTAAATCCTTCATTTTGTGCCTCCTTGGTTTCGTTAATAATTTTTTTGCGTCTTCCGGGTACCAATTTATAACTTTAGGATTTTCACGCCATTGTAGGTTTACAAGATATTTTGAAGCAAAGGTTTCTTTGCATTTTTTATTAAACAAAGGCTTGCCGTTGGAGGGAGTTTCTTCGAATAGGGATATAATACTCCATGCCAGCCAAAATAACATCAGAAATCTCCTAAGTTGCAATATTTGCCTGAAGTTATTTAAAGGAATATCCACTTATGTGTAAGGAAGTCAAATTGAGAATTTATTTCAGAACTAAATGTTTGAGGGCGAAGGACTGGTTAAATTATTTTAGCGTGCAATTTAAATTGCGGTATCAAAAAGAATATTATGTTTTAGTCGAAAGGATACATAATTTATACCTAAAGTTGTTTTTTAACCTAGTTTTGCAGAAAATTATTTAGTACCAAGTAATCTTGATGTTTATCTATCAGTAAACCGAAATTTTTCTACTAAAAAACCTATTACCTGATTTTTTTATTTCCTAATAATTAAAATAAGCATACCCTTAGAGATAAATTATATACTTTTTTTAAATAAATCAACTTTCTCGTATTGACAATATTGCATAAATTTTAATTCAATAAATCATTTTATTTTTTTAGCATAAAACAATTTAAGTCTCACATAAAGGATTTTTGCCATTGTTTGAGATTGGATATTAAATAGAATAAAAAGAAATGTATCTTTTAATTCGGCAAGAACTTTGAGTAGTAGATTTCTGGGTTCAGTGAATAAGACATCAGGATTTAGAAAAATGTCAGTTGCGAATTTGGCTATAAGGCTTACATTTAAGATAACTAATCCACGCCCTGGTCTTAACACCGAGGAGGATCTAAAACCAATTTTTAATTAATTTACCAATTGGACTGAAAGAAATAACTACAACAGCTAGGCTATAACTTTTCTTTAAGTTAAACCATAAATATTTTCTTACAGTTCCTAACCACTGGAAGGAGTACTGTAAAACATAATATAGGAAAATATTTTTCAATTAATTATTATAAAACATAGCCGAATAAACAGTATCTTTTAGTATAATCATATATGTGTAATCGAATACATTGGTTCTCTGCATAGGTGATTAAAAATGGCTTCTATTTTTACTAAGTCGATATTTTTGTTAAGTTTAATAATGAATCTCTGCCCTCTAGCATGCTGTAATTTAAGACCATTAAAAATAGTTGTCGCTTCACTTATTCTAGTAGTCACAGGTGTTGGCACTGGAGCAAGTGCTTATTTCTTCTTAATGTTTGGCAACGATTTATCACTGGCAGTAAAAATAGTAATGTTTATTCAAATTTGTTGCATTATTAGTATGAATATTGTTCTATCACTCAGGCTCCTTTCAAATAAGGATAAAATATCCGATTTCATAAATATGTCGAAACTATTAATTAGTAAACGAAACATTGGCAAGAAAAACAAGATATATATTAAAATTATAATATTTGCTTGGTGCACCTTATGTACTATTAAATTTTTCTATTTTATTATGGACACAGAGTTATCAACTCTTTACACATTAATGTTAATGGGACCTCAATATTTTGCGATTCGTGTTGAAGCTATCCTCTTATATGTATGCCTAACAACATGGGAAATTAAAACAAGCATAAAAAAATGTCCACCAGAAGTTAAAACAACCAAAGAGTCTGGGAGAGGTTAAAAAATATAAAGAAAAACAGGATATATTACACTCCTATGTCAAAAGCCTTAACGATGTGTTCGGAATGATTATTGCAGTATCAGTTATTCTTGCCATTGCAAATATTTTAGATGCCAGTATATGTGCAATGTTCCCAATTTGTGATAGAGGCAAAAACCAAATAAATGAAAGGTTTATTTATGTCCTTAGCTTTATAGTAAGTAATATTACACAACTGTTAAATTAACTAATACAACATAATAGTTATTTTCTGACATTTTAACAATTTAAAATTAAGTATTTACGATACAATGACAATAATAAATTATGGCTTTTGTAGCTTTCCATTAATTTCGTTTTTTCTGAAAACATTATATCGAAGAATCGCTGCAATAGGGGTGGACTCTATAGAGTATTGAGAGTAAAGAGAACTGTGGGCATTACAATTAAGAAAAATGAAAGAATACTGACAAAAGATAATTTTTATTAGTTTTAGTTGAACATCAAAACGTTTTTGTTTCGTTCTTTGGTTTCTGTGAGCCGAAGAATGAATCAAAATTACAAAGTACACATCCTAATAATTAAGATTTGGAATATGGTAATTACGAATTAATAATGGAAATTGATTATTTTATTTGTTTACTGTCCAATATTGAATTGATTTTAAAGATTTTTGAAATTCTCATGGGATTGCGTGATCGTTCATACTAACAACAAATCAAAATAGCTTTCTGTGAAGGTGTTCGGACAATGATGTAGTGTATTGTAACATGGTTAGTTGATGAAGCTTCTTAACATTTTGCACACCCACAAAACACTCATAAAACAAAAAAATTACTATCTTACATGTATGTATAGTCTTATCATAGAAACGAATAGTGCTTTAAAGTTTAGTTGCTGCATATAGCTAAAAAATTATACGTAGTAACAGCGTGAGCTTAAAGAATGTTCGAACAGCCATTATTATCTGCGATTAAATGCGCAACTTATCACATACTAAAACCATCAAAACAATATGCGTTGCTATTAAATGTGAGTAACATATTGCATGCAAGTTGAGGTTTGTGGCTAAAACGGTAATGTGCATATGAATGGTTCCACGGGAATTCCTTGGTAACTATAGTTGATAAAATTTAGTGTGGTTTGGTCTAAGGATCTCATTAAATGTTGTCAAGAAATATTACTTTTTGGCTGAAATATAGCTAGCATCGAAAATTGAAAACTGTTGGCCTAATTATTCTTTGGAAAATCGAAGACCCGGTAAAAATTATTAAAGTAGCGTTTGAGGAAGGCCGCGAAGAATATTTTCAAAATTTAAATTCAAATTTTTGTCGTTTAATTTTGAACATTTTCATCCTAACTTTCTCAAAAATCTCAATGTCTATTTTTTTAGAATCTTATATTTAATGTCTGTCTATGTAACAGAAATATGAATTCTTGCTCGTACCCATGCGACAGGTTGTTGTAATTTGCCATTCCCCCATTTATGCTCGGGTGCCCGGCGAATTATTAAGGTAGCGTTTGAGGAAGGCCGCCAAGAATATTTTCAGAATTTAAATTCAAATTTTTGTCGTTTAATTTTGAACATTTTCATCCTAATTTTCTCAAAAATCTCATTGTCTATTTTTTTAGAATCTTATATTTAATGTCTGTCTGTCTGGAGTGACAAGCTGAACATCATAAGGATGTGAAGTATTAGCGCGACGTGTATTCCTAGCATGCACCGCTCTGGGAGGAATTAAGCGGTCTATATCCATCGAATACTCTTTTTGAAGATACTTGTAGAATAGATTCAAGAGTCTAACCTTTCTTGATGTTTCAAGGAAGCAAGATTGCTGCTAGGTCCTAGATCACCAATAAGGCAAACAGCTCTGTTCTGAACAGAATGAAATAAATGGAGTATGTGTTTGGGAGCAGAGCTCAAACATGGGAGCAGTATTATATCATTAGTTGAATTTGAGCCTTGTACAGAATTAACAGGTTTTGGGAAGTGTAGTTCAAAATAATATTCCCAGCTTTTGAAAAGCTCTCTTTGCTAGGCATGCAACATGTTTATGCCAAGGTATATTTGTTTCCAAATTAACACGCCGCAAATTGAGTGACGATGCTAAAGGAATGGAATGTCCCGATCTAACAATGTCGGGTTCAACAATATTAACTTTTTTAGAAAGAACTGTTGCCTGAGTTTTGTAGCGCTAAATTCTGTCACGTGTCTCAAGAAATTTTTTTCAGGCCATAGTTAAGTTGAGCAACTTCTTGCTGTCTGCAGATTTTTTGCATGAGCCGCCGGTGTTTGATCGTTCAAAGTGAATGAAGGAATAAGCTTACTGCCATCTGCGAAGCTGTATATTCAATTCCTAGTCCTTTCCAGCAGATCGTTAAGGTAAAAATAAAATAAAAAAGAATGGAGGAGACAGTATGAAGCTTGGGCGCATACCGGCGTTGATAGTAAAGGTATTAGACAGAAATCTGTCGACTACTACTTGTAAAAAACGATCTCTAAGGAAACACGAGAGCCATAGAGAGAACCTTTCAGACGTACCAAAAGAGCGTGGGTTAGCCAATAGTTCGTCATGCCAAATACGGTCGAATTCGTTGGATATTTTAAATGCTCGAAATTCTCCAGAATGTTCAGTTGGGTTGTTCCAAACATTAAACCACGTTTAATGATACGAGTACATTGTCTGAATCGGGCATCCTTGACTGCACTATGGGAATAGTTGGTGGTGTTCTTCTTTGGAAACCGACAGTAGAATTTAAAGCAAAGAGTTCAGCTAACAAGTTCGCTTTCTGAACAGGTGTCGCAATAATATTATCTGGAAGTCTAAATGGTCGCTTAGTGGATTTAGAGAAATTTTGCCTTATAGCCTTAGGGACCTGGGATTTTTGGAGCAGGCAAGAAATTTGTGTTTAATTCTTTGATTGTGGTTTCGTCAGTAATTTCTATGTATCTATTTCAGATACGAACAAAAATGTTATGATTTATGACGTTAGTATTTTCAAGCTAGGCAAGATGTTAAGAAGCAGCAGCGTCGTAGCATTTTAGGTCGATATATATATATATATATATATATATATATATATATATATATATATATATATATATATATATATATACATATATATATATATATATATATATATATATATATATATATATATATATATATATATATATATATATATATATATATATATATATATATATATATATATATATATATACATATATATATATATATATATATATATATATATATATATATATATATATATGTTATATATATATATATGTTGCGCGTGGCTCACAACAAAATGATTTTTAAAAAAACTTTCTTTTTCTTAAAACTTTTCTTTATTTTGATTTATTATTACTTTCACTTTGAAAGATACAAACGTGCTTTTTACTTTTTAAAACTTTGGTCTCTGTTTGAGAACTTTTAAAATTAACTGTTATTAGCTCGTTCGGAATTATTTTACTAATTGATTAATCTCCCGTCGCGTTTTTGGTTTTTATGTTTGACTTTTGCTTAATTAGCAAAATTGCAAAAGATGACGAAATATGATGCAATCAGTTACTCACGTTTCATCTTTTCGGTTTACTGCTAGACGCTGAGTAAGCACATGTGTATCTCTTAACAATGGGTTATTGTTATACATTTTAATACATTGTATGAGGGATTACATTTTAATGGTAAAGTGTCGTTATTTTTATATCTAACAACTCCCCCTTATAAGAAAAAGTTAGGGTTGTGCCGTAACTTTTATAATTAAGTTTAAAATTAATTACAATGTTTGCTTAGTCTTCTCGTATAGGGCTTAGTTCTAAGTCATTTTCGGGTTGATCGTCTTGAGGGTGTATGCTTCCTCTTCTCCTGGGGATGATCCTTTGAAGCCGTTGTCGGATCCCGTCATTGTCTTGTGGGTACTCTATTTGGAGGGTTTGTCTTTTCCTTCTGCATTTACATACACAATATAGAATAACTAAAAGGATAATTATAACAATGGTTAGTATAGTAAACCAGTGGGAATGTTTTGAGATTGGAGATTGGTTCATTAATCTATCGAGTTCTTCTGCGTGCTGGTTAAGTTTGTGTTGTGCAAAGTTTAGATCCTCGATGTCTAATTTATTTAACTTCAATGGTTTCATTTCGGGTATCTTTATTTTGTCGGGGATGTTTTTGCAACACTCGTAGGGTATTTGTACGGGTTGATTGTCATACTTGACTTCTTTTTCTTTCTCTAGTAAATATCTGGAGTGTATTCTTGTATTTCCAACGTAGGCGTTACATTCGGGTTGCAATTTTAGGATCGTGTTCGTCTTAAGGATTTGAGATTTTGTTTCCCTTAATCCACATTTAATCGTTACAGGCAAGGGTTCTGATACACTGATTAACCATAAGTTATAACCTATTTGTTGGACATTATAATCTCTTGCGATCAAGAGTGACGTTTGACATGTCTCTGGGATTTTCCTCAATTGTCTAAACAGTTGGGCTTCACATATGGCTTCACTGTTTATCGGGTATGGTAGGACATTTGAACATATTTTCTCTTCCAAATGGAGAACTTTACAATTTTCGAGATTTTGAAATGATATGTAAGATAAAGAATCATCGTCTCTCGCGATATATTTTTTATTCGTTGGTAAGGTATGATATAAACCTGTTCTTTCATCCAATATCGGGATTGGATAGAGTCGATATAGAGTATACCTTTCTGGTTCTACCAGAGGGATTTTTAGGACAAAGATTATTTTCTTATCTGACTGATAAGCCTCTAGTTCGATTATGTCGAGATATTCTGGAGTATACGCTGAATAGGGTGGTAAAGGCAAGTTATATTTTGTTAGAGATTTAGATATTTCTTGTAGGGAATTTACTAAATCTATTGGTAATATTATGGAACTGTGTAAGAGTTTGATTCTTGCAAATGTTATGGCATTTATTATGTCATTTAGAGAGTCTTCCAAGAAGATGTAACTCTCCATTAGGGATTCGCAAAGGTTTAAAAATTGAGTCTGTGCCTCGTAAAATGCTAAATCATCTGAAATATCCATAAGAGAAGTGCGTATTATTTTTTATATCGTTATTGAATGTTTCTTCGTCAATTCTTAATTTTTGAATTGTCTCGTTGAAGTTCTTTATTACTGATGTAGTGACTGAGATTTGGTTCTTTAGTAGGTTTTCAATTTCTCGTTCATCTCGAGTTACTTTATCGATGCATTCATTGAAATATTCGCCGTCTGAAGCGTCTAAATTTCCGGTTATCGTTTTCCAGATTGTTCCAATACCGTTGAATATTCCGCGTTTCTGTCGGTATTCATAGGGTTTTGTGTTTCCTATTATTATTCGATATTTTGTGTTTACTGCGTTTGATATTTGGTTTAGTAAACTCATGTGCGTTTGCACTTCACTTTTAAATGATAGTGTTCGCGGTGTGGGTTCTGAAATTATTTCTGACATGCTGAATATTATTTTCTCGTTGTTGCTGATTGTTTCTTTTATTGGTCTTAATTCTTTATACACTAATAATGTCCATTTTGCATTTGAAATTCTTAATGTTGTTTCTTCATGTAGGAAGATTCCGATTGTGTTGTTGATTGGAGAAAGCGTAAATTGGGCTGACGTTACGCATATTAACCATAAGAATCTGAAACCAAAAATTCTTATTCAAAATATGGTTTCATATGGTCGAAGTTTGTTTTTGTTATTTTCTGTGTTTCGGGGTTCAAGAGTTTAGCTGAGTTATCGAATAACTCAATAATTTCAAAAGGTCCGTTAAATAAATTTTTATCTTTGCTTTTTATTTGGGACTCTTTCATATATACTTTGTCTCCGATTCGGTAGTTGTATTGATTTTCTGAGATATTTTTGTCAAATCTTATTTTTGCTTGGTTCTTGAGATTTTGAGTTTTTTCTCTCGCTAAATTGTAGTAGTGTTTCATTCTGTTGTTTAGGTCTTGGATATATCTCGTAATCAAGGTTTTCTCATTATATAGCATTTCAGGGGGTCTTCCTGACGTATGTCCAAATATTAATTCGTATGGTGTAAATCCGGTTGTTTTATTCTGTGTGTTGTTATAACATATCACTGTGTAGGGTAATATATTAAAGGGATGTTCAGCTGGGTTGTCGATCTTATGTGCTCTGATCATTTCTGCAAGGGTCGCATGAAATCTTTCTAGAGATCCATTTGATTGTGGGTGATTTACACTAGAAAAAGTTAGTTTGATATCGTAAAGTTGACAAAGGTCCTTAAATATGTTGTTTTCGAATTCTCGGCCTGAGTCACAATGAATTCTTCGTGGTGTTCCGAAGTGTTGGAAGTATATTAATAATGTGTTAACGACTGTTGATGCCTTTTTGTCTGCAAGGGCATATACCTGCGTAAACTTAGTTAGTTCGTCTCTAACTGTAAGAGCATAATTCTGTATGGGGTATTCAAATATGTCGATATTGATTCTTTCGAAGGCTGTTTTTGGTGTCTCCGTTATTACTAAGGGTGTACTCAAGTTCTTCCTACAGATCTTGACTTTCTGGCAAGTTTCGCATTTTCTTATGAAGTCTTCGACATGTTTTGTCAATCCTTTCCAGTTGTATTTAGTTTTGATTCGTCGTATTGTTTCATTTATACCTCTATGTATATTCATTTTTCCCGAGTGATTATGGCTTATGATAATTGGTATTTCGTCTTCGCTGGGTGTTCTAACGATGTTTTGGCAAATTACGAATTTAATTTCTTCATCCGTGAAGATAAAAGAGATTATCTCTAAAATTGGTAATTCAACATTTGTTTCAATGTAGTATGTTTGCGAGATATCAAGTTCATTTTTACTTTTGTACAATGCATGGAATATTCTTTCAATTACAGTTTCGGGATCGAAAGGTATCGAAATGATAAGATAGTTTCTATTCCGTACCGTTTTGCTTGATAGGATGTTTATTTCGTTCGACTTGAAGGTTGGCTTTTCCTCTAGTATGTCTTCGATGATTTTGTAGTGAAGATCCGTTAATTTATCCTGCCAAAAGAATGTTATGATATTTTTATGTCTCTTATCCAGTAAGTGATCGTTTATCGTTTTAAATTTTGAGTAATCTATAATTGATCTAGTTTTATATAGGTTTATGAAGTCATCGTATTTTTCTAAAATTTCTTTATCGTATCCTTCTGATTCTGGTTGGTTTTCTTTCTTTTCCGGTTCGGGTTCTTTGCTCGTTGATGGTTTTGCATCGTCATTCATTGCTAGAATTGCAATTTTGGTTTCGAGCTTTGTGCATTCTTTAAAGTGATTTACTTTCAATCTACTGAGCGCGTCTGCATTTTTGTTGATTCTTCCGGGTTTGTATTCTATTTTATAATCGTATTCTTCGAGTTTTAACCTCCATCTAGCTAATCTGCTTCCGGGGTCTTTTATTGAGAATAGCCATGTTAAGGGTCTATGGTCAGTTATTAGGGTGAATTTTCTTCCATATAGGTATGGTCTAAAATGTTTTACTGCCCATACTATAGCGAGTAATTCACGTTCTATGGTAGAATATCTTGTTTCGGCTCCGCATAGAGTTCTTGATGCGTAACTGATAGGAAGGTCTTTGTTTATCGGTCCTTGTGATAGAATTGCTCCAATTGCAAAGGCTGAAGCATCAGTTGTCAATATAAATCGTTCTTCAAAGTTTGGATAGGTTAATATTGGATCCGTGGTTAACGCTTGTTTTAACCTGTTAAAGGATTCTTTGCATTCATTATCGAAAAGAAATTTTATATCTTTCTCTAAGAGTCTGGTTAGAGGTTTTGCGATTTTTGCAAAGTTGGGTATGAATCTTCTGTAGTATCCGGTTAATCCGAGAAATGACTTTATGTCTTTCTGGGTTTTAGGCTCTGGTATATCTTGTATGCATTGAATTTTATCGGGATTTGGTTTTACTCCGTCTTTTGTTATAACGTGTCCTAAGTAGGCTACTTCCTTCCTTAGGAATTCGCATTTGTCTGGCTGTATCTTGAGATTTGCTTTTCGTAATCGTTGGAATACTTCTTTTAATCTTTTAATGTGCTCGTGTACGGTTGGACTATAGACAATTATATCGTCCATATATACTAGACATCTTTCGTTCTGGATTCCAAGGAGGATGTTATCCATGACTCGTTGGAACGTTGAGGGTGCATTTTTCAGTCCGAAAGGCATGCGTATAAATTCGTAGTGCCCATTGTCAACGCTGAATGCGGTCTTTGGTGTATCTTCAGGTTTAATTTCGATTTGGTGAAAACCTGAGGCTAAGTCTAGAGTCGTGAAATATTCACATTGTCCTAGTTGATCAAGTAAGTCTGATATGTTTGGTAGAGGGTACTTGTCATTGATGCTGAGATCATTCAATTTTCTATAGTCTATCACAACTCTCCATTTTTTTGTTTTCCAGATGCATCTAACTTCTTTGGTACTATCCACACTGGGGATGACCAGGGTGAAATTGATGGTTGGATTATTCCTTGACGTAACATGTTATTTATTTGCGTCTTTATCTCTTCTTTATGTATCTGGGGGTATCGATATGACTTTGTGAAAACTGGTTTCGAATTATTCGTATCAATTGTATGTTTTATCTCATTGGTAAAGGTTAACTGATCTCCTTCCAAGTAAAATATGTCGGAAAATTCTAACGATAAGTTGATGATCATTTCCGTTTCCTCTTCGTTTAAATGGTCTGTTCTTAGTTGGTTTATTATCAGATTTCTTCGATTTACAAGTTCAGTGTTTGACTCATTAAAATTCAAGATTTGATTTTCTACTATTTCTTCTAAGGGCTCGAGAATTATATCCGAGAAGTTGATAGTTTTCGGAATTTCATTTGGGTTTATTACTGATGTGAAAAATTCTCCGTATTTATTTATACGTACGAGTGCGTTGGGTATTTTTACGCGTTCTTTTTCCTGTGTTAGAAGTATAGCGTCTGTATTTCTGAGTTTACATTTCAACTTAAAAATTTGTTCGGTCCGTGGTTCGATATTGATTTTATTTTCGAAAGTGTAAAAATTTTGTTCGTTGTGCGCTAATTTTGTTTCTCCGAAAGTTGGGTTTATTTTTTCGAGGGTTGAACTTTCTTCGAGGGTTGAGTTTGGTTTCTCGGGGGTCAACTTTTCTTCGAGGGTTGAGTTTTCTTCGAGGGTTGAGTTTGGTTTCTCGAGGGTCAAATTTTCTTCGAGGGTTGAGTTTTCTTCGAGGGTTGAGTTTGGTTTCTCGAGGGTCAAATTTTCTTCGAGGGTTGAGTTTTCTTCGAGGGTTGAGTTTGGTTTCTCGAGGGTCAAATTTTCTTCGAGGGTTGAGTTTTCTTCGAGGGTTGAGTTTTCTTCGCCGGCTTTAAATAGCGGGATATTTTTGAAATTTGTTTTTAGATTTTTCGATTTCAGATCTATGACTGCGTCATAGTGTTCTAAAAAATCAAGGCCTAAGATTCCGTCAAATTCGATGTCGAGATCACAAAGATAAACTTTGTGTGGGTCCTCTAAATTAAAAGGTATGAGAATGGATTCATTTATTAAAATTTTTTGATTTGTTATCCCTTGGATAATTATATTTTCAGGAAAACGTCTGGGGTAGTTCTGAACGGTGTTATATTTAAAGATTGAGATACCAGCTCCGGTGTCGATAAGGAGTTTGAATTGGTTTGTTCGATCTTTGATGTAGTAAAGATTTTTCGAACTAACTGCATTTAGAGAAATCGTTGGTCTGGACTCGGTTGGTTGACGATGTGGTTGTTCAAATTTGCACTGCTGTGTTGTGGGTTTACATTCAGAGTTTGAACCTTGTTGATAGTCTCTGTATTCGGGTGTGAACATTCTGGGGGGTGGTCTTTGATTGGGATTGCGAGAAAATTTCCGTTATAAGGGTTCTCATATTCATTATCATAATCGTGATCATAATTATTATTGCTATTAACAGCATAATAGCTTTCGTTGTTATAGTATTGATTGTCGATGTAGCAATTGTCTCCTGGACTATTAGCGGCATAATAGTCTTCTGGATTATAATCATTACTATTATCAGCATAATAGTAGTTTTCTTCGTTGGGGTGTGAATAGTAATGTACCAATCTTGGTTGGTAATTAGGATTTCGTTGTATTACTGAAGGTCTTTGTGGTTGATATTGATTATTTGGAAGTCTTGGAACGAAGTTTGGTTGTCCACTTGGTTGTTGACCTGTGGTGTTATTCGTAATGTTTGGTCTTTGTGTAAAATTTGAAGTGGATCTTTGAATGAAGCTTGAAGTGCTTGGGAATTGTTGTTGGAATTGGCTTCTACATTGATTGGACATGTGACCTAATCTTTGACATGAAAAGCATTTTGGTATTGGTTGCTTTTTTTGAAATTGCTTTGGCTGTGTTTGGGAAGGTGGTCTTTGGAATTTCTGGTTTTCAAAGTATGATAATTGCGTTTCTCGATGGATGCGAGATTGGGCTTGAAGTAAGGTGTTGGGTTGGCTTGCTCTTATGAGTTGTCCTAATTTGGGTTCTAGACCTGTTAATAATGTGTTTAAGGCCATAGTCTCAATTAGACTTATCTGAGCTGTCTTTTGATCGTTAGTTAGTGGGGACTTTTGGATGTTGGCTAGCATCTTTGCGTTTAGAACTTGGAGTCTGTTATAAAAGTTAATTGCAGTTTCTCCAGGAAGTTGCTTTAATCGTTGAAGATCTTGGATAAGGGATGTGAGATCGCGGGAATCTCCGAAATGAGAATTTAGAAGTATTTTTATATCCTCATACGTTGCTGGATTTCTAGAGCTAATTAATTGAGCTGCTCTTCCGCGTAGTTTATTTCTTATGTGAATTACAAGAAATTTCTTTTGTTCCGTAGCTGCCATATCATATGCATGATCGCACGCTGTTAGAAATGTACCAAGAAATATCTGGTCTCCTTCAAATTCAGGTATTATTGAAAAGATTTCAGATAGCTTGTAGGGCTCGGCTTCTAGGGTTATTCTTGGATTTGGGTCGTTATTTGTCATTTTGAGATGTTAAAAAATGATATTTGATGTTAGAACAGTTTCTTTATATTAAGAAATGCGTGAGATGGAAATCGTATAGTTGTAAGGTAAACTAGACGGTTTCAATCTAATTTGATGTTAAATGTGCAATTTATGAAGTAAAATTGCGACAAAAAGAAAAACAAAATAAAATCGTAATGATTCTTACTCTATTCCTCTTCTTAAAAAAAGGTTTTGCATTCTAGGTTATATTGGCCAGGGGTGTCACCAGGTGTTCCTAATCCACCAATATTTCCTAAAACTTGTATCCTTTGGGTTGTTCGCGAAGGCTTTGTTGCTTTTGGTCCGAATGATTTTTTTTTCCTCTTTTTTTTCACTTCTACTTCGGGGTGAGAGTGCTCGGTGGCTTCGTGTTCCGCAAAGCAGGTGAAATCTGGACGAAAATCTGTACGACTGCGCCAATTTTGTTGCGCGTGGCTCACAACAAAATGATTTTTAAAAAAACTTTCTTTTTCTTAAAACTTTTCTTTATTTTGATTTATTATTACTTTCACTTTGAAAGATACAAACGTGCTTTTTACTTTTTAAAACTTTGGTCTCTGTTTGAGTACTTTTAAAATTAACTGTTATTAGCTCGTTCGGAATTATTTTACTAATTGATTAATCTCCCGTCGCGTTTTTGGTTTTTATGTTTGACTTTTGCTTAATTAGCAAAATTGCAAAAGATGACGAAATATGATGCAATCAGTTACTCACGTTTCATCTTTTCGGTTTACTGCTAGACGCTGAGTAAGCACATGTGTATCTCTTAACAATGGGTTATTGTTATACATTTTAATACATTGTATGAGGGATTACATTTTAATGGTAAAGTGTCGTTATTTTTATATCTAACATATATATATATATATATATATATATATATATATATATATATATATATATATATATATATATGTATATATATAAACATATATATATATATATATATATATATATATATATATATATATATATATATATATATATATATGTATATATATAAACATATATATATATATATATATATATATATATATATATATATATATATATATATATATATATGTATATATATAAACATATATATATATATATATATATATATATATATATATATATATATATATATATATATATATATATATATATATGATTTTCAACTTTCAAGCAAAAACGGAAGATCATTTCTTAAAATCTTAGTTCAATTATGACTTACCTAAAGCATTTCCGAGTAACAGGAAGGAACTTGGGAAATCCACAATTCAGACGGTATTTTTATATCTAAATTTTTAAAAAACCAGTTTTCGAATTTTTACTTTAAATATATTCATCCTAACAGTCCTGAATTGAGCTCTGTACCATCATTTTTTAAGCATCTACGAGTTTCCAAAAAACGGCTGATTCAATAATTTGCAACCGGTTGTATCATGACCAAAAATAAATTTTTCGATGAAATTTTGTTTGTGGGACTTTTAGACCAAGCCAGACCCACTCACAAAATTAGATCATTAGTGTCAAAGTAGGTTGAACCCTCGTGAAATGACTCACATACTTATAATTTACTTCCGTTTTTTTAATTTTTAAAAGTGTAGCTTATATAACTCTGGTTCACGTTCGTTGTAGTTTCAAAAGCTTATGACATCGGCTTCAGCATTATCATTTTCTACCTATGAGACGTACAAAACTCTGGGCATCATATAAATTAATATAAAAATAATTATTTATTTGATACAATTTACATGGGTGATCAACAATATTTATAAAATAATTCTTTACCTCGTTGAGGCTATGCAAAGATTACTATTTACATTCATATTTTATTTTAATTGATTTTTCTTGTATGATGACATCCTGTTGTATAGTAAAATTTAGATTCTGCAGTAAAGAAAGAGGCTATTTTCGGTTTGACAAAAAGTATAGAAATTCGTAATTTTTCCAAATAATTTATAAAAAAGATTTGGTGGAACGTTTCAGGTTCAGAACATGATATTTTGCAGAACTAGCAAGCAAAACCTAGCCTTAGAAGCTTAGGAGTTTTACTTTCGTATATTTGTCTATCAGCATTTCAGTGATAGCTTTAAAATATTGACAAAACGTCTTGCATTGCCCAGAAAATAATAATAATATAAACAATAACTGATTAAAAAGTAATAGTTTTACTCAGAAATATATAAAAATAATTCAACTACGTTGAGATTTCTTGACTTATCTAACTATAAGACTTCATAACAGTTATCAGCACAATCCTAAACAATCATTTTTGTACTTGAAGCTCGTTTTAATGACCATGTTAGCATCGTTCTCTAGTATTACAATTTAAACTATTATACTAAAACTGCATTTACTTAAGCGAGAACCGATCAATCCCAGATCTCAGCTTAGTTCAGTTCTGGTTAAGTAATCCTACTATAAGGAAGAGCTCCTTCGTCTTTATTTAGACCATTTTTTTCATATAATAATATGAATTCTTGTGAGTCTATCACCTATAAGATACATTTGAATTAACGTTAAATTATCTACTTTTACTACTAAAATTATATTTAGAGGCATGTTTAATCACATTTGATTTTTCTCGACCTAATGTATGTCAAACAGGCTAAAAGTTCTTTGAGTCTTGTTTGACACTACCTTCGAATTTGCTCAAATCATAATCAATATAACTATTCGAATATAATATACTCCTGAATGCCAATAGATCTATTTTTTATAGTCCTCTGAGCCAGGTTATTTGACTAAAATTAAGTTGATGTCTATTATTGGTCGATTTAGCTTAAAAAACCACAATGTATATCCTCTAATATGGTCAGCAAGGCGCGCGTCTAATGCTTGACTTAGTGGTGATAAATGTTGTGTAGTGTCATTGTACTAAAGATTTCAAAATTTTAAAGCAGCTGGATTATTTTAGATTGGTTCAGGAAATAATTACTTTATTAAATATATGACATATATTACAGTTTATTCAAGGAGTGGCTTTCCAAGATGGCGAACATATCACATGTCATTAAAGCAAGCTTAACTAATTCTGCTACTTTATTTTGATCAGTTAGCATGGCTTTAATTATGATCTAGTTGACCATTTACATAGTTTTAAGGGTCAAGTTATAAACTAAAAAAATATAGCTATTTTCGTGGTATATTTATAATTTATATATTGTGATCAAAAGTTGGACATTTTTGGCAAGAAATATTATCAGTTCTTACTGAGTAGAACATACTTCTGGAGGACGGTTAATTTGTAATATAGGCAAACTTTACAAATTGTACGAGTGTTAGAAATAGAAAAATTAACCATAACAAACTAAAAATATTTAAGTTGTACTTTTTGTTGCATACCAAATACGGTAATCGCTAAATAAAGGAATAAACAAAAAGGTTCTTTTTCACTTCTCTTACTAAGTAAAAGAATCGTATTCGTAAAAAAATTATACTCAGAGATTTTTGCATATCTTCTCGTTTTAGGGTTCTTAGAACACGAAAAATGGATATTATGAAATATTAAACTTGCATTCAAATTAATTATCTTTTTTTTTTAATTGTATTTATATATTTTCTTCAGTTGTTTTCATGACTGATTTAATACTATTGTATGGGACTAATTGTCCCCTTAGAAAAAAATCCAGGTTCGTTGCATGTATGCTGGAAGAAGCCGTTTCTTCTTGGAATTTTCTGGATTTTCCATAAGCACGTATCATCATTCTTATATGTTAAACCTAGGTTTTGTACTACTTTATGTAGCCTTCTAGGCCACCATCATACTTCTGTTTTTCAACTAAGCGAGAATGTATCTTTTTAACTGTGACAGGTTCCCCTAAAAATAACATAACACGAATGTAGAGGTTAATATATTTTGATTAATTTCAAAAAACAGATACCTTTTTCCAGTCTGTTACCTTAATATTAATAAAAAAAAAAACCATTGCTGAAAGCAGTATCAACGTTTTCATCTCTTCAAAAGATTTAAACTTTTTGGCAATGTTTTTTACATGCTGTAAATAAATCAATGCAATAAAATTATGCAAAAACCAGGAATTCCAACCAAACGTCTACAACCATACAACATCCTACCTAACGAAATGATATGCTAATAACAATTTTTGATAAAACTAGAATAACTAAAACTAAAACAAAAATAAATGCAAGATGAATGAATTCAAACTCTCGGATACTCGATAATTTCACTCTAACGTGCATAAGTAGATTTAATTAAAACTTGCTGTTAAAAAGCAGTTCGTATTAATTAACTACCAGAACTTCAACCAAATAATTTATGTGAGTATACTCGTACTTCTCCGTAGTAAACGCTATAACGCACTGCATTCACGCAAATTTACATGCTGAAAGAGTCCAAAACCATAAATAGGGGAACTTCTCACACGGGCCAGGGAGATTCCCCGAAGGTCCCGACGATTTTAAATGGAAATATGTACATACATATTTTAGAAGCTCGGTTAATACGCAGCAGAGACGCGCGTACCTCGGATAATCAGGTTCTTAGATTGGCTAGGTTAATCCGGAGCTCGGATAATCGCGACTCGGTTAATCGGGGTTCTACTGTATATATATATATATATATATATATATATATATATATATATATATATATATATATATATATATATATATATATATATGTTATGTATATAACTATAATTTTATTATTAATTATTTGATAAATAATATATCTAATGTTTTGCACAATTTTGTCTTATATCGTGAAAATATTATTAACATTTTGTAAATGTTCCCCAGTCATACAAAGAGCATGTAATACTATAATAATTTACTGCAAAGTAGAAAATGAATATAAATAATTTTGTTGGAGAAGAATGGTTTGCCACTTCAAGGAAAAATATATACATCAAAATTTCTTTAATGCTAAAAAAGAGGGTAAAAAGGAAACTTACTGTACTTTTTTTAAGAAATTGCTTTTTCATTAGA
The DNA here is from genome assembly GCA_019049505.1 of Pachyrhynchus sulphureomaculatus. Classification (NCBI taxonomy): domain Eukaryota; kingdom Metazoa; phylum Arthropoda; class Insecta; order Coleoptera; family Curculionidae; genus Pachyrhynchus; species Pachyrhynchus sulphureomaculatus. The sequence goes on along the minus strand of CM032454.1, from coordinate 91,570,777 downwards.
GCGTACTCGCCAGTTATGTCAAAACGTCTACTTGGATTAGTTATTTTTATTTCAGCTATTTTGATAACTTTTTCATATAAATAATAATTATAAATAGTTCTCCTTTTTCTGCTGGTTCCTATTAGCATTTCTGTTGGATATGAACCACAGCTGATTTAACTTGTCCACTGACGTCTGGTTTTAATAAAAGTTTTGTTTTAGTTTCACTTAATCTGCTTAACAATTGTTGGAGAACAACTATCAGTAGAATCAGAAAAGACAGTTAATATCTGTTATGAAGCTGCAAATAAAACAACTCAGACTTTTCTGATCGGAGAACGTAAAGAGATTAATGAACAATTGTATACTATGGCCAGGGATGCATCCCAGAGAACCACAAAGTTAAGCGCAGCAGGATTTTTTACTGTAGATCATTCTATGATACTGTTTATTCTAAGCAATGTTTGTTCTTATCTTATAGTTGCGTGTCAGCTAATATCTGCTGCTTCAGCTTCTGCATAAAGGATAAAATCCCGTAAAATTTTAATAAATTTTTTTTTGTTTACAAGTTTTATTTCAACGCAGTCTTAAATTTTATTTTAAAATATTAATTTTTATGAGAAGTTTAATACTGAATATCTTTCACTCTATTAAGAAGTACCATGATCCACAAAATAAATTAATTTACATAATCTAGAATGATATTATTGATCTTTATTTTAACTAACTTAACAGTCGCTGTTGTAACAAAGAAACAATAACAATGTAATTGCCTTTTTGTCATTATCTTTCAATTAAAAAGAAATTAGTTTTTTAAACCTTGACATGCTGTAACTTTTGAAAAGGGCCCGGATTGGAAGTTGTGGAAAATTTATGCCCTAGAAGAAATATCATTAAATTTTTGATTATTCTAGAATCAAAATCCGATATATTTAGCTTTGAACCGAAATTACAAATAGTTAGGCAGCCTTAACTTATTGGAATACTTAGGAGATACACCGAACAGTAACAAAGGACGGATATGAATCTCTGATTTTTGAGATTTTCCCTAAATTATGAAACTATTTTAATATAAATTATTGTCAATATTTTTGCACCAGAATTTTTCATTACACCCAATAATTCTAATTATTATACCAAGCACGACATGTTGCTAACATTTTAAAGAAAATTAGTAACATCAAGTGTGTTAGGATTAGTAGATTGAAAGAAAGATTGATACTTTTTCACTTCCACCCATTTAAAAAGCTAGTAATAACCAATGATTAATGAGTAGTGAATTTTAAGAGGATAAAAAAAAAAATAAGAATATATGTTGTTACTTCGTTACATAATAGAAAAATATACTGTGGTAGCATCTGTAAAATGTATTAAAAAGATAGTATTATGCATGATAAAATTTAAGAGAATTGGATGGCTGAAAAATTTGGCCGTTTCTAGCCTATTTTTTTGAAGTGGGAGAAAAAACAGCGTACAACAAAACAATTATAGATGTTCGAAAGTGTGTTGTCGGTAACAGAAGTGTTAGGGACTATTCTTAAGAAATTGTAAAAAAAAATTCTTAAGAAATTATAAAACACTGTAGGTGTGCAAAAATAATTTTTGCACACCTACATAATTTTTAAAACTGCGTTGGGAAAATTTCAATTTCTTATTTTTTTTTTTAATTCACTTTTAACTTTATTTCACAAATTGGAATGTCTGGCCCATTACGTGAAGGTAACGCACGCTAGTTTTGTCAGGATGGAATGAAATAACACCCTTCAAATCCATCTTTGCCAGTTGTTCGAGAAATTTTCCCAACTAAATTTATTTTTAACAGTATTTTTAAAAATCTACATTGGATGCGAATCCAATAAAGTATCAATAGCAAAACAACACATTAAAATGTGTTATCTTGTGTGACATGAAAAACAACACATGTAATGTTTTTTCACATTTTCATTTTAAATGTGATGTACTTAATTTATATTTTAATTAGTGTTAATTTTTCTATTGCACGGCAAAGCTACAGCAACGTTGCTTATTTATTCATAAGTCGAAACGCTTTGAAGTTTTCTAAAATATTTTTAGATTGAAACTAATTAAGGCACTTTTAAATATCCTGTAATATTAATCCAACTAATTCGACGTGGTCAGTTGTGGCAACTTCTTCTTACCTCACGAAACAATACATTTTTATATCGTTTTTGAATATAAACTATTTCTTTTGTGGATGCAAGGGTAAATTTCGATTTAAAAGTTCTATAAGCAGCTAAATAAAATTTACATTAAATTAGTTCTGTGAAATTAGTTGAAGCAATTAATCGCGTCAAGTTGGGTTAGTGCCCTCAGTATTTAACAAACAATAGTTATCTTGTATTTTATATTGCACCATATGAGAAAGGAATTCTTTATATCAAAAATTTCGTCCACTTTGTTGATGTCATCGCACTATGTGTCTGTTAACTGAAGATGCCCAGAAACAACAGAAAATTATGACTGCTTGTTGACCAGAGGCTTCTTTTTAGAAATTATGTACTTTAATTTCGAGAAATAGAAAAATATATTTAGTATATAGAATATTTATATAACATCGCAACCCCGAGAGAAGTATATATATATATATATATATATATATATATATATATATATATATATATATATATTTGGCATTTTCAAGTGCTCCCGCTGCTGCTGCTACTCGATACTCTGATCTTGCTGCTGCTGTACATATATATACATATATATATATATATATATATATATATATATATATATATATATATATATATATATATATATATATATATATATATATATATATATATATATATATATATATATATATATATATATATATATATATAGTCAGTCCAAAAAGTCTCCATACACCACCTGCTTTTTATATTATACTATTTTTCTGTTATGTTTAACTAATTTCTTTGTAACACCCTCACTATCAACGCCGGTGTGCCCCAGGGCTCCATACTGTCTCCTACTCTCTTTCTCATTTACATTAACGATCTGCTGGAAAAGACCGGGAATCCAATCTACAGCTTTGCAGATGACAGTTCGCTTGTCTCTTCATTCACCTTGAACGCTCGGACATCGGCTGCTCAGGCGAATATCCACAGACAGCAGGAGGTCGTTCAACTTAACAAAGACCTGGAAGAAAATTCTATCTTGGGGTGACAGTAACCAAGTGGAATTTAACGCTACAAAAACCCAGGCGGCAGTTTTTTCTAAAAAAGTTAACGTTGCTGAACCCGACATAGTTATGTCGAGGCACTCCATTCCCCTAGCATCGTCGCTCAATTTGTTGGGCGTTAGTTTGGGAGCAAATATGTCCTGGCATGAACATGTTGCAGGCATAGCAAGGAGAGCTTCTCAAAAGTTGGGAATATTATTTAGAACCAGAAAGCTTTACACCCCACAACAACTGTTAATTCTTTACAAAGCCCAAATTCGACCAACTATGGAATACTGCTCCCACGTTTGGGGCTCCGCTCCCAAACATACACTGCATTTGTTGGATTCTGTTCAGAGAAGAGCGGTCCGTCTGATTGGGGACCCGGAATTGACCGGCGGCCTTGATTCGCTGGAACATCGAAGAACGGTTGGCGACTTGAGTCTGTTCTACAAGTATTTTCATGGAAAGTGCTCGAAGGTTGTAGCCCGCTTAATTCCTCCCAAAGCGGTGCATGTTAGAAATACACGTCGCGCTGGTGCTTCACATCCGTATGAGGTTCAGCTTGTTACTCGAGTACAACGCTTTTCAAGCAATCTTTTATATGGAGAACGTCATCCCTTTGGAATAATTTGCCCAGCACTGTGTTTCCCACCGAGTACAATTTACAGCGATTCAAGAACAACGTGAATCGCTCTTTCCGCACTCATGCCGCTCCTGGAGCGCTTTAGGGATTAGTATTAAAAATAACTACGGAATATTTTATTTAAAAGTTACATCATTGTTATAAAAATGTAAACAAAATGAATGTCAAAAAAGTCTCCATACACTTAACAATTACCAATAATAGTTTGACGGAGTTTAATGAAAAATAATAACTTCCTTTAAACTAATATTTAGTGATAATCTGCTGTAACCTTTTTGTGATGCTTGCAACCAGCTTCCTAGTAACTTCTGCTGGTATGTTCTCCCATTAGTTCAATATTCTGTTTTTTAATTCTTCTCTATCTGAAACATTATGTTTGCGAACGCGCCGTTTAATTTCCTCCCATAAATGCTCGATGGGGTTAACATCGGGTGTATAAAGCCGCTGGCGTACATTATGGATCATCCATTCTCGTGTCAAGTATGTTTCGGATCATTGTCCTGTTGGAAAATGTATCTTTTTTCGAGTGGTACTTTTGGACACTTTCTCTTATATTGTCTCCCAAAATGTTCAGAAGAACATGCTGATCAATGGTTACTAAAATGTAAATTTCCAACCCCTCTAGCGGACATACATCCCCACAGCAGAACACTTGTCTCACCGTGGAACAAATATTTTTAATATTCAATGAGATATTCTTCTTTCTCCAAACTTTAGTTCTGCCTTCAGACTTAAAAAGGTTAATTTTAGTTTCATCAGCAAACATTACGGATTCCCAAAATTCGGGAGGTTTAGTAACATATTCCCTAGCAAAAGCTAACCGCTTTTTGCGATTAGCTACCGAAATTAACGGCTCCTTTCTGGCTGTACACTTCTTATAGCCTGCCCTGTGTAAGCAATTTCTCAGTTTGTGAACAAATATTTATCGAAAATAGTTTAAGTAGTTATTCTTTTAATTTTGGTGCGCTTTTCTTGGAATCTATAATTATTTGTCTAACAATACTGGACGTGGAGTCAGTTTCTTGGGACGACCGGAGCGTGGTCGAATTTTATAAGAACCGATATGTTTATACTGTTTTACAATGTACTGAACAGTAGCATGCGACTTTTTAACAATTTCTCCTATATTTCTGTACGATTTTCCATCTTTCCACAAATCAGTTATGATCTTTCGAACTTGAAACGGAATTTCACAATTTTTCTCGCTCATTTTTAATACTACTTTGAAAACCCACTACAAAATTACTAACAAGTGACAGATTATAAAGTATGGCCGATAATTATTCATTTGTTTTCAGTTTAGCGAACAATAGATAGTTTGATTAAAACGTGTTTTTTTTTCAATGCAGTTCTTGAGTGTATGGAGATTTTTTTAACATTAATTTTGTTCACATTTTTATAACAATGATGTAACTTCTAAATAAAATGTTCCGTAGTTGTTTTTAATACTAATCCTCGTTGGTTTCAAATATTAGTTTAAATATGTTTTCTCATAGTTCGAATTAATTTGTTAACAGAAAAATAGTGGCGTATGGAGAATTTTTGTACTGATTGTATATATATATATATATATATATATATATATATATATATATATATATATATATATATATATATACTCCTGGACAAAATTAACGCAACAATATATTAAATCATACAAATCTCTATAATGAATTAATTTTAATAATTTTTTATGAACATTGGTTACACTAAAAGTTAGAAAAAAAACTTACTCGGATACTTTAAAAGTGAATTAGCTACCAAATTTCCCTATAAGATTCGAATTAAAATTATTCTTATGTAATAATGAAAAAAATAAACTGGGACACTAGTAGCAAAATTAATGGTGTAACTGGGACACTAGTAGCGTGTGTTGCCTCCTCTACTTCGGATGACAGCGTTTATGCGCCTAGGCATGCTTCTAATTAAATTTTGGATAAAATCTTGAGGAATTTGCTCCCATTCTGTGATAACTGCGTTTTCAAGTTCCCTCAGGTTTCTAGGTGCAGGTATATGACGTTTCACATTTTTCTTCCCATACATGTTCTATCGGATTCAGATCCGGACTTTTTGGTGGCCATTGCATAATCGGTATATCAACTTGATTAAGATAATCGAGTACCTTCCTAGCCAGGTGAGGTCGAGCGTTGTCTTGCATAAACAGGAAATTGGGCCCCACAAAATGACCGAAAGGCATCACATGTTCTATTACAATATTCTCAAGATAGTAGTCAGCATTCATGGATCTCGTACGGACAGGAACTAACTCTGTGCGAGCATCAAAGCAGATGCCACCCCAGAACATAACAGAGCCACCGCCGAATGGAATCCTTGCAGAGACATTGCAAGGAGCAAACCTCTCTCCTGGTCTTCGCCATACTCGCTCACGACCATCTGGATGTTTTAGACTAACCCTAGTTTCGTCTGTGAAGAAAACTTGTTTCCAATCATCCACAGACCAGTTTTCGTGATTTCGAGCAAAACGTAACCTGGCAACTCTGTTATCTCTAGTAAGCAAAGGCGCAGTGGCTGGTCTCCTACTGTTTAATCCAGCTTCATTTAACCGTCTTCTAACTGTTTTAGAAGAAATTGTGACATTGCGAACAGCTTCGAGTTCGTTTTTTATTATAGAAGTAGTGACAGTCCTGTTTCTTAAAGCATATTGTCTTATAAAACGTTCATCTAGGTCGCTAGTGCATCGTTTTTCGCCCTTGTCCTAGCCTTCTAGAATAAGTTCCTACTTCATTCAAGCGCCTTACCATACGACTTATTTTGGAACGATGTTTGCCTAACAAATTGGCAACACAACTCTGACAATATCCCTCGTCCAATAAAACTAAGGCTCGCACTACTTCGTGTTCAGTTAAATTCCTTGTTCGATTTATTTTTCTAATTCTTCGGGGTCAAAAAAAAAACAGTCTACCACAAAAACGTATTACTTTGAAAAAGGGAACAATTTATAAGCTTACTTTTAAAAAAAATCTATCGCATTATTACAGAAAATTGTTTTTTTTTTTCTAAAAAAATTCTTTAAAACTGTAAATCTAAACGAATTGTTTTGATTTCTGTCATGAACAACGAAACAAAATATGCATAACCTACTATTCAAATACTTGATAAACTTTAAAACTGACATAAGAAAAAGATAAATTAATTTTCAGATTGTTGCGTTAATTTTGTCCAGGAGTTTTATATATATATATATATATATATATATATATATATATATATATATATATATATATATATATATATATATATGCCGCCCCGTAACTATGAATTTAGCGACATAGAGTTTTAATCGGTATAGTCCTAATGGTTCTCCGGCTTTTTCAGAAAATAAAAACTGTACCATAGGTGCATTGTAGTTAAGTTTCAGAAAGTTAGTAGAAATTAATTTATTTTTTTGCTACGGTGTTTGTTCTATGGAGAGCTGTTAAAGGCAAACCTGTCATATGTAATATCGCTGAATTTATTGTAAAGCATTCTACATTCAATGGACATATACTCGTAAATAGGTTTCTGCATTAAAACAAACATAAAACCCAACCATATATGTGTCACCATAAACCACACTTTTTACATTAAAAAACAAATTGCCTAAAAATCGACTATTGCCATGGTATTTATGTTTTTCTACAGTCTAATAATGATAACTCGTTTTTAGATTTAACTTTGTACTAACCTTAAAATCTAAAAAAAATAAAAAATGTACATAGTTTAAATATAAAAAAGGCTACGATATTAACTAACAACAAATCCAACATAGCTCAGAAATATCCAGCGTTTCTCTAATTAAGGTATTTCTTACCAGAAGACAGAGAGAGCAATATGTTAGAGAAAGACCCGAAAAAATTTGGTTTTCAAAGTATAATGAGTGTGGCAACGTAGCTTCTCGCCTGCTTCCCGCCGTACGCAATCACGTGTTATTGCATTGCATATATTAGTCCGGGAGCTCAGTACCAAAATGCCTTATCGAAAAGTGGCAGATAATAGTATCACTTTCTTAATTAGCCCCCCCCCCCCCCTAGGCTCTCCAGGTAGTTTAAAGCCTCAACTCTGGTTCCTGTTCCTGGAAATACGCTTTAAAGCTGTAAGAAAAAGTTGGTGGATGAACCCAACGCTGAGTGGCAGATATTTTGGGTCTAGCTTCATTTCTATGAAATATGACTGAAAAATGAATATCTGTCATGGACATTGGGTCAATCCAAGGTTATAACTGTCCAAAGTTGCAGAAAAATGGACCCACCTGAACCCATAGAGGAGCGAATGTAATTTGTTTTAATATGTTCGTTGAGGTTTGTAGATACTAAAAAAAATAACATTATCTGCCATAGAATCTGGTTCTTTATTAAAATTCGCGAGCCTGTCTTACAATGCGCGCGCCCGTCCTCTAATTTGTTTTTTTCTCTCAAATACTATACACATGCGCCAGTTTCTCGAGAGACTCTCAAATCACCATTGAAACAGTTACAAGCATTTAATTTGCAGTGTAATTTCACTCTATATATTTTTTTTTATATTTAACCTTTAAATTTTGTTTATATTTATTATTTAAAATTTATATTCAAAAGCCCCGAAACCCCTTTTAATATGTAATTATGAAAATTTAAAAAAAAAAAAAATTTTGGTAGCTATATTGGATAGTACATATAAAATTTTTGATTTTTAACATGACAGACAATAAGAATGTTCCAAAAAACCTGAAGAATTAAAATTTTAAACATTTAAAACGTACAATAATTTTGCCGCATTCGGTTAATGCCAATACAACAATGACTGAATACTCCATCAGCCACCCGGGGTTTCACTGTGTTCTTTTTATTCTTTGAGCGTTGCGGCTCCACTCTATTGTATGTTATGTGTTTTTGGGTCGCGGAATCCGATCTGCATTTAGTTTTTTGAAAAAAATGACCTATTAATTGTTATTAACAATTTTTTAAGTAATTATCTAAATAAGTAATTTGATATAATTTATTTTTATAATAAGGAAACCTAAGTTTAATAAGCACTCCACGTAAATCTTTTTAGGCATATTTCGACTCACTAAATCCATTTTTGCAAAAAATGAACCTTTTTATCGTTATAAATAATTTATTATAAACAATTATGGTAATATACAGAATTTTAGAGAATTTATCTTCATAACAGCAAAATTTAAGCTTTTTACCTACCCATGTATTTTAGATGAATTTTGTCCTACTGTCTGAATTTCTAATCCATTTTTCCAATTAAGAGCTAATAAGTTAATTTATATGCAATTAAATAAAAATATTTGTGTTAAATTCCCAAAGAAAAATTAATGTAATAAATGGTCAGTAATAATAAAATAATTTAATTTTTGAAAAAATTAACAAAGAATTGAAATTTAGCGAGTTAAATAATATTATATTAAGTTATTATAGAAAAAAAATATTCATTGGTAACAAAAATTAATAAATTTTTAGCAAAAATGAATTAGAAATTTGATTTCAACGGGTCAAAAAACATATAAACTCATTCGTCACAGCTAAGTAATAATGCGAATAAAGAAAATCAATTTGTTTATAACTTAAGCTTTGCATTAAAAATACAGAAATTCTTCTGATAAAAGCAGGGACTGGACTTCATGGCACATATTCGGGATTTAACCTCGTATTATAGTATTCGAACACTAATTCATTTATCTGCCGCTCTCGAATGAGTTCAGGTTGGTCTAAAAACTCTACAGGTTCAAAAATTCGTAGAAATTCAAAGAACCAGGATCTAGAGCAAATAATATTTTTTTACTTATTTTTGAGTCCAGACTAATTCTATCTCGAATATCTTCCACTCAGCGATGAGTTAATTTTATGAGCCCATTTTTTTCAAGAAAAAAAAGTTTACTCCCGCAAGAACCGGTCTCCGTGGCAGATATTAAAGGTATTGTATCCTCATAACATATAAAACTGCCACTCTGTGATGGGTTCACTTACTGTCAATTTTTTGTAACTTTCTTCCTCCATAACCACGACAGGAACCGGAATTTGAATCTATAAGTTATATTTTTTGGTTCTGTTTGTCACATTTAATAAGTGATATAAACCAAAATCTTGGTTATGAGCCCCCGGACTGTAGATGATTTAAAATTTGAAAGAACGCCCGCATCCGAGCAAGCTGTCTTTTTCAAGCTATGTAGCCAGAGCGCAAATTCAACTCATAAAATTCTATAAAAAGTAATATTTATCTAATATGTTTGCAATAACTAGGTGGTAACCTGCCTTTATATTTTACCAAACGATAGCCAAATAATTTTTTTACGTATATATAATTTTTTGTGACTTTTTACTTTTTAATGCACGTACGATAACAGAAATTGTAAAAAACGCATGCTTTTGATCGAAGATAAAGTATGGATTTCTATCTTATATGTGTTAAACATCTGAAACTTTTAAAATTAATTATGGCAAAACGGCGTGGTAAACCATCTTTATATTGAAGCAGTGCATGATGCTAAAATCTATTATTTCTCAAAATTTCAAGTAAAACTACTTGTAAGAAATACCTTAATATAACATTGAAATGTGGGGGCACTTATGCTTAACATACTCCTATGTGCCCAAAAATGAAGGAGACAGATCAAATAAAATAGAAAATATGAATTTATTATTATAATTACTTGATACTCTTTAAAGATCACTACAACATACTTATGGCCGTAGTTTTGTTAATCTTAACAACACTTGCTATATTCAATTTTAAGGCCGCCAGCGAATTTTCTTTTATAACTTCTGTAATTCAAAACGTTGTCTTTGGTATGATAGTTCCAGTTTGGAGAACAGAAAAAGTCATATGGTACCATGTCTGGCAAATATGGTATTTTCTGGAACGATCGTCAATGAAAAATTCACGAGTTGTTCTGTGACAATTTAGACCTTTTTTTTAAGGATATATTGACGTAAACGATAGGTAACCCTTAAATAGTATTCATGGTTAACTGTTTGGCCAGTTAACGTGACCTCGATTTTTAGTGTTGAATGATATTTACTTATTTGTTGAGCTACATTATATGAATAGATCCATGTCTCATAACCAGTAATTACGCATTTTAAAGTAGAGTCATCTAAGGATAACATTTCAGTTTGACGATGTTTATGAAGAAAATTCAGTTGATATAACACACAATACAAGCTCAAATCGTACTTTAAATTTGATTAAATTGATCCAATTAATATTTCGGTAAGATCTACAAGATCGCCTTTACTTAAATAAAGACTACGAAGGATAAATTCCTTCATTTTGTTGATGTTTTCTTCTGCGGTTACGGTCCTACAGAACGGTTCGCCTTTAACTGCTTCTCTTTAAATAATTTCTAGCATTTGAAAACTTTCGAATCTACCTTAAGTTTATTATATGTTAGTAAAACTTGAACTTTATTTCATAACTTTTATAAGGTTTTTATTTCCCTTTAGTTGTTAAAGAATTTACTTGTTGCTTTAAAGTTGTTTTTTATTGGACACTTGCTGTATTTCATAAAAATAAAAAAAACATTGATGTTGATGTTTTTTGTTTCAATAGGTATTTTTCATTACCTTTTTTGGGAATGTATCCTGAGATGAGTTTTACAGCCAAGTAAATGCCTGTTTAAAAACTTTCCAAAATCTAACACCACCCTTTAAAAATATTGGCCTACTTGTAGTGCATTTTCTAAATAACTTTTATTCCAATTACTGATGGCTTTTATCTTCCATATTTAAAAACAAGGAACAACCTTTATTCTAGTCGGCCACAAGTAATCATGGAATTTCAAGATATTACGTTAATGCCAAATGTCTCTTCGTCGAAAGTTGAACCTTTTCCATAGTTCTCTACTAGGGCCGGAGGACTTATGGAAATAATCCCGATGATGTCTGGAATATAACTCTCCAGAGCTAGCTTTAGATATAAAATATTATAAATACTTGCAAAATACAATCATAATTTTCATTATGAAATCAAAGTTAGTTTTTAAAGAGTCTTTAACTAATCATACATTGAACTCGTGCTTCACCTACAACATTTCTGAGTATTTCCAAAAAAATCCGAAGCTTGCCAAAATATGAACGACTAACATTATAGCTAATTTTTAATAAATAAAAGATAGATTTTCTATACTTGCATTGTTTTTATCGAAGTTTTCCAAGTAGCTATTTTTTTTTCTTAGCAAATATATCTCGTTTTTGACTAAAACGAAAAAATTGTTTTGTTCATTTGTACACTTACATTATTATAAATTATTTAAAATAAATCTTCCCAATCGACATGGAACTTAAAATTTAAAAATTATGATTGAGCCAATTTTTCATTTTAGCTTTAAAGAGTTGACTATTCTTGGATTACGCATCAAAAAGGCTGCCAAGAAATGAGTCCTTTTTTACATATAATTTTAAATCACGTAAAATTTTTTTTTGAACCAAAAATATTTAAATACCTTGGAAAAACATAGACACATAGGATCGAGTATATATATATATATATATATATATATATATATATATATATATATATATATATATATATGTATATATGTATATATATATATATATATATATATATGTATATATATATATATGTATATATATGTATATATATATATATATATATATATATATATATATATATATATATATATGTATATATATGTATATATATATATATATATATATATATATATATATATATATATATATATATGTATATATACATATATATATATATATATATATATATATATATATATATATATATATATGTATATATATATATATATATATATATATATATATATATATATATATATATATATATATATATATATATATATATATATATATATATATATATATATATATATATATATATATATATATATATATATATATATATATATATAAACCCGGATTTCAGTCCGTTCGTCTAACAATGAATTTGCACGACGTTACGCCAAAAACTTATTTGACATTTTCAAGTGCTCGAGCTGCCGCTGCTACTCGATACTGTGATCTTGCTGCTGCTGCCGCTGCCGCTCAAAACAGCGAGATTACAGTATCGAGGAGCAGCGGCAGCAAGAGCACTTGAAAATGCCAAATGAGATTTTGACGAAACGTCTTTCAAATTCATTGTAAGACGAAGATTGAAACCCGGAATTTTAATGTATTGTTTATTTGTATATTAAATTATATATATATATATATATATATATATATATATATATATATATATATATATATATATATCCTCATATGTATGGAATAATGATTCAACAGTGTATCAAAAACTGTTTAAATAAAAGTTATAGGGTGTTATACGGCGCATATGCTGACGTTGACAATAAGATGTTTTGAACTTTCAATTCGAAGAAATTACGCCATATTATTTTATTTTTGAGTCCTACTAAAAATTCTAGATATTATTTGTCTAAAATACCATATGTCTAAATTGAACAGTTTTGGAATTATTGATATTTGAGATTAAGGGGATCAAATTTAAAAAAAAAATTAAGCTGGATTGGGTCAAACATTTACGTAGGTAACGTCTTAACGGGTCAAAAAATGATTTATTTACGAAAACGTTTATTGTTGCATTTTGTGAAACTACAATTTGAACGTAATATCATAATGTGGTGGTTCAAATTGGACACTTTTAAAGGTAAACCCCTTTATCCAAAGGAGATACGAAAACTGATGTCTGTGTCTGAGGCTCAATTTTTATGATACACTCAATGGTGAAAACCGCATATCGATATCTAGTACCGTTTCAGATATACAGAATGTTTTTTAAAAATCTGCCTTTTGGAAAAATGTTTATAATTCTTTTTCTATTACAAATTTTTGATTTCTGTAAAAACATTCTCAAAGTGTTTTCTCACGTGGATTTCAACAGGGTAAGTTAAATTTTTTTACAACTAATATTTTAATAGTTAACGCAAAAATATATTTTTTAAATGGGATACCCTGTATATTTTTCCTTATTCGAATAGAACTTTAAATTACTATTCTAAAAATATAGCACACTTTATATTTTGCTTAAATCTACTTCAAAATATAAAGGTTTTCAGTTTTTACGCGAGTTTTAAATGCACATTTTGTGAAGTAGGCTTTCGACGGAGTGGCCATATGGTTTAATTCAATTGTTTACTCGTAGTTGTCAAATTTTACTTCAGGATCAGTGATTGAATTATCAAATAAATCGTAATGAAGTTTGAAAATGCACATTTAACAGAAACTGAAAGAATCACTTTCTTAATGATGTTTGGTTACGGAGACCTTAGGAGAACACAACAGGAGGTGTGTGATCTTTTTAACGCAGATTATCCGAATCGAGAACCTATTACCCAACCCGTAGTTAGCAAAACAATAAAAGAATTTATACAATCAGGTCATGTTAAGGTTCGGATATTCTGCGCACACCTCCTGTTGTGTTCTCCTACAGTCTCCGTAACCAACCATCATTAACAAAGTGATTCTTTCAGTTTCTGTTAAATGTACCATTATGATATTACGCTTAAATTGCAGTTTGACAAAATGCTACAATAGACGTTTTTGTCAATAAATCATTTTTTGACGCGTTAAGTCGTTACCTAACCGTTTGACGCAAACCAGCTTAATTTTTTTTTTTTAATTTGATCTTAATTTCAAATATCAACAATTCCAAAACAGTTTAATTTAGACATATAGTATGTTAGACAAATAATATCTAGAATTTTTAGTAGGACTCAAAAATAACATAATATACATAATAATAATAATTTTAACAAAATCAAGATGGCGTAATTTCTTCAAACTGACAGTTCAAAATATTTTATTGTCAACGTCGGTATGTGAGCCGTATAATATCCTATAACTTTTATTTAAACATTTTTTTGATACACTGATTAATAAATGCTGGGAATCATTATTCGATACATATAGAGCACCCTGAATATGCATATGTATATATATATATATATATATATATATATATATATATATATATTACTATATATTACTATATATATATATATATATATATATATATATATATATATATATATATATATATATATATATGAGAAACGCCCTTAGGAGGAGAAGAGATTTCTTTTATAGAAAAAAAATGTAAAACTGTTAGAAAACATTTTGTTGGACAATTACTATCCAAAAACGCTGATTAAAAAGATTTTTCAAAGACCCCCTCTTCAAATCAATCCTACTGTTTTCATTAACGCTTCCATTAATGACATTAAAGTAGTAAGGTTACAATACATAGAAGGTCTCTCCCAGTCCTTGTCTTCCCTATTTAGAAATACAAATATTAAGATTGCTAACTATAATTTAAAAAAGATGAATTGTTTTATGCCAAACTAAAAGACAAAACCGATACTTTACAAAGATCTAATATAATCTGTGGCATTCCTTGTCAATGTGGTTTGGTATACATTGGACAAACTTCACAAAAGCTCTCTAAGAGATTAGCGTTACACAAAAGTGATCGCAAACATAAACCTAACGCAACCAGCAGAGTTCGCATGTAAATAATACAGATCACAGGGTACGATATAACAACTGCTTCATTCTAGATGTTGAAACTAATTACTTCAGAAGAAGTTTCTTGGAAATGTGAACAAAATGCAAATGTTATTGTTTTCACCAGAAATGAATTAACTGCTAAATTTTTTAAGTAATTTCTCATACAACCTTATAAATTTATAAATCACATTTTATAACGAGCGTCTTAACTTTATTTTTCTGTACCTTGTTTGCATTTTAGTATCCAGAAAAAGCTACCATTAGGCAGCGAAAGCTTGATAACAAAAATAAAAAGCAGATACTAGAGCCTATAGATCTTTGATTGCTCATCACTTCTCTTCATAAGGGCGTTTCCCAGTAGTGAAAATTCCAATCGTTATATATATATATATATATATATATATATATATATATATATATATATATATATATATATACTTAAAAATAAATAAATCTACAGGGTTTTATTCTTTCCGGTAGGTTTTTAACAACAATTCTTTAACCTAAAGCTGCTCATCTCGGGCTCAGTAAGAATCAGTAGCGTCCGAAACAAGATGTAAACTTAGATGTAATATATGCCGCCCATGGTTGCTCTTAAAGTTTTTTTTATGCATTATTCCGCCAAAAATGAAATGTGTAGACGGCAACCTATAAATCTAGGATATTATACCGTAATATGCCTAATGTTAGAGAAAATGTATCTTCAATTTATATTTTTTTTATGGGCATAGTACACGTCCAACAGGGAAATCCCTAAAACACTAAAGGCGTTGCTCTTGAATAGTTGTAAATTGTACTCGGTGGAAAACACAGTCTTGCGCAAATCATTCCAAAGGGACGAGGTTCTCCATATAAAAAACTCTTTGAAATGGGTTGTACGAAAAGTTACAATCTGACCTTACACGGATGTGAAGTATTAGCTTGACGTGTATTTCTAGCATGCACCGCTCTGGGAGGAATTAAACGGGCTACATCTATCGAACACTTTCCACGAAAATACTTGTAGAATGGGCTCAAGTTGCCAACCTTTCTCTGTTTTTCCAAAGATTCTAGGTTGCTGGCCAGTCCTGGGTCTCCAATCAGGTGAACAGTTCTCTTCTAAATAGAATCCAACAATTGTAGTGTATGTCTGGAAGTAGAACCCCGAACATAAAGCAGTATTCCATCCTTAGACGAATTTGAGCTTTGTACAGAATTCACAGTTGTTGTGGAGTGTAAAGCTTTATAGGTCGACATAATATTCTTAGCTCTTGAGAAGCATGTAACATGTTCATACCAAGACATATTTGGTCCCCTGCATAACCATGTCAGATTCAGTAAAGTTAATTTTTAGAAAAAAATTGCTGTCTGGGCTTTAGCAGCATTAAATTTGATTACTGTCACCCCAAGATACAATTTCTTCCAGGCCTTTGTTACGTTGAATAACTTCTTGCTGTTTGCAGATATTCGCATAAGTAGCCGATCGTTCAAAGTAAATGAAGACATAAGCATAGTGTCATTTGAAAAGTTGTAGATTGGATTCCTGGTCTTTTTCAGCAGATCGTTAATGTAAATGAGCGAGAAAGTAGGACACAGTATAGAGCCTTGGGCACACTGGCGTTGATAGAAAGAAATCCATCGACTGCCATTCGTAAAGAACGCTCTCTGAGGAAATACAAAAGCTATAAACAAAACTTTTTAAACATACCACAAGAGCGTAGATTAGTCATCCATCCGTTATGCGAAACACGTCGAATGACTTGGATATATCAAGTGCAACTCTTCTAGATTCGTTGTTGCAAACATGTGTTACATAAGTTAGAAGATCTCCTGTTGATCTTTGCTTACAAAAGGTCGTCAATAATATTGAATCCTTCAAGATATTTTAGAAGTTGCTGATTAATACCTTTTACATAACTTTCGCTATTATTGAAAGCAGTGCTACTGTTCGGTAGTTGTTTGGCAAGGTATTCTTGCTTTTTTGGGTATCGGTTCAACTGTCGCTCATTTTTAGAAGGAAGGAAACATTCCTTTTCTGTACGATAAGATGAAAAATGTAGAGAGTACTGGTGTTAATTTGCTTGTATATCTTTGATTGCACTATAGGAATAGTTGGAAACCGACAGTTGAATAAAAAAACAAAGAGTTCAACTAACAAGTTGGCTTTCGCAACTGATGTTGTAATTGTATTATCTGGCTATGTGACTGGTGATATAGTGGAGCAATTTTGACTAATGAAATTGGCGATTGACCAACAGGACCTGAAATTATTAGTGCAGGTAAGAAGTTTCTTTTTAATTCAATGATTATATGTCTCCTTGGTTTCATCGATAATTTATTTGCATCTGTTCCGTATACCAACAAAGATGTTATGATTTATGTCACTAGGATTTT
The DNA here is from genome assembly GCA_019049505.1 of Pachyrhynchus sulphureomaculatus. NCBI lineage: Eukaryota > Metazoa > Arthropoda > Insecta > Coleoptera > Curculionidae > Pachyrhynchus > Pachyrhynchus sulphureomaculatus. The sequence goes on along the minus strand of CM032454.1, from coordinate 91,553,106 downwards.
CACGCCATTGTCGGAAAAATATATTTTTTTTATTTTCATAATTTTTCCTAATAACTGGCCAAGTTGGCTTGGTACATTTTTTTTAGAGTATGAGTCAAAGTTAGATAATTAAAATGTTTTTACTCATCATAACTGCAAAAATGTTCTTTTCCCATAGGCTTAGCACAATTAGTTTTATTTTGAGCTGTGATTAACAGTATGGTTATTCAGGATTATGTAATAATAATTAGAATCTTAGAATACTGAAATTTGTAGTTGAGGCACTCGATAAACTGATCTAAGGTGTGGTGAGTTATAAGCCGGCGTATCAGCCCTCGAAGGGAGTAATATATATATATATATATATATATATATATATATATATATATATATATATATATATATATATATATATATATATATAAATATAAATAAAAATCCCTGCGACTGCTAAAAGACAGAGACTGAAACCGAATAAAAATGACTCAATATCATGAATTAAAAATTTGTGGTGCGTTAGTTCAAAAGATCGTTGAAGAATTAAAATGAGTAAAATTACTCTAAGATAACTTTAAGAATCACCTTTATTTTAGCCTAAGCTGGTGAATTTTATTAAATATGGGCATACAAAGATAAAATATAAATAATTATTAGCTAGCAAGATTCAATAATTATCTGGAATGATGACCAGAGGTATTGAAAGATAAATGTTGGTAAAAAATGCACTTTCACATAAGCACAGCATTTGTTAAATAAAAACACAGTCCAGGTTAAAAAAACAAAATACAATTACAGATATAAGAATTTCTTCGGTGTTTATCTTCATATGAAGAAACTTTCCAATGGCGCAGTTGGGACCATTGGCTATAATATTCGATTCCCTCCGACTAAGATAAGGTCTCAGTATTGGATATGCTAGTTAAACCTATTGAATTGTTGGTTGTTATTTTTTTACAAGGGCTATGTAAAGGGGTAACAACTTCTCTAGTAACATATAACTTCCATCAGAAGCAGAAGAGTCAAATCGCATGAAGTAGGCCATCTATTCGCACTTGGTTGTTGATTTTGAATTATAAATATATATGTGAATGGGGACTTCTTACTGATGTAACAAAACAGTTTTTAAAATTTTAGTTTTTTATGTTTTTTTTTGCATTGAAAATTTTATACCAATATTTTTTCAAAAATTATTTTCTGGCAAAGGGTCTGTCCAAATATAATGAAATTTGGATTGATTATCAATAGAAGATGGTTCTTGTTCCAATTTTTTAATAACTTTCAAATAAATAATGATCAGTTTTAATGAGTTCTCCATCCGGACAAAACTTTTTTTCACATAGTTAGATACGCCAAACATTAAAAATTAGGAATTTGAAATAAAATTTTACTGCTTGGGAATAAATCGTAATCAGTAATATTCATAACACGTACGTACATGTACTTTTCATTAGAATATAATTAACCCGTGAATAAAAAATCTATTTTATGTAATAATATGGCCTTTTTGCGTTGTAGCAACTATTTTTTTTGTTCTTGTCTACCGTTTTGTTTATCTCAGTGTCCTGATTTTCTAAAAAAATTCTGCACTGCATATTCTCTTCATCTATCCCTTTATAATGATGGAATTGATATGTATTTTTGATGGTCCGCGCCTGATCATGTCGGGACTCATATTCTTGCCTCATGTAAATCGTGTTCTTCTTGAAAACAAAGGTCAAAGTTGAGGCTTTTAAGGCAATTGTCCCCCCATTAAAATAAGGTTGTAGGAGTTGTGATGTACTTGCTATTTACAGGCAGGAGACCTGGTCGATATGCGAAAAAATTCCACTCTGCATCAGCATCAAAATTAACTCGATTCATGGTAGAAGTACTTTAGTATAATAATAAATATAAAAATAAAGATTAAAATTTAGTCTTGCTTGGACAAAATGCACTCCCGGCCATCTTTGCCTGACTATTTGATTTAAATAGAAATGATATATTAGTGTTTAAAATTTGTAGTAGTATTTATTTCAAAAAGCCTACTTAAATTCATTTCCTAGTTTCCATTACTTTACTTTTGTAAATAAATGTCTCAGTATGGTTTATCAGTAATTTTATAGAGTCGATTATCAACTCCTTTTTTTTCAAATACACTAGAGTTGATAATGTATCATTCAAATTATTTGGGATTGACCATTCGGTGTGTTAAAATAATTGGCATTTTGCAAATATTTTTGTACCCAAACTTTTGTTAACAATTTTACCATTACATTGTTCCAAAGCGACAAGTAATAAATAATGATGTTTTTAAGGATTTGGACCAAATCCTTTTATATTGTTGATTAGTTTTTGACAATAATGCAAAATATAATTCAATTTTCACATAACTCTTTAAAGTAAACCGTTCAATTTAAGAAAGTACAAAGAGGTTAACTGCTCAGGAAGGAATAAGAAAAAATAAATATTTTGGCTATTCCTTGCAGCAAGGAGCTGCGGTTAAAATTGCAGGTGTTTCAGATGGTGTTATTAGTATTAACTCAGTAAGGTTTTTGGAATTATTTATTATAGAGTCCAACTAATACAATAATTATTATAAGAAATAAATTTGATATTTACACGTTAACCTGTAAAATCGTAAAATATTAGTTCAAATATAAAGAAAAAAAAAATACTATATATGATTAATATTAATGCTTTATACAAATTAAATAAAACATCACATCACTGTCAGAAGATTTAATTATATTTTTTTTTTAACAAAGTAGCTTACTTTTAAACACGTTTTAATTAGACTGTAATTTTCGTAAAAATGTTATATAGTATTTTTTTTCTAAACAAGCTTTACTGTAAATTGTATTGACTAAGAAATATAATAATTTGATTAAATCGTCTACCAGTTAAGTCGATAAATTTGACTGGCGGCGCAGCTCCTCGAAACCATCAGAACTGCTTATGAAAAAAGAAGATTTGTGTTATTAGATTTCTTCGAATATTACTGTAGCTCAAAACCATAAGTTCCTGCAATTAATTGGCACAACTTTTCAGGTAGATATAGCATTGTTACTTCTTTTACACTTGATGTTTCATGGCCAAGATAAAACTTTTTTTTTATCATGCGTCCTAATCTCAACAGAAAAACCTGAGGTTTGTACATCTTTTGTTCACGAAAAAATGGCGTTAGGTAATTCTTACAATTTACGGCGTATAGTTAACCTCAATTATTTTTTGCCTCCCACTCTTTTAGAACGTAACGAACAAATTTCTATCATTCACATAATATTTTTTATATGATAACAGGCTTTTAGGTTCGTATTATTATTGTAGTCTATATCTGACAGTTTGCCCTGAGCGAGATGTACCTTCAGTAACATAGGAAATAGTATTACTTTATTTTTCTACCAGAACATATGTTACTTCTTATACAATAGGACCTACCCCATACAAATGTTTTAAATCAACAAATTTTTCTTTCCCTCCTTTTGACACGAACTAACAGGTAGCAAAAGAATTTTTAAGTCTACTCGGTAATTTATATATATATATATATATATATATATATATATATATATATATATATATATATATATATATATATATAAATTACCAGTATATATATATATATATATATATATATATATATATATATATATATATATACTGGTTTGACCGAAAATGCAAAGAAGCTGTTGCCTCTAAACATCTTGCTTACCAACAACGGCGTGAAAATCCTAACGCCATAATCGTAAAATGAATTAGAAACAAATTTCTCGCTTGCCCCAACAATTCCGAGTCCTATTGCTCAGTCGCTAAGGCAGTTAGTCAAAATTTTAGCAAATCCACCATATTACCACTCACACGGCTAGATAATTCTGTTGCAACAACACCTGTTGAGAAAACGAACTTGTTGGGTGAACTCTTTGCTTCACATCCTACTATCGATTTCCAAGGAAAAACACCACCTACTATTCCCTTAGTGCAGTCAAGGATGCCCGATATTGTCTTCAAACAGCGTTTCATAAAATGTAATTTAATGAAGCTAGACACAGATTTGTTGAATTGTTATTTTTATCCTCATAACATCGAAGTTTCAGGGGTTCAGAGCCTATCCTCGTTAGTAAGAGAGGTCACTTCTGACAAAAAGACAGATTCTAAAGTTACGCCTAAACTGAGAATAGAAGTGGTACCCAGGATAGAGAAATTTGACTATGCTGGTCGATGACCTGACCTTGGTTTCATAGAAAGCGAGTACATGAGGTTTACTTGATTGTAGATGTCGTAGCACTGAATTTATGTTCGAGTTTAAACATCGTAAGTTGCAAAATCTATTTTAAAGTTGGGATTTTTGCTTGTTGACGCCCCTGAATCAGTCCCCACCCGTAGATTCGAACGGGTGGCTATTTTACGTCAGGATTTTTTTTGTATCCAGGTGCTTCATCATGCTATTTGGTCCCATAGTCCGCGATCATCGGCACAGCCACAAAACGTAAAGCAACCTCACGCAGCCTAAACATATAAACATAGCGATGATTCACACCGGGCGATGCCTGGTGGAATCTGAGTATCTACCATCTAAGTTGTTCTTTTAGTCAGCTAGTACGATAGGTAGAACGTACCGGGGTTGATATCCTATCCCGCTCCCCTACGGGGAATTATGATAACATGAGAAAGAACGGCCATAAAACAATTTACAATGTGAATATGAAGTATTGTTTATTATATGCCCTACTTAAAAAAATCAAATAAAGCTTGCCACCAAAGTTTTTTCTAGAATCTTCGCTATTTATTTATTTTTTAGGTTATACCATAACGTTGCCAACCGATTATTTATTTTCATTTGATAATTCAAATATTTAGTTCAATTTCAAAACTACATTTTAAGCATAAGGATTTATAACGTTATTATGACTGGAAAAAGTGGTGACAATCTACTAATTTTCCAAATTATTTAAAAATATTTTTTTCTCTCTGAAAGAAGAAAATAAAACCTGAAGTTTGAACATAAACATGAAGAAGACAGAGTATCTTAGGGTGGGTGAGGAAGGAGAGGAGGAACGAGATATGAAGTTGAGGGAAATAACTAGAAGCGAGAAATTTAAGTAGTTTATGAAGCGTAATTTCCACCAAAGGATCATCGCAGAAAGGCAACTGGACTCAGAACACAATAAAAAATGCGTAGGGATTCTAAACTCTTTACTTTGGCCAAATCGGACAAAAATGAAAACAAAGCTGACGATTTAGAGAGCCGATATTGAAGCATGGATTAGAATGCTGGCAAATGACAAAAAAAGATAAGCAAAGCGAAGGTGTGGTAGAAATGGATTGTTTAAGGCGAGCAGTAGAATATCTGGACACGAGCACGTCCAAAATAAAGAAATCAGAATACAGACAGGAAGAATAGAAACCAGACAGTTAATTTGGTACGGACACGTGAAAAGAATGCCCGATAATAGATGGCCAAAAAGAGCATTTGAATATATTCCATCAAATACAAGAAAGAAAGGGAGATCAGCACTAAGATGGATCAATGGAATAATGGACATAATGAGAGACAGTACTAGCCACGAGACTGATTGGAAAGACAGAGGGGCATGGGGGTCGAAATGCGAGATGCAGTAGAAGCTGTAGTACTCAAACCCGTCAACTAATTTTTTTACATGCAATAAAATGCTTATCACTTCTGTTATTTTGCTGAAAATTATTTAGTAAGTTAAAATAAATTTGTTAAGCAAAACTATTTTTGTCCATTTAGTTTTAAGTGTGCTTTTATTTTTAAATTAAAGAGAAAAAGGGAGAGATAAAAAATAACTTATTATGTGAATATTGATATGAAAACATAGAAGTATTTTTATGTGTCCTTAAACAAAGCCTTTTTAATTAAAAAAAATTTGAAGCTCCCACATTGTTTTTTATAAACAAAAATATCCATATAAGGTAAATTTTCTGGCTACAAATTGTTTATTTGGACGAAGTAAATTTGTTATGCGAAACGATTTTTGTATATTTAGTTTCATTGGTGCATCTATTTTTTAATTGGTAAGAAACATATATAGGAAGGACAAAATGGTAATTATAATAAATCGTAGTAACATGGAAAAGAATGGCTATAGAATAATTTACTAAGTATATATGGAGAATCATCCATTATATTTTTATTTACTGTCAATAAATAAAGAAAATTTCGTCACCTTACATATTGTGTAAATGTGTGTAAAAAATCTGGCTCATGTACAATAAAATTGTACCTCCAAAATTTTTTATTCTAATTTTTGACATGTAATAAAAACAGTTTGTTAACCTATTCATTTTCATTAATTTATTAAATTATCTAGTTAATTCGATTTTACGAAAAAATCAGAGGACGCTTTTACTTAATTTTGATTGAAACAAGCAATAAAGATATTAGGAATGCAAAAATTAATAACGTGCTACTAGTTTTCTCTAAAGTATTTAGAGGATTTAAAAACATCGAAGTATTTTTCTGCGTACTTAGACAGAACCTCTTTATACAATAAGAAACTTAAACCTATCATATTACACGTTTTACATTGTCTGAATGTGTGTAAAAAATCTGGCTCATGTACAATAAAATTGTACCTCCAAAATTTTTTATTCTAATTTTTGACATGTAATAAAAACAGTTTGTTAACCTATTCATTTTCATTAATTTATTAAATTATCTAGTTAATTCGATTTTACGAAAAAATCAGAGGACGCTTTTACTTAATTTTGATTGAAACAAGCAATAAAGATATTAGGAATGCAAAAATTAATAACGTGCTACTAGTTTTCTCTAAAGTATTTAGAGGATTTAAAAACATCGAAGTATTTTTCTGCGTACTTAGACAGAACCTCTTTATACAATAAGAAACTTAAACCTATCATATTACACGTTTTACATTGTCTGAATTTTATTACTTAAAATTCTCAAAGTAAATTTGTTACGCAAATTGCTTTTGTACATTTAGATTCAAGGGTGCATTTTTCCATTTTCAAAAATAAGACAGAGAATGAAAGAAAATGGTACTCATAATACGGGTATAATATGGAAACATGAGAGGAAAACCAAAAAAAAAAAATATTTTGTAATTATTCATTATATGTTTATATATTGTCAGTACGAAAAGACTATCACGTCAGTTTACAGACTGTGTAAATATAAAAATGTGGATCACATACAATAAAATTTTATTGTGTTCACCATTTCTAAAAAAAACAAAATTAGCGATCAAAGTTTCTTAAAATATAAGCATAACGAGCATAATGTTGTCAACCGATTATTAATTTTCATTATTTCATTTAAATATCTGGTTAACTTGATTTTACGAAAAACAATATGGTGAAAATTTATAAAGTAATTAGGTTCTGCTAGTCTTCCAAATCATGTGAAGGATAAACAGAACACACACACACAATTCTAAACTCAAGCCGACCAAGTTATCTTTTACAAAGAAATATCAGGCGTCACCTAAATTTTATTGCTAAAAATTTTGTGCTTAGACAAAGTAATTTTGTCATTCAAAACGAATTTTGTACAATCGATTTCAAGCGTGCACAATATATTATTGTCAAATAAGTTAGAATGAGCGTAAAAAAAATTTATTATTAATAAGAAAATTCATTCATTATGTAGTTATATATTGTCAGTACGTAAAAAATATCGTCAGCTTACATATTATGTAAATATGTGTGTGTGTAAATATGAATATAAATATGATAATATACATTAAAATTTTTATAGTATTTATAAGTTTAAAAAAAAATTGCCTCAAATTTTTTCTTTGAAATATTTGCTATATAATAACATAACTTTGTCACTCAACTATTTATTTACATTTATATACAAAGATCTGGTTAACTTCAATTCACGAACAAATAAGGACACAATTTTACTTAACTTTGACTGAAAAGTTTTATAGCGTTATTAGGAAGACAAAGAGTAGTGACATGCTATTAGTTTTTCAAATTATTTACAGCATTTGAAGATTTTTTTTGTGTACCTAAACAGAACCAGTCACATTCCAAAAAACTGTCAGTCAAATTAAATGTGTTATGCAAAACTATTTTTGTACATTAAGTATCAGGTTTGGAGTTATTTTTAAATTAAAAAGTGAAAAAAGGAAAACAAAAACAAAACGATAATTATAATATATTATGGTAAGGTAGAGAAAGATCATAAAATAATTTATACGCAAAAACTATATCGCCAGCTTACATAAACGTAAATGTAAATAAAAAATGGTCCTTATATATTAAAAGTATAATCGTATTCATTATTTCTAAAGAAACCAACTAAATTTGCTTCCAAAGTTTTATTTGGAATATTTTCTATATAATCGCTTTACGTTGTTAACCCATTATTCATTTTTATTCTTTTATTCAAATATCTAATTTAATTGGTTTCGTGAAAACGTACTTACTTAATTTTTACTGAGAAAATAAAAAAAGGAGGCAGAAAGTAGTGACGTTTTCTAATTATTTGGAGGATTTAAATCCATCAAAGCATTTTTCTGACCACTTTAACAGGACCTGTTTATACAATATAAAACCTAAACCAACGACATTACTTTTTTTTAAAACAAAATGATCAACAAATACTCTTGCTAAAAATTGTTTAGTTAGTCAAAGTAAATTTGTTATGCAAAACTATTTTTGTACTTTCAAATTCAAGTGCGTATTTAGTGCTGAATAAAACAGAAACAGAACCAGAAAAGAAAATGATAATCTTCATAAATTATCATATCACATGTAAGAAATTGGCAAATTTACTATGTGACTATTAAGAATCTTTCAATATACGCTTATATACTGTAATAACTGACAATCGTCAGTTTACTTAGTGTGTAAATATGAAAAATGTGGATAATATACTTGGAAATTGTAATCGTATTCATAATTTATAACAGAAAACGAACCAAATTTGGTTCTACAGTATAGTTTTGTCCACATTATTCATTTCAAATATCTAGATAACTCGATTTCACGATTTTTTTACTTAATTTTGACTGAGAAAATCTATAAAGTTATTAGGAAGGTAGAAAGTAGTGACATGCTACTAGTTTTGAAAATTGTTCAGAGGATTTGAAAACACCAAATTATATTTCTGTATAATTAAAGAGTATTTGTTCACAATTAAAGAGTATTTGTTCACACAGTACAAAATTTAAACTTGCCAAATTATTTTTTCAAGAACCAAAATATCTGCGTCACCTAAATTGTGTGGGCATTTAGTTGTGAATTGCAAAGAAAAGAAAGATAATAAAAAGAAAATAACAAACCTAACATATTATGGTAACAGGAGAGTGCATCTGGAGAATCATTATATGCGTTCATATTGTATGTAAGTAAAGAAAATATCTTCTGCTTAGGTATGGTGTAGTATAAAAATGGCAATTCGCATTAAAATTATAATTTGCTCATAATTTTTAAGAATAGGTCAAGTAAAATTTGCCTCTAAATATTTCCTTTGAATATTAGCTATACAATAATGTAACATTGCCAACTGTTTATTTATTTGAATTTAATTATTCAAATATGTAGTTTAACTCTGCCTACAGGTCACTGGGTGGATTAAGCAGCTTAGTGACCTGTTGCCGATTTCAAGCTCGAGCAAAAGAGGAGGGTTTCCATATCAGGCTAGCAACCTACTTGGAATAAAAACCAAAAACGCTCACAGAATGAAAGCCTTGCCTCGGGATAGGACGGCTTTAACGGTGACGACACATGCTAGGACAAGATTAAGAAAATGTATAAGATCAGAAAGTGGAAATTGAAATCAGAGAACACGAAATATACATATGCTTCTTACAGGAAACAAAGAGGAAGAGGAAAGGACAAATGATATTAGGAGAATATGAGAATATGCTTTATAATGGTGTAGCACAAGACCAGCGGAAATATATATATATATATATATATATATATATATATATATATATATATATATATATATATATATATATATATATATATATATATATATATATATATATATATATATATATATATATATATATATATATATATATATATATATATATATATATATATATATATATATAGGAGAGAATAGTAAAGGTTAAATTAACAGTAAACAACAAAAAACAAATGTGAGAATTTACGCACCCGAAAATTGTAAATAAACCACAATGATAACATAGCTGACGGTTGGTTAAAAATAAAAAAATATTTATAAACCTACATACGGAATAAAACTATCGATAAAAATAAAAAATGGAGATTAAAAACAGTTCAGTGAAGAAATCAAAGAGAAATATCTTGAAAAGAAAGAAATCTAGCCAGAGTACAGGTCAATCTGGACAGATGAATTGTACCAAAGATATAAAGGAATACGAACAGAAGCCCACGAATTGATAAGAAGAGCAAAAACGGAATACTGGGAGAGCTGCACATAAAAATTAGTTTTCCAATGTCAACAAAAACAAATATGGAGATTCATAAGACAGCAGACAACTGAGATGAAACAACTAATATATAGACGTGAAGAAAGGAATTTGGGTAACATATATTAACAGTTATATAAAAGAGAACAGAGTATCACACTGTTACAAACACCAGATATAATGATAAACGATAACTGCAGAAGACGTAATAGATGCACTGGAAAAGTTGAAGAACCGTAAATCTCCCAACCAAGACGAAATAGCGAATATACTACTAAAATATGGGGGATACTCTCTAGTAACTCTAAACACTTATACAGAGGATTATAAGATTGAATAGAATCCTAGACGAATGGAGAACAGCGACAGTTATTCTAATGCACAAGAAGAGAGGAAAAGAAAATCCAAATAACTATAGAGGCATAAACCTACTACATTATACACTAAACTGATTATTACAACAAAAATAAATGCGGTAATACAACTGGAAGAAGAATAGCAAGGACTTAGAAATGAGTGCTTATGCACTGAGGCCGTATTTATTGTGAGACCGGTGGAAGAAAAATCCATGAAATATAACATTCCAGCGTACTTGTGCCTAATAGACCTAAAGAAAGCTTTCAAAAATTTACAAATAGAAGACGTTATTCATCTATTATATAACAGGAAAATCCCATTAGGCATAATCAAAACTATCGAAAAATATTTATAAAGGCAACAAAGTAGTGGCAAGATTAGCAGAAGGAAGACAGAACCAATCAACTATGAATCTGGAATTAGGCAGGGACACTCTTTAAGTCCTCTCCTATTTAATATTATCATGGATGAAATTATACAGAATCTCAAAAGATATAAGGGATATAGAAAGGGTAACGGAAAACTTAAAATTTTATATTATTGAGATGACGCGATAATAATGGCTGAGATCAAGAACGATCTGCAAAGGCTACTATACGAACTCTCAGCAAAACAATATAACATGTCAGTGTCAACTGAAAAACCAAGCAATAGTAATAGCAAAAGAGCCGATTAGGTACAAGTTGGTGGTCGAAGATAAACCAATAGCACAGGTGATCGATGTCGATTACCTGGGCGTCAAAATACTAGTATTGGAAAAATCTAGAAAGAAATAAAACACCAAGTGATACCATATTAAGAAATAAATTCTTCTCCGTTGAGACCAAAACAAGAACAACAAGAGCGTAATGCGACTAGTAATGTAGGAAAGTAGGTAAAGACCCGATACAAGTAACATAGAGGATGTTGGAATTAATTGTAATGAGAATACTTAGGAGATTTACAAACAAGACACTGAGGGATGGAGAGAGAGGTGAAGACATAAGGCGCATATGTAATATAGAAAATATCAACCAGTGGATAGGAAGAATGTCAACAGAGTAGTAAGGATAGCAAGAGACAAGTGGCCGAATGGAAGGAGATCGATGAGACGTCCAAGGAAGAGACGAAGCGACGATATATAGATCAGAGAATAAAGGAAACGGGCAATAGTGCCTAGCTATAAGTAGGAAGAAGAAAAAAAGACATCTAATTAACTCCATTTCAGGGAGACTCTTACCTAATTTTGACTGAGAAAATTTATAAAGTTATAGAAAGACAAAGAGTGGTGATAGGCTATTGATTTTCTAAACTATTTAAAGTATGTAAAACAACTTTCTGTTAGTCTATTTAAATAGAACTTGTTTATATCATAAGAAACTTAAATCTACTAAGTTATATTTTGCAAATAAAAAATCATCATCACCTGAATTATATTGATAAAATTGTTTAGTTAGTAAATTTGTAATAATAATAATTGCAGAGGACAGATGTAGGAAATGCTACCAGCAGAAAGAAACGATCGAACACATAACGAGCGGATGTAAAATATTGGCCGGAACAGAGTACACAGCCAGGCATGATTCAGCTGCCAAAGTAGTTCACCAAGCACTAACCACAACATACAAACTCATAGAAAACACAGATCCCTACTACAAATACACGCCAACTTCCATACTTGAAAATGAAGATTACAAGCTCTACTGGGACGTCGGTATCCATACAGATAAAACAGTCTCCGCCAATAGACCCGATATTACTTTTCAGTGCAAAAAAGGAAAAGTCACCTATCTAATTGACATAGCTGTCCCCAACGACACAAACATCCAAACGAAATACACAGAAAAAATTTCCAAATACACAGACCTTGCAACGGAAATAAAAAGGCTATGGAGACAAGAAAAAGTCATCATTGTCCCCCTCATTATATCAGCCACAGGCCTTACACCAATAACATTTACACCACATTTAGTATAATCAGGACTCAATACAAAAACATACACAAAAACATTCAGAAGTCAGTGATTTTGAAAACATGTAACATTGTCAGGTCATTCCTTAATACGGAATGGTAATAGCGTTTGTGCTGACTTGGTTTTGGCCCGTCAGCCAAACATGGAACCACATTGATCAAATGTGAGAAAGAAGAACTTTTTATAATAATAATAATAATAACCCCTCAGGGGCTAGGGGAATCCCAGGATTCTCCTAGTACGGGCATTGACGATCCCGAGGTACCTGAGTCATGTTGTGCTGTCTTGTGTTGTCCAGATTATGTGTAATAAAAACGCAATCTTAAGGTGTTTACCGTGCCGAGAAGATGAATGGCTCAGCGCTTATGAGTCGCGAACGGTTCCCCCGGATACCGGGCGCCCTCCGGGAGTAAATAGCCTTGCTGTGGCATCCAGGCTCTGCCGCAGTCGACCGTTCTTTCCTAGCATACTCGTGGGAATACTATGTTAAATAATAATAATTATAATAATGAAAATGGAAGGGTGTTGCGGAGGCGGACCCCTGTCGTACAAACAGCTACAGCAACACCACAACAACAACAACCACAGACGAACCAAACAACCGCCTCAGTCGAAACTACTCTCGATAGTTTTACCAGATCCGACATTGTAGGTGATGGAAATTGCCTTTTCCGTGCAGTTAGCTTACACTTATATGGCCACCAAAACCATCATCAGAAACTCCGAGAGGTTGCTCTAAGATATTTACAACAAAACTGGTCGGAACTTCACACATTTTCATTAATTGAAGTAGACGATATAAAAGACTTCAATAACTATTATAATTATATGAGGAAAAATGGCACCTATGGAACGAGCCTAGAGATACTTGCCCTCTCGGAAACACAAAATAGCAACTTTCACATCTTCTCAAAACAACGAAGAACAAGACATACAAAAATAACTTTTATGGACAGACCAACAATAATAAGCACGGGAAAATACAGCAAAACCATTTACCTTCTACTAACAGGCAACCCAATGTCAGGACACTTTGAGCTTCTGACACCACAAAACATTGAAAACATTCCAGAGAACAGCAGACCAATAAAAGAAGCATCGGGCGAGCGACGTAACGGTCGAGGACGTCGCGGGAAATGGCAGCTCGACCAAAACGATGAAGACCAGGCAACCGAAAATGAACCTGCCAAAAATGTTGTGTCGGCGATTAAGCCGACACCCACCAAGGCAGGAAAATCACAGCAGCGCATGAGTTGCACCACAGGAACCAACGAACACGCCATGCGTTGTTGTAATGAAAACACAAAACCTGACAAAGAAATCACTGAGAAGAGAATCACTCGCCGCTTGGACCCACCAACATCAATCCCAAGCGCAACCGACGTAGATACGGGACAAACACAACCACCAAAGCCAGGCCACGGCCCGTATGTTTTGCAAGGACAACACGCAACTACCAAGGCTGGCAAACCAAGACAGCGGTTAAAGTGGACGGATGAGATGAATAGGGCGGTGATGCGGTGTTACTACACCGCCACCAAACTTGAAACAATAACATCGGGCTACAGACCGGAACTGCACAGACTTTTCTTGACCGAATATCCACATCTGCAATTACTTGTTTCAGAACAGAAAGTAATAGACCAAAAAAGAGTTATTACCAAGAACAATCGTCTCACACCTCTCGAATTGCAAACCATCAAGGACACAGTGGCTGTTGAACTGAACACAGACCAACCAAACAATAGAAACAATAAAGCAGATTCCGAACCAGCCTCACACACACAACCACCCAGTCGAACACAACAAGACCCACCACCCAGGAGGAGCATAACGCAAAATAATATTGCGAGTACCGCGCAACACCATATCACAGACAACAACATGAATCACTCGCCACCCTCAACAACATCCACACAACATCACCCCGAATCACCTCTCATACAAACACTTAAAGCAAAAATGGAGTCACATCTAGCTCGTTGGTCAGGCACCGACCCCACAACAAGAAATCCCATCCCTCGTTTAATCTCCAGACAGAGCACGCAACCAATCGTCAACACACTAAACAAGCACATAATACCTCAGTATATAACAGACTTAAGCACAATCGAAGACATTCACATAATAATATACGCAGCAGCAATCACCACTCTAACACAAAATAATCAAAAACTCCCTCAACGACAAGGAAACCCCAACAGGACAAAACCAAAATTCAAATGGCAAATAAGAATAGAAAACAAAATCAACAACATCAGGAGAGATCTAGGACATCTTACCCAGTTTATAAGCGGGAACGCGTCCAAACGTGTCACACAAGGGGCAAACAAGATCAAATCTAAGTCTCCCAACAGAACACTGCCAGAAATCCTCGATACCTTGAAACAAAAACTATCTGTATATGCCGCAAGACTCCGTAGATACAAAGAATCAAATGAGAGGAGAGACACCAACAACCTCTTCCGAAGAAGCGAAAAACAGTTCTACCGGAAAACTATGTACAACACACAGATAGCAGTGACTGAACCACCAAACAAACAAGAACTCACAGATTATTAGAAATGTATCTGGTCAGAACCCAAACTACACAATAATAACACCCCCTGGATCAATGCCGAAGAAGACAAACATAAACATGTGACAGAACAAGAAAATACCACATTAAATGCACAAGAAATTACAGAAACTGTCAAACACACACACAACTGGAAATGTCCTGGAATAGACAATATACAAAACTTCTGGTACAAACAGTTTACCACCACACACGAAGCACTCACACATCAAATCAACAAAGCCATTCTACAACCACACACATTTCCCACTTTCCTCACACAAAGAATAACATACGTTAAACCCAAAAGCTCAGACACCACAAACCCGTCAAACTACCGACCTATCACCTGACTTCCAACCCTATACAAGATCATCACAGCCACAATTTCGAAGAAAATAGAACAGACAACAATATTCTCACAGAACAGCAGAAGGGATGCAGGAAAAATAGTCGAGGATGCAAAGAGCAGCTGATTATAGATAGTGTGATTATGGGACAAACCAGAAAATAACACAGAAACCTTCATATCGGTTACATAGACTATAAAAAAGCCTTCGAGTCCATACCCCACAGCTGGTTAATCAGGGCCCTAGAAATCTATAAAATCAACCAACACCTCAGGCAGTTTCTCGCACAAATTATGAAAACATGGAAAATCAAAATACGCCTAGAAACACAAACCGAACGCATCCAAACAGAAGAGCTGTACATCAGACGGGGTATATTTCAGGGAGACTCGCTCCGTACTCTATGGTTTTGCCTCTGTCTCAATCCACTCTCAAATATACTAAACAGAACAGAGCTTCAATATCAGACACCAAAAAGTGAATCAACATAAAATAAACCACCTCCTATATATGGACGACATAAAACTCTACGCTGCCACACAAACACAGCTGAAAGAACTCCTCAAAATCACAGAAATATTCACCTTAGATGTCAATATGGAATTTGGTATAAGTAAATGCAAAGTGCTCCACATCAACAAAGGCCAATGGAAGTGCCACCATGAGACAGAAACCATCAACAATGAAACACTCGATAACATGTTCGACAAAGAAACATACAAATATCTAGGCTTCCAACAAAGCACCAAACTCGACCACACTCACATCAAAACAGAGCTCAGAACCGAATTCAAAAACAGACTTTTGCAAACAAAACTCAACTCTAAGAATCTCACTAAAGCCATCAACACGTTCGCTATACCTATACTCACATATTCATTTGGTATCATCAAATGGTCACAAACAGACATAGAAAATATTCACATCCTTATACGATCTCGATTCACCAAATACAGGAAATTACACCCCAACGCATGCAAAGAAAGACTTACCATCGAGAGGAAGGCAGCAGGAAGAGGAATTATAGACATCAGATCATTACACACAAAACAAATACAAACACTTAGGAAATTCTTTCACAGCAAGCAAACCAGCCTCCATACAACGACAGTGAAAGCAGACAAAAACTACACACCTCTCGACTTAGCCCGGGCAGACCACTCAGCAGACACACACAGTCACACCCAATTACAACAGGAAAAGATGAAAACGTGGTCAGAGAAAACACTCCACGGAAAACACAGATACCACATAGAACAAGACCACGTAAATAAAAAACAATCATTCACCTGGTTACAGGATGGGCAGCTATTCCCTGAGACTGAAGGCTTCTTACTTGCCATCTAGTATAAAGTCATATTAACCAGAAACTACCAAAAGCATATCATCAAAGACCCGACTATTGCAGAGGACAGATGTAGGAAATGCCACCAGCAGAAGGAAACGATCGAACACATAACGAGCGGATGTAAAATATTGGCCGGAACAGAGTACACAGCCAGGCATGATTCAGCTGCCAAAGTAGTTCAACAAGCACTAGCCAGAACATACAAACTCATAGAAAACACAGATCCCTATTACAAATACACGCCAACATCCATACTTGAAAATGAAGATTACAAGCTCTACTGGGACATCGGTATCCATACAGATAAAACAGTCTCCGCCAATAGATCCGATATTACTTTTCAGTGCAAAAAAGGAAAAGTCACCTATCTAATTGACATAGCTGTCCCCAACGACACAAATATCCAAACGAAATACACAGAAAAAATTTCCAAATACACAGACTTTGCAACGGAAATAAAAAGGCTGTGGAGACAAGAAAAAGTCATCATTGTCCCCCTCATTATATCAGCCACAGGTCTTACACCAATAACATTCACACCACATTTAGTGCAATTAGGACTCAACACAGACATACACAGAAACATTCAGAAGTCAGTGATTTTGAAAACATGTAACATTGTCAGGTCATTCCTTAATACGGAATGGTAACCACATTGATCAAAGGTGAGAAAGAAGAACTTTTTGTAATAATAATAATAGCTTTATTACCCAACAGTTTCCCATTAATAGGGTAAATATTTATACATTTACATATTCAATGACAGTCTGTAGTAATTGCTTCTTAGTACAATAGTATATATCACAAACACTACAAATATGATTAAAATTAGTACACATTACATGAATAGGTGAATTCAATAACAAATTAGTATTAGGTCTGTTACATCTAAAAACATATTTGATCGTGAGTGTATCCGTGGCACATTGATGTTAATACGAGACAGTATATCCCTGCTATCAATCATATTGTGCAATACTTTATATAGGAATAATATTGAGGCACAAACTCGCCTGATTCCCAGGCTAAGAATATTTGTCTGTTCACACAAATAATCGCTGCTGATTCCCCGTTCAGGATACATTCCATTAATCTTAAACAACAGAAATTTCAGAAATCTCCTCTGCACTTTTTCAAGTGAAACTCTATGCACCTCGTACATTGGACTCCAGACAATACTTGCATATTCCAGTTTCGAGCGTACAAAGCAGAAATACAAAACCTTCAGTGATGCAATATTAGTGAAACCCCTACAATTCCTAATGATGAACCCGGAAGACTTCATTGCTTCAGAAACTTTCAATGCTATATGCTGAGCAAATGTTAGTTTTGCATCGAAAACAACTCCCAAATCCTTAGCTGTGCTACACCTACTTAAATTATGGTCTTGAATTCTATATTGAAACTCTATTGATGCTACCCTCCTAGTATATGTTAGAACTTTGCATTTTTGAGCATTTAGATGTAGTTTGTTGTCACAACACCAAGAATGTACGAAATCCAACTGGCTTTGTAGATAGGAACAATCCTCAGTTTTTTTTCTATTGGCATAAACATTTTTAAATCATCAGCATAAATTAGCCTGTTACATTTTAAATCCTCTCAAAGGTCATTTATGAACATAATGAAGAGCAAGGGTCCCAAATTTGAACCTTGTGGAACGCCGAGGTAGCCACAAATCTTTCTGATTTGAATCCCTTGTAGGCTACAAACTGAGTTCGATTAAACAAGTAAGAACTTATAAGAGCACTCGCACCATCAGTGAATCCAAAGAAAGACAACTTATTGATCAGAACATGATGGTCGATCCTATCAAAGGCCTTCGAGAAATCTGTATAAATAACATCAACCTGCTCACCATCATCTAATATTTCCGAAATGAACTGTGTCATAACAGTTAGATTTGTTACCGTAGATCTCTTACTAACAAATCCGTGCTGATAAGGAGAAATTTGATTTTTAATTTGGTTATAGATACGTGCATACAAGACTGACTCAAAGACCTTTGAGAAGTTACAAAGTAGAACGACACCCCTGTAATTTTCAACATTTCCCCTGTCTCCATTCTTAAAAATAGGACTTAATCTACCTTCTTTCCATCGTTTCGGATAAACACCCTGTTTAATTGATAAATTAAAAATATACTTTAAAGGTCTTACAAGAACAGTCGCACAGTCCCTAATGAGAAACGAGGGAATATTATCAGGGCCAGAGGTCATCTTATTTTTTAATTTTTTAAAAAATTTTTAAAACTATTTTTGTACATTTAATTCAAGTGTGTGTCACACACGAGCGGCCCTCGTAATTTCTAATAAAAAAAAACAAAATAAAGCATTGGCAACGTTATCGCTATAGTTGCTTACTCGAACTTTTCTACCGGCAGACTGCCATCTATGTTTAGTTGTAGCAGATCGCATTAGCTGCTTCTTTGTAACTTTATCCGATAACTGACGACCAAGCAGGATCTGTAGTTGATGGGAATCCCGCACTGGGAAAAGCTAACAGGAGACAAAAAGAAGTGGAGACAAGTATGCAACCAAGCCATTGGCCTGTAAGGCCCCTTGAACTATATAATAGTATAAACATAATGAATAAGCAGTGACGATAAAGGTGAATCAAGTGCACGCGAGAGGAACCGCGGGCACGGCTAGTAAATTTATATAATGTCAGTACGGGAAAAAATATGGTTAGCATTATAATTGCATTTATAACTCAAACAACTAAAGTTTAAGATTTCCTATATAATAATATTATGTTGTCAACGGCTTATCGATTCTCATTTTTTATTTTCTTTTTTAAATATTCATTTAACTTGATTTCACGAAAAAGTTATTGAGAAGATATAGTGGCGATATGCTATTCGTTCTCCAAATAAATTAATTAATTAACATTTTTTTTTTGGGTATTGAAACATAACCTGTTCATGCTATAAGAGAGCGAATTTTATGAACAAAAAAATTTTGATTACCTGAACTATATTGCCAACAGTTGTCTAGTTAGTCGAAGTAAATTGGTTATGTAAGCCTTTTTTTGTACATTTAGTTTCAAGTTTGCATATAGATTTAAATTAGTAAAACAAATACAGAGAAATAAATGATAATTAATCATAATATGTTATGGTAACATGATCATAAAATAATTTATTATATTAATATCTCGTATATGTCCTTATATGCTTATAAATTGTGAGCTCTTAAAGACTATATCGTCAGCTGTAAACAAAAAATGATTCATATGCATTGAAATTATAATCATGTTCATCATTTCTAAAAAAATTTGATAACATGAATCATCAACAGCGCCAAAACATTCGTTTGCTGATATATCAACACTAGGGAGAAATATCTTTGCTATCACATCAATTCAAAAAGGCAAAAAACTCGACAAACTCCAAATCTTCCATATGAAACTACATAATTTTTTCATAGTGATTTAACTAAAACTGAAGGACCATTCATCCTTCGAACAAGCTCTATAGCAGAAACGACCCCTCACAATCTCACAAACTAAACAAATAATAAATACTTTCATTAATACAGAACCATATAGTAACTGGTTGGATCAATTTTATAAACTTCCTCGTCAGTATATTTATGGTGGTGTAAGGGACACAGAATACAAATTTGACCATCAATACGGAATAGTTTACGATTATGAAATTTTTTTTCCTAGGTTAAACATAAATCTCTGTTCAGATTATTGGTAAAGATATACAAGTGCTTTAAGTAAAATATCCTAAAATAACACGATTATATGAGTTGTTATTTAAAAAAGAACCTACAGGCTATACACAAAAAGATTTTGATAATTTTATGGATATTTTAAAAAGAATTAACGCTTACCGTAGAAACTAAAATCCTGATGACCAGTTCAAGGAAATGCTTCACACAAGTATATTACAATAATAGGTCCATATTTACTAAGAAAAAGTGTCACAAAAACTGGAACCATTAATCCCCTTCAGAATTTGTTTTAAGGTGAAATGGCAATTAATCCTAGGCAGATCAGATCTAATAAAGCAACGACACGAGTGGGTAGTTTAAGTTTAAAAATTAATAAACCGAATACAGACTATGTGTATTGGAATGATGTTAATGAATTGGTCGACTGCGTTTATTAGTAACATCTATGTTTGTAGGTCACACAAGACACAACGAAGAAATAATTTCCATTAAAGAAGAACTCAAAGAAGCCAGTGTTATCATATGAATATGTTACAAATTCATTAATATATTTATAATATGTCAATTCCTTTGCGGAGCCTGTAACCGCTATAGGACGCGTCCCCAGGTGGCGGATAGGGGCAAGCTCGGCAGATATGCAGGGTAGGAGGGAAATAAAATACCTCCCGCGGACCAACAGGTAGCAGTGTCTGACCCAGAGTGGGCGGCTACAAACAGCGTCTGTCCTCATGTTAGAGGCAGCTGAAACCCTAAACTCACCAAGACGTCTGGCAAACGTGGTGTTTTAATGCCAAAAACCTTCAAATTCAAACCATGGACTCGACTTTTAAAACGACACTACCCCAGGTGAGTAGAGCAAACAGCTTAGAATCTCACACCGACCCAAAATCGGTCAGCCTCAAGGATTCTGGGGGAGGCAAAATTTCGAAGAAGGGTAAAACCACAGAACTTAGAGTAGCGACATGCAACATAAGAACCATGTCTCAGAGGACAGAATCAGACTTCAAGGGGAACTCAATAGCATAAATTGGGACATTCTGGGAATCTGTGAGACAAGACTAAAGGGAGAAGAAGCTATTACCTTAGCATCGGGTCATCTACTTTAATATAACAATATATAATCATCAACGGGAGGTATTGCAATAATAATCCATAAAAATGTGAGAAATAGGGTAATAAAGATGAATAGTATATCGTACAGAGTAATGTACATATTGTTTAGGCTAAACAACAGATTCACAATACAGATCATACAAGCATACGCTCCTACAAGTGCAGCAGAGGATCAGGAGGTCGACAGGTTCTACGAGGATATTACAAGGGCAAGAAAATCAGAAAAAGCACAACTGATAATATTAATTGGAGACTTTAATGCCAAAATAGGACAGAATAAACTAGGAGACCCACATTACATTGGAAAGTTTGGTCTTGGAAATAGAAACGCCAGAGGTGAAACACTGTTGGACTATCTACAGTGCGAAAAATTCTATTGTGCAAGTACGTTCTACGAAAAGAAAACGAAAAGAAGATGGACATGGAAAAGCCTAGACGGTAGAACGAAAAACGAAATTGATTGTATCATTACAGATAAGTTGAAATACTGTAAAGATGTATCGGTACTAAATAAATTCGACACAGGAAGTGACCACAGACTTGTGAGAGCTTCCTTTAGAATAAACACAAAAGTTGAAAGACACAACATGATACATAAAAAACTTAAGAAACCACCCACAATAGAATCAATAACAAGACAGCAATCAATATTTGAAAACATCTTAAAACAGAAATTAAAACCCAAATCAAATCTCCAGGATACGAACATGGAAAATCTTGCAAATAAAATAACAGAAAGCATACAAACAGCTACCAAAATAATATCCTTTAGACAGAACAATAAAAACCAAAAATTGTCGACAAACACGATGAAACTCATCGAAGAGAAGAGACAAATTAATAGAGACTCGGAAAGATACAATTCCCTAAATAAAATCATAAGGAAAGAAACCAGAAAAGATATTCGGAAGTATAATACAAAACTCATTATGAATACAATAGAATCAAATAAAAATATGAAGGTCCTTAGATCAGTTAAAAACCTTGGCAAATCAAATATTATTAAAATAAAGGATCAAAATGGAAGAACAATAAACGATAAAAATATGATAGTGGAATCCATACATAAATTCTATACAGAAATATATCAACCAAAGATACAACAAGAAGAGAGTAACAGGATCATATTAAATGTTGGATCAGAGGAGATGCCAGAGATAGAACTTACCGAAATGGAAAATGCACTCAAACATATGAAAAACAATAAAAGTGTAGGAGAAGATCAAGTGACTGTCGACATGTTGAAACTCGGAGGTGATGAACTTGTTGATGCTGTGAGAATTCTACTTAATAAATGTTTAGAACAAGAAAGGATACCAAAACAATGGCAGAATGCTGAAGTCATATTACTACACAAAAAGGGAAATCCTGAGAATCTAGAGTACTATCGACCATTAACTTGCTATCCCACTTATACAAATTGTTGACAAAAATCCTCACAAACCGCTTAGCATCGAAGCTAGATTCTTATCAACCGATCGAACAGGCGGGCTTCCGAAAGGGTTTTGGAACTAATGATCATATACAAACCCTACGCCTACTTATCGAAAAAGCCACCTAATACAACATACAAATTCATCTGGCTTTCATTGACTACAAAAAGGCCTTTGATTCTGTAGAACAGTGCACAATAATGAATGCACTTAAGGACGCGAGAATCGACTCTAGATACATGAACCTGATAAAATATATCTATAGCCATGCCACAATGGATGTAAGAGTGGATGATGAGACGAAAACGGATAAGATCGAGATCAAGAGAGGCGTTAGACAGGGTGACACTATTTCACCCAAATTGTTTACATTGGCTTTGAAAAACATTTTCAAGAAGTTGAGCTGGGAAAACAAAGGGTTAAAGATAAATGGGATGTACCTAAACCACCTGAGGTTCGCAGATGATATAGTCCTAATAAGTGATCATTTAAATGAGCTAAACACTATGATTAAAGAACTTCATGATGCCTCTCTGACAACCGGTCTTGAGATGAACATAAGTAAATCAAAAATAATGAGTCCATCCCATAGAAATTTGATAATAGACAACAAGTTTATCGAGGCTGTGGATGAGTATATTTATCTGGGACATAAAATAAAATTGGGAAAAGAAAATCAGACTGCAGAAATACCCAGAAGGATTGGACTGGGCTGGGCGGCGTTCGGAAAATTGGTTTTTTATCTTAAAAAGTAGGGAGATTCCTATAAACCTGAAAAGGAAAGTCTACGATACATGTATTCTCCCTGTTATGATATACGGACTGGAAACTATAACATTAACAGCCAACACCACGCATAAATTAAAATGTGCACAACGGTCTATGGAAAGACAAATACTGGGCATAAGTCTGAGGAACAAAGTACCAAATGCAGAATGCAGACGCCGAACAAAAGTCGTCGACGTGGTAGACCGTATTGCCAAATTGAAGTGGCAATGGGCGGGTCATGTGGCTAGACAGGGAGGAGACAAATGGGCATCCAGAGTCCTAAATTGGAGACCGTGGGATGAAAAGAGAGGAGTCGGCCGACTCCAGAAAAGATAGGCTGATGACATCATTACAATTGCAGGAAGAAAGTGGACGAGACTTGCACAGGATAGAGACAGATGGAGGGAGTTTGAGGAGGCCTATATCCAGCAGTGGAGAGATGGCTGAGGAAGAAGAAGAAGATGTCAATTCCTTCTATTCCTTCTATTGAAAAATCAAATTAAAAGTTCAAATATTGAAAAGATTTCAAGGGCGATACAAAATATGTTAAAAACAAAATATTTGAAAATCTTGGTAAGAGAGTAAGCGAAAATAATGAAAATATACAGAATGTGGAAAAAAAAAAATGTTCAAAGATAAATCTAATATTGAAAAAGAATTGAAAGCAAGAATAGAGGAGGAAATATCGATAAAAAAAATGATCTGGTAGTAAGTAGTAGTAGTAGTAAAAATAGTAATCAATGTAGATGATAAGTTTGATGTTTGTGACAAAGCAATTAGAGAAATAGACTATAAGTTCAAGGAATTTGACAAAACAAGTAAAGATGAGTTCGGTGCTTTGTTGCTGACGATCTGAAAGTAAAAGTTTCAAGAAATTCAGCTGCTTTGAGAAAGTTACAAAAGGGATTTGTAAAGGTTGACGGTAAAGTTGATATTCTTAATGTTGCAATAAAAAAAAAATATTTAAAAGA
This sequence comes from Pachyrhynchus sulphureomaculatus, assembly GCA_019049505.1. Taxonomy (NCBI): domain Eukaryota; kingdom Metazoa; phylum Arthropoda; class Insecta; order Coleoptera; family Curculionidae; genus Pachyrhynchus; species Pachyrhynchus sulphureomaculatus. Next base: position 91,528,213 of record CM032454.1, on the reverse strand, counting down.
GATATTCAAGAAAATGGATTAGTACGAACAAAGCAACATGAAGGAAAATATAAGAAATTATTGTAGGATTTGACAAATCTTACAATTTATGAATTTAAAAAAAAATGTGTTATAATATATAAATAATAAAAAAAAATCAAATATAAACATATCTTTATTATTAATAATTCATATCCTTTCATTATAAATTAGATTTATGTTGTTTTTACTCAAACTTGTAGAAAAAGTATTTTCATAATCTTTGATCTTATTTTTAAATCTTAACATATCTAAATAGTTTTTAAATATGCAATACAAGATAAAATATATTCTGATGTTATTTATGTCAACTAGGTAAAGTCGGGGGAGTACAGTAAACATCAACATATTCGTCATTTTCTCCAACCCATTGATGAAGAGGAATATCGCAATGTCTCCAAATAAGCGTATCGTAAGAATTAGGAATATCGAATCTTTTATGATCTACCGAGGATAAAGCTACTTATTAACTAATTCTGTGTACACATGATGCATCCTAGATCGAAACACATACAAAGATCCGTTAGGTGATCATGGTTTGCAACTTTGTTAATAATATTCTTATTCCAAATATGACATTCGATTGCATAATTATGGTATATCCTAACCAACTCCTTCAATTTACTCATGGGTTTATTTAATTTTAAATATTTATTATATATGTTAAACACACACATATCGTTCTATTAACTTAATAAAAACCTGATCGCAATTAGAACCCCTATTAAGTTCATACTTAGATGCACTGTCATCAAATAAACATTTTACTGGTTAATATTGTGAGGACTGTTAGGATCAAAATCATTTAAGTTGCTAATTTTGTGGATTAAGAATAGATTCAAAATAGGCATAGATAACGACAGGAACTGTAATTTGTTTTTGAATATTAGTTAATTTTAGAATATTTCTAGGAACAATGTTGCTAAACTTATCAATTTTGGATGTCGGTTATAGTAAATTGATTCCAACATGATCACAATCATAAGCATTATGTCTCATTAAATCGTCATTGCTTGGCAAATATTGTAAACATCCATAGCAAAGAGACTTTTTCCATAATGTTTTGAAAGCTGATTAGATACTAATCTAGATAAATCTTTTATGCAACAATAATGAAAATTCCCTTCATTAACGCTAATCAATAGTAAATTAACATGGCTTTCTCACCTTTGATTTGTATAATTCAAGGGTCCTACAGTTTCATAACAATAGGTTAGGTCGGTTTTCAATTTTTCCAATCCATTAACATTTATTCGATTATTACTTAAAAGTTAAAATTTAGCTATATCTTTTAACTTAAAAGGGCTATCCAAACCAGAAATGTCATATGAAGAAGAAAATGGGGGTAAGATTAAGTGTGATATCTCATCTGTTCGCGATTTGTAAAGCTGTTGTCCCGGACCATAAGAAACAGTTAATATCTTTATTGCGCGTATTGATGGTGGCACACTTCCTGTCAATTTCATAAGGTAGATAAATAAACTTCAAAGTCCAACCCGCAACAAACGAAATAATAAACATTAAAATATTTTAATATTAAATTTGTAAAAAGTTAGTAAAGTTGTAAAATAGATGTTAAAATTAGGAATAGACTCAGAAAAAAATAAAAAAGATAGTTGAAAACACATTAAAAATTATTTAATAAACATACTAGAATCCCCTTTCCGCTAACTCGCCTGCTTTTCTATCTGACTCGTAAAACCCTTGGATTATATCTGGGATATCTGAACTGCTGCAAATCAGTTTGTGTTGTGTATTGAACGACTTGACGCTGTGGGTTAGATTAGTAGGATGTAAATAAGCCCGCATTGGTTTTGATACAGGGATGTTGTCCTACTGCTTGCTCCAATAAACCTCAAGAAACTTGTAACATTTACATAGGATTGATTTGATATATATATATATATATATATATATATATATATATATATATATATACATATATATATATATATATATATATATATATATATATATATATATATATATATATATATATATATATATATAATACGTTCCTTAAAAGCTGATTTTATCATTACAATTTTAAAATCTCTTAAAGATGTTGTAACACGTTATTTGTGGCCGCTAGATTTCAAATGACTTCCCCATGATCTTTTAATTACACCTTATTTCGTCACCTTTAAAATAAACGAAATTAGACTTGATAAATTATAAGTAAAATAATTATTAAGTCATCTCCTTTATGCATAAATAATTGGTAGAAGCAAGGTAGGGTTTCGAGGTCGACGTGGGTCTGAGAACCTACTTGTTTGTGTAAGTTTTCAGACCCACATCGACTTCTAAGTGCATGTATGCAAACGAGCCTGGGAATAACATGTTTATCTTCGTATGCTGGCAAGTGTGGGAAAGTTATGTAGTTGAGTTTGCCAGAAGCACTTGATCATGAAAATAATAATGCTAGGTGATTATAAAGGTTTTGAACTCGAATTGACCTCGACGTGTTCAAAGCAGGCAAGCCTGAGAATAAAAAGGTATTTTGCTCTTGGGTGCGCCACCCTGAGAATAAGTCGATCATAGATCATAAAAAATATTAAAGTAGTTTACTTGTTTACAGTTAATAATATTGTCTTACAGAACGATAAAATTGCTTATCAAAGGGATGCAAACTAAATGAATCAAACAAATTAAATAAATTAAATAAAAATATTATAACTTACCTCGTCTAGGATTAGAAGAATGTTGAGGATCGCTTAAATGTGAAAGCGCTTGTCGTTTTAGTAATGTTGAGTTACAAAATTTTCTCATGTGTCTCATGTGTCGACAAAGACGTCTGGTAAAATGTCTGTTGTACGATTTACACGTATACATTGTTGGAGAACTAGTGGAAATGTAATGCCAAGCGAAAAAAGTAGAACTTCTTATAATATGAAAAATAACAGACACGAAAGGGAAATAAAATTAAATAGTATTTCTTGAAGCACAATTTTATTCTATCCCATACAATCTTCTTCTTTCTTCGGAAGAAACGTTTCGAAATTTTTTATATGAATTTAAGGAAAAAGTCAAACTGTTTAAATTAGAAACAAATTTTCGGGAAAATTTTGTTTTAATCTTAGCCTTAACAATTAAAGAATCGGTTTGGGTGTTAGGATCTGTATTATTATATCAATTTTGGTAGAAATTAGATTATTAAATGGTCCAAATACTTACATGTCAAAAGGTTCAATAATTAAATTTGGAGAACTAGGATATAAAACAGATCCTGGAGAGTTGTCTTGAGCGATACAATGAAACTGTGAATTTAGCAGGAGTATTCTCGGGGTGGGTAGTGATCATGAATATTCACACTTTTATTAAAAACAAATAGAACACCTAAGTTCGGCAAAACTAAAGTATCAAAATGAAAATTAGATAAATCTAAATTTGGCATAACTAAATCTGCCAATTCCATATTACTTACAGTTTGATTAAAATTCATTTTACTCTCACACACACAGAAACAACAGCATCAAACAAATTTGCAAAATTGAAATAATAAAATAAACGTTAAAATGAAGAATATAAAATCAATGCAGAATCACGCACACACTTTAGTGAGCAGGGTAACAAAGTATAAGAACGAGTATGAGAAAATTTTGCCAAGCCTTGAGGTCTTTATATGTTACATGTCTAGTGACTTCAAGTCAACAACACCCCACCTTGACTGTTCTGCCTTAGCCGGTCAGTACCACGATTGGTAGCCGGTTTTTATTTTTTTTTAGTAATTGTATAGTGCTTAGTGAGCATCAGGCCGCCAGCCCCAATCCGTCATATCCGACCACCGCCCCAAACCTACACTCAGGACATAAAGTAGCGGACACCCGACCGTTGAGGGTTCACGATAGCGACAAAGGTCTTCGGCCGCCGCCCCAGTCGCCACCCCAGGTACCTTTCAGCCTCCGCCCCCAACCGTCTACCTTTGACCGCTGCCTCCAGCCGCGACTATCGGCAGCTACTCCCAGGTTAAATCAAGTTCGGGTTAGTTCAGGATAGTAGCACGCGAAGTAGATGAGCGAAGCGAGATACTAACATATATAGACGAGTGGAGAGACAAAGCGCGCTTATAGTGTATAAAAATAAACGCGAAGCGCTTGAATTGCCGAATGAGCGAAGCAAGTAGCGCGTAAACCGCGCGAAGCGCCTTT